>JAPXFQ010000483.1:2400000-3000000 GCA_028564705.1 Apricaphanius iberus | reverse complement strand
CTGAGTTATTTGGTTCTGCTGAGCAAGTTGCACCTTGTATCAATTGATATCATTAATAGTAATAATGGTAACTAATAACCCTTGCCCGATACACCTCAGACAAGGATTAGAACCAGCAACCCCCTGGTTGAGAGATGAAGTCCAACCATTTGAGCCCAGGTCTCCCAAACTTAAAAGGAAAAAGAAAACTGCCTATAAACCAATCAACAGTTATGAACTTATGTATACACAAGGATTCAAGCACATTGTATTTGTATCTGTATTTGAAAAGAAAATCATTCTTTAACCCCCCCCCACCCATTTTTCTCAAAGGACATGCACCTCCCTTACAAAACATGTTGGTTGATTTTACTTTACTTACCATCCTTCTTGATCCAGCTTGCTGCAGTATTTTCAGTCATTACCATCTGACAGAATTTATCCCCGATATAACTGAGAATGTACTTGGCAGTGGTTTGGTCCAAGTGGCTCTCCTCCATAGGCCCAGGGACCCATAAGGCCAAGGCCTCTTCATCAAACTGGTCTGGGGTGGAGAAGCCATCTATTCGAATGACTCCATTTTTGCTATAGGAAAGCCTGGATGGCAATAAAAATAAAATATTAATAGATGAAAAGATGACACTTTTGCTTTGAAGATTAAAAAATGTTCAGAGAAAACCCATTTACTGAAGAGGGAAAAAACAACACAAATTTCTTTTTACTTCACGTGAAACTAGAAATGAAGAACTTCTGGGAAGCCGTACCTCTGAAGTATATGGTAATGTATAACTTTGTGCCTAGATGCAAGATCTCCCAAACCAGGGTAGTAAGAACAAAATGATGGCCTAGGATGTGTTTACTGGTACCTGAACCCTGTCTTACATTTCAACAACGAAGAGAAACAACGCCAGAGGAAAATACTCTGATGTTGTAGCATATCATATCTCATCAACAAATTTTGTTTTTACATATGTTTAGAAATTCCACATATTTAACACCACAGTCCTTACATGTGTGCCAGTGCTATAGAATCAACCCAAGGCTCGATTATCTACGCTGTCTGCACTGATAAAGTCCAACTCACCAGGCATGTCTGACACCCAAAACAAACAGAAATTGATGGAAAGACCTAAATTTAGAGTAACTTACATAATAAATATCAGTTTAGGGATGGGCAGCCCTTTCTAGGAAATGTTATTCCCAGGTGTTCAGTAGATTCCTAAATATGAAGAAAGAGGGTGGCTATAGTAAGGTATCCTGTCCTGATGGATTCGAATACTGAATATTTACCAATATTTCCTTGATTTCAGACCACATTCATGACAGTTCATCAAAAGCAACACATGGCAGGAAGTGATCCTCCACATTTCCCAACGTTCAGTGTTAAATATAACACAACAGTACTCGTGGAAAGATGGGAAACGTTGCAAAGCAGCTTTATAATATCATCAAATTTGCAAATCACAAAATAAATCAAGCTTAAACTACAACCAAAACTAAAAACTGATTCCAGTGCTTTTCTATCTCAGGAGAACCAACAATATCAAATAAGATTCAGTATGTCATTTTTAGTTCAATCTAACGTTATCTGTTGGCTGAAGCCTAATTTGGGTAAATTACTAAATGATTGAAATTTAAGTAAGGACATTGGTGTCATAACAGGAAGGCTGCGAAAAAGTAACTGTGGTGGTGGGGCCATACTAGATTATTTCTCAACAAAAATTCATAAGATTATTAATAAAGTACAATCATGGAATAAAATCTGAAACAAGCAATCTATAACTGAACATAGTTTATGTTATATGAAACCTATACTGAAGCAAGATGAGTGAAAAAGTAATTTACCGTCTGAAATAGTAGAAACGACAGAAGACAGGGGAATGTGTTGGCTCCTCTCCCTTTTTACTACGAATGACTCGGCACTCCCGACACTTCTGAAGGTTGGGTCCAATTTCTGAACACGAGTCATCCTGCAGGAAAGATTCCCCTGTCTGTTTGAGCTTCTTCACTTTCCTCCAGTCTTTCAGCACAGAACGAGGGATGCCATCTAAACAGGGAGAAAATTATTAAGTAATTATCTTTGTTTCAGAATGAGGACACAATTGAGGATAAAAAAAAGAAAGTAGAGGAATACAATAATTACAACTGTTTTGATAGATATAACTGAAATTTCACAGTCACTATACATTAGCAGCCGGCTGGCAAAGAACGGTAACATTTGACCTATAGCTGGGACCACACACAATTTCAGCCAACCTAGAGCTTTGGTTTGTTGTGAAAAAAACTGATGAAAAACAGGGCATGTATGCATGTGATCTGCAGTTCCGTGGCTGTGCAGCGTGACAGGCAACCCGACAGCTTATTTAGTTCTCATCAGACCAAAACCAGCCATTGTGAGTCTTTAGGCACTGCCTAACATTCTGTGACCACAGATTGCCATGAATGACGCTGGCTTTTGGCACACTCTGCTACAGCGATACGTTGTGCAGTTGACCCACTGAAATCCTGGGCCTTTCAGTTTGACACAACTCTAGAGCTCAGTGGAGCTTTCTGTGGCATGAAGCATTCCTTTCAGACAGCTCAAAAACCACACAGTCCTTTGGTATTTTCATGACAAACAATTAATTTTACCTACCTTCTTCATAACTTTAAGCAATTACACTAAACGTCACTTGAGCACTGCCTGGATCAGCTTGATGCAGGGGAAAATCCAGAGATGTAGATAAAGTATGTCTTTATTACAGTTTCAAATAAAGCTGGCCAAGAAATTTTAGGAGATTATCTTGAACTGTTTTTTAATCTATTAAGATTAATGGTCTGGCAGTGAGTAACGATAAGGGCCAAACTCGAGGGGCAGTACCAAGCATGCATTTGAAACTCTCACTGCACGCAATTGGATAACGCTACAACCAATCACAACAGTACACCGTGTGATGTATCCAGAGATACCATCTTATCTAAATGGCAGATTAAACTCTTGCTGTATCCAGTCGGTAAAACGGAAAAGCATCCTTCTTGCAAAGGAACGATTGGAGTGCGGTTTTCTGTTTGTCTTTTAGATGAAAAACCGTTTCAAACAACTGGTGTTCATCTGTGGACATCTTTCACTGCTTACTGAACGATTCCGGATGTCGCAGCGCTGTCGTCATCAGTTTAGCTCACCTCTGGCCCGTCTACATCTAATAAACTGATTTGATTGGTTCCCGAGCTGCTCACGTAATGCAGTAACAGTATCATTGCTCGATTCCAGAACGTCTTGCAGAGACAATTCAAATTGCGCTCTGTGAGACCTCTGGATTTCCAGGGTAGCCTTCACCTACAATCAAACTGACTAACTGGAATAAAAGTTTGGTGGTCTTGTACAAGTTTTCTAGCATTTCCTTATTTTTTTTTCTTGTTGGCTAGAAAGCTGCAGATGAAACAATCAGTTACTTTTCCCTTTCACTAAATAGATGAAAATCAAGCACAAAGAATTTAATGAGTCCTCAAAAATCTGATGGATGAGGAGAAGTTTTGCAAGGCATTAGACATTTTAACAGGCGTGTATAGACCTTTGAGTTACTAGTAACACGATGCTCCCATCAATGTTGGGCTGTTTAATATCAGAAACATCGCCGTAATATACAATAGCTTCAAGCATGAGGTACAGATCTGTTAAAGGACAAGTGGCAGATTCAAGACTTTGAAATACACCATTTAATTCTAATGGTACGGTCAGATCGCAGGCTTTGTCAGGGTCAGCAATGTCAAGATTACATGTTAAGTCTATGGTTGAGGCCGCGGAGGAGCGTCGCAGTCATAACGCTAGCAACGGAGAAGTTCAGCTAGTTGAACTTTTGATGGTCTTAACGCTCTTCATGCAGAAGGGCAACCAATCAGAGCATCTCACTGTAGTGGTGTTGCCCGACGTTGACGCTGCCTAGCCAACCACGATCCACGAGTGTTTAAAAAATCCAGCGGAGAAAGGCCCGCCCACGAGCTTTACAAGCATCAGCCTAAAAATATATGTACTGTGTATATGCGTCTAACTAGTCGCTTTATGAGCGTTGCTTGACACTGACAAATCTTTCAGTCTGAACGCACCATAAGAACATTTCAGAATATAACTTATCTTGCCTACTGACTTTTTAAACTTTAAAGAGTGAGTCATTATTCAGATTTGAGTTTTTCCAACCCTTTGTGCCGTTGTCTCGGTCTCTGCTGCCTCTATAAACACTCCAAACATGAATAAGGACCATCCATAATTTTTTTGCCGTCAGTTTTCTTGTGCTTCTAAAAGCCATTTGACAAAGCACATAAACAACCCTTACCTGTCAAACCCCGCCCATCAATCCCAACTGCATGACATTCTCATGTGTGGTAAACACTCTGCCTAGCAACAAGATGAGTGGTCTGCAACTGTGATTTGCATAAAAGTGACAGAGCCTCTAAACAGCTATCTTCCTGTATAATCCTGAAAGGGACTGTAATAGGGTAGAATGTAGCTGAAGAGATCACTTTTTAGAGTGATTTTGTGCAAAGAACATCATTAACGTGTTTTACATGAACATTAGACCTGTTATAATTTGTCTGAAAAGGGAATTAATATGTCCCCTTTAAAAAACATTGCAATACAAAAGACGGGGAAATATTTTAGTGAACGTTAACAAACCAGGACTTACTACTGCTTGCCAGTTTTAGTTTGGTCTTCTCACGGGCTGATCGAAAGATACCGTTGGGCTTCACATCATCATCTTCCTTCTCATGGTCTCCTTTCTTTTTAGCCATGTCGTTCTGTTTCTTCTTGTAGGTTGGTTTAGACTGGCGCTTTGCTCTGCCCTCCATCTTGCTTTCACTGGTATCAGAGTCATCTCCGCCGCTTTCGGACCCAGAGTCATATGAGCGCTTGTAGCCACGCCTTGGGAAATGAGTGGATCTCTTTTCCTCCCCACCTCCTCCACCTGTTGATTCAACATTCTTTCCCACCAGGTTTCGGTCTCTCTCACCTTTGCTTCCACTGTCTTTGTTCATGTCGACCTCACTGGACGTGGAGGCGCTGAGATTGACTGTACAGGGTTTGATCATATCCGACATGGCTGTAGTGTTGCAGGTGCTGGTTGTAGTGGTGAGCAACTTCTCTGCTTTAATGCTGGAGGAGGCTGTTGTAGAAGTCTTGTCCTCCTCAGAGTGCCGAGTTAACCAGGCTTTCTTTAGCTTGTGGTAGTTACTGGGCTGTGCGGAGCCTAGTGAAGTGGATCCAGAAGACTGGCCATTGAGTAACGGACTGGACTTGCCTGGTGTTGTGCTCCCAGTAGCAGAGCTGCTGTTACTGAGGTCACCTGAGGAGGTTCCGCCAGAACAGGGAGGAGGGGTAGGGCTGTGACTGGGAGTTTTTTCAACTGGATCCACAACTGAGGAGGATTTTGCAGTTGGCAGTGATGCAGGAGCAGTGGGGATGTTGGTTTTGGACTGGGCTGCAGCCAAGGCAGCCTTGTGCTTTTTGAGATGTACAAAAGAGAGAGAGTAAGACTGATTAGAGCCAGAACTGGGATTAGGAGATGGGGTGGCACTTTCCCCAACTATGGCTGTTCCTGTTGAATGAGTGAGAGGCAAAGACAGCCCTGGTGATGTGGAGTGGGAGTCCACACCTTCATGGCTGTTTCTCTCAGGCAGCCAGCCTCCAATACCAGTTTTAAAGGCTCCAAACTCATCTCGAGCTGAATATAATGACTTTGGGGTTTTATTCTGTAATACAACAGGGGACCTACACAGAGAGTTTGTAGTGCTAACACCTACAGGTCCCTGAGAGTTTTGCATAGAGGAGAATTTAAACTGAACAGACACGTCCTCCATGTTTGAGTTGGGCTGAATAACTTGAGCGGTCTCCCTAATTCGTGGAATTTCTCCTGGGAGCTTTGAAGGGACTGACATAGAAACCTCCCTATTCAGTGTAGCACCAGGTTTGCTAGCATCAACTGAACCTTCATACTTAACTAATGTGGTTGGACGTACAATGACAGACGCCATTGCTGCTTGAGGCTTACTCCTCAACACCTCTGTCTCACTACTAAACAAATGTCCTCTCTCTTTAATCATTTCTCTGCCTCGCCATCCGTCTGTTATGATATCCCCACCAATAGCGGAGACTACTGAGGTGACAGCAGCAGTGACTCCATGGACTTTGATATCCCTGAGTTCTGGAACCAGGGTCGGGGGCTTCTGCTGCTCCACAGATGTTTTGGTGCCAGCTGTTGGTAAACTGACCGGCTGGATGGGTGTGAGAGTCGGGGGTGACAGACGTCCACCATAACCTACTTTCTCTCTCTCCCTGTCCTTGTCTCGTTCTGCAGTCTCTTTGCGTTCCAGGGAGAGCTGCGTGGGCGGATGGTAGACGGGGGCTCGGTACAGGGACGGCATTGCCCTGAGCTGGTGTTGCTGATGATGGTTCGAGGTTGACGATGTTGAGGAGGTGTTTGAGGCGGCAGGGCTGTGACGATCCTTCCGGTCCATGCTTGTCAGATGTTGATGATGGATAAGACTAGCCTGCTGGCTGAGCTGTTCGGTAATTTTCCCAGCTAAACCCTCTCCTCCCTCTGGTTGGTGCTTTATGAGAGGAGGAGGCTTAGAGAGAGAGGCTTTGGAGATGTAACTAGCTAAAGACTGAGGTCCTTGGCTTTGCATAGCTGCCCCGACACTGACCCCCACAACTGGAGCACCAACTGATACTTTGTCATAGTAAGGACTTTGCTCCTTGGAGGGGTAAAGTCTTGGAGGTTCGTTGACTACGCTGTTTGATATCCTGGTGAAGTAGCTGCTTTTTTCTGACTGGATGACATGGGGGTGAGCATGGCTGGTCTTTGGACTTAAAGAGGGAAGAGCTGGTATGCGGACAGGGAATGTTGGCTCTTTGCTCCGCTCTCTGTCCCTGTCCAGCTCAGGATTAGTTGGGCGCTGGATCTTAGCAGTGAAAGGTGCAACCTCGATGCTTTCTTTCAGGATTTGACGATTTTCCTCCTTGTATTGAACAGTTCGATCCACTGCATGAAGAACTTCCTGAAAAAGGAAAATTCAAATATTGTAAGAAATTGTAAAATATAGTTTTAATTCTATTTTTACAACAATTTAAAAAAAATATATATATACACATACATACATATATATATATATATATACACATACATACATACATACATACATACACATATATACATACATACATACATACACATATATATATATATATATATATACATACATACACACACACACACACACACATAACCAATAAACAATCACATTAATAGATTGACACAAATGAGAAGAAAAATAAATAAATTCGAAACCTAAAAGAAGTAACCAAACCAATAAGACATTTGAAAAGGAGTGGGAAGAAAAATAGACTTATTTTATCCAATCCCTTCTTATTAAATCAGTATTATTTCTATCTAAATATATTATACAGGAAGCTCGTTTCAGTGCCTGTAGTGCCGATAACCAGCAGGCTCTTTATTATTTTCTTCTTTATATTATATCTGACAATGTAAAAACTACAGTAAAAGCCAAATTCATTCATTAATAGCTTCATATTCCTCATTTCCCTTTTAGTTTTTCATGTTGCATGCAGATAAGCTGAACAGATGTTGGAAATTATTGTCCAAGCATCAAGGCATTTGTATTACTACTCTGTATCTGAACTATTCAAGGAATACAAGAAAAGAGTGATGGTGCTGCGGACTTTTTTTTATTCTAGCCTACAGGTGTTCTTTGGCGGATTATCCTGTTACAGTAAGATCTATATGCGATGGACTGGCAACCTGTCCAGGGTGGAACCAACCTCTCGCCCGCTGACAACTGGGGGGAGACTCCAGTGACCCCTTGAGGATAAGCAGTATAGAAAATGGATGGATGGAGTTTTGGTCCAGAAGAGGATGCTAATGTTTCCAGGGTGATGAGATGCTTTGTCTGTCTGAGTATCAGAACAGGGCTGGAAGGTTTTTTTAGTAATTAGCACTGGTTCTACAGAGGTTGCTAGTTCGATCTTTTACACCCTGGACAGGTTACCAGTCCATCGCAGGACAACACAGAGAAAGAAGAGACAAACAGACATGCACGCACACTCACAATTAAGGACAATTTAGACAGACCGATTAATCTAACAGTCATGTTTTTGGACTGTTGGAGAGAGAGAGAACCCATGCATTCACAGAGAGAACATTCAAACTCCATGGAGAAAGACCCCAGGCCTGGATTTGAACCCAGGACCTTCTTGCTAGAAGGAGACGTGGTTCTGTTTGATCCGCTGAGATCTTGGGCTGTTTAGTGTGCGTGTTTAGAGCTGTATGGAGCTGCAGCGTGGCATGGAGCAGACCTTTGAGACGGCTGACATACACACACTCTGAAACAGTCTTTTCAGTAAAAAAAAAAACACAACCAAGCAGCCTGCAAAGCTGTCACACAATTGCTACATATGAAAAATAGTTTATCCCACAATCAGTTTTTCATCGCTCTGTACAGCCATGCAGCAGGATTTAAGCTCCCATCCCCCCTCCATACACCATACACTTTTGTTACACTTACAGATCAATGCATCAATTGATATTATCCCAGCATTAGTCATGTTTTAAACTGTTTGACCTTCACTAGCACTGCAGCTGCCTATTTAAAGGGAGTGGACAATCGAACTTGATCTTGTCTAGGTAAAGCCATGCAAAGATTATATATTTATACATATTGTTTTACTTCTCTTTCTCCAACTTTGTGCACACCTTCCTTTTCCAGTGAAATAGCTCAGGCCCTAAGTCTATAGGGAATTTATCAGGTTGAGTCTACAGCAGTCACATTTATCACTCATTTGACTTCATTTGACATCACATAACAGAGTCCACGTCTCTGTTATTTAGAAAGTCATTTATGATAATGTAGGTTTCCTAGAAGTCCAACTGCAGTTACTACAGTTAGGTACCTGGGTGTTTGTCAGCCGGGCTTTGCTGTGTGGATCCAGGTAAAGGCGGTGCAGGTGGACCTCTTTTCCTGTTGGGGTACGACTTCTGTCCGTCTGGTCGTGTTTTATCTGAGCCAACGTTAAATTCCTGATGGGATCCACAAAACCTTTTTTCTCCACATCTCTGCACAGAGACAACTCAAATAAGTTAATGCAGAATCGTTTGCCTTAAATTCTCTTACAAATACCACATTTACAGAAACGGTGATTGTAATAGTAGGCAGTGAAATAAGCCTCATAAAGAGAAAAATAAAAAATAAACTAACTTTGGCTGTGAGATATGGCTACATTTTTATATCCCGATAACGATATACTTCACAATATAACAACAAGAAGGGTGTTATGTCGATATGTGTTCTGACTCCACCCACACACGAGGCGGCTGCTGCTCATAAATGTTAAACAGATGGATCACGTTGGGTTTAGGCTCTGGTTCATGGATAGTATGATTAGGAAAATAGTCAAGTTATGGTTACCTACCATATGGTTACTACCTCACCACTACAACGTTTTTCGTTGAAAGCTGCTATTCTTAACTACTAAGAGCATCACTCTCTTCCTCCTCACTGGGAAATTATATCTGTGCCGAGGGGATCTGTTTACTCTACAGAAGGCCAAACATTTCTGGCAGGAGACTTCTTTATACAGGTACGTACATATCCTTTTATTTGAATTATTTAAAACAATTAAAACACTTTCACAAAACCGAGTCTTTTCTGGCTCTGAAATAAAAATGGATGAACTGAGTTGATAAGTACATAAACTACAAAACAGCAGATAATTACTGACAATCCTAAATATAAAAATAAAAAACGTAAATAAATTTAAAAAAAAGTGTGCAAAGTTGGAAAACTGGAGTAGCATTGCCTCTGTAACGCTGTGTGCTGGTTAATGTGGCTGTTCAGATAGTGATTTCATAAGCAAGATATATCAAACACAATAACAAAATCCTTTCTGAACCGTTTTTAAACAGTGGAGTTGTACCACTGATATGGCACTGTGTGTGTGCCTGCTGGGGATATGTAAACCTTTGTCTGTGATGTGCTGCCACAGACCCAGCCAAATGCCCAAGTGTGGGCTTTAAATCTATTAGACCCACACATTTGTACCAAGATCTAAGATTCATATTCTATTCATTTCACACTCTCTCGTCTTACTCAACAGCAGAAGCTGGTAATTTGTCCTATGCAGATTGAAACTGCATGGATGACAGAGTTTGAACTTATGTTTTAATATGATAGCAATTATTCAGGAGCAGAAACAGAGAGCTAATGAAATGCTTTGATAGCCAAGCATTCAAAATGATTTGATAGGAAGATTTAAAGTTAGTTGTTGTGGTTTTTAAACACAAAGCAGATGCTATTCTAACTTTATCCCTTGTTCCACAGTTTAAACTTCCTCTGGTCTAAAGAAACAAGAAACTAAAAACGTGTTGCTTACTCTTTATGAACGTCCATGGCAGCCTTTGACATTGAAGCATTTGTATGTGTGCTGATCTTAGAGGGGCGATGAGCATCAGCGCTGGCCGGCCTGACTGGAAGGTGGTTCAGCAAACAGAGACCATCCGTGGAACTCCCAGCGGCCTGGTGCAGCCATGGACTGGCAGTGTTCTGCACAAGACACACAAGACGCAGACATGACAAAATCTTTGCTGCCACTGGTAAAGGGTTAAAGCAGGAATAAATCAAAACCAAACAAATATTAAAACACAGAAAATTAGATTTTTTTCAACCTCACTGTTTTAGCATGCCTTACATTCATTTACTCACCCAGACAAGTTTGAAGCAGCTTGGAGTTCTTTGGGAGACATTTATATCGAGTCTGACCCGCGTATATCCATATAATGGAAGTTAATGGGGACACGGCAAGTGCCACCTCCAAGTAAGGCATTATCTTTCATAAAACTCCTTTATTTAACCAACGTTTTATTATAATTCACCAAATTCCAAATTGAGTTTGGAGCATCTCAGAGGTGCTTTGTTGTTGTCATCAAGGGTTTTTACTAGGGATGCAACGATACCACTTTTTTCAAACTGCTACGATACCGCTACTTGGATCTGTGTGCTTGCCTATACAATGTACCAATGCAAATACTTCTACCACATAAGAAAAAATGCTGCGAATTGGAAGACAGGTTTTATTTTCTTCTCTGCTTGTTACAACAACCTATGATGAATTAAATAAAAATTAAATATGAGCACAAAACAATACTATCCAATGAAAAATAAATATTATCTGTGAAATTATTGCAGCGTTTCCACATTCTAAGTATCGGTTCATGGTATTGGTTAGCTAACCGGTACTGATACGAGTACATCAGAATCCAGTATTGGTAGCGGTGCATCTCTAGCTTTTACAGGAGTTTTTTCCAACAAGTTGCCATTTCAGTGACGTTACTGCAGTGCCCCATGGTAGTTGTAGTCTGAGCAGGACTTTTATTCAGCGCTATATGCTATTGGTCATTTTATTTGTGCAATTAAGAAACCATGTTGATGTTTGCAGTAACAAGTTCTGTCTAACCGTCTGCTACTGTAGAGCACAGAGTGACAGCGTTGCCAAGACTACAACAGTCATGGCGGACTGTGAATCGGTTGGAAGAAATGCCTGCAAATACTTTGGAAGACAACAAGGAAGCACTTCAGGGACGCCCCTAACTCCGAGGGGAATAGTGGTACCGATTCATTACAGAATATTGGTTAAATGAAGGAGTTCAGATAATGCCTTACTTAGAGGTGGCACATGATGGGCCCCATTAACTCCCATTATATGGATATACGCTGATCGGGACTGGATATAACCTTCTTCTGAAGGACTCCAAGTGGCTCTAAAATTGTCTGGGTCAGTAAATGCCCCTAAGGCATGCTAGAAATATGGTCCAGGTTGGAAAAAAACACACAAAAAACTAATGTCCCCTTAAATTGGTTTCTAGACTTAATATTTTCTATAACTGAAGGCCTCCCCTTTCCATTTTTCCGATTTTATTTCTTTGTTCCTGCCCACTTACCTTTATCTTGTACTGCACTTGTGTAGCGTGCCTCAGTGATTCTATATATGTACACATAAACTTTATAAAATAAAAAACTACAGTAAAGGACCTCTACTTGTATAATGCTCTATCTAGTCCTGAGGACCCAGAGTACATTACACTAGTCATTTATTCACACATTCCCATACTGATGGTGACAAGCTGCAGTGTAGACAAAGCTACCCACGGGTACAACGATAGAAGGATAAAATGTGTCCAAATAAAAAAAATAAAAATAAAGACCAATGAAAATATAAATAGCAACCAACGGATCCACTAGAAGAGCTGTGCAGTGTGCCTGATGCTTCATTTCCACTAGTGCCAGTATGGTACAGTATGGAACGGGTCAGTACGGTCTGGAACAGGTAGATTGTGTTTCCATGACCATCTCAAAAGAACTGTAGTGGGCGAGGACGTGGGCGGGCTTAGCTTAACAAAAGCTCCAGCAAAAAGCATCTCTCTTATGTTGTTGAAGATTTAATTTTTGGAAAACATAAATATTTTTTTTACCAATGTACTACTTAGACTTCCATAGCTCAGAGTGATGTTAATCTAGCCATCTTGTTTTACAAGGATCATTTGCAGCTTGTGTTTAGTTGGACATTAAATTCAAGTCAGCTCCAGAACAGGGTGATTACAATAAAAGCAGGTTTTAGAAAATATTTCTTATCACTTGTAATTTCTTCTCATGAAAAAAAAAAAATCAGGCATGATACAAAAAGAAATACAAGAAATACTGCTTGAAAAATCTCAACGTAAAAGTACTGCTCTACCATTAAAATTGTGTTCTTCGTTTCATTTACGGAAATACAAAACGTAAAACAAACCTAAAAATAAAATATAAAAATAAAATATAAATAATAATTTCAAAAAAATCTAGAAAAAGTACTTTTTCTGAAACCAGGAAGAATGTCTGTGAACCTGAACGTACTGTGCAAAAGACTTTAAGCACTGCAGTGGCAGGATGCAAACCTGGACCTACCAAATGGGAGTCACCAACACTAACCATTCAGCCAACATGATCACATAATAAAATGCACGGACTCAATGCTATATATACTAATCCCCACATTGTTTAAGGGTTATATAATTTATAACTCACACTGATTTCTGTTAAATTTTAGGCTGCTTGCAGTTAACTGCAGTGTTCTGCTTATCTGAAACTTTAAACTATAACTTACTCTGAGACAAACACTTCCAGACCAATCAGCAGCTACCAATGCTGCGTAGACGTGAGAAGGATATCATGTTACTGGACCAATCAGTCCATAGGTGGGCGTTTCGAACCAAGGCAGAGGTAGTCCAAAAAAAGGGGTCGGCTCGGAACCAATACAGGTAATGGAAACACGCCAAAGCGTCCCGTTCCGTACCGTACTGGCACTAGTGGAAATGGGGTAATATTTAACTCCCATGCTGACCATTTCTTCTGATCCTCCTTTAGATGGTTGTGCTCCTTCATTAGAGTCTAGCTTTGTTTAATTTAACTGTTTGAACTGTGGAAAGGGTCACACCTGTCTATATAGGACCTTACAGCTCACAGTGTATGTCAGAGCAAATAAGAATCATGAGGTAGAAGGAACTGCTCAAGGAGCTCAAAGACAGGACCGATTTCACTGCTACACGCTCCTCACCACATTGTAGAAAATAACGTTTTTAACTAAATACAGCTGCTGGCAGGAGAAAAGCACACAATTCCGATGAAGTAACTTCAAAAAAGAGGATCCTCGTCTATAGTTTAAAAAGTTTATCGGCTTTAAAATGTCAGACGGGAACCGAACACCATACCTTTTACAAACGCTATTGAGAGGAACGATGGGGGGAAGTGTTGAGCGCTATTTGAGGTAAACGCGGTCAACGAAATCATTAATAGCGGTAAATATGTTTTACGTACCATCTACGATACTTCCGCCATCTTTTTTCTGTTGTTATCTGAATATTAACCAGCTAATTATCATGTATGGTCGCCATGTTTATTTTACTTCTTCTTTGGCAAAATCCGATCTGAGTCTATACTCTGCCCCCTAGCGGGATTCTTCAGTACTACATGCAAAGCAATTAGAAGTTGCAATTTGTTGCTTGTGGGCTATTTAAAGCACATTTTTATATTCTTCATTCTTATAAGATAATATGGATATGAACGTTCTTGTATGGCAAAAAAATACCGTTAAATACCGTTATGTTTTTTCAAAATACCGTGATATGAAAATTTTGCCATACCGCCCACCCCTACTGTCCACCAACCGGAGAGGATCCGCAGAGAGAACGGCAGAGGATCCCCAGATCCTGGTGGAGAACTTGAAACAAGACTCATGGCTGTACTAGCTCAACAGGTGTTTCTAATTAATACTGAGCAAAGGGTCTGAATACTTATGATCATGTGATAATTCAGTTTTTGTTTTTTTGTTTTTTTCAATGTTCAAAAATTTCTACATTTCTGTTTTTTTCCCATCAAGATGGGGTGCTGAGTGTACAAAAATTAGAAATAAATTTAACTTTGATTTTAGCAAATGGCTGCAATAAAACAGAGTGAAAAATTTAAAGGGGTGTGAATACTTTCTGTACCCACTAAGTTCTGAGGATTCCACCTACCCTCCTTAGAGAAACCTCATTATTCACAGTGATGGGATTTTCCGAGTGGACCCATTTGGCAGTTGGTTGTAGGCTCAGTCCTGGGGGGTAGGGGGGCGTTGTGCCATTGGGGTAAGGCCATATGATGGGGTATAAACCAAGACCTGGAGCCCCACCATGACCCTGAAAACGGAAGGAAAGTTTTAGAATGAGACGGAAAAGGAGGAGTTTGAAACATCCTTTAAAAGACAGTAATGTAGCTGTTGAAGCACGTATCAGGAGACAGACCTGTAAGAACTGTTGCTGATGTGTGGCTGCTGGATGAGGAAGGGCCAGGTGACTCAGACTGCCTGGAGAGTCCAGCCGAGGGTGTCCTCCAAACAGAGACCCTGGAGGGGGATGCATAGCTGGGAGCATTCCAGGGGGCAGGAGGTGTGGATGAGGTAAGGGTGAAGAGTGGGGAGGAGCCAGGAGGTGGGAGGCGCCGTGGGGATGGGAAGCAGACGTTAGGCAGGGGGAGTGAGGAGAGGGTGGATGTAGGGTGTGCAGGTGAGGATGAAGATAGGCTGTCACGTGGCTGGAGGAATTAGTAGGAGTGACAGAGCTGTCTGTGTCTGGGCGAACCAGTGCTGGGTCCCTGTAAACAGTGAAGGTCTCGTTCTTGTCAATGATCAGCGGACTCTTGGTGCTACTGCTTGTACTGACAACACCCGCCTCCGCCCGCAAGGGCACTGGCTTGAATCCAGAGCGTGGAGGTTCTGGTAAGTCTACTTTAAAGGGCAAGCGACCACTTGGAGATGGGGAGGAATCAGAGAACCTCTGGATTTTATGTTTGCCGACCTCTGGAGAAGTATTAGCTTTTGGTTTGGAAATGTCCAGGAGGCCTGGGTGGGGTTTAGCTGGGTTTGTGTTGGGATAGGACAGGTTGTTAGAGCTGTTAGGGGGCTGGGGCTTCTGTTTCAGGGAGTCCAGCTGAGAGGTATTGGGTGTGTGGCTAGGGCTCATTTTGGGTTTGGCCAAGTCGGTGGTGGTGGTGTTGCTCTTATGGAGGGGGGTTTGCTGCTGTGGAGGTTTTCTGGGATCCTCAGATAAAGAAGGAGGAACTCCATGATGGACAGATGTGTATTCCTGCAGCTGCTGTGTGTGCTGCTGCTCATGCAGATGTTGCTTTTGATGATGATGAGAGAGAACAGTTTTCTCCTTGTCCACCAGTGGGGTGTTTTCAGGTATTGATGTGACAGGCCTTGAAAAATACAGAACAAATGAAACGTTACCAAAAAAACAAACACAAAAACAAGGCCACCCAAACACTGACCACAACAGATGTTTTAACCACCAGACAGAAAATATCATTTCCACTTTGTAACTGATCCTGAATCAGCTATGTTGGGGTTTTTTCAGAAAACTATATTCCAGGATGACACCCTGTAATCGCTCAGGAAAACTTTTTTAGATGTCAATTTTATCATTATAGGAAAAAAAAACAAAAAAAAACAAATTTTTTTCTCATTCTTTCCATTTATGCAAAAGATTGTGAAAAGTATACTAATTTTTCCTTCAAACTAAGTTAATGTTTTTCCATTTTTGTTTTTAACCTGTAGTGATGTCATGATACAGTTTAAATAGATATCAAGTTTCACGTTAAAAATATTCATGTTCAATCGCAAGAGAGCCTTCTCCACACGTAGCCGGGTATCTCAGAAAACGGAGATATTTTTCTACGCTTTGGCCCGTCATCCACACGTAAACACAGATTTTGGCACAAAAAACAGATCTTTTTAAAAAACTATGGCCATTTTCTCTGTTTTCCGTATTTGCGTATGGATGGATGAGAACAGTAACGTCATTATCTGTGACAAAAAATGCTCCAACACACTTAATGCTGCGCTGCGACCAAAGTAAGAAAAAACATAGTTTCTCACACTCTCCTGACACAGAGATTCCTGTGTGTTTTAGAATGATTAAGGAGTGACCATTAGCAGGGGCGTATTCAGGAGGTTAATAAAGAGGGGCTAAAAGGGGCCCAGGGTGGGTCTGGGACTGTAGCACCAAAATAAAAGCAGAGATGTTCTTCTAGTGGGGACCCAATCTGAGCTGGTCTCTTTTTAGAGTTTTAAACTTAAAGGACCTTTAAAAAGTCATTTTGTTTTGCTAAGGTTTATGTGACAATGTCGTCTCAAACTCTGCTTGCTTTTCAAACAATTTAAGTGATTGGCGAAAAATAAAAATCACTAAAACATTGCAACTTTTCAAAAGAGTGGATGGACTGTTTAGTTTATTAACTTATTTTATTGCAGTTGACTGTTATTTTGTCAAATAAATAAATACTGTAAATGGGCTTAGTTTTGGAGCCAAATGTTGGAGTTGGAGTTCTCTGATTATTTAAGAGATAAAAGGCAAATGTTTGATCATTTTATAGCCACAAAATTTTCGTTATGCACGATTTGGTTTGGTTGTTTAGAAACGTTAAAAAAAAAATCAGATTAATCTATTAATCAAAACGATAAAGTGCTAGATTAATTGATTACAAAAAGAATCGATAGCAGCAACCCTAGTTATAATGTGCATTTAAAACAGACGGTTGGGTTGGGGGTAGGCAGCCAGATCCGCACTTTATGCAAAAGACATGATGCAAGTGGTACAGAAATGGGGGACCAAATGCCTCCCCAAGGACCCAGCTCCCTCACTGACTCCAACAAGCAACCCTGTTCAACAAGATCCTCCAGGACAGGGAGGCCTTTGCACGTCTACCCCACTGCTGCAGTACCACCAACCCCCACGGAGCCCAAGGCATTAGCCCCCCTGGTCCTATTCAAGACGGAGACCTATACCCACCCTGACAGTCACTCTACTATCCAAACACTAGGCTGAGTTAAGCTCGGACCCACCCAGGAGCAGCACGGCCACCAGGCCAGTAACCCATGTCCGCCAGTGGAACCCCCCTAAGGCACCGCATGTAGCCGTCAGGAGTTACCCCCCGTAGCCACCAAAGTCCCATGAAAATTATGGATACAACAAAGCAGTAAGCTTCAGATAAAACTAGAATGACGGCAAACTGCATTTTAGGCATTTATTTATTGCCTCTGGCCATTGTTTTGATAGTATTAGTATCGGACCTTTAGTTTATGCTAGCGCTATGTACTCCGTGTTTTAGCTCCCCATATGTCTTGTAATAGTACTATCACAGAAACAATGTTGGATTACTTTTCAGTTTTTTGTGTGGAAAATCTGTTGTGAATTGCCGCTATATAAACAAACTGAAAAGAATTGAAAACGTATTCATTTCATAATGGTAGCAATATTATAATCTGACAAATAGTTTGTGGCAAAGTGTTGTCAGTAATATTAAAATGACAACAACATATGTTACCGTAAAATTGCTAACGTTTATTTGCAGTCTACTTGCTTAAATACACGATTATCATTTAGTTTAATCTTTTTTTTTATATTGTGAAAAAAGCCTCTTTGTTATAGCTTTTTAAGTTACTCAGTATTGTTGTGTTAATGATGGTATTTCAGATGCATTGCTAATTATAGCGTATTACTATATTTTTAATGAGGTTTTGGACAATTAAACAGCTGTCTTATGTATATAGTTAGTGGGTATGTTGCATAAAAATTTGCATCTGGATGCAAAACTCTTCTGATATCTTGCGAATATAAAGTTCCTGCACCGTTAGAGTGTCGCATCTCTATCAAACTACAAAAATGGCTGACCTGGGGGCAGTAGAAAGTTCTGCAACCTTGAGAGGGGCGGGGAATGCAGCGCTCCCATTGGATTTAAAGGGACCACAACAAAACGACTTATTAACTAGACTCTTCAGAACACGGGTGAAAAACGAGTTGTTAGAACTACAATAATGAGGAATTCAGACCTAAGAATTATATTTTCACTTTATATAGACTATAACCGAATGATTTAGATGTAAAAAGGAAAAGTTTAAAAGCATGATATGTCCATTTTAATTGTCCCTTTAGTATCACTTATACTCCCGTCTGAACCGGACATTCAGAAAAATATGAGATGCTCACCTCATGACCTCAGCTGGTGTAAACTCTATCTTGCCATTTAAACTTTTGGGTGATGTAACACTGGCCCCCGTTATTCCTGGTGGCTTCATGAGTGAATCCACCTCTGTTCTGTGGCATCCTTCTGATGTGGAGGGAGATGTAGATACAGGAGGTGAGGAAACAGGAGAGGGGTTGAGGGGGAGGTATGGTGAGAGGGCCACCGATTCATCCTTCTGGGAGGCAAGCAGCGCTGATACCGCCTCCGAGCTCTCCTGGTGTACGGTGGCCTGAGCATCGTCTGTAATGTCGATCACGCTACCACCATGCAGCTGAGACAGTGATGGCGTCTGGGAAGGAGAGGATGCTAAAAGACAAACATTAAACAGGGTAAGAACCAAGGAGCAGCTGCCAGGCATCACACAGCAGTAGACTGTAGCTTACCTTTTACAGGGTTTTTGTTGTTCCCCACAGTTCCAATTTGGGCCATGTCACTTATGACAGATGTCTGCTGCAGTGGAGATTGGGTGATCTGAGTCACTGCCACCAACTCTTCCTCTTCATTTGTCAGAATTTGACCTGATTCTTTTCCTGCACTTTTTTTAACGTCCTCTGCTGCTCGAAGCTCAGCCCACGGAGATATGCACCTGATGATAGATGAGGTATCGTTCATTTTGGGTCCCTTTAACACTGGCTTCTCCTCGTCCTCCATTTTAGAAATGGCACTTTTTATCACATCGCTGCTGCGCATCTTTAGCTCATTCTCAGAGTTGGGCTCTGAGGAAGAAGAGGAGGAGGACGAAGATGACGACGATGATGAAGAGGAGGAGCAGCATAATGAGTGGGTGGTCCTCTTGTGTGGGTTTTCTGAGTCACTGCTCTCCGACAGATCTGATGCAATGTCCGCCTTCAGCCTCTTCAGACCTGCTTTCTTCTCATCCTCTTCACCTTTCCTGCGTTTGTTTGCACTCTGCTTTACCTTGGCCTTGGATTCTGGGTAAACAAAGGTACAAGTCACTAGTTTTATCGTGTTGTATACAAGCTCAAAACATCGGTCTAGATAACCTCTTCTAAAGGAACTCAAATGTACAATATATCTGGAGAGGAAAACAGTCTACATCAGACTGTAACAAACGCATCGGTTTTCATTAAATAGATGTCATACCTCTGAACTGAAAGGTATGAGTCTAAAAAATCTCAGAAAAACAAAAAAAAAAACATCAGAAGGGCTGCGTTAACTCAATATTTTCTGTAGTTGACCTTTTTTTAACACCGTAACAGAAAAATCTGAAAGCCATTGGTCATTTTGCAATTCCAACTCCTGACTTCTTAGTGCAGACGCAAGGTCATTTTCAACTCTATGTCAGGAGTGAAGGTACAAAAATTAATAAAGAAAATAAGATTAATTTGAGGGCATCCGAGTGTCATCTCAGACCTGGCAACCAGAGTCCATGCATCTCGCTAACACGAGCTGACAGCGCCTTGTAGAGTTACAGAGGCGCTGGGGTGTGTCTGGGACCAGCTGCATCAGACACAGACCGGAGGTGATAGATCGCTGCAATTTAACCACTGACCACAAGCGTACGTGAAACGTGAACGCCGCACTATACGTAATTTGCCATCATCCATGTAGCGGTTATCTTTGGGGTAAACATACTTGCCAACCCTCCCGATTTTCTTGGGAAAGACCAGAATTTCAGTGTCCCTCCTGAAAATCCAACGGAGCCACCATTCTCCCGAATTTCTCCCTATATCTGACGGCGTTGCATATCATGTCATAAACATTCCCTTTTTCTTATGTGCGAGGGATTGAGAATAAAACCTATTATATTTGCATTTTGCCAATGAAGGGGCTATAAGGTACAGTTTCCTTATTCATGACATTAAAATCCATCACGTGTCGGTGAAATTCGCCGTTTTGAATCCAAAATAGGTCACCTACATGATTCATGGGTGCAATGATAAAAACAATCCGCTAATTAGTGAAGCACGGCACAACAGCGAGCAGCAAGTTTTCAGAACAGTCTTTATTTGACTGACAGAAGCTGTAGTTTTAATTAGTTTTTAAATCCTTAATTATTTAGGATTAAGGACTTTTAACTGACTTCAATTCTAGAATCCTTTTATTTCGGCCTGCGATGGTAACTTCAGTAGTGGAAGATCTTTTTTTTCCAGCTCTTTGAGCCCGAGTTCGCAGCTGATCACGTTTGGCCCGGCAAAAAAAAAAAGTTACAGCGTCAGAATCAACAGCCTCAATGCTGCGCTGCCACAAAAGTAAAGAAAAAATACTTTCTCTGTCTCCTGACACAGACTCCTGTGAGTTTTTAGAATTATTAATAAGTGAAGATTCATAAATGTTCAGTGGTGCTGAGCAGGGGCATATCCAGGAGGTTAATAAAGAGGGGCTAATAGGACCCAGGGTGAGTCTGGGACTGTAGCACCAAAATAAAAGCAGATGTTCTTGTAGTGGTGCGACTGTGGCTCAGTGGTAGAGTAGTTGGCTTGCAATCGGAGGCTCGTAGGTTTGATTCCAGCTTTCTCCAGTCAGACGTCGATGTGCCCCTGGGCAAGGCACTTAACCCCAAAAATTCTACATCGTCCTACCGAGCCATGTTAGCTATCGGTGTATGAATGTGAGTGTGAATGGGTGAATGTGGCTTCAATGTAAATCGCTTTGAGTGGTCAGTATGACTAGAAAAGCGCTATATAAGTTCAGTCCATTTACGAATTAGTGGGGACCCAATCTGAGCTGGATACATTTCAGATTATTCATACATTTAAAGTCATTTTATTATGCTAAGGTTTATGTGACAATGTAATATATAAGAAAATCACAAAAAAAGTTTTTTCACCTAATTTGTTAACGAACGTTATTGCTGTGGACTGTAATTTTGTCAAATACATACATTCTGAAGGTCTCAACAGGACCTGGGCCTGCCGGGCTGCAGCATGCTGGACTTGGAGTTCTCTGGGTCGACGAAATAAACAATGCATCTGACTAGATTTTAATGAGTGTTAATTAAAAAATGAATGAATTTCTCACTCCTTTCTGTTTGGCTCCAACATAATATCATATAATAGAATAATGCGTTTGTGGTATATTTGTGTAAAAATCATTAAGTATTTCGGCCGGTAAAAAATATGCTTGGCCGGGAAATATTTTTAATCCACTGGCCTACGTGGCCTGAGAGTCAAAATTTTTTATTTCGGACCCTGTGTATACTGTACCAGAGTTCTTTACTAGCCTCTTTTCTAAGACAATGCCAGCATCAGCGAGCCTTTTGGTAATTTCTAAGTGCTCAGCCAGTGGGGGCAATTTGCTGCCATCAAGTGCTTTTCAAAAAAGATGACGTCATGCCAGGATAAAGGGGGGTATGGCGGTGGTGTCTGGGTTGTGACGTGCAGTGCTGTGTATAAACCAGAGGTTGCTCTAGACATGTTTTTGTCCATCATTCTGAGCGGCAGGATAAAAAAGTTCCGGTCATAATCTTCAACAGGTGGCTGTCCTACACAGTCCCAGAGAACTGCTGATTTGGTCTTCAGCTCTAAAGGCCAGAAACTCCCAGACCTTTGCATCATCCCAGTTAACCATCTCTACTGACACAGTTTACAAGTGCTTAATCAACTCCCAGGTTCACTGGCATTTTAAATGGCTTCAGGGCACATTCAATACAACATCACAACATCATCCTCTGTTGGGTAAAGGCATTGCGACTTCATTCATAAAACCGGCATTGTGGCAAGCGTGTGGTACTATTACTACCAAGCTTACTGGCATGATTGCAGCAAAATTCCCACAACACCATGCCGCATTCATAAGATACACCATGTTGGGAATATTACCACAGTGTGCCTTAGAAAAGAGGCTACTGTTTACTGCTGTTAGTATGTTGCAAGGTGAAACACTGAAGGGTGAACATGGAGAATGAAACAAAAGCAAGAGAAAAAATACTGACAGCTGATTTGCTTGACTTAAAATGCTCAAAACTAGATGGTATCAATGACCATTTCATGCAAAGCAGAAAAGAAGAACATATACAATGGTTTAAAATCTGTGAAAAAAAGCAAAATAAAAGGCTTTTAAAAAGCAGTTTTTCGTGACAGATTGGAGCTAGAAGGATTTTAATGCTGCCAACTGAACACTGGAGGGCGTGTCTGAGCCACAGAACTGAGAAGATTGAACAGCCTGAGCAGTTAACTGCCTGCATGACCCAGATTGGTGTGACGTCATTTGCAGAACATTTGTAATTTTCGTTTGTTTCTAAAGAGACTTATTGGTATGATCAATAATCTGTTGGTAGAAGAAAATACACTTGACAAAATAATTTCCTGAATTTATGAAGAAAATTTTTTGGGTCGTTTTAATATGTGAAACGGACAGATTTCCTGCAACTAAATCACCTGTGTCATTTCTTTGTCTATTTGGATGGCTGTTCTCACCTCGCCCTGTGGCTTCTTCTCTCCGGTCCTTGTCCTCCTCAGGAGCACTGCTGTCTGAGCCTTTCCTCCTGGAAGAGCGAGCGTTGCGCAGCTCTCTTTGCTCTCGGCCGCTGCTGCTTGGAGAGTGGTACGACTGGCTGACGGTCTGCTGGAGTTGCTGTGACGGACTCTGCAGCTGGGAGGCTTGAGGTCCCTGGGAGCTCTTAGGGCTGGGTCCTGATGACATCATAACGGGACGGGGACTGTTGGCCTGAGCTCGTGTGTAATGAATCTGTTGAGCGAAAAGGAGTGAGACATGCACTTAAACAACAGCATCAACATCAGAGCATCAATACAACAAACTAGCTCATCGTGGATTAAAGGTTGTAGTTTGCATTTGTCCTGACCACACCTGGAGTCTCATCTGTATCTACCTTTGTGTATCACTTGTATGTGACTATTAAACCACTGCTGCAGTATCAGTAGAAGAAAGCAGCAAAATGTCACTGTTCACATCATGTATTCTAAGATTTAAACATTTTATATCAGTACAAATATGAAGGCTCATCATTAAAACCTCCACAAAGGGAAGATGTAAACAGTGAAACTGAATGTAGGGACAAAGTACTACCTGCTTACATCATCATTCAGACAGACTTGCAGAAAAAAGACAGTTGCACATAAATCATCTAACAATTAAAATGCTCAAAATCCTAACGAGCAAATAATACTAAAATCATAATGGCACAAAAAAAAAAAAATCAACATATGTATTATATTAAAAAAGTACAAGTAAAAGTAACTGGATGTTTTAGTCTATTTTATGGTTGTAAGGCAAAGAAATGCTGGAAAAACTAGTTGATACCAAGGAAAGCAGTGAGTTTAATGATGTAAAAGGACTTTAGCGATATATATGTGTGAATTAAAAAACTCTTTAGATTATCGTTTTGTTCTGTGATGTAACATCTGTTAACACAGCTAGAAACAACTGATCAGGACTGAAATCTTTGTAGAGAAATGGACTCTGTCCTGAAGCTCCAGCGTCACAAAAAGGCAATAAGATGGTCAGCCTTCTATCACCTGAAGAATATTTCTAGGTTCATATGCTTCCACTAGCCCAGATAATAACCAATAAGATTAGTTACCGTAACTATGCAGATGACACTCGGCTTTACATTACAATGCTACTAAGTAACTTTGAACCATCCAAACGTTCAGTGAATAAGGGGTACCTGAGAGTTGCCAGTGGTCCCGACGGGTCTCCCTCCTGCCATCTTTAATGTATCACAGCAAATAATAAAAACAAAAAAAGGAAATCAAATCAAAATGAAACAAAATGAAATGAATGTGAGACAAGGACAGATATTGTTAATGACTGTGGGATTAGAAGTAACTTTCATGCTCGTTATTTTCGGACAGTATAAAATTAAGGTAAAATGAAAAACAAAATGACGAAAAACAAAATGATCAAATTTATGTATTTAGCTGACACAGCAGTGACATGAAAGGAACTTACTGCTAAATAGAGCGACAGAAATGTTAGTGAGTGGCTACTGGGCACTGCAAATCAAACTTTACAATGACTAAAGCTTGGATGACTTCAGGTTTAGAGGACCGTAGCCTGGCTTTTTTTTTTTTTATCTTTCATTTATGACATTTAAGCAGTAGCATTGTGATACAGAAAGCTTATCTACAGAACCAGAGCTATACCAGAGCTTCTGGAAAATGTAATTCTACTCACATGGACGGAACTGTTCTGGCTAGATCGTGACCTTCGTCTAGAGGTGATGCCGATGTTTTCTCCTTTTAACAATGAGTGGACGACGTCATCCAGGAAGGTCATCTGCACCATTGATGGGTCCACATTCTGAGGCTCTAGCACCTGAACACAGAGCAACCTTGTTTTACACAGATCACTGTTAATCAAGGTTAGGTTCTTGGTCATAACGTTCCTCTCCTATTATTTGCTGCCATATAATCTGAAAATCTTCATGGTACTTTTATAAATAATCTGGGTTGTTGTGCTTGGTTGTACTCACTAGCATTAGAGTTCACAGTTAGCAGTTTCTTGTATGTGCAAAAAGAACAGAATACCTATTAGCATTTAAAATTCTCTCCTTTTAAACATGTGTTAGCAGATAGGCTTCTAGAGATTGCGTGGCTACAGACAATATCCATGATACAGTTTAATGAAAAAAATCAAGTTTATTGAAAACGTAATTTCCCTTTGGGATCAATAAAGTATCTTGGAATTAAATTGTATAAAACAACATTATCACTATTATATTATTATATTTGCAGTGTGGTACGGACCACAGCTGCCTGCAAATAGCTGAAATACACGATTACTAAACTTCTCTAAAGCGGCCTGTTTTAATAGTTTACACACCAGATATACTGAAATAATAGGGATTTAATGATCTTGATTTTTATCAAAACCAATCAAAATTACATCACAGTCTCGCACATCCAAATCCAAAAGAGGCTCAACATCACCTTAACCCAGGTTTACATACTACAGTGTGAATAGCTTCCCACTTGGACTAACCAGCACCAGTTAAGAGGCAACTGTCTTTTTATTCAAAATGGAGAGTTATTTCCTTAACACAAATTGGTCACTGTTACAGTCAGAACCACACATTAAATTTTTCCTAACAAGTAACTCTCACCAGTTCTTATACAACTCACAACAACACCTGGTAACATTCTTAACTACTGTGAGCATCCCCATCAACAGAGCACATTGTAGCTGACGCTAACCAGTAGCTATTAGCTAAGCTACAGTTAAACCATGGCAAGTGCAGATGGAGAACAAGAAGCAGCGGGACTGGAGATGAAGCAGCTCCTGCTACTCTCAAATCACCAGTGTGGAAATATTAGGGGACTACATGCTTTATATTGCAAGGCCAATTTATCAAATATGGTCTTTTGGGGATTTTGAACACTAGGATGTGTAGAGAACAATAAAACAGACTGCTGTATTTGTTTACATGCATTTTTAGAATATTCTATGAGCTGCACTTCTTTATATTGCAGCTTATATTATATATAAATTACTTAAATTTGAACATTAGTGCCTAACGTGATACATTATGGAGAAATACAGGTAATTGCATCACTTATATGTAGTCCATCTTTTGAAATAAGATTTGCTGTACAAAATTTAATGAATAAAACCAATGATTGTAGACTAGTCTAAAAATGGCATAGGCCTCTGTGCTGTAAGAAAAACAATCAAGAATTGAAAGCAAATCGTGATCTTAAAATCAAAAATCTAATCAGATCAAGGATTTGAAGAATCGTGACACCCCTACTAAATATGTATTTTTAAACGCCATGGAAACTGTCTAAGCAGTCCCGCAGAAGTTGATGTCTAAAGTCTTCCTCATTTATGCTGTTGGGGGTAAAGCCAATCAGCACCTAGAGTAAATAAAAGCCACTCATACGTTGGCTGCTTTGCAAATGGCAGCAAATAGCAAGCCAAGTGCCATTGTGTCATGGGCATTTTATTTTGAAAATCTGACATATGCACTACAAAAAATCTGTGAAATAACTTGGAATAACATTGCACAGTATATTTGCAATGTGTTTAAACCCGGAATAGGAAGGGTTCCACTGTATTGTAGAAAACTGTGATTTTCAGCTGCTTCCATTCACTGCTGAAATGTTTTATTACACAACTGACCCTGAAGTCAACTGCTCAACTCTCCTCATACGGTTTTAATACTTTGATTTCAGACATAATCTATTAGAAATGTGATCTACCTTACTGAAAAGCCATCAACCATAAAGCATAACAGCTATGAGACATGGACTTCAAACACCAAACTCAGTCAATCAGATTTCTGCATATATAAACCCAGTGACAAGGCAAATTACTGAATTAACTTTATTCAATGATACCTGTCAAATTATATTTTGACCAGAACATGATTTGTTTTTCTACTCATAATGTACCTGGTCATTCATAACAACCATGTTCCTACTGAAGAGGTCGTGGTGTGTAATGATGCCAGTGAACCACTGGGTTGCAGAGTCTTGTCTGTACACACGCACACGGTAGCCATTCAGTGAGTAGGGTCCTGGAATGAAAACAACACTTTATTTCAACAAAACTTCAGGTTCAATCATAATTCAGTGCAATAGACAGTTGACAGGGTATTAGGATTCTACAACTTTCACTTGATTAATGTTTACCTTGCATAAAAATTTCCTGCACCTTCTGGTTTTTAAGCCAGCCTTTCACTTCTTCGTGGAGCTGAGGGTTGTCTCTCAACACTGGGTTCTGATTGTCCAACTCATCCTGGAAGAAATCAGAGGATCAGCAACCAACCGACAAAGAAGTTGTTCAAAGTAGTCTATATTAATTAAACTCCCTACTACACAGAACGACATAGTAAAGCTTATGTTTATATTACAAGAGACAGTCAGAGCGAACCTACATTTGTAGAGTAACAAGATCTCTGCAGCTGTTACTGCATCAGAAAAGTACCTGAAGATGTACTTTTCTGATGTCAGCCCCATGCAACTTCCACATGAATTCATTATTTGGTTTCAAAGGCTTTGCTTTGTATTGCTATCAAACAAACTGGGTAACGTCAGGGGTAAATGACAATCAGTGCCATCCTTTAGGTTTAAACTGTGATATATATATATATACATATACACACACTGTATATATACACTACCGTTCAAAAGTTTGGGGTCACATTGAAATGTCCTTATTTTTGAAGGAAAAGCACTGTACTTTTCAATGAAGATCACTTTAAACTAGTCTTAACTTTAAAGAAACACACGCTATACATTGCTAATGTGGTAAATGACTATTCTAGCTGCAAATGTCTGGTTTTTGGTGCAATATCTACATAGGTGTATAGAGGCCCATTTCCAGCAACTATCACTCCAGTGTTCTAATGGTACAATGTGTTTGCTCATTGGCTCAGAAGGCTAATTGATGATTAGAAAACCCTTGTGCAATCATGTTCACACATCTGAAAACAGTTTAGCTCGGTACAGAAGCTACAAAACTGACCTTCCTTTGAGCAGATTGAGTTTCTGGAGCATCACATTTGTGGGGTCAATTAAACGCTCAAAATGGCCAGAAAAAGAGAACTTTCATCTGAAACTCGACAGTCTATTCTTGTTCTTAGAAATGAAGGCTATTCCATGCGAGAAATTGCTAAGAAATTGAAGATTTCCTACAATGGTGTGTACTACTCCCTTCAGAGGACAGCACAAACAGGCTCTAACCAGAGTAGAAAAAGAAGTGGGAGGCCGCGTTGCACAACTGAGCAAGAAGATAAGTACATTAGAGTCTCTAGTTTGAGAAACAGACGCCTCACAGGTCCCCAACTGGCATCTTCATTAAATAGTACCCGCAAAACACCAGTGTCAACATCTACAGTGAAGAGGCGGCTGCGGGATTCTGGGCTTCAGGGCAGAGTGGCAAAGAAAAAGCCATATCTGAGACTGGCCAATAAAAGAAAAAGATTAAGATGGGCAAAAGAACACAGACATTGGACAGAGGAAGACTGGAAAAAAGTGCTGTGGACGGATGAATCCAAGTTTGAGGTGTTTGGATCACAAAGAAGAACGTTTGTGAGACGCAGAACAACTGAAAAGATGCTGGAAGAATGCCTGACGCCATCTGTTAAGCATGGTGGAGGTAATGTGATGGTCTGGGGTTGCTTTGGTGCTGGTAAGGTGGGAGATTTGTACAGGGTAAAAGGGATTCTGAATAAGGAAGGCTATCACTCCATTTTGCAACGCCATGCCATACCCAGTGGACAGCGCTTGATTGGAGCCAATTTCATCCTACAACAGGACAATGACCCAAAACACACCTCGAAATTGTGCAAGAACTATTTAGAGAAGAAGCAGGCAGCTGGTATTCTATCGGTAATGGAGTGGCCCTGTCACCGAGATTTGAACCCCGTTGAGCTGTTGTGGGAGCAGCTTGACCGTATGGTACGCAAGAAGTGCCCATCCAACCAATCCAAATTGTGGGAGCTGCTTCTAGAAGCGTGGGGTGCAATTTCTCCAGATTACCTCAACAAATTAACAGCTAGAATGCCAAAGGTCTGCAATGCTGTAATTGCTGCAAATGGAGGATTCTTTGATGAAAGCAAAGTTTGATGTAAAAACAATCTTATTTCAAATAAAAATCATTATTTCTAACCTTGTCAATGTCTTGACTCTATTTTTTATTCATTTCACAACGTATGGTGGTGAATAAGTGTGACTTTTCATGGAAAACACAAAATTGTTTGGGTGACCCCAAACTTTTGAACGGTAGTGTACATATAGCAGTACACTATGAAAAATGTTTGAGGCAATAGGTAACACTATTTATGGAGCAATTACTGTTTATTTTATTCAAAGAAAACTTGTATTACTGGTAGTTGTAAGAAAGTAATTTTCTATAATACAATTTAACCAAATCTTTTTCTGATGGGGTCATCTGTCTGCCCATCCCTCACAGCTACCATGTTTCCATTCACAATCAACCCTTTAAAGAATCAGCTAAAGAAATCTGCGAAGTACAGCTGTTTCAGCAGCAGAAATAAGATCAACATGGAAGAAGCAGGGCTTGGTGCTGTGTTACAGCTCGGGCTGAACGACTAGATCAGGCATACATACCACCATGTAGATACTCTGTTGGTTCCTGATATGGACCCGAAAACAACCCCGTCAACCTGGACCGATTAAGCGCGTATCGTGAAGGTCTACCCATAATGCTCTATGCTACAGTCCACTTACTGCTTTTGGAGCGTCCCCCGGCACACTTGGTGTTCACACATAATTGTACCAAACCAAAGTTTACCAATCCGAGAGCTAGATCTTTAGGCGGACCAGAGTTTGCTTTTGTCCACATCATAGTTTGATTGTGAATCCCCCCCAAACGAACCAGAGGCTGTGGAGGTGCAGGGTTGTGTATAAACCGTGAGACAGAAGGGTCCGTGGTAAACTAAGAAAATAGCTTGGATATAACTTTTTTTCTTTTCTTTTTTATGCGGATAGAAATTCCGCTGCTCCAGTCTTTTTGTGGACTGTTCCAACAAGTGGCCGTTCTTCTTTGTCCCAGTGATGTCTGCTGATCTGCTCTTCAGCTTTAAAGGCCAGAAGCTCTGCATTACTCCAGTTCACCATCTCAGCTTACAATGTTTACAAAAGCTTAATCAACTCCCAATGTTTACTTGAATTTTAAATACTTCAGCCAGCTGGGGCCCCAGCACATATTCAACACATCATCATGACATCATCCTCTGTTGGGCCAAGATCTTCATTCATAAGTCTAAATAATAGACAATATTGGCAAAATATAGAGTATTTAATAAATATTGGGTAATATTACTATTGGGCTTGCTGGCACAAATGATACAATATTCCAACTTTTCCATGTCACAACGTCACATTCATAAGACACATATTACCTGGACTATTACCCCAATATGCTGGTACAATGTGTCTCATGAAGAGTCTCTACACATTTAGTTCCTTCCAACCATTCCTGTCCAGAAGGCCGTCATAATGACTTTAAACTGAGCTGAAACATAATTGATTCCACAAATGATTAACACAAGATAAAACACTGAATGTTAACATCCTTTCAGCTTATATGATCAACTTTTATGTAGGCGTTTGTCAAATAATGCCATATTTCCGTTTGAAGGAAAAGCCCACATGCTGTTGGTGTAGAACACAGTAAGCCTTTGAAAAGATCCATAACTGTTTCATTATCAATTTTTTTTAGAGTGTTTTCTAAACTAAACTTTCCTGAAACTTGAACAAAAGGGCTTGGAGAATAAGAGATTCTATTTTAGCCTTTAACGTATAATGTGCCAAACACGTGTTTCCCAGGTAGAGCGATCACACTGGATCAATCTACTCACACATCTGTGGTAGAGATTAAATCCAGTTTACTCAACAATAATACTTTATGGTTGAAGGAGAGGAAACTCTGAACAGTCCTGTTTGAGACAAAATGAGCTTCAGGCCAGGTCAAACAGCTGTTGTGCTGATGGTCCCTGTCCACATAGCTGGGGACAATTAGAACTACAGGATCAGGGATGTAGTCTAATTCCTTGAGAAGTGACACATGAAGACCCGGGCCAAAGGTTTCTGCTGTGGGAGTTTTCTGTTGATGGAACCATCAGACATTAAAGAACTTTCTCTATTTCCTATCTCCTGCATTTTTCTGTAAGGTTTGAGCTGGGTAAAACAAATTCAAATCAATCGCAGAATCTTTGTGTTTAAATGTTTGAGACAGACACAGATAGAGCTTTGAGCAAGTTAGACCTCTAATCAACTAATAATATGAACCTTCTCTGTTCTCTTTGAAACTACTCTTTAAGTATTAGTTTTTCTTCTTTTATACAGGTTTATTTAATTAATGATTAAAAGATAAAGAGTTTAAATTAAAATGGCTTAAAAAGGTCAAATCAGGTGATAAAGATGGCTGTTTCTGATCTGTGGACAACTGTGGATCCTCTGAAGACGATAATGCAAAGAAGGATTCTTCTATAATGAGAGATGAAGTGGAGGTGGTCGAGGAATATAAATACCTCGGAGTTCACCTGAACAACAGACTGGACTAGAGAATCAACAGTGAACCCATCTACAAGAATGGACAGAGCAAACTGGAGTTCTTGGAAAGGTTTAGCACCTTCAAGGTTTACAGCAAGATGCTGCAGATCTTCTACAGTCTGTTGTGGAGAGTGTCATCTCTTTGTCCATCATCTGTTGGGGTAGCAGCATCAGCATCAGAGTCAGAGACTTAAAACGCCTCAATAACCTGTTAAAGGTTGTTGTTTTCTGGAGCGTCTGTGGAACCACTGGAGATGATGGTCAAAGATTAAAACTCTACTTTTTAGAACTGCCTTTGAGTAATGTTCTCATATTTTATTACTTAAACTTTCTTTTTATGCTTTTCCTACATTACTGCTGTAATGAAATGCTCTCCAACAAATCAAGTAAAGCATCTTAAAACGTTCTCTTATTTATTTTCATGTTTATTCTTATTTTTAATTTTCATACGTTTACACTGGTTTTTTTTGTCTTACTCATGCTTTTGGTATTTTTACTTTCCGTGCCTTTATCGTATATTTGGTTTCTTTACCACTTAATCATGTAGAGCACCTTGAATTACCTTGTGTTGAAAGCGCACTATACAAATAAAACGGCCTTGCCTTTAGATTATGCAAAGAAGGATTATTTATAAAATAATAAAAAAAATAAAAATAATGGATACTATCCTACAACAACGACTTCAGTCAGAGGCTTCTTCAGTTTCACTCTAACACAGACGGCTCCAGGAGATTCTTCATGGCAACGACCAACAACTCCTTAAAAACTATAAAAACTGGCTTGATTGTATGAAAGGTGACCTATAAATAAGGTTTAATTCATTTTTCACAGAAAAACAAATATTATGTCCCCTGTTGAGCTGTAGGGACTGTAGGCGATTATTGGACAACAGAGCATTGCTTACTGTTCAAACTACACAGATGTTACTTGCTACTGGCAAACTGCAAGAGATAGTAAACATAACAAAGATGTGGTGCAATCCAGGTGTGAAGCTGAGTCTCTGGAGAACTTTACTTAGACTGTTGAGTCAGCACAGATACTTTCATTATCTGCCTCAGCCTTCACTCTCTAGCAATACGCTGGCTTCCTGAACAGTGACTTCATTGTAAATTTTTGCCAAACCGTTGAACCCCCTTCCCCCTCCCTCTATTCTTCCTGTCCAACTGGGTAAACAGAGGGGAGTGGCCACGGTTTCTGTGTGCGTGTGTGTGTGTGTGTGTGTGTGTGTGTGTGTGTGTGTGTGTGAGCGAGAAAGAATTATTATGGCTCTGAGTGGATCAAAGGTCCCCTTCATAAACCTGGATGTTTAATTCCACACGCAGATAATACATGCATTACTCATGCAACAATCTGATCTGTGGAAATTTCTCTTTTCTTAGATCCATTTTGATACAGATGGTAATGATTCTCGCACCAATGCAGTGAAAGACCATAATTCAGTTAGCAGAATTTTTGTTTACCTGACATTTTCCTGCTGAAAAAAGGTGCACATTTACCATAATAAGCTACACCCAACTGGCAATGAAAAAGGACCGTCACTGGTTTAACCTAGAGCAATAAAAGAAAACATTATTGCTTTAATCCGACTAAATTCTGACTTTAAAATGCATGTGTATACCTTAAGCCTAGTTTATGCTTCTCCAACCGCAAATTTGTACTCAGACGCAGACGTATTGATGGAGATATTTTCTGTTTATAGTACTATGCTCTTCCACTCCATTCTCTTTTGTTTTTCAGCGTTGCTCGACCACGACAGCAGAGGGCGCTAAGTTTTCATGGCGTCTCTACCTACTATCATACAGCGCCGCTTCTGTTTTTTTCTAGGCTTGTGAACGTATTTCTTCCTCAAGGAGCAATTAACGACAGAAAGTAAATTTTGATTAAGCTGTAAATCTTTTTATTAGAAGTACAGCTTATAGAATCCTCTAGAAACACATGGAAACAAACAGCAGCCATTTTTGTTGTTTTCCTACACCTCCTTGTGTTCAAAATCGCCAAAGGAACAGATGAGATAAGTTATCCTTTCCATATAAAGCATATAGTGTTCAAATGTTGCATTAGCTACTGATTACAGCGACTGTAGAGGCCTGTTCTGGTAAAGCGATCTGTGGTTGTTACTGAAACTGACCAATCAGATGCAGACGCTCTCCGTCGACGGAGATGGATAGTTAAAATTTGGGCCTCTACTCAGTGCGTCTTTGCCTAGGTGATGGAAAGCCCTTGCCTTGACTGATAATGGCGTTCCGTCAATCCGTCTCCGTCAAAACGCAGAAGCACAAATTAGGCTTTAGTCCTGTGGAAGTTGAACCCAACTGACCTACACCTAATCCGGCTGACAAATCCTAGGAAATGTATTTTCTCTGCATGTAAACACCATCCATGGAATGTCGATGTATGAGTGGCCAAGGAGAGTCATAGTAACACCTGTACAACAATGCACTGTAATACAATCAAACAGTACAGTGCGTACCAAATGTACCGTGCTACAGCATTTCTTTGCTCATTGTGCATAACCTGCTTTTAATGCATCTGCTTCATTGCAACCAGCATTTATTCACTATCTGTGTGACATTCTAGGAAATCCAAACATCTACTAGCTAAAGGTGTCAAGTAACAAAGTACAAATACTTTGCTACCTTAATTAAAAGAAATTTGGGGGATTTATCTTTCAAGATAGATAATAGACTGGCCTACTTTTTACTCCTACTCCTTACATTTTCACACAATATCTATACTTTACAAGTTACTTTACATGGGCATCTTTGAACTTTAGAAGTTCAAAGATGCCCATGGTAGAGACTCAGGTAAATACACCATTACAAATAGGGAACTAGTCATCATATCTTCCACTGCATGAAACACGTATTAATGTTCAGTAGTCCATACATAGTTCTTTGATGTATTTGCATTACACTAAAATGCATATATTTCATGCAGCTGAAACAAGTTGCCTTGTCTATCCCTAATTTTTAAATATTAAGACTTTTGTATAACATTATAGTTATTATGGCCTTTAGTAAATGTGTTTAGGTGTGGTAGGTCTGTGGTGCAGCTAAAGCTTTAGTTTTTAACGGCATAAAAAAAAAAAAACTTACATTACTTTTTTTATTATTACTTTTACACTAAGTAGTTTTTAATCCAGCACTTTTTTACTTTTGAGTAAAAAGTCTGACTCAATACTTAAACTTATACAGAGGGCTTTTTAAACAGGAGTATCTATACTTCTAATTACATTTTTGAATGTAAACACGCTGCTACTGGCACAACTTGCGGAGAAAAGGTGCACAGAGAAAAAAAGGTTAACTGAGATAGGAGGTCCGGGAAAGTACTTATAAGACAACATTAATGATGGACCAAGGCGTGGTCCATCATCTAGCATTTGGTCACATGCTGTAACGCCTTGGTCAAGAAAGTTGTCTTATCAGTACTTCCAAGTGTCACCGGCGCACCAATCTTAAAGTTATTGGATCTGCCTAGAAGGCAGAGGCGTAGCAGAGTTGCTCAAGCGTGGTTTTCTGGCTAGAAGTGACTGCTAACCTCAGTTAGTGTCAGTTAGCTCTAGGTTAGCTCATAGCTATATCAGCTCAGATGGTCAATCATCCACCCAAACTCTCAGCTCCACCTATGGGTGACATCACTGAGCCTACGTCCATCTATATACACAGTATGGTTGTTCAACTTAAAAAGATGAGAGGTCTATAATTTTCATCATAGGTACACTTTAAGTATAAGAGACAGAATATGAAGGGAAAAAATCCAAGTGATAACATTGTATGCTTTTAAGTAATTTATTTGTATAATGGGGCAGAGAGCATTTAGTACCTACAAACAAGCATAAATTCTGACCTTCACAGACCTGTTACTACATTAAAAGCTCTGTGCTCCACTAGGTACTCATATTAATGTCACCTGTTTGAACCAGTTATCTGTATAAAATACACCTGTCCACACCTTCAAACAGTCAGACTCCAACCGCCACCATGACCAAGATCAGAAAGCTTTCTAAGGACAAGATTGTACACCTGCACAAGACTGCGATGAGCCAATCTACAATAGACAAGAAGCTTAGTGAGAAGAAATTAACTGCTGGAGCAATTATTAATAAATTGAATAAATACAAGATCACTGACAATCTCCTTCAATCTGGGGCTCCATAGAAGTACTATTAGCATGCTAGTAGTTCCCATTCACTTACACTAGTTTATGCTAAGCTACAGGAAACGGACTGCTGACAGATCAGGGGAATTACTGGACCGGTTAAAAAATACTCTCACTTATCTACCTTTGGGGAATATGGCAACAGATACATTTTTATTTAGGGTTGGAATATCCATTTAAAGAAAGCATGAATGGGGCCATGTATTGGGATATTTCTGGGCATAAACCTCCTTCCATCAGTAAGTGCATTGAAGATAAAATCTGACTGAATCTTCCAGCATGACAATGATCCCAAACACACAACCCTGGCAACAAAGGAGGGACAACCAAATACAAACTCATGTAGTGACGCAAAACATCACAGCTCTAGAGAAGATCTGCATGGAGGAATGGGCCAAAATACCAGCTATAGTAGGGTAGGTATTTTTTTCAGTATATTTAACTATCTCGATTTTCAATTCCATTTTTATCTTTTTAAAACAATAACAAAAACAATTAAATATAGCTGTCACTATTAATTTCACATAAAGCGTGTGTGTCTCTAAGCATCACTTCAAAACTGTGTGTCTCTTTTACTCAGAGTGATGATAGGACTTCAGGTGATAAAACAGATTGGTTGTATTAACTAGCTTTGTTGAAACGGTTCATCAGTACATTTTACAGATCTGTTTAGTCTGGCTGTTTTCTCTCTGAAATATCCAAACCATTTCCAAACTACTGAGCTCATGATGTCATTGCTGTCTTCTCTTCTGTAGTCAGCATCAACAATTTGGTCATTTTCATCGTCTTCCCTGCCATCCACTTTTCCTTCAAAGTTCTTCACCAGCTGTACACTGTTTATATGGCACTTTTATTTTACCTAACAGAGGGGGGCTCCTGCTTTTAAGTACCCCATGTTTTTCTGCGACTTAACTGGCCAGTTACAATTGTACAATTACATTGACATGACTTTTCCTGTAAAGTGCCTTGAGAGGAGATCTGTTTTGAATTGGCAATATATAAATAAACTGAATTGAATGACAAAGTATTGAGGTGAACTTTGTTTACGAACAAATAGCTACTTTCCGCACCATTTCCGCACCACACAAATACATTTTTTTAAACTCATACAATGTGATTTCCAGCAAATTCAACATTCGAAGTGTATCTATGATGGAAGTTACAGATCTCTCCTCTTTTCTATTTCCTCAGGCATCTGAAGAAACCTGCCAACATGGACGATGATGCAGTTCTACACTGTAATCATCAAGTTTCTCTGCTCCTCCATCACCGTGTGGTACACTGGCGCCACCATCAGGGACAAACAGAGACTGCAGCACATAGTGCACTCTGCTGTAAAAGTGATTGGCTGCAGACTCCCATCCCTACAGAACCTGTCCACCTCCAGGACACTAGGGGGCGCGCAGGTCGGAACACTGCTGATCCTTCTCAGACTGGACACAGACTGTTTGACCTGCTCCCCTCAGGAAGGAGACTGCGGTGCATTTGGACCAGAACCTCTCACCATAAGAACAGTTTGTCCCCTCTGCTGTTGGACTCATGAACAATAACCCTAGACTGTTCCCACCACCTGCTCTGCATCAGTCATAGGACCCTGTGTTGTTTTCTCTGCACCTGTTTTTCCCCCCCGCACTGATCATCACCTGCACTCATGTATATATTCATTTATTCATTCATTTGTTTATAGCATTTTTTTTATTTATTGCACGCATAGAAGGGTTTGTCTTATCGTATGTTTGCAAAAAATATGGCAGCAATTTCCCTACTGTTGAAAATCTGCTCAAAATTTGGCAATAAACCCTTTCTTATTCTGATTTTAAGTGGGACAACTTGTATAATCAGTGGCTACCAAATACTTTTTGCCCCACTTTGTCCTCTGAAAGAATGGATTCAGCAAAACATGATCAACTGTCTTAGCTCAGGACACGGGAACCATTAAGTTACAGGGAATAATGAGCTGTGCTGGAATGTAACAAATATATTTTAAAGTTTCAAAAAAAGTGACTCAGTAAAACAACCCAACAGATGTGTTGTATCTCCCTTTTAAACAGTTGCGAATAAGAGAGGTAAATCCAATTTAAATGACAAAAATCTGCATCAACATTTGTTTTATAACGTCCTTTATATTCTGCTACTTGACCACAGAATATAAACAAGAAATTAGAGGCATAGTCTGAAAATACACAGACTGGTGAAGGACACTACAGCTCTAAAAGACAGAAGAGCAGCTCACATGGAACACTTTCACTGTATACAGTGAGGAGAACAAGTATTTGATACACTGCTGATTTTTGAAGTTTTCCCCCTTCCAAAGCATGTATAGGTCTGTAATTTGTATCAAAGCTACTCTTCAACTGTGAGGGACAGAATCTAAAACAAAATGAGTGGTCTGAGTGGTCTGATGAGACAAAAGTGGAGCTTTTTGGTCTAAACTCCACTCGCCGTGTTTGGAGAAAGAAGAAGGATGAGTACTGCCCCAAGAAAACCATCCTAACTGTGAAGCATGGAGGAGGAAGCATCATTCTTTGGGGATGCTTTTCTGCAAAGGGAACTGGACGACTGCACCGTATTGAAGAGAGGATGTATGGGGCCGTGTTTGGTGAGATCTTGGCCAGAAATCTCCTTCCCTCAGTTAGAGCACTGAAAATGGGTCGTGGCTGGTTCTTCCAGCAACGACCTGAAACACATCGCCATGGTAACTAAGGAGTGGCTCCGTAGGAAGCATCTCAAGGTCCTGGAGTGGCCTAGCCAGTCTGCAGACCTGATCCAATAGAAAATCTTTGTAGAACACTTAGAACACTTAACTAAAATATATGTTGCCTTTAAAAAAAGCGAGTCAGTTTAATGCACAGAATTCATGCAAATGTTGGCGCATGGTCAGGATGGTACCACCTCTGCTTCAATTTAAGTCAGGAAAAACCCTGCATGCTTTGTATTCCAAACAATTCCCACAATTCCTGGATGGTTTTTGCCACTTCACCGCTGTATGTATGTGTGTGTGTCCTTTAGAGAAAATGACAAAATTCAGGTTCGAGATTTTCATAAATGCATTTTTCTCCCAACAACAGGACCATGCAGGTACCTTTTCATCCTCATATCATTCCCATGAAAGTCCTGTCCAATGCTGGGAGATGATTTTCACTATTGCGGGATAAATTAAGTTTGGTGGAAGAAATCAGACAAAAACTTTGATCTAAATTGACAATGACACAGAGGCTTACATCAAGGAGTGTGACATGATTTATGTACACAATTCAAAATGGAAAACCCAGAAAGAAGCTAGTTGGGCAGCAAGAGCTGAACACAGCCTGCAGTTAATGAATAACATCTATTATTCTTTTTCTTCTCATTGTTATTATAGCAGCTGTTAGACTGTAGAACAATCTCTGCTTTAAACAACTCAGTGTTAACATGTGTTGCCTCATTTAAAAAAAATATTCATCTCCCATTATTACACATCTGTATACAGTTTTTTTTACTTGTTTTAAATAATCTGTTTATTGCATAAATACCCATGTAGATTTTGTGAATATTTTTAACTCATCCTGCTCAGATTTAAGTGTTGTAATTTTGACTGAATAGACTCTATAATACTATTGCTAGTTTTTGAAATAACTGATAAGTCAATTCAGTTTATTTATATTGCGTTAAGTCACAACAGATGACATCTCAAGGCAATTTACAGGAAAAGTTATTACAATAAAACCATACAAACATTCCAATCAGTTAAATGTCATGTGAAACACTGGATTCCAGCACAGGCCGAGATCTGCATTGTGAAAAGAAAAAAATAGCATTTTTCTCTCTGCCATTTTCTGGCACGGCCACACATGTGAAAACAGTAGAATAGGAGGCAGACCTTTTAGTTATCAGGCTCCTCTCCTGTGGAGCTCCCAGTTTTAGTCTGTGAGGCAGATACTCTGTCCGTTTTTAAGACTAGGCTTAAAACCTTCCTTTTTGATAAAGCTTATAGTTAGAATGGCTTAGGTTATCCTGAGATATCTCTGTAGTTATGCTGCTCTAGGTTTAGAATGTTGGAGGACAGACTGACCACTTTTCTTCTCTCTGCTACTTTTCTCTTCTACTTCTCTCCAGATATACAGACGCGGACAAAATTGTTGGTACCCTTCATTAAATCAAAGAAAAACTCATAATGGTCACAGAAATAACTTTAATCTGACAAAAGTAATAATAAATAAAAATTATATAAATGTTGACCAATGAAAGTCAGACATTGCTTTTCATCCATGCTTCAACGGAATTATTAAAAAAATAAATGCATGAAACAGGCCTGGACAAAAATGATGGTACCCCTAGAAAAGAATGAAAATAATGTGACCAAAGGGACATGTTAATCCAAGGTATGTCCACTAATCAGCATCCTAGGTGTCTACAATCCTGTAATCACTCAGTGGGCCTATATATAGGACTCCAGGTAGTCACTGTGTTGTTTGGTGACGTGGTGTGTACCACACTCAATATAAACCAGAGGAAGCAAAGGAAAGAGTTGTCTCAGGAGATGAGAAAGAAAATCATAGACAAGCATGTTAACTGTAAAGGCTATAAGACCATCTCCAAGCAGCTAGATGTTTCTGTGACTACAGCTGCACATGTCATTCAGTAATGTACGATCCATGGGACTGTAGCCAACCTCCCTGGACGTGGCTGCAGGAGGAAAATTGATGACAGATCAAAGAGACGGATAATCCAAATGGTAACAAAAGAGCCTAGAAAGACTTCAAAATAGATCCAAGCTGAACTTTATGCTCAAGGAACATCAGTGTCAGATCGGAAAATCCTTCGCTGTTTGAGCCAGAGGACAAATCATTAAAAAAAACAGACTGGAGTATGCCAAACTACATGCTGACGAGCCACAAAGCTTCTGGGAGAATGTCCTGTGGACAGATGAGACAAAAATGTAACTTTTTGCCAAGGCACATCAGCTCTATGTTCACAGACGGAAAAATGAAGCATATCTAGAAAAGAACACGGTCCCTACTGTGAAACATGGGGAAGGCTCGGTTATGTTCTGGGGCTGATTTGCTGCATCTGACACAGTGTGTCTTGAATCTGTGCAGGGTACAATGAAATCTCAAGACTATCAGGGGATTCTAGAGAGAAATGTGCTGGCCAGTGTCAGAAAGCATGGTCTCAGTCGCAGGTCACGGGTCTTACAACAGGAAAATGACCCAAAACACACAGCTAAAAACACCCAAGAAGGGCTAAGAGGAAAACACTGGCCTTCTATGAGCCCTGATCTCAATCCTATTGAGCATCTTTGGAAGGAGCTGAAACGTGCTGTCTGGAAAAGGCGCCCTTCAAACCGGAAACAACTAGAACAGTTTGCTCATGAGGAGTGGGCCAAAATACCTGCTGAGAGGTGCAGAAGTCTCATTGACAGTTACAGGAATCATTTGATTGCAGTGATTGCCTCAAAAGGTTGTGCAACCAAATATTAAGTTGTGGGTATCATCATTTTTGTCCAGGCCTGTTTCATGCATTTATTTTTTAAATAATTCTGTTGAAGCATGGATGAAAAGCAATGTCTGACTTTCATTGGTCAACATTTATATAATTTTTATTTATTATTACTTTTGTCAGATTAAAGTTATTTCTGTGACCATTATGAGTTTTTCTTTGATTTAATGAAGGGTACCAACAATTTTGTCCACGTCTGTATGTTTTCTGCTGTTATTGTGATTGTTAACCCAGTTTTCTCTCAGTATTTTTCTCCCCATAGAAGCTCCACATGGTCTGGTACCCTGCTCAACTATAACGCCCCCTGCTGGATGGGAAACATCGGTCCAGATGATGCTCATAGTCACCGAGCGTCCTCCATGCTGTCTTTTCTCTGTCTCAGACCCCCAGACGGTCGTGGCAGATAACCGCTTGTACTGAGCCAGGTTCTGGTCCTGGTTCTGCTAGAGTTTCCTTCCTGTTAAAGGGGAGTTTTTCCTCTCCACTTTCGCTACATGCTTGCTCAGTATGAGGGATTGCTGAGGAATTGCTGTGGTTGGAGTCTGCATGATCCGGGCACAACCTCACATCATAATTATTCTTTTATGTTTTTTTCATGTAAAGCAATACCCTCTGTCTTGTTGCTATGTGCTAGACACATAACTTGACTTGGGTGTCCTAAAATTCTACATGTTTCCAGACTTAGGACTAGCATAAAAATACATTTTTCAATATAAACCTTTGAAACATCCATCTGGGAGTAGGGTTGTGCCGATGAACGATGTCATCGTCCATCGTGATAATTGACCAACATCGTGATGCCACGCCCCCCACCCTGTCAGACACGCACTAATCATTTAGTCACTTCTATAGTTTAACTAAAACCTTTGCATGGACCGCTCTGTAAACATTGATAATATACTAACTAATGAGTGCAGCACAGTGGAAAATATATGTATATTTATATATATTTTTATTTTGCGTGGTTTGAGTGTGTGGATTTGGTGTGTTTTGTTTGCATTTGTTTTCCTCTGTGAAGCTCCAAAAAAAAAAAAAAAAAAAAAAATTATCTGGATGATTCAGGAAACGGAGCGCAGCAACCAGCTGCTTTGTTATAGCTGCGCAAAACTTGTTAAGCTGAACATAAAAAGAGCCGAGGCAGGACGGTAAAGACTGAACCCAATGGCCGAACACCACGAGCGATTACCGCGCACTAGAGCTGAAGATCTTTACCAGAACCCGTCCGCCTCTTTAGCGCGATAATTTATATTAAAGCGCAGCATTATTCCCAATCTACCTGTCAAGATGTTACCGGCACACAGCATGTGATGATGGTAAAGACTCACTCCTCTCAGATAAACTCACAGAAAATGCTGAAGAATAAATGCACTATTCTAGTGGAAAATGTGGGGTTTAATCGGTTCGTGCTATAAAAAGCAGCCAATCATAAAATATACTTTTGAACTCTCTCTGGTTCAGGTCGGTTCGGGGCCAACTCTTAAGGCCCGATTACAGCTCTAACAAGTCTCTGGCAGTCAGAGCGAGGCAGATAATTACCGTTTCACCTGTTTTGAGAAACGAGCAAAGATGGCCACAAACATTGCACTATGCGCACTATGAGTCAAGGCTGCGTGGATATCGGTGCCTGCCCTTTGTTTTTCAGCTGCTTTTGGCTGAAATGGGGAATGAGAGCTTCAAAGGAGATCAGCTGTTCACCTATCAGCTGATGTAGTAGTGTAAGGTGTGAGTTTATTAAATATAACTTAGTCATCTTTTTACAAGGTAAAGGAATTATGTCCGTTTTTCAGTTTAAAGCTCTGAAAAGGTCCGGCACGAAGCCGAAATCCATGCGCACATAAAAGTGCGAGTATGGATTACAAATCCACTCCCAGCAACTCACAAACTGCTTGTGTAAGTGTAGTAAAGTAACTACAGTGCAGTTAAAAAATTTAAGTTTTTTTTTTTTTAATGTATTTTAAGTACTTTTTAGGCTGGTGTGAATAGATAAATGAAAAAAAAAAAAAAAAGCAACCAACCAACCCCCCAACCCCCAACGATGTCACAATGTTTTACTGTCAACATCGTTAACTCTCAATTTGGTGGACATCGCCCAACCCTATCTGGAAGTAAATCCAGATGAGAGAAAATAAGAAATATTGCAGAACTTGGAGGTTAAAGGTCGCAAAACGTGTTTTCCACACTTGGAAGTACAACACAGACAGATGTGTGGTAGCAGTGGAGCATGCCTTTGGAATAACAGAGAATCTCTCTCTCTCTTTGTGTTTCACTCTCCAACTGCTGGCTGAATGAGTGAGTGAGCAGAGAACACAGCCATCCCATCTGGTTGACACAGAGAGGAACACAGTGTTCCAGGACAAAACAAAGAGCTGTTTCCAGTCATCCTGACACACACACTTACACACACTACATAGCAGAAGTTTACATTTCTGTGACATACTGTCTGCAGTAGATCTGTTACGTCAAAGGTGTCATTTCAAAAATTCAAGACCGTCATGATAGATCCATATTCCAAGTGGCAAATGGCAGCCATGACTACGCTCAAGTGACAGCAGCATCTGTTCATAGAGTCTCCTGCAGGGAATTCTTCCTCTGCTAGGTACCATGTGGACATCTGCCATTAAACACACAACAAGCTGATGCTTTTCAGAGAAACAGAAACCTTTTGTTCTAAAATAGATCACATGGACATTTTCTTTTTCACAAACATACTAGTCCTCATTTATCAAGAGCTTGTGTAGATTGTCCTGTAATTATTACTGTGGCCCAAAGTCCATGTTTTCAGTGACCACACTGGTCTCCCAGTGAGCTGGACTTGGTTTCTCCTCCCTTGAAGTTTTGGTCTTGGCTCTGTGTCAGCTTAGACCCTGACTACATCATATACAGGTCCTTCTCAAAAAATTAGCATATTGTGATAAAGTTCATTATTTTCTGTAATGTACTGATAAACTAGATAAATTAGACTTTCATATATTTTAGATTCATTACACAGAACTGAAGTAGTTCAAGCCTTTTGTTGCTTTAATATTGATGATTTTGGCATACAGCTCATGAAAAACCAAAATTCCTTTCTCAAAAAATTAGCGTATTTTTAATACCAAAAAAGTCAAGCTTCAAATAATAATGTTCAGTTATGATCTCAATACTTGGTCGGGAATCCTTTTACAGAAATGACTGCTTCAATGCGGCGTGGCATGGAGGCAATCAGCCTGTGGCACTGCTGAGGTGTTATGGAGGCCCAGGATGCTTCGATAGCGGCCTTAAGCTCATCCAGAGTGTTGGGTCTTGGGTCTCTCAACTTTCTGTTCACAATATCCCACAGATTCTCTATGGGGTTCATGTCAGGAGGGTTGGCAGGCCAATTAAGTACAGTAATACCATGGTCAGTAAACCATTTAGCAGTGGTTTTGGCACTGTGATCAGGTGCAAGGTCGTGCTGAAAAATGAAATCTTCATCTCCATAAAGCTTTTCAGCACATGGAAGCATGAAGTGCTCCAAAATCTCCTGATAGCTAGCTGCCCTGATAAAACACAGTGGACCAACACCAGCAGCTGACATGGCACCCCAGACCATCACCGACTGTGGATACTTGACACTGGACTTCAGGCATTTTGGCATTTCATTTTGCCGCTGTTTCTGGTTCAAAAGTGGCTTGACCTGGGGAATGCGGCACCTGTAGCCCATTTCCTGCACACCCCTGCTGTGCATGATGGCTCTGGATGTTTCTACTCCAGACTCAGTCCACTGCTTCCGCAGGTCCCCCAAGGTCTGGAATCGGTCCTTCTCCACAATCTTCCTCAGGGTCCGGTCACCTCTTCTAGTTGTGCAGCGTTTTCTGCCACACTTTTTCCTTCCCACAGACTTCCCACTGAGGTGCCTTGATACAGCACTCTGGAAACAGTCTATTTGTTCAGAAATTTCTTTCTGTGTCTTACCCTCTTGCTTGAGGGTGTCAATGATGGCCTTCTGGACAGCAGTCAGGTCGACAGTCTTACCCATGATTGCAGTTTTGAGTAATGAACCAGGCTGGGAGTTTTTTAAAAGCCTCAGGAATCTTTAGCAGGTGTTTAGAGTTAATTAGTTGATTTCGATGATTAGGTTAATAGCTCGTTTAGAGAACCTTTTCGTGATATGCTAATGTTTTTAGATAGGAATTTTGGGTTTTCATGAGCTGTTTGCCAAAATCATCAATATTAAAACAATAAAAGGCTTGAACTACTTCAGTTCTGTGTAATGAATCTAAAATATATGAAAGTCTAATGTTTATCAGTACATTACAGAAAATAATTAACTTTATCGCAATATGCAAATTTTTTAGTAGGACCTGTATGGTAGCGCCACAACAGAGGATCATTGGCATTTTAAAAGACACTAAACCTAAAACGCAGACATGTGTCCTTTTATTACCTGGTAAGGTTGGCAGGCTGACTGGTTAGAGACAAAGTCCCGTTGTCGGTCCAACAAGAACTCCACAGCGGTTACTGAAGATAACAGGTTCTTTCCAACCAATGGTTTAAACACCTGGAAAACAGCACAAAAAACAACAACAACTTCATATCAATATGATCATTTATATGTGGAAAAAATCCAAATATCTTTTCTGAATGTACTTAGTGTTCCAGAAATATCGGTTTTTAAACGATCAAGAATAAGTCAAAGGGGATTTCCTCTTACAATATGCCAAAAATAAGACAACCAAAGACAGGAAAGTGAAAACAAGGAACAGAAATGAAAGGAAAGCAGCTTGATTACTGAGTTATAGGACAGAGGAGAGAAGGAGAGGCAGAAGGTAAGACATGATGACGACGAGTAGCAAAGAAGTGAAGAAGAGAAGAGATTGGAGGCTGTAAAAGAACTCCAGAGTAATGAATAAATGAAGCAGCAGCAGTAGTCTGACAGTTCAAAGGAAAAAAAAACTCAGCTTTGATGTTGGCTGTTTGACACATCCAAGCACACACTGTGAGGATGTCTGTCAGGCTGCAGGCTGACTTAAAATCAAACTGCATGCTTACAACTACCCTCCAACACACACACACGAACCTGTGCTCCGGTGATTGCAGAGGACTCACAGTACAAATTATTATTTCACACTTGAAATGACACCTCAGTCTGCTGCCTGATGCTGGACAAGTCAAAGGACAAATGCTAGCCATGAAGAGGAGCACAGAGAGGTCTAATATATAACTGGGTCAGTTTGTTACAGTGCAGAGGATACACTGTTTTTGACACACTTGCATGTTCATTTACACAACTGTATATGCAGTTCAGCCAATGACATTTTCATTTATTGAAGTTATCCCCACTAATCTGGACTAATATGGAAGGATAATTGTCCTCCTATAAAATGATTTATTAGCTATGATTACCGAACATGTTTCAGTTCATTTTAACCAGCCACACCCAGCCTGATTACTGCCTTACTAACAACCTGTCCAACTACATAAAGCAACTTAAAGGTTCATAGAAAACAAAACTCGCTGGAGGGATTATGTCTCCCAGCTGGCCTGGGAACGCCTCAGGATTCCTCCCGAGGAGCTGGCCCAAATTGCCGGGCAGAGGGAAGTCTGGGTCTCTTTGCTTAGGCTACTGCCCCCGCGACCCGACCCCGGATAAGTGGAAGATGATGGATGGATGGATGCAGAAAACAACACATCATGAACTGATCTGAGAAAATTCCAGAACAGGAAAAAAATTGAAAAATTCACCAACTCATCACTGATTTAGTCTGAAAAGGTTCCAAATTCCTTTCTAAGACTGTATCCGCAGCATCTTCATTTAATTTGCTTAAAACAAACGCTAATCTGTTTTCTTTGTTGGTATGGACCTTTTGGGCTGATGTGAATGCAACTCTTCCAGATGGTCTGTAGTGCATTATGAGAACTGTTAATCTAACGTTTTACTTATGTGCTGGCTTAACATGACTGTCCACACTGTGAAATTGATACAGTCTATTGATATTCTATTTACATTTATGTTAATTCTACACAATCCATCTTTCTGCATCCTTCAGCATCCATCTTTAGTTGGTCTTTTTGACTGACGGAAGTAAAAAAAAAAATAATAAATCCGCAATTTTTTCCTGTCAATTTTTTTTTATGAAATATTCAGTATCTTATTTTCATTCATTTTAGTTCATATGAAATCTTAACAAACTGATCAGGGAATCAACATTGTGCCTCTAGCAGATTAATAAGCTCCATGTATTATTAACATTTCACCTGCTATGGCCTCAACACTCAGTATGGAGCTGAACTAGGGCTGGGAAATTCATCTAATTTTAATTGAAATTGCAATATTAAAACACTCCACTGTGATAATTGTGTGGTGTGTATTAATCCTTATGCCAACTGACCAATCCAGTCGAAGGGACGCCTTGTTGCAAAGCCAACTGGTCAATTAAGCCACAGGGAAAAAAACACGCAGTGCTGAGAAGCAGGAGGCCCCTGCTGGTAGGTGAAAGGAAAGTGCCGTGTCAAGAGTGTACAGCTGGTAAAGAATTTTGAAGGATTTTGATACATTGCTGATTTTTGAAGTTTTCCCACTTCCGATGCATGTAGAGGTCTGTGATTTGTATCAAACCTACTCTTCAACTGTGAGGGACAAACCAGTAACCAACAGAACCACCAGCAAGCAGGGCTTTCACAATACTAACATTTTAACTCCACAGACTATGAAAAATACTTTATATTCAATTCAATAATGCGGCAAAAGGTTCTTTTTAATAAAGAACTGAACAAAGTATGACGTGTTCATTGAATCACAGCTTGACCAATCAGCAGAAGACAACTCAGATTCAGTCACTTTGCTACTGACACACTAAAATTTGCCCAATGAGCAAGAAAAAAGGATTATTCTATTTTAAACTGGATTTTTTTTTTGAGAGTTACTCCAGAACTTTGCGGATATTTGCCCTCTGTCGCCCTCTCAAGGCTTTCAGCGTAATATTACAGTCATAAAACCAAATCTCTAAGGAGTTCATCTGAAGAAGCCAGAGTACTGATAGTTTTACAAGGAGACTAGCCAAAACAAGAAAACAAACTAACGTCGTGTCAGTTGGTAAACCGTCAGTTCCAAGCAGTAATGTTGACCAACTAGGGACAATATTAAGATTGTGAATATTGTTCGCAGATGATTATATATGTTTGATAGCGTGTGAGGTAATACCTTAAAGAAAAACTTGTGGTTCTCAGCAGCGGGAGGCTCCCAGGTAGGGACAGCTCCAAAAATCTAAATAAATGCTAGTGAGCTGGCAAAACGTGGCGAGAAAACAGGTTTTTAAGGTATAAAAGTTGCAGAGGGTTAGAGATGTTCATGTAAAAATCTAAAAATATATCCTAAGCATTAAAGGTTATATACGGAACATTTTTATAAAAAGCTACATATAAAAATAAATTTAAAAAACATCCTAAGGGCTTTCAGAGATGTGCAGAAGGAAAGTCCAACATTTCCTTAAAAATGATATTTGGATTAAAATAAGATGTATATTTAAATTGATGTCATAGGCATGACAATGACATTATGTTTACATCTACCAGCTAGTAGAGGCTGTGGGTTGACAGATACGGTCTCTATGATCCAGCTTTATGGTGGGCTGGTACTGGGAAGAATGGTGGAGTCAGCAAGTCCAGCAGCTGCTTCAGAGCCCCAGAGATATTGTTATCCGTCTCAGGAGAGGAGTGATCGCAGAAGAACAGAAACTAGAGTAGTTTTAGGTGAAGCCTACACTAAAAACATTTCTACAGCATCAAACACACGCAGAGACTTTCCTTCTAGATCGGTAAGCTAACTCACTAGCTAACTTTGCTAACGTTAGCTGTCAGTTAAACTCTTCTAAAATACATTCCTTATTGGACACAGTTCATTAGTTTAAAATGAAAACACACCCCTGTTCTAGCTCATATAAACCAAGCACCATTACCTTCACGAGCATGCATACACACACACAAACACACACACACATTTAGCTGAAGCTGGGCCACATCTGTGACACGAGAACCAGGAAAACTAGATTCACCTCTGTGTCACTTCTGCATGCAGCAGGAGAGATGACGCGTGGACATGTTACCAGGTCAAGACACAAAAAAATCCCCTTAATGTAGATATAACAAAGTAACTCTTTCAGCGCCAAAGTGGTAACAATTAACAATGCTGACTTTAAAAAGCCACAGCTGCACACATGACCTCCCATTTAGTTATTACTTTACACCAGGAGATGGCAGACATCAGTAACTTCAATCTAAGCAACTCCTGTGGGTGTGTCACCGTGGTAAGTTTTGGAGTAAATAGAGTCCAGGGAGTAGTGGTTGTTGTCGGAGCATAGAGAGACAGACCCAAAGACAAAGAGACAGGATATGTATCACACAATATGTATCGCATGATATATCATGATATATTGTAATTTTTCTAACTGAATTTTAATGTAGAAAAACTGTCCCAGCATTCTAAAGGCTCCAACCTGTACATAATGCTAAACTTATGAAAGTACATTGTTTGGGCTTCTCCTTGGCACTCATATCAATTCACTGCTGAAATAGACGTGAATAAAGGAAGGGAAAAAAGGGACAAAAAAATTAAGATGACTGGTGTTTTTTTAACCATTGAAAAGCAATATTTCTGAAAATGTGAAGCAGATAGCAATAGATCACTTTAAAGCTAATCAAAAAAAATTAAAGATGTCAAAGATAAACTCCACAGTAGGTGGAGAAGGGAGCACAGAAAGCACAGTTAGTGTAAAAAGTAGCATTAGCTAACTCAGGATGGAGGGGTGGTAAAGGTACTGACCTATAATCAGACTGTGCAATGCAGCTTTAAAGAGTGACACCAAAACAAGTTGTATAGAAGTTATAAAATACTTTTCTTCCAGCTCCTTACACTGACCCACCGACCCACATGACCCAAATGTTTACCCAGAGCAGGGATGAGTGAGGAGTCAGCTCAGATAAGTCAAGCATTGGTCTCTGCCTAAAGTGAAATTTGTACCTTTGAACGGCACAAAATCGCACAAACTAGACAAGTTTACAAGTCACACGATGGACGTTTGGCCTGTCAAAGCTGCTTAAATAGCCAACAGATAGAGTAATCAATACTGCCTGAGGAAAGGCAGCAACCTCAACTAACAGCCATGTCATGCTGAGCAACCTCTCATCTCCTTATGAATAAGAACCTCTAGCTATGCAGAGAAAAACGAGTCAGAAGAACAAAGACCCAACATCCCAATAAAATGGTTGCTTGCAGTCAGTATAAAAAAAATTTTGATCCAGAACCATAAAGTACATTTTGTTCTAGTTGCAGAACCGTTTACATTTTTTCCTAGCACCTGCATGATGTGATATTATGGAGGACACATTTCCACTGTATACACACACACGTCTAGCTACAATGAGAGAAACCGTTCTGCTGTGGAAAAGGTCAAAACTTGTCCAATACTACCTCCTGCCCGTTTACCAGCTGACACAGCTCAATCTAAATTGATTGATGGAGAGGATTTCCAAAAATGTGCAGACACAAGCAGTTGTGAATATGAAATCTCAGATTACCTTTTCATCTGTTTCCCAAAACGACTGACTGATGGATCCTTTGCAAAACTAGCTGCAATCCATCAACCCATCGAAAGACAGAACGAAGAAAGAATGATGAGGTAAAAAAAAGACAGCATGGTTTCCGCTTGTGGTAAGAAAAGACAGACGATAAGGGGAGCAGAGGAAGAGCTACACAGCCGACATTTTAACTGCCGCTGACGAAAGAGTGAGAGAGAGGCGAAGATGGAGAGGGAGGGACAGAAGCAAGGCTGGGCAACACTCACTTCCCCTCTGTGTGGGTGTGTGTGTGTGTGGGTGAACAAGATGCAGACTTGTTCTCTCTTTCACTTTCTCTCTTACTTGAAGCTCTAGGCCTAAAACATTCTCCTCCTACTGCTAGCTCAGCTGTTTCACCTTAATGTTTCTTTACATCAACGTTTTAGCACTCAGGCTAACATTTGCACACAACAACTAGGACTGTGTCCCAGCAGACTGTACAGTCTCTTATAATATAACTAGATATGAACGCTGTCCTACAGTGGCTCCCAGAAGTCTGCTCAACCCCATTTCAATACTAGGTAGCCCGTGATAAATCATTCCAAAACTTTCCCCACATATAACTTTACACACAGTACATTAATATGCACATCTAAATTGATCGGAGTTCATATTCCGGCTAACGTCACTCAGAAAATCAATTATTAAATGAAGTGTGTTTGACTCTGTGATGCTAGGTAGCGACATTCCCCTTTTTATGTTAATTGGATTAGAGTGTCACACAGATGGTAACCAGATGGTGGCAGCAGTGAAGCAGACGGACTAAAAGCAGGATAAGAACAATGAGCAAAGAAATGGACGACAACAACGCTGCAACACAGAACATCTTATGAGTACTGTACTGTTTGATAGTGTTAGCCCCAGGTTACACCTGTGTCAGTGGAACAGTTTGATGCGACTTCTGTGGCGCTTCAGTCCCTGACAAGAGACTTTCAGAAGCAGGACGGCTGCACTGCGGTCTGCAGAGATGAAGACATAAACTACAGGTTCCACACACTTGCCCCACTGCACAATACCTTAGCCAAAGGGAACTGAAACTTTTTAATGTCCTTATTTTACTCAAAACAGTAAAATTAAACATCCCTGACAACATTGTTTAAATACCTGATACTAGGTGTATCACGATTCTCCAAAACCTTCAACCTGATTTTGGATTTGTTTCTTTTTCTTACAGCACAGAAAGATTTTTATACTAGTCTAGTCTACGAGCATTTGTTTTATTCTTTAAATTTTGAAAAGTAAATCCTATTTTGAAAGATGGACTACATATAAGTGAAAAAAGCATTAAATAATTTATTTACGAATCAATCGTAATAATCTTATTCAAACAAATGGGAAAACAGCAAACACAAACTTATTAATACCAAAAATGCGTAGACACAGAGGGTGGCTGCCACCTAGTGAATCTTTTTAGTTACCGCAGTTTGCACAACTCTTAAAAGGAACTGACGGAGTTGCTGAATGGGGGTATGTACTTGGAAATGGCCTGATGGAGTCAGATCAAGCAGAAACGCAGCAACAAGCCCTGCTGCTTCCTTATTGATTCAGTTGTTCTGCTGTTCTGGGCGCCTTTTACGCTGATCACTGACGCTACTTACTGCTGAAACAGTTTGGTTTGCAGCTGTCTGTAGCTGGTTACTTAAGAGCCAGATTTAGCTTAGCTAATAGCTACTGGTTAGCGTCAGCTACAATGTGCTCTGTTCATGGGGATGCTCTTATTGTGATACAGTAGTTAATAATGTTAGCAGGTGTTGTTGTGAGTTGTAGGAGAACGTATGGTTCTAACTAACAGTGACAGCCGACAATCAAAAGTAAATACAATATCAACAGGTGATGGATTAACTCATAGGTGATCTCTTTAATACAAGCTGCTCTAAAGATACACTGCCACTGCATCATACATGTTTGCATAGATCCTGGTTCCATCTGTAAAAAGGATGTGTGGTCTGCTATCTAATTTTGAGGTCCTCCACTGCCAGAATAAAAGCCTTCTCATCCATGCTGAAAAAAAACAACAAAACAACCAAAGATGTTTTGTTCAAAAGCTGCAGAATCAAACAGGCCCTTTCTTTAATCACTGCTCAAATCTACAAGTCTTATTTTGAAATTTATTGGATGCTTTACACTGATACAGTTGGATCGTTTCTTGTTTAGCTCCATGTTAAGTGTTGAATTTGATGCATTTTTGGAAGCGTGTCACATCAAACATAGAACCTAATCCGCTGTTTATTGGAGTGGCGAGATGTTTCTGGGACGTGTCTGAAAATCGCAGCAGCAGATCCAGTGGAAGTCTAACCATAGACTATAATGGTTTCTATTAGCTGGGGAGACTGTGCCGATGTATATTCTGGAAATTGGGGGTTCCACTCGTTCTTTGCAATGTTGTTATTCCTGCTTCAGTGGTCTTGGCACTTTCTGAAGGTGCACAGCCCAGCCTGCTATTAGCTTGGATAAGCTGAGCTGACATTTGCAAGCGGAAAAAGAAATTCAGTTAGACATCTGCTGGACTAAGGCAGAATTCAGTTGGACCCGGGCAATAATTCAGATTCCTATTGCTGCATGTAAAGAGAGACTGATAAACCTCTGTTAGAACTAAAAAAAGAATAAACTACATAAACGTGGTTGCAACAGTGGCTACAGGGTGTGTACTGGGAAACGGCCAGATCTAGTTGCTCAGTCAAATTCTAATCCGAACTATGATAGGATTAAAGGAATTTTGCACATGTACACGTAGATAATACATGTGGGAGAAAGTGGAAATGACTTGTCAGTCTCTGTTTTTACAAAACAGAAGAACGACCATATATACTGCTCATACAAATTAAAGGAGCCCTTTAAAAGGAACACATTAGATACATCAGATCTCAATATGAAGTTTGATATCTATACAAATAACAGCAGGTCAATGCTTTAGGAACAAAAGGATGCCAAGTCTTTTAATGGAAAGAAAGGTTTTCAGCCAACAGAGGGCTCTATTGTGTAGACACCCTAAAATCAGAGTGAAATGAAGATGTGGCAGGCTAGTCCATTTTTTCAGAAACTTCATTTCTGAAACTCAAAATGCTTTTCAGTATCTTGTGTGACCCCCACCAGCTTGTATGCATGCTTGACAACGTCGGGGCATATTCCTAAGGAGCAACCTGGCGGTGCCTAATGGACCGAAACATAATGTCCCACAGATGTTCTATTGGGTTTAAGTCAGGGGATCGTGAAGGCCATTCAATTGTATCAATTCCTTTATCCTCCAGGTACTGCCTGCATACTCTTGCCACATGAGGACGGGCATTGTCGTGCATTAGGAGGAAAACAGGACCTACTGCACCAGCGTAGGGTCTGACAATGGGTTCAAGGATTTCATCTCGATACCTTATGGCAGTCAGAGCACCATTTCCTAGGCAGTAGATGTCTGTGCGTCCCTCCATAGATATGCCTCCTCAGACCATCACTGACTGTCATGTTGAACAACATTCTCCTTGTCTTCTCCAGACTCTTTCACGTCTATCACAGGTGCTCAGGGTGAACCTGCTCTCGTCTGTAAAAACTACAGGGTGCCAGCGGCGGACTTGCCACTTCTGGTGTTCTTGAGCAAATGCAAGTCGAGCTCCACGGTGCTGAGCAGTGAGCAAAGGGCCCACTACAGGACGTCAGGCCCTCAGGCCATCTTCATGAAGTCTGTTCCTGATTGTTTGGGTAGACATTCACACCAGTGGCCCTCTGGAGGTTATTCTGTAGGGCACGAGCAGTGCTCAGCCTGTTCCGCCTTGCACAAAGGAGCAGGTATCGGTCCTGCTGATGGGTTGAGGACCTTCTACGGCCCTGTCCAGCTCTCCGAGAATAACCACGTCTCCTGAAATCTCCTCCATGTTCTGCAGATTGTGCTGGGAGACACATTAAACCTTGCTGCAGCACGTGTGGATGTGCTGCAGCACAAAGTTGGACAACCTGTGCAACTTTCTGTAGGGTTAAGAAATCGCCTCATACTGCCAGTAGAGATAATTACTCAAGCCAAAACCAGCAAAAAAAGATCAAGAGGGAGAAAGTTGAAATGACCTCCACATCTAAAACCAGTCCTGTTTTGAGGGTTTTCTAATTGTTGCCACTGCAGTGCACCTGTTAAGTCCATGAACACCAATACAGCTGAAAGTGATTAACAATGCCCTCAGCTGCTTAACAATCCAGAAAATGATCAGACAGGTGTAATTGATTTCATGCCAGGCCAAATAAAAAAGTGTTCCTTTAATTTTTGTGAGCAGTTTACTTTGGAGAGCTAAAGTAATCTTGAGGTGAAAATAATAATGACTGCTTTGGGGTATTTCCAAATGCCTGACTGTTTTTTACTCTATATGAACTCATTGTTTTGTCCCTACATTGATAGGTTGGGGTCTAGTTTCTCTTTCCTCACATTCGACTGCATCAATGTGTCTGTAGACATTCAAAAACTACCGATACTCTTGCTAAAAGCCAAATATTTCCTGAGTAGGGTGTGTTGTGTTATGTGGGGGGAGAGGGGATGGACAGATTACTCACAGCCCTGACCACCTGGTGCAGACAACTTTATGTACAGCCTATATGACAGTAAATCAATAAAAAAAAGATTCTTATGAGAACATCTGAGCATCATCTCATGCTCTATCAGTGTTTCCCCACAGTGTGAACATGCATGACTTCATTTTGTATTATGCTGCCCCTAGAATGCACTCAGGAAATCTGCTTGTTTAACCAGAGTATTTGGTATTCCACTGAATTTACAGGCATTTGGAGGCAACCACAGTGGCAAGGCCAGGGCTCATTCTACTGACCAGGGCACTGCTGGAGCATGTATGAGGAAGAAATTATTTTTCTATGTATTTATTTGTGGGTTAATGTATGTTTAGTCCCTTTAAAATGTTAACATGAATAGGGATCTTTAACCTGCAAGTCCGATTTTAACTGCATCTGGTGATACGGTTTAGAGTCTAATAGCCATATCTAACAAGCGATACACGAACAAGGTGAGAGGTGTATTTTCCATTATCTGAACACCCAAACTTTACGTTACTTTTAAATGTGACCAGCAAAAGCTTGTTTTGAGATTAACAGGATTTAATTTAAGTGAAAACAATTAAATTATGTATTTTAATACTAGTTTTTTGTGTTTGCTAAAACCATATTTCAAGATTTTGCCTTCATGTAAGACAAACAACCAAACAGGTATTGGCTCATACCACCACATACACTACCGTTCAAAAGTTTGGGGTCACATTGAAATGTCCTTATTTTTGAAGGAAAAGCACTGTACTTTTCAATGAAGATCACTTTAAACTAGTCTTAACTTTAAAGAAACACACGCTATACATTGCTAATGTGGTAAATGACTATTCTAGCTGCAAATGTCTGGTTTTTGGTGCAATATCTACATAGGTGTATAGAGGCCCATTTCCAGCAACTATCACTCCAGTGTTCTAATGGTACAATGTGTTTGCTCATTGGCTCAGAAGGCTAATTGATGATTAGAAAACCCTTGTGCAATCATGTTCACACATCTGAAAACAGTTTAGCTCGGTACAGAAGCTACAAAACTGACCTTCCTTTGAGCAGATTGAGTTTCTGGAGCATCACATTTGTGGGGTCAATTAAACGCTCAAAATGGCCAGAAAAAGAGAACTTTCATCTGAAACTCGACAGTCTATTCTTGTTCTTAGAAATGAAGGCTATTCCATGCGAGAAATTGCTAAGAAATTGAAGATTTCCTACAACGGTGTGTACTACTCCCTTCAGAGGACAGCACAAACAGGCTCTAACCAGAGTAGAAAAAGAAGTGGGAGGCCGCGTTGCACAACTGAGCAAGAAGATAAGTACATTAGAGTCTCTAGTTTGAGAAACAGACGCCTCACAGGTCCCCAACTGGCATCTTCATTAAATAGTACCCGCAAAACACCAGTGTCAACATCTACAGTGAAGAGGCGGCTGCGGGATTCTGGGCTTCAGGGCAGAGTGGCAAAGAAAAAGCCATATCTGAGACTGGCCAATAAAAGAAAAAGATTAAGATGGGCAAAAGAACACAGACATTGGACAGAGGAAGACTGGAAAAAAGTGCTGTGGACGGATGAATCCAAGTTTGAGGTGTTTGGATCACAAAGAAGAACGTTTGTGAGACGCAGAACAACTGAAAAGATGCTGGAAGAATGCCTGACGCCATCTGTTAAGCATGGTGGAGGTAATGTGATGGTCTGGGGTTGCTTTGGTGCTGGTAAGGTGGGAGATTTGTACAGGGTAAAAGGGATTCTGAATAAGGAAGGCTATCACTCCATTTTGCAACGCCATGCCATACCCAGTGGACAGCGCTTGATTGGAGCCAATTTCATCCTACAACAGGACAATGACCCAAAACACACCTCGAAATTGTGCAAGAACTATTTAGAGAAGAAGCAGGCAGCTGGTATTCTATCGGTAATGGAGTGGCCAGCGCAGTCACCAGATTTGAACCCCGTTGAGCTGTTGTGGGAGCAGCTTGACCGTATGGTACGCAAGAAGTGCCCATCCAACCAATCCAAATTGTGGGAGCTGCTTCTAGAAGCGTGGGGTGCAATTTCTCCAGATTACCTCAACAAATTAACAGCTAGAATGTCAAAGGTCTGCAATGCTGCAATTACTGCAAATGGAGGATTCTTTGATGAAAGCAAAGTTTGATGTAAAAACAATCTTATTTCAAATAAAAATCATTATTTCTAACCTTGTCAATATCTTGACTCTATTTTTTATTCATTTCACAACGTATGGTGGTGAAAAAGTGTGACTTTTCATGGAAAACACAAAATTGTTTGGGTGACCCCAAACTTTTGAACGGTAGTGTACTAAACCTAATTTTAAACTTCCTGACATTTTTCATTTCTTTTTTTATAAAAACACTGGGCTGCTGTATCATCAGGGTTACCAAGTTTTCTCTGGGAAACCCTGTACTATGCATTGGTTATTACCGAATACTGAAGTGTTCTGGAGTCTTTGGAGGGCTGCATTGGTGGTTCAGGTGTGTATCCTGCGGGGTCATCAAAAGTAAAAAGCATCTTAAACAACTCCACAACCCCCCAAACACAAAGGTACAAAATCATATTTTGTGATTCAAATAGAAAGAAGTCCATTTAGGAAATAAAACTTTAACCAAAGGCAAAGTTCATTTCAATTTTCCCAAGTATAGCATCAAAACACAATTTGATATTGTCACATCATTTCTGACAGGTCAGGGAAGCTAATAATGATTCATTTTGTTGACTTCCAGCCAAGAATCAAGAACGTCGCATTTCCCTGTGTGCCCCAGTACTGCGTCGCTTCACTGTAGATTAGCAGATATATCACATCAGCATGTCTGTATTATGATACATACAGTCTGAAACCTGAGCAAACATGCAACATAATAAATGAATAATTTTAATTTGTTTATGTGCTGATATTTTTGATAAACTTCTTTTAAAAATATATCAATACCAACCAAACTTAAGACTTTAAAAAAATTATGTAAGACTAATACTTTGGGTCTTAATTTTCCTTAAACCTAGTAAGTACTTTTAATACTTTTCAAGACCCTGTGGATACCCTGTATCATACTGTCTGAAGTTTTCTTACTTGTGGCATCAAGCAAATCCTTAAATATTTGAGGGTTTTTTCTTCCAGGGACGTTGCTGATCAGATTTAAACCATTCAATGATTTATAAACTAGTAGGAGTATTTTAAAGTCTATTCTCTGAGCTACAGGGAAACAGTGGAAGGACTTTAGAACTGGGGTGAAAGGTTCTACTTTTCTGGTTCTAGTGAGGACGCCAGCAGCAGCGTTCTGGATCAGCTGCAGCTGTCTGACTGACTTTTTAGGTAGACCTGTGAGGACGCTGTTGCAGTAATTAATCTGACTAAGAAAAATGCATGGAGGAGTTTTTTTCCAGGTCCTATTGCAACATAAGTCCATCAATCCAAGAAATGTTATTCAGGTTATAAAAGAGCAACTTTGTAATCGTCTTTGTTTCTGAAGGTTCATGTCTGAGAAAACAGAAAATAAAACAACTGTGAATTTTATGTCAGCTGTTTTTTTTAAAATTACTTTTCTTTAGCTTTTGCATTATGAACTCTTTCCAAATATCAATGTGGGAAATGAATTGTTGTAAGGATATGAGAAGAACAGCATAGAATAATGAGATGTGGGTCCGCTGCTATGTGAGAGGGTTGGACTGGTTCCTGACAAAGAGATGTTACATCTGAAGGCCTCCCTACTATCAGGGTAAACTATAATTACATATGCACACACAGATCCACAGGAGGCAGATTAGACTATCCTCGCACCATCTGCTCAGGAGGACAGGCAGCAGGCTGGGGGGGGCTGTTTTATTGACCCAATTTCCATTCAAACTACATGAGACTTGCTTGTGTTTCACAAACTCACAAGCAAGGTGCAAGAACATGTGCATACATTCACAATACACAAGCAACAGTCCCTCTCTTTCTGCTGTGGATAACCAACAGAAATTTTAAAAGAGTTGCTCCTTCATGCCTCTGTTTTTGTCTAGCTGAAAACAACTCAGAGAATGCAGAAAATAGGTGAAGAAAAAGCTTTAAAGTCTCACAACTCTAGACAGGCTTACTCAGGTCTGTTGGCTTAAACATAAGTAATTATAGAATATTATGCTTGTTGTATTTAGTGCTTTTACAGTTATGCATATATGTTAAATAGAAAAACCCCATCAGACCTCTTCAATTCTCAAACATTTGCTGTGTTTTTGTTTTCTTAGCTTTTTACGATTAGATTCCTTAGTACACGCTGAAAGTTTGCTAGAAAATTTATAAACTTTTCTCTTCTAATGCTCTCCAGCTGTATTATTTGCTGTTATGTTGACTGTTAACCTTTTGTTCTGTTTCTCAACTCTGGCAGATGACTGCTTGTCCTTATCCAGGTTCTGCTAGAGGTTTCTTCCTGTTAAAGGGGTTTTTTTCTCTCCACAGATGCTACATGCTTTTTTTTGTTTAAGGGATTACTGTAGTTGGAGTCTGAATCAACAGGGCCCAACTGCCAGTCAATGACTCCATGCAATCTGCTGGGATTCCTTAAAACTTATAACTGATTAGAATGTTAGTGTAATTGTATTGAAATGACCTTTCTTGTAAAGTGTCTTGGGGTGACATCTGTTGCAAATCAGTGCTATAGAAATATGCTAAACTGAATTGAAACATTGCCGCCTTTCTCAACCTCTCTCACTTCAACTAGCCTTTTAATTCAGGGTTTGATTCAGACTCTTTTCTGTATTTCATATAGTCAAGTTTAGACTCAGAAGTGATCACACAGACTGGGTGAGGAAGTGATGGGGACTGTGAGTGAAATCAGTGATTTTAGCATGCAGTTTACTTTAGACAGAGAATTTTTTGTATTTACATCAGACTACAGGTAGAATCAGCCAGAACTGGGCTGGCGGAGCTCCTGCCTGAAACACTCAACTGTAGTTCTGTTGCTGAGTTAAATCAGTAACAAACATACATGCTGCATCAAAGTATCCAATAACACCATAAACACCTCGGTATATTTGTCGCTAATCGCTTTGTTGAAAAACAGTCGCTAGGAGTCTAAATATAGCGACACAGTTGATGCGTTAGCAGCTCTGTTTTCTTCTGTAGAGATGTCACATGACTGTACGTACATAGTCATGTGACTCAAAAAAGAAGATGGAAAACTTTTCTTGGAACTTTTTGGACAGGCTTTCTTTCTTCAGCTGCATAACAAGTTTAAGGTTTCCTCAGTTAGTATGACATAAATCTTCTTAAGCCATTAAAGTTAACAGGAAGGAAAGCAAGACAGTCAGCCACACAATGACAGCAAAGTGCGGATGTGTATTATTTGTCTAATATTTCTTCTTCGTAACAACTGAAATCTTAGATCACATGTTTAAGTGAAAAAAAACCAATTGGCCAGGAGGTGAGATCAAATCGTCGTCGTGCAAGTCACAAGTGCGTATCAAGTGTCTCCACTCAAGTCATGTAAAAAGTAGAAATAGTTAAAAACGAGGTAGAGTTCAGAGTCAAGTTCTAAAGTTTGAATTTTAAAATCTAAAAAAGGAATTTAATTACAACTTGTAATACTCCTGCTAGGAGAAATGACCATCAGATATCAGAATATCCAAAAACACAGCTATTAATATTAATTTTTCTAATGTAAATATTAACCCAAAATTGCCTTTAAATAAAAAAAAGATGACGAATTCTTAAAAATATTTATTCTACAGAAAATAAAATTATATCTAAGTTATTCAGCTACAGATGTACAAACTGGTTCTTACAATCAAATGAGTATCAGTTAAATAAACAGCATGAGTTATATAATAGATTGACTTTGATTAAGCAGATTTAATAAGACGTGAGCAGGGCTCTTCCAGCTGGGATGGACTGACTGTTTACCATCCGCCTAAAAGATCAGAGGATGGAGGCATGAGCCACATTATCACAGGAAATCATCTTAAATATAGAAAATACTGGATATGTTACTGTTTCAAGGTTAGCAGGTGGTAGAGCTAACCATCTGTTCTAAAAGGGCTTTACAGCTGGTTGGGAAGCTAAGAAGACCTTCTACCATGTGTTCAAGATGACGTTCAAGCCTCAGAAATGAATTAGCAAACAAACTTAGTTAACTTAACCATAAAGTTAACTGTACATTTGGTAATGCACTAGCTTTGACTATCTGAAGTAGTTCAAACGACAAAAGAAAGTTGATCCACTCCCCCTGTAGCAGTCATCGTCTTTTCTTTTTGGTCATGTTGTGATCTGGGCTAGCAAATGAAAGAATATTAGAAGTGCTCTTTAGGTGGTGCTCCGTAACATCAGGCATTTCTTCTAGTTTCTGTTGAGCAACTTGATTAGACTCTTGCATTTGGGAATTACTCAAGTTAACTAACAGATCCAGCAAATGAATAAGTGACAGTTTATAAAATAAAGCTAGTCTGAAATCAAACCGATTCTGTTTAAACTATCAAATTTGTGTATTAAGCTCCGGTTCCACGCTTAGTGGATATGGAAGCATATGTGTAACATAAATAAAATTAAAATGCATTTGAAGAAATGCTTTGTCATTTTCAAAATCTGGCTGCTATTTTTGACTCATAAATAAAATTAAAAAGAAATCATCCAAATTGCTTTTTCATTTTACAATTCAACATTGCTCATTGTGTAACTTAATTAAAATGAAATAGAAAAGGACATTTAAGATTTAATTTTCAAATTGCAACCCAGGAAAACAGTAACAAAATTCAATTTGAAATGTCAAAGTTGAAAATTAAAATGCATTAGCAGAAATGCATTTTCATTTTCGAAATACAAATGCCCCTTTTGACTCATAAATAAAATTAAAAAGAAATAACCCAAACTGCTTTTTCATTTTACAATTCAACATGGCTCATTCTGTAACTTAATTAAAACGATAAAGAAAATTATATTGCTTTTTCGTTTTCATGCTCCCCGCCGCAAAAAGTGTAACATATTTCAAAGTGGATTATTCGCAATCCCACACGGCGCAGGTTATTGACGTCAGCGCAGGCGCTTCTTCTTCTGCTGCTGAGTTGGCTGTCCGAACAGGTGTTGTGCCATAAATGGATCGTCTGCCAGAAATGGATCGGCCACGCGGGAGCTTTACTACCAGGGGTGATAGTAAAAAAAAAAAATGGTGAGCCTGAACTTTTTTCCTGGGAAGCCCCAAAGCCAAGATATATGCCCTGATCAACGTAACTTTAAGCGAGATCCTGGAGTGTGCTCCCCTGGGAGAACATTTTGATAAATAAACCATTGCATTAAAGATTCTGATGACTTTTGTGGATATAAATGGACATTATTCAGACATGATATGAACCAACCCAATACAAGCCTATATTACAGAAGCATATATGTGTAGAGCAACAGAGGTATTGGGACCCTGGGTCTGGTAGGCCTGTTCAGGAATAAATCCCAGCTTTTAATTAGTCACTTACCTGCACAGGTATTGCTTGTATAACAAACTGAGACTACGGCTACAACAGCCATACCAAGACAGGTCAGTAGGTGGCAATTATAATACTCTAAAGTAACTAGGTATTAATTACTAGCCTAATCATTGACTAAAGGGCATGAACAAGGAGACATTCATTTTTCTGAAAAATATGCACCATTTATTTAAAATTATTATTAATTGTAATTTAGAGAAAGTTTATTTAAAAAACGTGAGGTTTGCGTATTTTTAAATAATCTGCGTTATACTGTTTTCGGGTTCTGATACAGATGTCCCAAACCGCTATCAGCACCTGATTATTCATGCTGTAGCAGCAGCTGGAAATCCTATCCTAACACCGGATTCTGTTTTAATCAGCTGCAACATGGTGGCATGTTTTTCTCCAAGACTGGATTTAAAAAAGAACCGTGTAAGCGGCTTTTTAGCCAGAGACCAGACGCCACTGAATTACTAAAGTTGTCACAAAAAAATTTAACGTATTTCCACAAATACATAAAAAGGCTATAAGGACAATGATCAATAAGGACTTAGCCATCTTTGCAGTCGCGTTGAGGATGATGCAATTCTCCTTTGTAATTCCTCACAGCTGATACAAATCACGCTTTATACCATGGTTGGGGTGAATACTCGATTCTGATTGGCTGGAGGGTGTACATTAAAAAGTGATAATGTACACCTAGGAAAGGCGTCCCGTCAAATTGCCTGATGACAGTTCTAAATTATTGCGCTGGCTCACATGGCAACGGAGTCTCAGCGTTATTTGCATCATCCTCTGGACACACACAAGCAGTAAGTAGTGTAGTGGCCTTCTGAAATTATATTTTGTGTCACGTAATCATCTCGCTTCCCCTCACTGATAAATCGCTGCGGTCGGCTCACTCTGGCCACGTTGCTTGGCAACACCTCTATACGGGAGATATTAAATAGTGCGCTCGACTTATATAAAAAAAACTCGCGATTTTAACTCTAAAACACATTAAAGTATTATTATTTGATTAAATATGTCTTTCTTTCGTAAGTGACCATGGTATAAGCGGGATAATGCCCTTTGAGGTGTACATTATCAGAAAATAATGGACTTCTGATAATGTACACCTCGTCAGGCATTATCCCTTATGTATCTGCTCGTCTGAGCTCCGCGTTTTGCACAAACACGGCTTTCTGTTTCGCAGAGATCGGCCCAACTTCCCTTTAATCAACATAATCTCAGGCCTCCTGTCTTTTGAAAGCCGTAAACTTTTTATGTATGAAAGGTCGGCTTTAGGAAAAGTGATAAATGTCCCCGGTGGATTTTTGGCCATGATGCCGGTGAATCAAACTAACGTCTTTCACATATCTAAAAGACGCTTTAAATAACTTTACTTAACCGTCAATTGCGATTTTAAGTTTCTCTCTAAAGTTCTCCCCGTTTTCAAATGTTAAAGTGGTTATATACGGGAGATTTTGCCTGCTAACCGTGCTGGAAGTGTTTATTGTAAATTTTGTTTGCTTTCTGATACCCAATCACTCGCGCATGCGCACAAAGATGTCAACAATGTCCCTCCTAACATTAGATTAGCATATGGAGTGAAAACCCAAGACCAGCCCCTGCCCTGTAACAGATAGGCTTAAGTAGGCCTACAGTGGTGTGGTTTAGAGTGAAAACGCTTCTCAGATCTTGAGAATTTTCAGATCACGCAAACCTGATTTTTTTTTTCTCAAACACTTCATCCATCCATCCATCAATCATCTTCCGCTTATCCGGGGTCGGGTCGCGGGGGCAGTAGCCTAAGCAAAGAGACCCAGACCTCCCTCTCCCCGGCTACTTGGGCCAGCTCCTCGGGACGAATCCTGAGGTGTTCCCAGGCCGGCTGGGAGACATAATCCCTCCAGCGAGTCCTGGGTCTTCCCCTGGGTCTCCTCCCGGTGGGATGTGCCCTGAACACCTCACCAGGGAGGGGTCCAGGAGGCATCCTGACCAGATGCCCGAGCCACCTCAACTGGCTCCTCTCGATGTGGAGGAGCAGTTCTATATAAGTTCGGTCCATTTACCATTTACCATTTACCGCGTTAGCTGCTAACGTTAAGACCAAACTGTAGGCTGACTGAACATCTTCTTTTACTCTGACTTTTCGGCTTTGCGTGTTCTGTCTGGGGCATTCATAGTCCGGCTTTTTATATTTATCGCAGCTTTTCTCTCATGTCACCAGCACTTGGATGGTAGCTGGTTCTGATCCGTATAAAGCAGACAGCGTAGACCTGCTGCAGTCAACATGACATCAAAACAAAGGTGTATGGTTGTCAAAATTGTCGAGGAGTTCACAAAGCTGGCTCATTTATTTCTGGTATGGCAGCAGCCCAATAACCCGTTTGGTCTCATGGATGCAAAAACTATGAACAAAGGGAGAGTTAATATATTAAATTGAAATTATTAATTACTTATATTGATATCTGTAACATTAACAGTAGTGATCGTGATTTGATTTCCCTTAGCATGTCATGTGTCTGCTGTTACATTGTTTTTTATAATTAGTTAAAATGATCACTTATTCAACATTTATAAACTGTCAGTATTTCAGATCATTTAGCATATAATACTTTGACAAAACACTTACAGCTGGAAGCTAATGATGTATAAATTTGAGCATCTTCTGCAATAAGATACAATTTATGGGTGATCTTATTGGTCAACTAATCGGCAAAATGATAGACAATTAGTCGTTTATCAAAATAATCCTTTGTGGCAGCCCTAAACGGGACATTGATGTAGCCCACAGCAGAGAGATAAATTACTACTGAGATGATGAACCATGAACAAACGAACTTAAATCCATGAAGGCCAGGAAACTAACTGGACAACTTGGATATGATCATCATTCCCACTTTCTCAGTTTATTATTCAAACATGAAAAAGAGAATATATCTTACTACAGTTTTCTTCCCATACCAAAAAGGCTAGAACACGGTGTAAGGGAAGGATGCATATATCTAAAAGGAACCTTTTTTCCCCAGAGCTCCATTTATGAGGCTTTGATGTTGTTGCTATGACAACAGCAGCTCAGAGCAGGGATAGAAGCTATGGTAAAAATAATGGACAAACATCAAGGATAAAAGTAAATTAGAGGACCATGTAACTGTATTCCTCGTCAAAACAGCACCTTTCTATTTTAACAGGTGCTTTTGGAGTGGAATATATATATATATATATACATATATATTAAAAGTATGTATTTGTATTACAAAAAGACACAATCTTTAAATATGGTTTTACCAAACATAGACATAAAATTTAAATAAACAATTATTTTTACCTAAATTAAATCCTCATCTTAAAACGAGCCATTCCTGGTCATATTTAAATGTAACATAAGTTAAGATAAACAAAAAAAGTGCAGACATGGCCAGTTGGTATGGGAGTGTGTGTATATACACGTTCAAACATGACGTCACACGACGAAACCCCCGCCCCCCAGCTTCTCCCTGGAGGGCAGAAAGACGGATCGCCCCCACTGACTACCGTTGTTGTTAACTGACAGTTGTCAACAGATAGGCACTACATGGCGGTGAAGGAAAAATCTATCAGCATGGTTAATATGTGCAGCGCTGTAGGCTGCAGAAATAGAAGAAAAAAGGACAGTAATAATATTGAATAGGTTTCCAGCTGATGAAATACGCCGCCATCTTTGGCAGAGTTGCAGTGGATGATCCAGTCTGATTAACGCATCTGCTCATCTCCCACACTGGAGGCATGTTTGTGTTAATAGTTTGCTTATGCTGTGTAAAGCTGAGGCATGATGATCAAATAATGTAGATATCTCCATACCGATCTGGTAACGGTCATATCTGAGGAGTTTCCTCCCGTAGCTTGTAAGTACACAGTTAGCTTTCTGATGTGACTTTTTTGATTATTTGCACAATGATAGTTTAGGTTTCATTTAGTTTGTCTAATTATTCAACTGCGACCGCACGCAGTGTTGTACGCATGCGTGAAAATACCTGGATGAAAACAATAACATTCAATGTGTCTGTCTATATATCTATATATATATATATAGATATATAGATAGATATATATATATCTATATATATATATAGATAGATATATATCTATATCTATCTATATATATATAGATAGATATATATCTATATCTATCTATATATATATAGATAGATATATATCTATATCTATATATATATATATAGATAGATATATATCTATATCTATATATATATATATAGATAGATATATATCTATATCTAATATATATATATATATATATATATATATATATATTTATTTATTTGGGGTATCACGATCTCGATTTTGTGTCGAAATCGATCGAAATTACGTTATGACCTTGCACATCGGAATCCAAAGAGGGTCGCGATAACCTCCTGCCATCTTTTTATCTTGTGTCCCACTCAGAGTTAAGTCCCTATTTGCATTCTAAACAGGAGGACCACTGTTTGCTGCGTTTTGCTCGGTCTAATGATTCATCTGGAGCATTGTGTCCTAATTTGTTTTTCTGCAGTAACAATAAAGAGTCACTAGATGGCAGCAAGCCCCCGTTAGTATTAAAAAACAAAGAGAACAAAGTACAATGTATTTACTGCAAAGTAAATTGTTTTTTGAGAGATAAAAGAGAAATTCTTGATCATTTTACAGCCACAACATTTTCGTTGTGTGATTTTTTGGGGGGGTTCAAAAACGTTAAAAAAATTATCCGATTAATCTGTCGATAAAGTGCTAGATTATTCGACTACAAAATGAATCAATAGCTGCATCCCTACATTATTGTAATGCTGTTAAGTGGTCTGCCTAAGAAGAGTGTTAAGAGTTTGCAAGTGGTTGAGAAAGCTGTGGCTATTAGCTGAAACTGGGAAATTTGAACACATTACGCCTGTGATGTGTTCAATTCACTGGCTTCCAGCTCAGCCTAGATTACATTTTGAAATATTGCTTTTAACATATAAGGCAATAAATGGCATTGCACCCTCATACCGGATTAAAATTTTAAAGCCATATGTACCTGGCCAGAATTTAAGGTCTAAAGGCATTGGCCTTCTGCTCATCCTGAGAATGCAGAAAAAGATGATTTGGGGGAGTTTTTTTCTTTTTATGCACCAGCAGTCTGGAACGGCTTGTCTCTGGACATACAGCAGGCATCCACAGATTTTTTTTAAGGTAAAGCTAAAGACATTTATTTCCACATGCATATAGTCCTTGATTGGTTTTAAGTAATCTTGCTAATTTTTAAGTAAGCTCATTTTATTCTATTTTATGTATGGGTTATTGTAGTGTGTTCTTATGGTCGATATATGCAGTTGTACAGCACTTAAAAGTGCTGGAAACACAGGCGGTTGGAACACAGGAAAGCGCTTTATAAATAAATTTGTAATATTATAACACCTTTATATAAAATTATAACAAACATTATTATATATTCCTGGTTAAATTAAAATAATTGTACATTTCATGCTGCCAAATAGGCTTTTCCAAATAAGTAGAAATAACTTCTTTCAAAGATGCAACAATGACAGCATGATATCAATCTGCATCAAAATGTCTTCCCAAAAACAGCATCTATTGCCATTTACTAATACTGGGTATTAACAGGCTGATCTGGGCATGCCCAGAGCACAGGACTGGATCTCCTTAATCCTCTAAAATGGGTTTAACGCAAGGCAAAATAATTCATGTTGCCCGTTACTATAGCAACACAGCTGTGTACTGCTGGTTAGTGTATGGTTAGAATGCTCACCAGTGAAGATCTATGCTTGTGTTTTAGTAACTGCTCACTGGGTGGAGCTCACCTCACATAACCTTACCCTTTGACCAACTTACTAAGTCTTTTCCTTTTGAAAACCCGACACTGTATTAATTCTCCTTTAAGAAGCCTGAACACTGATGCTGTGAAGCTACACAGATATACTGAGGTCAGCAAACTGAACCCTTCAGGGACTTTAGGTGGGATCAGCCTGAGCAAGTACAGAAATTAAAGTGCAGCCATTTTTTATGCTATTGTTCCATAATATAGCGATCGAACTGGACAATCCATCAATTATATAGATACATTTTTTCTATTCATGAAGATAACATTTTTTATATATTGAAAAAAAACTTTCAGTTGTCAGCACACCCAATGCCTTCCATCTGGTTTATTCATTTATCTGGAGTGTTTATTTGGACTTTGAAATGAGACTTTGAAGGAGGGATGATTGAAATAAAAGCTTTTTAATTTTTTTCCCTGTCATTTGTAAACGCTTTTTAAGAAACAAAAAAAATCTGAATATAAGAAAAATGAATCAGCCCTAACCTCTTGTAATGTTTCCTCAACAGTTATGTAATGTCTGATGACACGTTCAACTTTTGAAAATAATTCAAAATTAACTGTCTGACATCTTCCAATAGTACCAAGGAATGTTACACAGACAAAAATAGTGATTTGTTTTATTTAATGGTATCTATCAAAATTGACCAATTTGAAATATAGTATAGTGATAAAAAAATTATTCCATATTGCCCAGCCGGATTTACAAGGAAAGACGGGTCTTTCTTTCCGACCCTCTGGTCATTGACACATTAAACACTCCAACTTTCTGAGTTCTTCCACACAACAATGAATAAAGCAGCAAAGGACAGAGGTGGTCCATGAGAGAAGACCCCGACACGAATTAGAGGATGGATACCCGACCTGAGTCCGAAGGCATCCGACCGGCAGGGCGGGGTTCGGACAGATATTTAGAAAGGAAGCTCAGGTTTGGGTTAGGATCGGTCACATCAGAGGAGGGAGGGCGAAGACCTCCACCTCCATCCAGGCTCTACAGAGCATTAGCCGTGTGCGATTTGTGAAAAAACCAGAGGGGGGATATTTATTTATTTGATTTTATTTACTTTTTGTTCATTCAGGTTTGTGTGTGCTGGGTGCTGGGCATTGTGCACATATGTTAACCCTTTCAAAACTGACAGAAAAAATAGAAAAACAAAATTATTGACATAAAAAAATGAAGATTAGATAAATACATTAAGATGATTAAAATTAAAGATAAGAATTCTCTTGACTTATTCAGTCATAGCAGGTGAGATGACTTTTTCCCCATGGCAGCATCAGCAGCACCTTGTCTGCCCTCTCAGACCCACAGCTCTGCATATTTTTCAGTTGGGGAAAAAGTCCACCTCTGGACCAGAGGAGCCCAGCCAGGGTCAGTTGCAGAAAGTATTTTCAGGTGCAAGAATCCGTACCCTCGGTTTATTAAAAAAGCGGCCCGATCTGCACTCTGACATAAATCACCCTCCCCGGCTCACAAGCAGGGGAGGATCAGCAGCTCTGTAGCCTCATTTCAAACAGAAACAGGATTGGGAGCCCGGCTTCAAAGTGGATCGTGAACAGGGTCTAAGGTTCTCTCTATGTCAGCCTGATTACATTTATGGAAGAAGTGGACCACCAAGAAAAGCCTGCTAACATCTGCATAAGGAGGAAATAAAGTCACCCTGAGAAGTCTAACAGAACAGCCAACAGTTTGATAACCAGACTAAAAATATGTCAGAAATCTCAATACAAGAACCTGGAGCTTATAGAGCAAATATAGCAGCATCTACAGGAGATACATGTTGTATTCTGTTTGGTTAGGCACATGACTGATCATGTTATTGTCTCCAGACCAGAACAAGGAAACTTAAGTCTTACCAGAGCAGGCCACTGGACGTGTTTGGCCTTGGTTCCCTGCAGAAGGCCTCCAGCTCCGGCTCCTCCAGCTGCTACCTCCTTCCTCTTCGCCCAGACCAGCTGGTGCTCCAGGAGAAACAGATGGAAATCCTCGTAGACCTTCACCCACTCCCTCTTCTCCCACTCCTGGTCGTCAAATTCCACATAGACCTGGACAAGGACAGAACAACATCTACTGATAACAGAACTCTGTAACAAGGAGCTAATGTGATCTGAGTGTTCAGGGAAGATTGGACAGTCATCTGTGGTTCCCTGTAGCAGGTAGAAGAAAGGGAAAATCACTGAGGAACCAGCTCTTTTGGCTCCCTAGTTTCTGAAATTCATTTATCACCAAAAAGAATGTAAAACAATGAGCAAAATCATTACTCATATACAAACATACATTGGAACAAATGTTTAGTATTTATATGGCTTATTATGGGATTTCCTGATCTCGAGATTGGGCCGATATTTTCACATTTTTCAGTGATCAGAGAAGAGCTACTTTAGCTGACGAGTCGCACCTATTTTTAATAAAGTACCTCCTAGTTATGTTTGATGTGATTGCGCATTAAACCTCCATAGCGGTGAAAACAAGGACTCTTAATTACCACTAATCAGCATAGCAGATAAAAACACAATTCTAATATGGGTAAAATTCAACAAAAATATGCTTCATTGTATTTAAACCAGTGTATAGCCTGCCGGAAATAAACTCAGCAAAAAAAAGAAACGTCCCTTTTTTTAGGACTATGTATTTCAACAATAATGTTGTAGAAATCCAAATAATTTTACAGATCTTCATTGCCGTGCATGTTTAATTAACCATAATCAATTAATTAAAATGCAGCAGTGGAATGGTCTTTATGACCCTAACAGCTTAAGAAGGTAGGCATTTAAGGTCATAGTTCTAAAAACGCAGGACATTAAAGAGACTTGTCTACTGACTGTGAAAAACATCCAAAGGAAGATGCCCAGGGTCCCTACCCATCTGTGTGAATGTGCATTAGGCATGCTGCAGGAGGCATGAGGACTACTGATGTGGCTAAGGCAATAAATTGCCATGTCTGCACTGTGACACACCTAAGACAATGCCACAGGGAGACAGGAAGGACAGCTGATCATCGTCGCAGTGGAAGACCACGTGTAACAACACCTGCACAGGATCGGTACATCCGAATATCACACCTGCGTGACAGGTACAGGATGGCCACAACAACTGCCCAAGTCACACCAGGAACACACAATCCCTCCATCAGTGCTTAGACTGTCCGCAATAGGCTGAGAGAGGCTGGACTGAGGGCTTGTAGGCCTGTTGTAAGGCTGCTCCTTACCAGACATTACCAGCAACAACGCCACCTATGGGCACAAACCCACCTTCGCTGGAGCAGACAGGAGTGGCAAAAAGTGCTCTTCACTGATGAGTTACTGATTTGTCTCACCAGGGGTGATGGACAGGTTCGTGTTTATCGTAGAAGAAATGGGCGTTACACAGAGGCCTGTATCCTGGAGCGGGATGGATTAGGAGGTGGGGGGTCCGTCATGGTCTGGGGCGGTATATCACATCACTATTGGACTGAGCTTGTTGTCATTGCAGGCAATCTCAATGCATTGTGGTACAGGGAAGACATCCTCCTCCCTCATGTGGTACCCTTTATGCATGCTCATCCGGACATGATTCTCCAGCAGGACAATGTGACCAGCCATCCTGCTCGTTCTGTGCTTGAGTTTCTGCATGACAGCAATGTCAGTGTTCTGCCATGGCCTGCGGAGAGCCCAGATCTCAATCCCATTAAGCATGTCTGGGACCTGTTGGATGGCAGGGTGTGGGCTAGGGCCATTCCACCCAGAAATATCCAGGAACTTGTGGGGTAACATCTCACAGCAAGAACTGACAAATCAGGTCCAGTCCATGAGGAGGAGATGCACTGCAGTACTTCAAGCAGCTGGTGGCCACACCAGATACTGACTGGTACTTTTGATTTTGAGCCTCCTTTCATTCAAGGACACATTATTCTATTGCTGTTAGTCACATATCTGTGAAACATGTTTAGTTTGTCTTATGGTGCTGACTCTTTTAGTATTCATATAAATATTTACACACATCAAGTCTACTGAAAGTAAAAATGGCAAAAAAAGAAAAGTCCTCGGACTTTCAACTGAGTTTACTTTTCTTTATAATACTGTACCAAGTCTAAGAGTTTTACTTTTTACTTTTGTCTGAAATATTAAACTGAAGCTGACGTTCAATAATCTAAGATTTTGATTTCATGGGATTTACAATAATAATGGTAATGCTTATTAATTAAATTAGTCTTATAAAAAGTTCAGTTACTTGCTAAAAATAGATTTCAGTTTTATAAATCTGCAATACTAAATGCAAGAAAATATCGGATCGAGACTTAAAATCAGATCAGGCAAAAAGATTGGAGGTCTAAAATGCTGATATATATATATATATATGAAATAAAAAACATTGCCATAAAAAAGGCTTTTAAAATACAAAGTCAAATTGACAAAAAATCTAGAGACTTTGAACTATTAGTAAAACAATGTAGAAAAGCTGTATGTTTAGAAGTGTTCAATATGACATTTCAAATTTGCATACTCAACGCTGCCTTTGAATGACACATTTCTTAAATGAAATAAATACATCTTTCAAAATCATTATAAATCCCATCATAACTAAAGCAAGGTTTGTAAGTTAAGGCTTCAAATTATTTATGAGAGAGAAGCAGTCAGAAGAAATCAAATCCAACTAAAATCATTGGCTTTCATTAACATCAATTACTACTGTATGATATGAAATGCTGTTTGATGAAGTCAACGTTCACCACCAGCAGTCAGAGACCTTCGCATGCCCTCTTTAAGCTGCTAGAGCCCAGGGGCTGTATTCACAAAGACTCTTATCTTACCGCTAGGTGTTATTCCTAACTCACGCTAAAAGGTCTTACGTAGGAGTTGTTGTCTAAAACCTATTCACAAACGCACTTAGAGCTACTTTTACGTAGGACAAATCCCTAAGGAAGCTAAGAGCGACGTCCCGTTGCTATGGAAAACGTCATTTCCTATGCATGAGTAAATAGACTGACAGCAGTATGATTGGTTGTTGAATGACACGTGTGAAACCAAGAAATGGACAATTTTGTGTCGATAAAAGCGTAATTATGAACAGCGCAAATAGCAGAAATAATGCATGATGACATCTTAGTGTCGGCCACGAGACTCACACTTCATACAACGTACACACAACAGCCTACTTACAGAGAGGGTGAAGTTTGAAAACGAAAAAAGGTGAAATGCATCATATTACCCTGCCTAACGCCTGCTGATAGCTGGGATAAGCTCCACCCCCCCTCCACGCGACCCTGAAATGGATGAAAGCGGAATGGATAATGGATGGATGGCTGTTTCATATTAAGGCAGTGATTGCAAGTAGTCTGTTAACAATTGTGAAGATGAGCACATCAGTCACATCTTAAATAGACCCCCCCACTACCGTGAAAAGCACCTCATTAACTGAAAATAAGTGGTGGGAAAAGGACAAGGAAACCTAACTGGTCGTAGGACCAATTATTACTACTGGCTCAGTTGGTACTGGAGAGGAGGACGGTCCTCAAAGGGCGATTCGAAGCCGGGATTATGAATAAGAAGAAAAGGGAGGCATGGGTAGAAATGAGCAGAAACATAAATGCATCTTATCCAGTGGTGTCTCGAACGGCAGAAGACTGTGAGAAGAGATGGTATTCTCTACAGTCCCAGTGTCGGCTCGAGATCGCCGCTTATAAAGAGTATGCTGCTGCAACATGTAGGCAATGTCCGTCATATAGGCATCCCTACATGTGTTGCATAAATTGGAAGACGTGCACGTTTTCTTCTTTGTGCACCCCCGGCATACCTGCAGTCGCCGTAAAATTGGCTTTAATTCGATGCAGTTGCTGGATGTCTAATGGGAAACGGATGAATTGTTTGATAATGTGTGGCCGACAGATTGCTTTAAGAGTTTGGTGGATTGATCGGCTGATAGATGGTTGTGATATACCCAAGTCGTCCGCGTTGCAAAGTTGCATTTTCCCTGTGGATAAATATCTCGCTATAGTTATCGGATTGTGATCGGGTTGTTACGTTTAGTTGCAGACGTGATTGCATCCCGCACCACATCTGCAATAAACGATTTAGTCGGTATAGTTTGGTTAATTCCGAATCATCCAGAGTGTCTAACACATTGCGTCTGGCTGCAGCCATCTTGGGAGTCTTTGTGAATAGGTCTTAGGGAGTTAGGAGTCCTCTTGACTTCTTTAAAGGACTCCCAGACTTAGGAGCTACTTTTAGGCCTAAAATTGGTTGTGAATTTAAGTCCTAAATTTTAGAGTGACACGCCCACATTTTTTTAGGAGTTACTCCTAAATTCGGCAGTTAGGACCTACTTTTAGCCCTAAGATTCTTTGTGAATATGGCCCCAGATGTGCAGATGAAGCAGCCATCCTTCTCTCCCCCTGATTCCATCCTTTTTCTCCTTCCTTCCTTTCTTCCGTCCCCCACTCCTCTTTGCAGGGAGCGTGTAAGACAGAGCGGAAAAGGGATCAACGAGTTCATCTCTCCTTAATCAGCCTCCCGCCCTCCTCTCCTCCCACAATACCCCACTGCAGTCAACGGAGTGATCACTCCCTGCCAGATAGCACTGAGGGGAAGCAGGCACACTCTTTGTTTACAGCTGCTGCAGTCTACCCACATATTGCTCATCAGAATCTTGCCTAACATCACGCTTCCCAGATCTATCAGACTGCAGTTCCTTTTCCCTCCAGAACCAATTTCCCTTCATCATTGGAATCATTTAAAGTCATTCCAGGACACAGGCCCCTCCCCAACGCACACCAGTCCCCCACCTCAGAGGATGGTCCATCAAACAAGGACACATCCATCTTTCCTCCTCTCATTCCTCTCCACTAAAGTTACTCTCCATCTGTGAGCGTCACACTGTCCATGTCTGGTGAGGTGAATACTAGTAGCATCTTTTTTTTACCCCCCCATTTGCTGTATACAACGTCTCATTCATTCAGTTTGTCATTAAGTGAATCAACTCTTTTGGTGACGTTCCACACATACGAAGACGTGGGGTGGCTGGAGATTCTCACGCCAAGATCAAAACAAAACAGATCACAATCTAATTTGCCTTACTTAAAATAGAAAAAAAATCATTATTCATACTCCTCCTAAAACAATCTAACAGTTTATACTTGTCCGTCAGACCGTTTGCACCCAGACATAGACGTTTTTCGTTTATAGTTCTCTGTTGATATTTCTGCGCTGCAAAGCAAATCCCCACCAGGACAGCAGGGGGTGCTGACTTTTTATGATGGGTATGCCTACCATTTCAGCGTAGTTTCTACTAGTAGTAGAACTAGTAGAACTCATTCCCCCTCAGGGAACAAAGGACGACAGAAAGTACATCTTGTTTAAGATGGAAAGCTTTTTACTAGAACGCCTCCGTGCGCTCAGAAATCACCAAAAGAATAGTTTAGATAAGTTATCCTTTCAATATAAAAGATATAGTGACCAAACATTGCATTAATTACCGATTAGATTGTCCAGAGAGCCCCGTTCTGGTGAAATCATCTCTGGCTGTTTCTGAGTTGACCAATCACAGGCATACACTCTGCACTGACGGAGATGGATAGTTAAAAAAAATGGGCTATAGTCTGTCGGTCCTCATCTAGGTGATGGAATGGCTTTGCGTCAAAACATTTTACGCCGTTTTTTTGTCCGTCATTTTGACCTGCAGGAGAATTTTTTTGTTGTTATTTTTAATTGGGTCTCAATCTATTTTTATCGGTAAAGTTTTAATGCGTTTGGGGGAGGGTGGGTTGCCCATCTCCAGCAATCGTCTGACGAGTTCATTCCTTTAAGCAGTATTCAATCAAAACAACCTGACCAGAGAACTACATATAAAAGTGAAATTAAACGATTGCGCGACTATTAGAATATCTGATGCGGTTCCTGCACAGCATGGACCGAAAATGCTAACTTTTCTTTTTTTTGTAATCTAATAGTGAGATTGTTGCACCAATTATTGACATGAGGTTTGGGATTTTTTCTGTGGACAGACTAGATTACCCCTATGGGTATTCATAGCTGTTGATCTGCAGGCAGAATCCGCGCTTCGCTCCATTGGAGGATACAATTATGTTATTCACTTCAAACAAAAAGTTTAACATCAGGAAACATTTCTCCCATTTTAGCGACCAGAAGTCAAAAACTCTTGGAACGAACAGTTTCCTGACCCGTAAACTACCGGAGGAGAGGTGTCACGATGTCTCATCACATTTTCCCTAACAAGTAACTCTCACCAGTTCTCATAGAACTCACACCACCACCTTGTAACATTTTAACTGCCTGTATCACATCCCCAGGGATCAGAGCACACGTCTCCAGAGCTGATGCTAGCAAGTAGCAATTGGCTAAGCTACATTTAAATCATTGCTAGAAAGAAAGAAGCAGCGGGACCAAAGCTAAAGCCACTCCAATTCTCAAATCATCAGTGAGGAAATTTTGAGTTCCCCGTGAGTTAAGTGGAGATTCTGGTAGGAAACAAGAGGACCACTGTTAGCTGGTTTCTCTGATGCAGCCGGAGCTCAGAGTAGTAGAGCTGCAGTAACTAAAAAGAGGCCTTAGATGGCAGCCATCCTGTGTTACTAATTATTTATTTAAACAAGATTTTTACTTATAAGTGCAATAATTTAATATAAACTCAATAATGTAAATCATTTATTTCAATTTGACCATTTAATGCCTAATGTTATAAACTGCAATACTTATATTAAAAATGAAATATGGTAATGATAATGTACAAAATTTAACGAATAAGACCAATAATCATAGAGTAGTCTAAAAATGGCATACGGCTCTGTACTGTAAGGAAGAAAAATAAAAACATTCAAAACTTCAAAAATGAAAATCGAGAAACAAATCGTGACCCTAAAATTGAAAATCAAAGAGGATTTGAAGAATCGTGACACGTCTATATATATATAGTACATTTTTGAAAGCTTAGATTCTTGTGATTACAATGATGTGTGTCAATCAAGGGTATGATAAAATATGAATCATGGTATGGTTATACTACCATAAAAATAACCGGCTTGGTGGTGTTTATTGGCAGCTAGTAAGCCAAAAATTATGGATTTCTTCTGTGATTGGTTTGGAGTATGAAACAAAATGTTACTCGACATTTCCATTGCCTCTCAGACTGCTGATGCATTTACATCGTCCCTGCTGGTGCTAGCTATCTTTTTGTTTTTGTTCAATCATATCGAAGTATCTTTTCTGATGCCTCCAAAGTCCATATTATTGGGTCATTATTAGGGCTAGCACAAATGATTATTTTGATAACTGACTAATCATCAATTGTTTTGGCTATTAGTCAACTAATAGGACCATGTGTAAATTGCATGTCATTGCAGCAGCACGAAGCTGCTTTAACATAACTGCGTTATCTCTAAGTATCATATAGAATCTAAAATACTGACTATTAAGATAATAGCTCATATAACATTTATGAACCAATTATGAAATGCAACATTAGCGTTACAGAAGACACATGATGCATTCTAGTAGTGATGATAGTTTCACTTTGGTTAATGTTGCAGCCATCAAGTAATACAACACCATTCTCAGTTAGAAGCTTCTTCAGAACCACTGTAATACAGAATTATCCTTCCTGCACACAGCCATTTAATATCTAGTCAGTCTAAAAATTACATTCTCAGAAAATAAGTATTTTACCTTTAATGTAATAATAAAAAACTTAGGTGGCAACTTTTTTGTTGCGACGCCTGAGCTTTGACGGCGGCGGTCGCAGCAGCAGCAGCAGCAGCAGCAGCAGCAGCACTGAGATGTCTTCTCTGTCTATGAACAGAACAGAAGCAGCTTCTAGACAGCAGCTAGAGCCGTAGAGGATGTCACAGGAGTGAATCTGGACATTTTCATTAATCTATGAATATCCACGGATTCCCTGAGGAGAAGGTTAAAAGCCAACATGTCCAGAGAAGAGAGGATATCGCTCTACTGTTACTAGCTTACAGAGGGCACTGTCCCTCTTCATCGTCACATCAGGCCACAACAGGCTTCCTTTTAAGATGTTCAAGCAGCACCGTTGTACTGCCATGGAAAGCACCTCCTACCGTGTGAATTTTTAATTACACATGCTTCTCTTTATATTAGTAGAACTTCAGAGCTCCATTGTCGGCTCACCATGATACTGCTGTTTGGGCTTTTAGGTGACGCCGAAGCTGATTCCAACCGCCACAACTGGGCATGTGCGTCAGACATAAAAGCAGACAGAGCAGCGAACGCTACAGTGACCGTTTTATGAGATAAATGATAAATGATAGATTATGACATTTGCAAGTTGACGTGACAAATCAACAAGTCATGGCAACCCTAGCCAATATTGAATTGTTGAAACTTAATTTACACCAAGGTGGAATGGGCGGGGCCTGTGCTCATCTATGGTTCACATAGCCAGAAAATCTTGAGTCACTCTTATGGTGCGTTCAGACCGCACACTTCGTCTGCGTCAACCAACGCTCTCGACGCATGTACTAACATTTTTAAGGTGAAGCTTGCAAAGCACGTGTGCGGGCCTTTCTCTGCTGGATGTGATTGGCTAGACATTGTCGGGCGACGTCACTACAGTGAGACGCTCTGATTGGTTGGCGCACTGCGTCAAGGCCGTCAAAATTTCAGCTAGCTGAACTTCTGCGTTGCTTGCGTTTGCTATGTTGCCACTCGAAACGCAAGTAACGTTTGAAAAGTTGACGGAGCCAACGCACACAACGCACTGCAGAGACTGACGGACTCGATCGTAGACTTTACATGTAATCTTGCCGCAACTGACGCTGGCATTTGGGGTGGTGTGAACTCTGCATTAGACCTGGTCTGCCCTCTAAAACAACAGCAGGCTATGAGAACATTAGGAAAACATGGATCTGGGAAGCAACTCCTTACTGAGCTATAATTTATGTCTTCAAACAGAACGATGGTGAATGATGCAAATCTATGGCATTTCCTTCAGTCAAGGTTCAGTCAGTGGAGACAATAAACCAGGTATACTGCTAGTAGTTGATTGTTTCATACAACAAAGGTTTGATATCATCAACACCATCTTTGCTGTCATCCACTGTTGGTGGGGATTTCACTGTGCTGCTTAAAGAGGAGAGGGCGATCTTCCTGGTAAATCAGTCATCTTTTTCTGTGAACTGTCTGAGACTATAGTCTGAAATAAATAATCAAACAGATATTACACTCATGCAGCGAAAGAAAGAAATCAAAAGTAGTATGCCGTCTTCTCAGATAATAATAATACACACGAGGACTGGGAAAGATCTGAGGCTCAGTCTGTTACTATAGTAACTGGGAACTGCAGTGAGTGCAAAGCTGTCGATCCTGTCCATGCAGTTCTAGAACTCCTGTTTAACCAGTTGATGTTAATGAGCAGAGTGTTATAGTTCTGTCGTCCTGCTGGTAGAACCAACAGAACACACCCGTCTAGATAAATGAACACACAGTGTCACACACTCCGTTCTCTGCCTCTAGTAAGAAAACCAGGAGGAAACTGTAAGAGGTCAAACCTAATGTTAAGAAATTTGAACCTATATTTGGTCTGAAACAAAGGTTATGCATCCTCTTCACTCTTCAAGATTGATAAGAACGCATGCTAAACATAATGTTTCAAGAAAACATGTCATTAGAATAGTTTAGCCTAGAGTTTAGCCAGTTTGATGGAGGACTGGAATAAATGTATTCAGCTGAAGATCAACGTGAAGTTGCTTCGATGTAGATGGAACCTCCTCCTGGTGGCTTCAGGAAGCGTCTCAGCTTTTCTTCGCCCAACTCTCAAGATATTTTAAGTTTTTATGTAGGACCTCTACCATAGCCCTCCAGTAGAATACTGTAGAAGCTAGATGCTGAAAACTCTGGATTTCACGCCTAAAACATCACTAAAGGTCAACCTTAATGCTTCCTGCTCTGACAAGCTTTATGGAGATTCTGATTTCATTTTTCAGCAGGACTTGATACCATTACACACATGCCAAAAGGTACAGGAAACTGCTTCAGTAAGAACGGAGGTTCTGAGCTCGATTGGTCAGTAAACTGACCTGAACTCTGTAGAAAACCTATTGAGCTTCCAGAACTTCAGCAGAACTACGGGCTGATCTCCACCATGCCACATATTATTAATGCAGTAATTCAGGCAAAAGGAGCCCCAACCAGGCATTGGCAGAATAGAAATAAGCAGACTATTTAGAAATCTGCCATTCATGTTTAAAATGTCTGTTTTTATTGATCTTATGTAACATTCCTATATTTTGAGACAATAAATATTAGGTTTTCAGGACCCTTACCATGGGTTGGAGAGCTTTCAGCTTCCTGTGTGTGCGTGTGTCAAAAACACACACATATGCATTTTTAATGTCATTTAATAATATGGCTCTTTCATTTGTTCCTTAACAAAATTACACAGAAGCCGCCTGGAGTCACCAAGCCACACAAAAACATCCATAGGGACATGCAGAAAACAGCTGACCATGCAGTCAGTCGTACGGATAAAAAACACAAACAACAAAACAAGACTGGCCACAAACTATAACGATCTGTATCATCTAAAATCATCTTTGGATTAACTGGACTTCAGGGGAACAGAAACATCTGCACATCTGGATACACAGCGGTCTATACCTAAACAGAAATATGATCCCAAATTATCCTTCACTATGCATTTTACAGTCAGGCATGAGGCCACATACCTAAGATGTGATCATATCACCTAAGAGATGCAGTCTGTGTGGAGGCTGAAGATGCAGCTGCAGCACAGCAGGAGGTGGAAGCTAGAGACACTCCACATCTGATGGACCATACTGAAGGAGCCTCAGAAAATACTAAAGCTGCCATCATCATCATCTTCTCCACTCAAACTCCTCCCATTTTAAACTTCTCGTAGTCTCAGGTCACCAAAATCCTTTTCAAAATTTTATTTTCAGGCATTACTTTGAAGCATTTTTTTATTAATTCTCTGAATATTTCAAAATATGAATGAATCTAAACAACATTTATACATGAACTCTGACATTCATAGGCTTCTGTGGCTAGTATGGTCCAAACGTGGTTTTAGTGGTGCAGTAGAGTATAATCTGCCCATCACCATCAGATGAAGAGCTGATTTCTGGCTGGCTGCACCAGAGGTACCTGGGAGCCAATGTGCATGAAGCATCAGAGCAGCCAACCAGTGTGGAGAGAGCAGCCAAATCTGCCTGTTAAATACTGCAGCAGGATGAAAACATGGAGTTCCAGAATACAGAGAAGGGAAGAACGATGCAACATCTGTGGAAAGACAGAGTGTTTATCAAATCCTGACTTTAGTTTTAATGAATCTAATTGTCTATTTATTTTCTAAACAATCAGTCAAGCCTTCATAGCAAAGTCTTTAGCACCAGACCCTTTTTATTAAATTACCTTACATTACGTTTGGCATCCTAATGAAAAAAATTATATTTTTATTTTGCCGGGATGAAACTGTGCCATAAAGCCTCTAAGCGCCGTCTGGTGCTGAGCTTTCAAGCAGCTTCCTGGCATTTTCCCCCTCAGCCCGAGTCTCAGCTCTGCTTTAACTGATGCAGATGGACAGAAATCATGTATAAACAGATCAAATAATATTGCACAACAATATTTATTACAAAGAGAGACGCGCTCTTTTAAAAATGAAAAATCTGTAGTCGTATTAAGGCACCATGGAGGAATAGATTTTAACAAAGCTCCATACACTTCATATTTACCCTATCATGTGTTTTAACACTGCGTATTACCAAGAGCATAGGCTAATTAAGAAAACTTGTCTAAAAAGATTTGTTGCATTAGTGCCCATTAATTTATGAAGGAAGTAAGATGTTGCTTGACTCACAAAAAATATATTGGGCGATAAATATGGAAATACAGCTCAATTAAATAACAAACAACCATTATTTTTTATTAAAATAAGGTGAAATTGTAAATGTAAATCAGGATTCTTAATATAAATAATGATGTTTTTAAAGCTTAGTGTAATCCTTCCCATTTGTGTCAAACGAAATAATGAATTATGAAGCCCAAATGGTTCCGGCTGCTCATGTGTCTGATACCTGAATAAAGTTCTATTTGAACTGATGACTGAGAAATGTATATAAACCTGTGAACTTGGAGAGAATATTACAAATATCACTAAACAAGATCTCTCCTATTGTCCCACCGTTTAGAAAACTAGAAATAACTTTGGTAATCCTAACGAACCTAAAACAAGAAAATCTTTCTTTAGTTTGGCTTTCAGACTGAAAACAAAGTTGTCTGGCGTTTGTCTGCTTTCAACTGGATATAAAGTAGTCCTCTGTAAAATACTGCTCAAGTTAAACAGTAGAAGCTGTGTTAAAGCACGGCAAACAATTAGAGATACAGCACAAGTGTGGCCAATAAAGTTAGCAACTTATTACAGCCCATCACCAAGTGTTAACGCTTATTACTAAGTTTGCAAAGGAATGAGGTTCTAGAGCAAACCTACTGCTAATGTTAGCTTAGCACTAGACCCTTCTCTCTCCACCCACCATTATAAGCTCTGACACTGGGACTGGGTCCATCTCAGCAACGACTCTTACAGGAAAGAATTACTTGGATCAAGAGCTGGAGGCGGGCTCATGGAGAGCAACAGCCAATAAGCTTCAAGTTGAAGTTAAATCTGCCGAATTGAAGATTTAACCACTGACGTTCAACATCAATAAGGGAGATTTTGGCTCCACCAGAATGAGTCAACCATCTTCCTGCAGTTTAGTCTGATATCATTCTTCACACAGTCTAAGTAGGTCAATACACTGCATAGAGGTACAGTTATAGCTGATACTTTCCACTGAATGCATAAAGATCATCTCTTGGGCTAAAAGCAGACTTTTTTCTGGTTAACATGACCTGTCTGGCAGTGAGGCACTCACTTAATATCAGAGTACCATGTAGAAGCCCAAAATTATTACTTTCTCAAGTGAGGACTTTTGCTATAGTACTCCACTTGATTTGTGTGAGAAATCTTTATTAGAGATTGTTGTGGGTTTTATTTACGGACGTTATGGACACAGAGAGAAAATAAGGGAGAAGAAGATGAAGATGAGAGGTAGGGAACCAAAACAGTGAGTGAGTTTATCATAAAAGAGAGGAAAGAGAACACAAAAACAGACCCCGGTCTGCCTCCACCGCCGCAGGATGGCAGAGAGGGGAAAAACGACGACAACACGAGCAACATTAACCAACTAAACAATGTGAACTAGGAACTACACACAACTACACACAAATATGGATATATAAATAAAACAATGTCAATGAAAAGCTCATGGTACCGATTATTCAAGATCTATTCATGATAACATCAGCCCAAGAATATATCTGTAGACTCCAATGTCGCCACATTTATGTGTGTGTGTGTGTGTGTGTGTGAGAATACTGGTTCATCTTAGGCTTCTCTATACGAGTGTTTGATATCTGGTGTGAGGAGCTGTCAATCCGTCAGGAATCGAAGCAGACGTGAAGGAGGTCGGAGCGACAGACCCGGAGGACCCCAGAGCCTAGGATTTCAAAGCAGACAAACACAGGGCTGACCGCAGGCCCAATAGATAAGGTCTGGGTGAACATCCAGCAGCTACAATGCAGGGACTGGGGTGGGGGGCATAGCAACAAGCCCATGGGCTCCACCAGCAACTGGCTACACCAGGGTGGGCCCAGCCAAGGACCCGGGGACCAAGGGTGACCCACCCCCCAACAGGGACCTGTTCAGGCATCGGCCAAAATACACCACCGCCATGATCCTGGGCCAGTTCCCACAGCTGACATCCCAGCACCTCCCCCTGCTCCATGCCAGGGCACCACACCGCTACAGCGGACAGAGAGTCTCTCCAAGCCAAGCCCAGTCAGCACCCAGACACCACTCCACCAGTTTCTGAATCCTGATCCCACATACCGCAGAGTGCAAAGACCAAGCATCCAACCCAGGCCAAAAAAACCCACCAATGAACAGACCAGATGCGCCGATCGATGCACCCCTAGAAAAGACTGAGGCCACACCCACACTAAGCCGGGTAATGCCTTAAACGTATAATTATTTATTCTACACCCCCCTATCGTCCACACTAACCCGGCGTCGTTTAAGGTCTGTGGCCGGATAACTATTAGCCGGGTAAGAGAGCCGTGTAAATCTTAATTCAACGGCTAAACGAGCTAGTGTGGACAGCTTCCCCGGATAATGAAAGGAAGTGGCGTCAATGAATGCTGCGTCAATAACAATACGACACTACAGACAAAGACAACAGCGAAGAGTAATAAATCGATCTCGTCGTCTGTCCACACCAAAAACTCTCTCTTCTTCTGAGCAGCTATTGTTCTCTTCGGTTAACGGGACAAGCAGATATGTACTGTGCTGTAGAGCTTCTTCTATATATTATGTAGGCGCTGGCGTCACGTAGATTATACACGTGTTCCGTTCGTCTTTTCGCGCATGCCCAGTATTTGCACAGGTCGGTATGGGATTGCGCAATCATGGGAACTTAAACGGACCTTAAACGGGGCATAAATGCTCGTGTTGAGTGGATAACATTAGGAGTCTAACTCCCCGTACAACCTTATTGGCTTAGTGTGGACGTAGCCTGTGGCACAAAATGCCTTCCCAGGGAGCCAGCTTCCCTGCTGCTTCCAATAGGAAATCCTGTTTAACCAGATCCACCAGGGCAGGGAGGCCTTGGCACGTCTACCCGGGGGCCCACGGCTGCAGCACTACCAAGCCCAATGTAGCCCAAGGCAGTCCCCCAGGTCCCATCGCAGAAGGAGAGCGATACCCACCTCAACATTCAGTCTACTCTCAAAACACAAAAGAGACTAGACACAGGGCCTGAAATTCACTGCAGGATTGCAGGTATTGCGCGTTATATAGTCGGTTCTCGCAAATCTAGTTTAATAATGCAGGAAAGTCCCGCAGAGCCTGCAGCGGAATGTGGATGTTTGTTACGGAGCTATTAAAATCACACGAAGAAGAAAAACTTTCCTCATCTTGGTGGTTCGCGGCGCGCCACACTTTTTTCTCCTCTTATAAAAGTACTAGCTCACTCTTCTCAGTATCCTGCTAGCAAAGCAGTGCTTCGATTGTCGGACTTAAGGCCTGCACGCAAACATGGACCGCTGGTTAAAACGGAAATCTAACGACGAAGGAGAACCTGCTCCAAAAAAAACTTTACAAGAAATCCCCAGCGAGGGAGGACGCGCTGGAGGCACAGCTGATTCCAGCGATGCTGTGAATCATCCAGATCCTCCGGATTTTCAAAGAGGTAGCGTCACTGATAGTAACATTATCAAGCAGCCTAAAGATACATTTCAGGCTCACTGGTTCAGACTATATGCCTGGCTTGAAAATAACACGTACGGCACTGGGCCTTTTCCAAGTCGATGCTACAAAACATCAACTTTACGCCGTCACGCTGATGGTGTGTTTCACACTGCAGCAATAAAAAAGAAAGCGCGAGGCAGATTCAGCAAAAGATTTAATGGCCAAAGCTATTGAAGATGCGCATTTACAGTGTGCTGCAGAAATTAAGGGGCTCCTGAAAACTGCATATTTTATTGCAAAAAATGAAATGGCAAAAGCAAAATTTTGGCATCTGGTTAAATTCTGGAAAGATATGGAGTGTCCTGCTTTGAAAAATCTTACAGAAACATCAAGCTATGGCAGCTATATCAATGGAAAAGGACTGACAGAAATGCACCAAGCTATTGCAAGCACACTTGTGTTAGATGTTGATAAAGCTTTTGAAAAAAGTCCTGTGTTTTCATTAATATTGGATGAATCCACTGACATTAGTAACACCAAACGACTGATCATCTATGTCAGGTTCATAGATGTCATCACGGTCTCAACAAAACTGATAAGGAATTGTAAAATTGCTGATGGAAGAGCAGACACTGTTGTTGAAGATGTAAAACAGCTCTAGACAGAAAAAACACTGGATGGTTAAAAACTTTTCAGCAGTTTGCACTGATGGAGCTGCTGTAATGACAGGATGCAGACAAGGAGTTATTAAAAAACTAAATTAAATTGTTAATTCCAAAAGTAGTTCCTGAAAAGTTTATATTCGTTTCTTTAACTTCTGTGTGAGGAAAGAGATGAGGCAGAGGAGATGAAACAAAGAAATGGACAAGAGTAACGAAGATGAGAATGCTGCAGGAGTCCAATGAAAGCTGCCCATAAACGTGATGTAATGTATGATTAGTACAACATAAGACCCGCAAACTCTGTAATACCCCTGCCCCCAATAATATTCCAATCCCCCCCGTACAGACATATGTGAGGGGGATTTCACCCTGTTTTTGAAAGTGAATTTCAGGCCCTGAGACACCCAAGTTGATTTCACCACCCCCACCCCCACAGGTGCTGTGGAACGGAGATGAATAATGAGATCACCAAAGACACTTGCCTCCCTGGGCTGTGATTCAATTCAATTTATTTATATAGCGCCAATTCACAACAGAGGTCATCTCAAAGCACTTTAGTAGAAGAGTCATTTCAGTACAATGATACAAACATTTTTATTTAAGGAATTCCAGCAGATTGCTTCAAGTGATTGACATGAGGTTGGGCCCTTGTGATTTATAGGACAAATTAAACATTTTTCTTAAGAATTTTATAATAAATGAGGCTCAAATAAGCAGACTGGATGGTTGAGAAAACCTAAACCTGCTCTTATGGAAGCAGGAAAGAAGTGGCTTTAGCAACAGCCCTTGTTAAGCACTGGGACCACTTTGTTGGAGGAGAGTGGTTCTGTTGTCTAGGCTCACTGGGATGTGAGTAATCTGAAGGAGAGAGGAAGAGGAAAAGAGCAGATGAGCTGAAGTAATATCCAATGACAGCATGAAGAGACATTCCTTCTTCCACAAGGTCGGCTCTCCCTGCGAAAGCCACAAGGGAGATAAAGTGACAAGATGGATCCAAACAGCCAGGATGTGTGACACAGGATGGAGGTCCTGGAGAAGGTCCACAGAGGAAAAGGAGGGCGAGTGTTAGAGCTGTTAAAATGAATAATCTAATCGATGCTTCAACATGCAGACAAAAACGATGCTGCATCGTGGCAAAATCAAACCATAATTGTCAAATAATAACCCCCACCCTGTTGGACTGACAAGTGCAGCTTGGCCTTTGCTATTATCCACTGCAGTCAAGGCAGTATGGTAACATTTGTCCCACCAGCGTGAGGACGCAATGATCACTCTGTGTGAGATGGATGTGACCCAACAATACCACCTGCTCTGCGCTGGCGCGCCACTGTGTGCCGACTCAACCGTTTCTGCCATCGCACTCCGTCTCTGCTCCTCAGTTCCATGTCTGCTGGCGTGCGTGGGTCAGGGTTCCAGAACTACGTGATACTACAAAACCAAATGGGAGAACATCATAAATAAGGGCCTGTGGTGGACTGGCGACCTGTCCAGGGTGGACCCAGCCTGTGGCCAATTACGCTGGAGATGGGCTTCCCCCGCGACCCTGCAGAGGATGGACGGGTATACATATTTGATGGATGGAAAATAAAATGAATACTTGAATTTTGTAGTGGAGGACAATGTAGGTAAGCATACAAATATGAAAACGTTTTACTTTTTTTCTTAAGAAACTATGTGACGTGAAAAAACTTCATCAGTCTCATAGGTAAAAGCTTATATCCATCAGTATTTTATGAGTTTACTGCAGATTTTTGTCTTCATCTGACTTGTTTTCTCCCATCTATCAACGACTGTTGAAGAAAATACAATAAGAGGGTTACACATGAAACCAGAAAATATGAAAATAGTTGAAAGATAATTTTTTTTAAATAATCATAAAGACTGTATAGGGGTGGTCCTGTTTGATTTTTGGGAGGTGCCATGTTGTCTGACAAATGTTTGATAAATAACACAAAAAAAAAACAGTCATTACTGACAACAAACCCAAACAAAATAATCGTGATGCATCGAAATATCGAATCGAATCATTAACATTATAATCGAACCGTGAGACTTGTGAAGATTCACATCTCTAGTGAGTGTGGAGAGAAACAGAGGAAACAAAAGTTCCTCCCAGCAGCTGCTGGACTCCAGAACAATCACTGCTTCCAATAAACTCAGTCAAGATTTACATCTCTACTGTAACTGCCTTTCTCAGCTCAAATAACATTTCTGCTCCTTTTCTTTGCACATTTCCATAGCTTATTTTCTCTTCTTGTTAATATTGCTGTTTTAATGCAAATTCGGTAAATATTTTTAATAATCCAGCTCAGTCGTAAAATCCTCAAATATATAATTTATATATAATAACTGGAAAGTACTTTAGTGTTGCAATTTTGTCCATACTATACAGATTATTTTTTATTCTGTCAAGTAAACCAGCTGTAAGCAGAAGTGATGTGTTCCATGTCTTTACAACACAAACACTCCTTATGTATGTGGCAGTTATTACTCTTTGTTTCCGTAGAAGTGCTGTGTGGCCGTGTAGACACAGGAGGGACAATCATTGGTTCTGATCAGTAGATGGGGACAAGCTGAAGGAACGGTCCTGCTCCCCTCTGTCTGGCTTCATTATGTGGACAAAAAGACTATATAGAACAAACAGCAGCACGATACAATCATGACTCATCTGCAGGGTATCACATTTTAGTGTACAGAGTTCTCTCAATTAGGCCTGCAGCAACTTATCTAGATATGCAATATAGGAAGAGAAAGAGATCAAATATTGTTAATAAAAGGTCAAAGCTAGAAGAAGTTGCTAGGTGTCCCTCTGCAAAACTTTTACATCCTTGCTTCATTTTTCTTCCTTTTTTCGTGCTCAGTCCTTCTCTCCTGATAATACGGCTCTAATAATAGCTGAGTTGTATTGAGACAATTGTTTGGAATCTAGGGCAGCCGCTGCAGCCGCAATATGGGAAAATCCCTCTTGTCTGGCCCATGCTATATGGCTGCCTACACAGTGCATGCATACATGGATTTTATTAATCCCTCAGTCCTGTGCAGGGATACAGAAAGGGCCATCATCTTTACGATAAACCAAAAGGAATCCCAATAACCTCTTGAACAAACTGCTAAAAAAAAACAAAAAAAAAACAAAGAACTGGCAGGTCTCCAAAAACTACATGGCAGGAATTTCAAAGTACTACAATAACTTGCAATAGAAATGTATTGTCCAGATGAAACCACAGGAGCAGTCCTATTCTCATAGTTCCTGTCCTAAGTAGAACATGACCCAACACATGGACCCAGTATACTCACTAAATGCTAAACCATTTAGAGACTTCTTTTACTATGAGTAAAAAAGATGTCAACGTTGATGACGTCCAATGTTTTTTTTGCATTCGTTTCATGATAAAGGCATAACTAATATATTAGATTCAGAACAGCAAAGAAACGTGAGCATTTACCAAGATCTTAGCCATCCAAGTCTCCTCCTCCTCAGTGCTGTGCCTGCAACATGAATATATCTACTGATCCATCACCAGTTTTCTGGATGACTTATCACATGAAAAATTGTGATTGAAACTGAGTTTGTTATGTAATGGAAACTTGTGCAAAATTGTGTTTTTTCGACATTTAGACAAGATCAACAAAGTTATGCGTATATTTGTTATTGGAACACAGCTTATGACTGCTTGATATCAGTGCTGCCAAATAACATTTGGAGCCGGAGAAAAGGCTGTTATATTTATTTTTCCTTACACAGCGGATGTGCTGATATAGGTTTGGGTGATATAAATTTGAGAAGGGATATGATGTGTGTTGGTCTCCTATGAAAAATAAGAACAAATGGAACTAAGGTAGAAATGACCAAAATATATGAATAAACCTAACATTTGGATATAAGCAGCTGTGTTAAACATCACAAAAATTAAATGTAATACAGTATTACTAATCAAATGTCACAATTTATCATTTTGCAATAAGTAAACACTTAGCAGATAAAACTCCAGTTAATCACAGTAAACATTATGAATGAATGCTCTTTTTGTGAAGTAACTGACTACACAGCTACTTCTGCTAATCAGTTAGCACTAATTTAAGTCTAAAAACATCACTTTACCTGAATAATGCACACTTTTAACACAGCAGTAACTCCCTATGAAATGCACTGACGCTATACAGTGAGCCAACATGCATAAATCAACATAAATACAGTGCTTTAATACTCTTGTTTTAATGCTGATTGATCTTGATATTGTTTTGAGTGATATAACTGACGACTTCTTCTTCTCTTTCTGCATCTTGCGTCTCTTTTTGTTCGTCTCCCACTACCACGGTTTGACCTGTCTATCAGCAGCACTGTATAACAGACGTCTGTGGCGTGGCTTTGATGTCAGTCCCACGGTGGGAGGGGGCCGATATGTAAACCCCGCCCCCTCAGGGTACAGCTTTCTCTTTCTCTGCTATTGAAGAGGAGCTACTGCGCATGTCCAACTTTTACAGAGAGTCTATGGGCAAAAACTTTTGTACCCCAGGGTGGACATACGTCCTCAATCATTATCCAGTCACCATCAAGTAGAGACAACTAAAGTCCTGAGGGCTACAAACACCTCAGGGTTTTTATTACTTTTATAAAAATTAACAGGTTAGGATTTTTGGTATAGCATTATGAGTCTATTAATAAACTATAAGGTTATGATGAATGTACACCGGATTTGTAACCAATGACAGTGGTAGTTACAGGTTAAGTGATATTGGGTTTCTCTACAGCCAGTGGCTCTAAATATATGAGCCAGTTGTCATGTTTGCAGATCAGCTTAGTACACACACACACACACACACACACACACACACACACACACACTGATTTCCCAGTTCAGATTATAGCAACAAAGCTGCATGCATCACAACTACTCTCACAGATACACTTCCCAGGAATAAATGGATAATACAGCCTCGTTTCCACTGAGTAGAACAGTGCGGCTTGGTTCGGTCCGGTCCGTTATTTTACAGTCTGGTGTATTCAGGAGAGTGTTTCCACCAGCAGCTGGACTCTTACTGGGGGGGAAACCATATACCCATACAGTACCTGGGGTTTTGTGGTTCTTTCTTCCTTTAAAACTTAGTGTAGTGTTTATTAGTGGGCTCCATGAGAAACATATTCTGTGTACAACAAGGTGAGATGAACCAACAGCTCTAGTGTTTGTCTCGTTCTTTACACTATCAGTGATGTTTTCATTCCCCTAATCAAAGGACAGTGTTGTGTGACAAAAGTAGCTCCAACCCTACAGTACCGGACCATCGCCCTATGGACCTCCAACTGAAGGAAGACCAATAATGGAGCGGTACTGGCCTGCTATCAGGGTCGCTTTTCCTATGGAAACAGAAAAACACCAGCAGAGACGACCGGACCGAGCCGTGCTGTGAAAACCAAACTTATTTAAGTTATTCATGGCCTGGCTCATTGACGGGCTGATGCTCCAACCACGAACTTGGATTAAAAATTTAGGAGATCCAAACTATTTCAACAACTACAACTCTTGTGTTATAAATACAACACATTACTGAATAACTCTTATTTTAGGGTGACTGGTCTATCTCTTGCATGCTCTGGCTGGTCCAGGTATCCAGCATTCCCAGTCTGTTATCGGACTCTCCCTAAAGGTGCATTTTAGCCTCTCCGTCTTTAATTAACACTGCTAAAGTAACACCAAGTGTTGTTTTACAGTCCAGAATGGTTGTGTGTAAAAGAGAGAGAGTGCACAACCCTAAACTACCACACACAGAGCCACACAATGAGCCTCTCACATTTCAGAGCAGGAGACACGACTGAAAGCACTTGAGGAAATTACTTTGTTACTCTTCTCCACTGAACTTATTACTTCACTGGTATGGTACAATGTGTGGTTCCGCCCACATGTGTTATTACTGCCATCAAACATTAAATGACGCTGACATGCTGAAGTAAACCGTTTAGAAATGTCCTTTGTGTACATAATACTGGACCTTTTATCTTGATGCTGCAAACAAAATGACAACAATAAATGCAAAATGATGTCCTTAAAGACCCGTTCCACTGTAGGATATGGGGGCCCAATCCTGGTCCTTGAGATCTACCACCCTTTTAGCTACATCCTTCACCTCAAAGCGGAAATGTAATGGTGTCGCTGGCAGGCCTCTGCAGGGTTATAAGACTGCTCAGAAGGAAATGGAACCATTGGATTCAGGAGGGTTGGAGCAGAGATGCATGTTAAGTTTGTAGATCTGGAGGAACAGCACTGGGCCCTCCTGCTGTAGGAGAATGTCTTATATAACTAAAAAAACTGTGCTAAACAATGACTTTAAAACCCCTAATACATACCAAACTACAATTGTTGGGTCCTGTTACACCCCTAGTGGACATGTATGTCTCCATGTCTGACCCCAAATCCCAAACTGGGGCTTTCACCAAAACCTGCACCAAAACAAACTGGTCAGTTTATTGTGGTGTATATGCTGCAGGCTACAGAATCTGGGAGATGTGCATGGAGTGCACTGCTGTCTGTTGGCTTGTTAACACTAATCACAGTTTGGTTTAAGTTTAGTTCCAACTTAATTATATAGTACATTAGAGCCAAACCTCTCAGTGCAACTCTGGCTTCCAAAAATAAAAGGACAAGTTTTGAGATTTCCTGTTTCGTTTTGGCTCCGAGAGCCAAAACCATGAAAGGTTATGTTTGTGAATAAACAAAAAACTAGAAGGACAATATTATCATAGATTAGAAAGCAGTCTTTTTGCTATTATTGTAATCTACAACCATCATTACAAGGCAGTTGGGAATAATCTGTTGATATGGACTATTTTAGTCAAAAGATCAGTTTTATAGTTGTATATTTTTCTGTTTGTGAAGAGTTCCCCTCTGCAATCTGCAGCAGTATATCTGCCTCTATGCACGGGCGCTGTATTACAGTCATTTCAGTTCACAGCAGCGCAAGCACCGTGCATGAACAACACAAGGGATGGATCCAGGGACTGCTGACAAACCGGAACAAACAAAGCCAGCATAGGTCATATTAGAGCTGCTTAACAGGGCTGGAACAAGATGTCATGATGTTGAAGCATCACAACATTTATTCTGTGTGTACTGGCCTCCTGCAGGCATGGCATCACCTGACAAAGTTGTGTCAGAAGACACCCCGACTACTCCAACGTAATCTGCTTGGCAGCATAAAAGTGACAGAGTGAAGGACAATATACAAACATGTAAGCACTGTAAACTAGTGGTGCAACGGATCAAAAAACTCATGGCTCGGATCGTATCACGGTTTTGTGTCATGGATCGGATCACTTTTCGGATCAACAGAAAGAAAAGAAAATGAAGAAATAACTTTCCTCTCCATTTATTATGTAGAACACTTAGTGCAACATTTCCTGGTCAATGCTTATTAAATACAAACATTTAAGTCAAGAGGTCAATCCAATGCTTAAATAAAATGTTGAATCATATAAAAAATAAAGTGCAGTATGCATCTTTTAAACAGGTTGTATATAATAAAATAAGCCATGACATCTTTTTAACAAGGGCAGTAAATGAAAAAAAACTGCCTAAAAAAATAAAGTGCAGCATAAGGCACGACAAACAACTTAAATGAAAAACATCTTAAAGTGCAAATTAAGGCTAAATACCTACTGTTAAACATGAAAGGTGAATTAAAAACTAGCCTATGTGAACATCATCCAAAAAATAGTGAAAGGAGGAAAAAAAAGAAGATCTGATCTTATAATTCTCGTGCCGCAAAGCCGACATACCGTAATGATTTTGTCCTCCACCCTTTTTCCATCTTCACTGTATTTTACAGGGAAGCCAAAATGCTCCCATATATGCGACTTGAACGACGCAGGTGGTTTTTCGAGCTCCTCTCCTCCGCTAGCCATGCCTACCGCCGTACTGTTCTCTTTTTTTAAACCGAATAAGTTGCGCCTCGGCCCTCCACGTAAACACAACTCTTTTTCATCAACCAATCCGCGGATCATGTGCGTGCCGAGGCGTAGAGAGAAATCAGTGCAGATCGCGGATCATTTATGAACCGTTGCACCCCAACTGTAAACTGTTCCCATGCTGATGGAGGCACAAAGTATCACTACAAATACTACGGCAGTGAATCAAGGGTTCGTTGAACTACATCACAGCGCACACTTTCACTAATAACTGGGAAATGGTTCATGAATATGCATAGCTGAATCCCTGTCCTGAGGATGGAAGACAATAAACAAATCTTGAAAAGTCAAACATCACTTTGTTAGTATTTTGGAGCAGATCTTTGACATTTTCCTCACAGTAATTTTAAATTCTTGTCCTGTCTCATTCTCATGAGGTTTAGTTATCACTACACTAATGCTGCTGCAATTAGTCAATACATCACAATGACATCGGCAACCAAAGTGTTGGTGACAAATGTAATATTTGTTTGCCTCGTTTACTTTTTAAGCTTTTGGGTTTTTTTTACATGTGCAGTAGAGGCAATCACATGAACAGCTAGTATCACAGCGAGCCGGCAACAGCACTCAGTAAGTTTGGGAGCATTTTATAAAAATTCAAGGAAAACATGTAAAATGTTAAATATGAAAGGTAAAACCTGTTGTCCATGGCAGCGCCATGGTAATGGACAAGCATGTTAAAAGGAAGCGTGTTGGGGGTGAAGAGGGACACCCGCCTCTGTAAACCAACGTCCTCTTTTCCACTTTTTGTCCAGGCCATAAAAATCAGTATTTAACCCATAAACATTTTTCTCTGTAGATATATTAATAATATTTCTATTAACAAGGATTTTACATCAGACGACTGTAATAACCTAAAAAATGCCCCCAGGCAATCTGAACAATGTTTAACATGCCAAGAAAGGCATGAAAAGAAACAGCTTCACATAAAATGTCTGCTGCAAAACCTAGCAATGGGAATGGTTACAGCTGCATGTAAAGCTCTGAATGTTCCAGTGGAGCCATAAGCTGGATGTGGAAATTCAGAATAAGCAATAAGCAGGTATCCTAACAAGATTTCATAACTGAAACAAAACAGTTTTCTAAGACCCAAGGAGCACAGAGAGAGAGCTCCAGAAAGATCTGGAAGAAGCAGGTACAGATCTGTTTTTGTTTTGTCATTTACAATGAAATCAATAAACACACACTCAACCTCACATGTGCAGCAGCAGGTAAACCAGGTAAACTACTCTCAGCATAGTCTGGTCAGAGGAGACAGAGCTTAGCTCTCTGAATGGCCCTGCACACACCGTGTTTGGAGGAAAACTATTTCTGCTCATCATCCCAAAATCACCGTGGCAGGTTGCAGGTTGGAACATCATAGTGTGGGCCCTCACAGCTGTTGATATTGGCAGATTTCCATTTAATCAGGAGGGGAACATGCTTATTTATTTTAAACACCACAATACCAATGGACAGGAACAAACACTTTTATCCAGTAAATGCCTTTCCATTTGCTCCATTCTGACTTATAATGATAGGCTGATTAGCAATGAACCACAGACATTATTGTCTCACCTCATTCCTGTTACATATGTTGTCACAGAGCATGCTAGAATTCCCATCACTGCTGCAGGCAACTCCATGTTGGCTTACATTAGAATGCTTCCATGAAAAAATACCCGGGTTCAAAAGACACACTGTGGTGGCATATTAGGGCAATATTACCGACACAGTGAATGTACCATGGTGTTATGATGGCGCGCAAATCTTACGGTATTTCTGCCAGTAAAATTCTGCCGAAACGCTGAACTTCTAAACAAAAATCACACCTTGCTGCAACTTCAATGACAAACGTTAACTTCAACACTTTGTAATGTAACTGTGTTTGGTAGTGAGAGAGTTCAAAGGTTTCCTGTAGTTCTTCAGCAGGTTTTCCACACTAGCTGCTATTTTGGCCCATTCCTCCATGTAGATCTCCTCTAGGGCTGGGATGTTTTGGGGGCTGTTGCTGGGCAACACGGACTCTAAACTCCCTCCACAGATTCTCTGTTGGATTAAGGTCTGCAGACTGGCTAGACCATTCCTGGATGTTGAGATGCTTCTTCCGTAGCCACTGCTTTGTTGTCCCGTCGGTGTGTTTGGGATCATTGTCATGATGGAAGACCCAGCAACATTTCATCTTCAATGTCTCACTGATGGAAGGAGGTTTTTGACCCAAATCTCACTTTACATGACCCCATTCAGCCCTTCCTTAATATGAATCAGCTTACCTGGTTCCTTTGCAGAAAAGCAGCCCCAAAGCATGACGTTTCCACCCCCATGCTTCACAGTACAGTAGGTAACGTGTTCTTGGGATCAAACACTTTCTCCTCCAAACACAGGGAGTGGCGTTTATACCAAAGAGTTCTATTCTGGTCTCATCTAACCCATGACTTTCTGAGATTTGCCAACCTTGTAAAATATTTTGAGTACCACTTGTGTTGTGCGGCTTTTTTTTTGTCTTTGCATGCAGTAATTTTCCCATTTACTGGCTTCAAATTGGTTATAAAAGCTTTAGATTACACTACTTTTAATAAAGAAAATACAGACATTTTGTACTGTACTGGCCCCGATCTTTAGATGTTTTTTGACCTCCAAATGGCTTTGAAAGTATGCAAAAAAAAAACAACAACCACACACACGTTTATAGTTCGTATTTTGACAACTGATAGAAATATATATTTTATAATAGATATCTTTTCTTTACAATTTGACCTCAATCCAAAATATCTGCACTGCACATTTTGATATTGAACAGTAAAACTAAAAAGTTCAACTTGTTTTGATTATATGTGTGCTTATACAAGCTGATAACCACAAGGTAACGGAATTGATTTATATCATACTTATTTAATCAAAATTAATCAAAAAATACTTTAATATGTATAATGGTAATAATTTCATATATTACAATGGTTTTTTTGTTTTGTTTTGAAGAATGTAATAATTACTAGCTTACAGCATATATGCACACGTCACATGGGCTGATTTATAATTTACTTTCAGCTCCCTGATGCCTGATGCCCATATCAGAATAGCACACTGTGTAAAATGCATGATGAGGGACTTTAGAGGATAGCAAGCATGGCCAGTGGCCATGGCCTGTTCTTGATATTCACAGTGGTCCCTCACTATAACGCAGCGGTTCACCCTTCACTAACTTGCTGTTTTGTGGATTTTTTTATAGTACAACTGTACCTGCTTTCTTTCCGGCGTACTAACGCTGACAAGCTCACATTGTGTTCTGCGCCCTGATTAATTGGAAGGAACTGTTAATCTCCTCTGTGTCATGTCTTCTATGCTTGTCAAATTTATCATGTCTGGTTATAAGAATCGTCTCATACCCATAACTATGTTCCTCACCCGGAAAGAGACACCTCTGAGAAAAAGACGCACCAGAGCGGCACACGGTGGAGACACCAAATTATATTAATACTTTTATGTTTTAAAATCTGCGAAGGTTGAGTATTTAAATTAGAGAGAAATGTGAGTAAATGTTAATGTATGTCAGGAAAAATGTATAAAGTGTGCGGTGAGGGGTGAGGGGTTTTACAGGGGTTTTAAAGATCACTACTTCTTGGTTTTCGCCTGTTGCCGGTTATTTTTAGAACGTAACCCCCACAGTAAACAAGGGACTATTAAACAAAAAAACTTTAGAGGAACATGGATCCTCTTCTTTTTGGCAGGTCTGCTGCTGAACATGATCTGATTTGATAAGAAAAAACACCTCGCAAATCTTTATTTTTATTTATCATTTAGACTTCGGTTCGAATGTTTCCACAGTGAAAGTAACGTTACGAGTAACGGTTCACATTAACCAAAAGCTGAATGTCCGCTGACCATTGACCACTTCCCTGGTTTCCTTAGACAGCTCCGGTCTTGGCCATGTTGGAGTCTGACTGTTAGAAGGTGCACAATACAAGTTAGGAGTGGAGGATATTAGATTTTTTTAAGGACTAGTAACAGATCTGTGGGGTGGCCAGAATTCTTGCTTGCTTTTTGGTACTAAATACTTGTTTTCTGACCCATTACACATATAAATTCTTCAAATAAAAAAATAAAAATTATACAATTTTATTTCCTGGATTGCTCTTACATTCTGTCACTAAACGTTGAAGGGTGCATATGAAAATTATAGATCTCAACAACTTTTATAGTCGGTGGCTGCCAAATTCTTTTTTGCTCCACTATATGGGGTCCACTTCCTGTGGACCAGACATCACAGGGACTGAACTAGCAGCCTTGATTCACTCTTTCATTTAAGTAGCAGTCACCAAAACTTAGGGTGGGTGATGTGTAATATTGCTCACACACAGACTCCCACTCACACACACACACAGACACACACACACACACGTGACTGTGAGAAAGCCAAAAGACAAAGGGAGGATTGTTGAGCACTTTAATTAAAACCAGACTAGCTCTTACTCTTTTTAAAGAGCCTGAACTGAAAGCAGTTTGTCTCTGTGTTGAATGGAGGAGGAGCCACCAGCCTGGCCATAACTCCTGCTTCATCATATGAACCCTGTTCCTGTTACCAGGAGCCTTACTAAACATTGGGCTGAAAAGCTGAACAACAGACAACCACAGATTGTACTGCTCAGAATCAACTGTTAAGAGAGAAATGACCAGCCAGCTAGCTCAAAATAATACATGTTGGCTTGAGGAAACAGGGTTTTGTACTGTTACCATGTGCTGCCTTGTCTCAGACGACATGCAGGGCATGTATTGACCACCACATACTGCTGTGTTTGGTTATCACTCTGCCTCTCTCTCCTGTTGCATCATGGCGCTTTCCCCACAGCCTTATCAGCTGAATGTATTTTTGTAACTTTAAGTATTTGTTTAAAGCCTTTTCTTCTATTGCGTTTGCCATTTCATCCAAAGCAATCCCCAGACTGTGGATTTCCCTACTTGCCATTCCACCTCCCCCACTCTGGATGGTTTGAGGTCAACTGGCTCACGTGTTTCCGTCTCCTGCTACAGCATGAGGACTAGAAATTCCACTATCCCACTGTTTCAAATAGCAAATTTGCTGGCTTGAAACAATCCCATGTACACACACACTATCCCTGCTGCTTGTGCAAATGCACACCAACATGCATAAATGTTTGTCTATAACTTAGATTAGGAATGTGAATAGGCAATACATGGGCAATAGCGAGCAACAGACAGAAGGCTGTGGAATCCTGAAACAGACATATTAGCAAACAAGTTGCCAAATGAAAATGTTAGGCTTGTATATTATATACTGAATTAGTAGACCTTATTACCACTAAACTCACTTTTACACAACAATCGGTATCCGTTTATACAACCAAGTTTGCCTTTATATACTTAAAACGTTGTAGTGACCATTTGTGTCTAGCCCTGGGATCTGTCCTTACAATTAACTCCCACCATAGCTCTACCCATGACCTTTAACCCTAAAAACTCTGCTCCACCATGTTAGGACCCAGCCTGGGCTCCGATAACACTCTACAAAGTTCAAAAGAAAATGTCCAAAGTACACACACTTTATCAGACAATTATATCTAAACTTTAGACGACATAATAATACAAAGATCCATGAACATCAAATATTTTAGTTTAATGACACGTTGTAATAGTACAATATGAAAACTGCCCGGAGGAAAAATTGCAGGAAAAAAAAGAGAGAGGCAAAACTCACAATGTGGGTTGATATTAGGGATGTGTAATGGTAAGAATCTGGTGATACTGTTGTTCTTAAAGTACAGGTTGTAGGTTAGAGCTCATCTTACACCAAAATTCATAAAAATATATTAGGAACAGTTTCTAAATAAAAAAATACCATTATATACATTATTTTCGCTTTAAGAGGTGTTTTTGAGAATACCAGACCAGAAGTGATGTAGGGTAGGGGAGTCCTGTCAGCTCGATCAATAGAAAACTATGGATTTTAATGCTGACTTTGACAGATTACATGTTAAAGAATTACAACTTTAAAATATGATGGAGCATAATCATACAGCTATGAGCCTACTGCATCCCCCAGATGATGCAGAGAGACGAGGAGAGCAGCAAAAGCATAACATCCGAAATCATACCAATGCTATCCAACGCTAATGGTTAGCATCTGTGCTACAACTTAGCTTTATGGTTTCTTTTACAACCCACAAATCACGTCGATCCTAATGGGGCGTTCAGACCGCAGGCTTTGTCAGCGTCAAGCAACGCTCATAAAGCGACTAGTTTGACGCAGATACACAGTGGATACATTTCTAAGCTGAAGCTAGCAAAGCTAGTAGGCGGGCCTTTCTCTCTCGTGCCCTCCTGGTTGGCTAGGTAGCGTCACTACAGTGGACGCTCTGATTGGTTGCCGTGCTGCATAAAGAGTGTTGCTAGCGTTATGAGCTCTGAACGCACTATAATCTTTGATAGCAATCTGTCAACAAAGCTGGTAATTAGCGGACATTAGACAACAATTCTTACAAAGCAGAGATCCCGTCTGCATAGAGCTGAGCTTCTGATTGATCCAATCGTGTCTCCCAGCCGGCTGCTGCAGTTAGAAGCAGCTGTGGACAGAAGTCTGATGAAGCTGTAAACACAGCAGCACGCTGGCTGGTTAGAGTCTATGATCTTTGCTTCGGTGTGATCTCTGTCATAAGGCTGGTATTTTAATCCTCTGGTCTGAAGTCAGCGGCATACATTTCAAGGGTTTTCCATAGCCAAAGCACAAGCTGATGGCGGTTTAGCTACATAAAATGCAGGCAGCCAGATACGAAAGATGCTGTCTGTTTTTTGGGGCGTTTATTTCTTTGGAAATGGGCCACATGTCCCGACAGGCTGCTGTTAGGACAACACACACAATAATTTACCATTTTTAAGAAAAATGATCACAATCAAAAGCTAATGAACTCTTGATAACAATCACAGGTCACAGGTCAAGATTATGAAACTTCTAAATTAACATATTTGTGGTTATGCATAGTGAAATTTAAATGAAACATTTCAAATGGTAATTTTTTTTACAACATTTTATGTTCATATGCAAGTAAAACCTGCAACCTGCACTTTAGATAAGTGTGTTAGGTGTGTGTGAGTGTGTACTTTGCTTGGAAGTTGGGCTGGGAATGTGTGTTTGTTTGGTGGTGGTGGAAATATGTTTTGTGTGGAATTTTTTTAAATCTGTAAAGCAACTTTTAGGTGGAATTCTTGTATGAAAAGCGCTTTATAAAGTCTGATTGCTTGCCTGATACGACATGTATAACAATACAGAAAGGACACTAATATATTGTGCTATATCTCAATAAACTATAAATAAGACCATATATTGGGATTTTTAAAACTGACTGTAACTGCAGTAAAACTGTGCCAACATTATTACTAGAGCTAGTACGTCCACTGGAACCAAGGTGGTGAAAACAGTCACCAACTCGTCATCATGCTTTTAATTTTACAACAAGTACGTCGTTAATTGTTACAATCAAATTCCAAAAAGGAAATAAATCATTACAATGCTTTTGAATATGGAAAAAATACTGGGACATAAAACAATTCAACATACCAGCATGTCATTATTTTTACACCCCTAGTTGATGTATTTACATGCATTTAGCAAGTGAGGTGTGCTAATTTCCAGCCCTGGCCCTAGTTGGAAAACAAGTGGTCTTAACTGGATCACTACGATATTAAAACATACAAACAGCTTCACTTTAAATCCGTTTTCTGGCATCTAACGCACTAGTCAATCGTCCCATTGGCTATACAGAACCTTTAGCTTTTCAGCTACGTGATGCTCTATGGAAGGCAAGGCATTTTTCTCTGTATAGCAAACCAGGCTATATGTAGTATATATGTATCCAATAGAGCCACTCCAACATGCAGCCACCCAGAGCAGTGTAATTCATGGAGTGACAGTTTGGTTTCATGACTTCCCATGTTACAATGACCTAGAGTACATGTCTTTATTAATTTTTATGTTGACATTATGTGTTGCAACACAGAAAAACAGACTTCAAATCTGCATGTTCAGCTTAACTCAAATGAAACCTATAATTTGAACAGCAGTAGAGATAATAATTGGATTTTTTGTTGACTAACTCAGTTCAACATGTCAAAACAGATGAAGAACTGAAAGAAATTGGACCATCCCATCTTGTTCTGATCAACCACTAAGTTAGTGAACAGGGCTGTAGGAGCCATGCTGAATGTACTGATGACTGCTCTGTAGACCTGGAGGGGAAGTATTGTAAGCAGGAGCAGCAGAAGAAGGCTGCGTTTGTGTCCTGTGTGCTTCTGGTGCTAGTGCGCATGTCACTGGGAGAAGTGCCGACATCTGGTGCTGAGGTCAAGTTGCAGTCTGTGTAGAGCCAATCAATGGAGCCAGCAGTAGAACACCCCTCCCTCCCTCCCTCCCTTCCTTCCTTCCTTCCTTCATGTGCTGCAGCAAAGCTAAAAAGCCAAGAATGACTGTATACACAAACAAACCTATCACGCGTGATTAAACCAGTCCAACACACCCACCTCTCACACAACTCCATGCTTTCAGGTCATTGTATTTGCTTACAAATCTTGTCACACAAGCCAGCAAACTAAGAACAAACATGTACGCTGAGAACATGAGCAGGCATACTCAACACGTGTGCAGAGGGAACCTTGCCCTACATTCTCAAAGAAATCTCATATTACATCTCTGCTTTAGCTGGACTGTGTGAAGGCTTCAGTCATCCAGGGAAGGATGGGCAGCCCCTCTCCACGCTAAAGAACACACTCGGGCATCTACACCAACACTCATTAGGAGACCTTCCTGTCTTTTAGCTTTCCTACATCATAATTGACAATAAAATGTTATCAAGTTATATTTTTCAATGTTTCTCTTGTTTGCATTTATGTTTTTATACAGTTAAATGGTTTTATGTTATTGTTAGATATAGTAAAACTGAGATCCTAAAAGAAAACCGAACATGTGATGATGGAGTCCCAACGACATTAAAGGTAGAGCGTTTTACTCACTATGTATTGTGGCGAATGCAGAAGCAACAGTTCCACGGGTGAACATGTAACAATGCTGTGTTGTAATGTCAACAGAAACTTTGGACTTCACACACACCACTGCTTCCAGTGTCCACACACACCAAGCCATGCAGAACACACCTGGGCAGGCCCATTCACAGTGACCTGCTGCTTGTAGTGCTTCACACCGCAGATTTAGTTTCTATGCATGAACTTATTGGGACAGAATTCACACAAAAATCCCTGAATGCTAAAGCTGCAGCTGACAGAGCTAATAACAGAGCTGGCTTCCTGCATAAATGCTAAACGAATAAGACAAAAGCTTAATGGGACTATTTAACTTCATTTTTCCACACACCTAGTCTGGCCCATAAATGGTGGAGTCTTCATTGAAGAGCAGAGTTGTTTATAAAGTCACCATGTTAAGTCATGCCACACTCCCAGGCTTTATTGCCCTGCAGGACTCCACTACTTCAGCCACACCTTACTACGCTGAAACATGTGGCAATACAAGCAGCTTTTCAGGTGTAAGAGACACTCCCAGCAGACTTCTGTTTCAGGGTGTTTCACAGTGGAGATTCCTTCCCATCTCTACTTTTTAACCCCAATCTTTTAGCAACACTATGGAAAATAAAGGTCTGTGTGTATCTTTTAACATTTTAAATCCACATCTGGCTTTTCTGTCAGGACTGACTGACCGTGTGGAAAGCTGAGGCACGGTGGGGGTGGGGGTTGGTATGGTTGCTGAGTGAGGGAGAGAAGTCTGGCTGAATGTTTGTGCAACTGGCAGAACAGAGTGTCTGCTCGTCTGACAAGCTTAACAATCCTTAGGCAGTCACTGCTGATTGAGTCACTAAATATCACAGGAGGCGCCACAGAAACTGTATCCCATTAAGGACAGATAGGAGGCATTTAGAAGTTGCACACGCCAACAAAGGATAGCTTGGAACATCTTTCTAAGGTGTTGGTTTGCATGTCGTTAAATTTCTGCGGGTGTTTTAGGAGACACCAATTCAGCCGCCATTCAAGATGAGTTCTATTTTCCTTCCAGTAACAAGACACATTTTACTACATATTTCACATATAAATAGTTTTACTGTAAAGTGGTACAGATCGGAAAATGCTTGCATCCTCCTGAGGAAGTGCTGAACATTATCTACTGTACACAATGTAGTAATAACAGTATTAGTAGTCTGATCGTGAATCCGTCTTCAAAGCAAACCCAGATTAACCTATTTTATGCATCTGTCTCCTAATGATGAGACTGTTTAGTGACTGAACTAGTGACCACAAAGACCATAGCATAGGATCCACACACCATCTTCATCTGGTAGCTGAAAACCATTACTACAGACTCCACTCTAATTGAACTATGTATACAGAGTGAGTCCAACCTATTAACCAGACCTTAACCAGTTCTCTGCATGTGATTCCTCTGACCAACATCTCAGGTCAGACAGACGCTGGAGGAGCATCCTGTAGCTCTGCTCTCTCCTCACTCTTACAGCTCACAGTTGTAGAGGGCTTCAAACAACCTCCACAAGTTAATCCCTTCCTGGATGATGTCATTCAGCTGCTAGGGCTGGTGGTTTTGGTGCTATAATAAGAAAATAAGTATTGGCAGCGAGCAAGCATGGAAATGCAAATTCAAGATTTTAAAACGTTTTTTGTAAAGCACCCTCTTAATTACATTTGACTCATATCTGATGAGATAGTTTCTCCAACTAAAAGTTTTAATGTAGTAATCCACATTCTTCATTCTTGAAAGAATGTATTTATGGATAGGTTCATCTGCTAAACCAGAATACATCACATGAGGGAGAAACTGTATAACATGCTGCTGGGGTCACAGATAGGCTACGTTCACCCTGCAGGTGAAAGCGTATCAAATCAGACTTTTTTGCACATATGCGACCCATATCTGATATTTTTCTGGCGGTCTGAAGGGCACAAATCCAATTTTTTTAAATCCGACCCAGGTCACTTCAGTATGTGGTACTGAATCTGATACATATCTGATGTTTTTGGAAGCGGCTGAGGTCTGAACGGCCATGTTGCTTTAAATCCATCCATTACGTGACTCACACGCTGTCTCGTGTCAATGACGTCAATAATCAGCGCCGGAGGTAGTACGGAGGTAGCAGCCACCATAGACATTTATACAAAGTATTATCAAAGGTTATTGTTAAGTCTTACCTATGAAAAGTTTTTCCCTCAGATTTTGTTTGGTGCAATTATATGAAGCACAAGAATGCGGCATCTTTTCTCCGACCGGCTCCAACTGCCAACGCTTGCCACATCCAATATGGCGGCGACGTTGACGTACAGCTCAACGGTGAATGAGGCGTCTACGTATCCACTGCTCCAAACAAGGCCATTGTTAAAGCACGAGTGCTCCTTTTTCTTGTGTTCATTCTTTCTCTAATTAATTTGTCAAAATTCAGTGGGTTTCGACTATGCAAGAATTGATAGACTGTTGAAAAAACGCTTACATCTGTAGCCGCCATTTTTACTTCCGTAAACAGAGCGCGTTGTGTGTGACGTACTATGGTGACGTCTCATTTTCTTCTGCGCATGCGGAGCGCTTTGGAGCCGTGAAACTGGAGAGTGTTTGCTGACGCATTTTATCTGTAGTATAAACAACCATACAAAAAAATCGGATTTGATCAAAAAAATCGGAATTGAGCATTAAGACCTGCAGTGTGAACGTAGCCATAGATAGGCACATGTGTAGGAGACATCACTTCCTCCCTTTGGAACCACGGATCATCAGTCTACTTTTGATTGTGGTTGAAAACAGCCTACCACAGTTTCACGTCAAAAGACAAAGTTTTGTCTGTATCATAAATAGTTGTAACTCTGATTTCAAACATTCTCTGTCAATGCATTAGCCTCTGTTCCATCGCTGCCATCTGAATATGTATCAAAATGCAACAAGCAGATGCTTCAGAACAACCTTAGAAAGTGGAGAATAATGTAATATTTTGGCAGAAGTAGAAAGTAATCTTTTCTGCCCCATTTAAAAAAAATATTTGGTGTCAAACTTGCCAAAAGGTGCTACAATTCTAGATGATCCTGGTTAGAAAAAGGTCCATGCTCTGTCCTGTAAGAACACAGAACAGAGGGGGAAAATGAGAGAGATTACCCTCAACCATCTGGAAAAAGTTAGCTCATTGCCGGAAAAACAGAACAGAGAGACTTCTCTCCTTAAATGTGAGCTCAAACATTGACGACGCTCCTCTTACTGGAAATACTGGGAAACAATTGAGATGTTTCATGCCATCGTAAACAAGGAGAAATGTGTGTGAGAGTCTGAATTCAATTACCTATAGCTCAAACTGAATATAAGAAAACATTTAAAGATAAGCTCATTTATTTAACGCTACTATCTTTTTCTAACTGTGATCACAAGATCAATAATTTTTTCTGACAATCAAAAGGACTGCAGTGGACAAATCTGTCAACAAGAAACATTGGTGGTCCCCCCAGTGACTAAAGAAGTTTAATACATATGCTCACACTAGGGCTGCAACTAACTATTATTTTCATAATAGATTAATCTGTTGATTATTTTTACGATTAATCAATTAAACGCTTTTATTAATAATTATATTTGGCTATTACTTTCACCTATGTAAATCATTACAAAAAAATGTCATTAAGAACAATGAAAATTCAAGAGAATTGTACAGTTAACTGCAATCTATTTTATTGGACCTGAACACAGTTAACAGTGGAAAATTAGCGTAACAGTGCAAGATATTTGTCCAGAATAATTTTTAGGCATAAAAATACAAAAGGAAGTAGAATTCCATACAAATTAATGTACAGGATATTAACAAAAATATCTGTCCATGAAAGGAAAATGACATTTCGGGAATAAAGGAGGCTGAATTAGTTGGGCAGTATTTTGGGGCAACATTGGTGTTCTCAGAATTATGTAACCTACCTTAACTAAACAACATTTTCATGGTCTGTGGGGTGTTGGAGTAAATGTGGATTTTAAAATGTGGATCTTCTGCTTTCAATTAAACGAACTCAAACATTTCAAAGATCAGATTTTTGAGGGAGAGCAGGCTGCAAAATGTGAGTTGTGCATAATTCTTCTTCTGGGAGGGAATGGGGGGGTGACAAAGACAACTGCTGTGTTCACACTTATGATTGTGTCCTTTATTGGCATATATGGTAAAAAAATCAATACCATTTGCTTTTTAATTATATAAAACGTATAAATTCATAGAAATTATAAATCAGAATATCATGGATTAAAAAGTAAAAATGGCGGAACGGCCCGACCGCGGGTCGTCGGAACGTTAAGGGGTTAAGCTAAAACGTGATTATAAAGCAACTACTTTATTTTTCAAATGGTTGACAACTAATTAAGTCATCGATTATAATCGATTAGTTGTTTCAGCTCTAGCTCACACAATACCCAGAGGTCCTTGGATAACAGACGTATGAATACTGTGGCTGCACTGCTACAGAGGTTTAAGTGCAGGTTGCAGATTAGAGCCCCCCCATTAGAGGGTGAAACGGGAATCAATTGTCGCTCCCATCCCGATCCCAAAAAAATACTCCCGTCACGTCCAGATCACGTGACAGCCCCCCCAAAAAAATCTTGTCCCGAAAAAATCCAGAGAGAAAGACTCCCGTCCCGAATCCCGTAGATTAGTAATTTACCTCCTATAGCGCTCGCTCCCCCACCCCGCCCCCTTTAAACCATAGCCTAGCACAGTATCAAAGATCATCTATTCAACTTTATCCGCCATCTTTAACCATATCCTGCATTCTCGTTGTTTGGCCACCTTACCACGTCATGAATAGACTCGATTCGTCTGACTACCAAACTATTAAGATACACGTATTTTCAGTCGGATATCATATGCTTACCAGTTTATCCAGGTGGTGTAGCAACAACGTAGCAGTTTCAGTTTTGGTGCGTGCCGTGTAGTAGACCCCATGGAATTGCCTTTTGCAGCGGAGTTAATAACCACACACATTGGCACCGCATCGCAGCATCATTTTTTAAAGCTAATTCCCTGATATCTGACAAGATAAATTTAACAATATATATATATGTAATTTCCAGTTTCCCGTCCGATCCCGTGGATTATTTCCTGTCCCGTCCCAATGACGTTGCCAACAGTGAAATTGACTCCCGTCCCGCGGGAATCCTGCAGGAATCTCATGACCCGTGGGAATCCCGAAAAATTGTCACCCTCTACCCCCCGTATACCATAATTTATAGAAATTTATTTTTGCTGTTACAGTCGTTTTTGTGAGAATGCCAGCAGAAAGTAAAATAGCTGAAGGGAGTCCTGTCAGCTTGATCAATAGAAAACTATGGATTTTAATGCCGACTATGACACAGATTAAATTTTAAAGAGTTACAACTACACACACCATGGACCACAACCATACAGCTATGAGCCAACTGCATGCCCCAGATAACAGAGAGACAAGGGGGAGAACAGGAGAACATTACAGCCCAAACCAAACCAATATTAGCCATTGCTAATGCTTAGCCTTGGTGCTACAAGTTAGCTTTACTGTTTATTTTATAACCCGCATATCCTGTTGATTCTAATCTTTGACAGCAATCTTTCAACAAAGCTGGTAATTAGCAGATATTTGACAACAAGACTTACAAAGCAGAGATCCGGTATGCAGAGAGCTGAGTTTCTGATTGATCCAGTCGTGTCTCCCAGCCAGACCTTCGACTACATCTGATGAAGCTGTAAGCACTGGAGCACGCTGGCTGGTCTAACCTGGTCTTTGTGTTGGTATAAACTCTGTCACATCACTGGTATTTTAATCATCTGGTCTGAAGTGAGGGACTCAGAAGATGCTGCCTATTTTTTTATGAGGGGTGAGTTTTCTTTGGAAATCTGTGGGCCCCATGTCCCAACAGGCTGGTGTTTGTACAGCAAACACAGTAATTTACCATATGTAAGAAAAATGATCACAATCCAAAGCTAATGAACACACTGACTCTTGATAACACAACCGCAGGTCTGATAACTAGAAACTGAGAAGCCAGCGCACAGCATATGACTTCCCCGACTTACATCACAGGTCAAGATTATTAAACTTTTAAATTAACATATTTGCAGTTTTGCATAGTGAAATTTAAATTAACCTCATTAAACATTTAAAATGGTAACTTTTGTACAACATTTTATTTGCATATTAACAAATTGCGGGGTCTGCCTGTCAGCAATCATACAGGGTAGCTATATTGCTAGTTGGTCTGCATGACGAAAAAACGTTTTTTTGCAACCTGGACCTTATTTAAAGCATCCCTTATGCTCACTTGTTCACCCAGACAAGTTTGGAGCCACTTGGAGCAGCTTATGATCCACAAATACCGTAAACTGTCGGCCTTCTAGGAGTGAAGAGAAATGGCGTACAGAAAGGTGCAGAGCCAGTAGTTCCCGGTCGAAAGTGCTGTATTTGCATTAGTTGGGGCTGAAGAAAGCAAGTGGCTGCTAGGCAAGACACACCCCATGTTAGTGCGCCGCACCCACAGCATAGTCCAAGGCGTCTGTGGTAATGGCGAAGGGAGCCCCAGGTGTCTGCTGAGCCAGCGTGGCAATGTTGGCCAGGGCAGCCTTGGCGTCACTGAAAGCGGCCACATGCTCTGCAGACCAGTGCTCATGTACAGCGGGTGCATGAGCACAGCAACTTTAGGAATGAAATGGTGATAGGAGTTCACCATTCCCAAGAACTTTGAGCATAAGTCCGAATGGGAGTGCCATTCCCAGCTACCAGGAGGGGGCCATTGCTGTCCACCAGGAAATCCAGTTCCGATGCAAGCAGGATGCTCCGTTGTGCGCCGGTATCACACAAGAAGTGTCGGCCGAAGAGTTTGTCAAAGATGAACAGTAACCTACTGGAATAACCAGCGCTCATGGCCAATACTGCGCATCGGACCTGAAGTTTCCCTGCGCTGCATAGCTGTACGGTGCACGGCACCGTTTGGCATTAGGCCCATAACGTGCGTGGTAGAAACACATGCCGTTGTCTGGACGCTGGGGGGATCACGCTGCATCCTCTAAAGTGGGCATGACAGCGGGACCGGTCAGGTCGGACATAGCGGCCACGTAGGTGGAGAGCGCAGGAGTTTTCGTGCTATGGTGTTGTCCAGCCAGAAAGAAAGAAGCGGCCAGCTTCCTCAGCTATTCATGAGGGGGAAGTTGTCTCATAAAGAGCTGAGTGAAGAGGAAACCAATGCAATTATCTCCCAACAGGTTCAGCATTCTGTCCATGAGCTCGGACGGTTTCCCGTCCCACAGGCCGTATAAAGAGAAAAGGAAGGGAGCTCTCTTGGCGTCGGAGAGCTCAAAAGTTTTTAGTGGATGTGTCTTTAGCAGGGCAAATTTATTGTCTGCAGGGAGATTCAGCTCCAAGATGATGTAGTAATACTTAGCGTCCATAGAGATGGTGGGCAAACCACGAGGCAGACGCTTCACAGGATTCGGGTAGCTTCAGAGCTACACCGTTGGTATCATTGTCAGGTTTAAAGTTTGGGGTCACCATTGTGATAGTTGCGATGAATGAATGAAGCAGCAATTCCTGCCGTTGACAACGCAATGGCATGTCATTTAATCTCTTTTCACTCCTTTCCAACAGAAAGTAAAAACAACAACAACCCCGCTTACACGGCGTAGCTCCTCCCATCTCTCTAGCTGGGGGAAACTCATGCTTAAAGAGACAGTGTCTCAAGGCTCCTGAATACAGGCTGTATAACAGATTATGCAGCTACAAAGAACTTGACCATGAAGTAACAAGAAAAAGCAAGAACACAGCAGGCTAATGCTGTCTGGTGTTATGTGACTAGAGTCCACTACATTACACTGTTATACAATCGGACTACTTTGCAAAAAAATAATAATAATTTAACCAAGATGTGAGGGGTGCACTTACTCATGTGAGATACAGCATGTTCATCAGTTTATACTTATTATATTTTTAATAATTGGGGCATAAAGACACCTAAACATGGTCTGATACATGAAGGGAGATAAAGACTGACACTCTGATAAGGAGTAGCATCCATGTCTTTATGTGGATTAAACCATCATATAGTTTGGATAGGCCAGTAGAAACAAATCAGTAACAGGATGCGTTCAGTCAGAACGGGAGAAGACTTCTGAGTGAAAATTACAACAGATTGTAAAGTCAATAACTGCTGGGCTGCTCCCTGTTCATATGGTTAAATCATTTCACAACAGGAAACTTGTTTGAAAGTTCTCCTGGCAGATGAACGATTCCATTCTGAGATACAGATGTGCTTTGTTGGACTGTAGAAGTAGAAAACCTCAGCTTGCATGCCTGCCTAGTGTTCCTCCTGCTGTAGGAGGAGTCAGTGTCGGGACGTTCGGTCGTATTTTTGACTAATCAAATTCCTCAAAACAGCAACCGGCAGGTTTAAAATCTGCTTGGACAGTGGAATCTAATGGATGATGTTGGTGCTCCCCGTCTCTCTGGGCTGCTCTCTGGTGCTCAAAGAGTTAAGTTCTGTGCAGTGGGTGAACTCAAAAGAACCAGCGTTCACGTGGCTAAGCCACTGTTGCTATGGGAGAAAGGCCAGACAGACGAGAAAGAAACCCCTCTCCCTCTCTCTGTCTCTCCCTCTCTCTGTCTCTCTCGCTCCCTCTCTCATCGTCTCGTTCACATTCCCATTTTCTCTCCTTCATCCCCCCCTCAGCCTGGCTGGAAAACTCAACGACTAATGAGAGTACACAGCTCTTGAACTCTCACTCTCAATTTCTTCTCTTTACAAACTGTAAAGCCTTTCTTTCCTTTCCTCCCCCGCAAAATATCACTCTTTCATCCCCCTGTTCTGCTTCCCTCTGTGTGTTTCTGTAATATCAGAATGCCAGTCGGTGAGTCATGCGGCAGCAGCACAAGGCCAGGCGGAATAAGCCAGTACAAGTAAATTAAAAAGGAAAAAAAAGCAAAACACAGCATACAATTTTTGCCATTTTTTCTTCACTAAGAAGAATGGAGGATGTTGTATTTATCGGAGTTTTAAATAAAAAATGACATTTAGGGCTAAAAAAATAAAAGACAAACGAGTCTAATAAGAGCTATTCATGCAAGAAAGCTTCACAAAAGAAGCATCAAAACAATTCTTACACCTAATTGTGCCGAACCCAACGGGTTGCATTATCTGACTGTGTGGACTTATATGCTAGAGATGCCACAGTAGTAGGCTGTATGAAATACTTGTTCCCAAATTGCACTTTTTTCATTCTAACCATATTTATTGATGTCAAAAGTGTGTAACTATGGAGTGAATGAAACAATTCAACAAATCCACAACTAAAAAGATCCACATTTACAGGTTTCCCAGATCCAAATGAGTGGTGTTGTTCAGCAGAACATCAAATGATTTTACAAAGTAATTAAAAGTATTTAAAGCCATCATTCTTTTTAAAGAAGCAAAACATTCTGTGCAAAACAAAAACAAAAATTATAAAAGAAGATGTCTCTTGTATAAATGCTGAACTAAACACAAAAATGTGTTTCATATAACAAACAGTAAATCCTTGTGCACACTTCCATTATGATCGGGGCCTTTGTTCACTTTTATTACAAAACATCTCCGCTGAGGTATATAACGTTTGAGATAAATGTTTTTTATATTTTAACTCACGCTCCAGCAAACTTGCCTGCCATTTGCATTGTTTTATTGAAAAGGAGCGTATTCCTAAAGGAGAACCTGAATCAACACAAAGAGCAATAAAAGCTTCTATTATCTCTTGTCTCACTGACACTGATCTTTTTAAATGTACAAAAGTAAGCAGGTATGTCTTGCTCCTGCTAGCTAGCTTCTTCATGTTTCTAATGTGACTCTTTGCTTTAACACTATGTATCCTTGCACTGGAGGTGCAAACCACAAGTGTGAAACAGAAAACAATGTACTATGTCAAGTTTCAAGACTAGAAAACTTTCTACAAGGCATATTGATCTGCATTTACAAAGAGAAAATCATTGACAACTTGTAACATATAATGTATATACTATATGTGTATAAAGCGATTTTAGTGTTCATGTGTCATTAATAGCTAATCATTTTTGGCACTATGTTGCTGATCTCAAAGTAAGGGGTAGAGTTACCTCTGCTAAGCACGTAATGAAATGGAGAGCCTAAGCCCCACCCTTCTACTTACAGTCCATGGGTCCCCTAATGCCAAAAAAAAAAGAATGAGTCAATGGAGCGATTAAAGTTATTTTCTGATCCAGTTTGAAATGCGCCGTGGATCTAACATATGATGTCCGTGGATTTTAAAAACTAATTTTGATGCAGAGAAAACAATGATTTTCGACCGGTGGAAAAAGTTACTTTAGATTTTTGTGTAAAAATATTTAGCGGACTACAACTGCAGAAGAACGAGAGCGAGGGCCGTAGCCTCCAGGATGAAGAAAGGAGCATTAAACACGGAGAAAAACCACTATAAACATGACCATGTGGAAAGTAGCAGCTATGTCGGGGGTGAAGCAGTTGGTGGAGTGAGAGCCAGCATGGAGGAGAAGCTCTACAAGCTCTAGGTGAAGGTTTTACGTGCTATAGCTAATGCTAGCTCCTGTTAGCCAAATGGCGTCATATATGCGACTTCTGATTTGTAGGCGTTTTAATTTTTAATTTGTACAATCAAATAAATCCCAAATCACTGGACAAACCCATTCGAAATGTACATCATTAGTTATCATTTAGATCAAAGTACAACATATCTGTGATTCAGGACGTAAGACAAAGCAGAGCAGAAAATAACTTATCGCTTCATTGACTTCCATTCATTATTTATTCGGTTTGGGGACCCATGGGACGACAGGAAGGGGAGGAGACTTAGGCTCCCATAGAGATTACCATTAAACGATGCAATTCATGTTTCATACACACACTGCAGTACTCTGTTCTAGGGCTGCGACTATCGATTATTTACATCGATTAATCCAAAAGGTATTTTACTTATATTAAAAATCAAACTTTCACAACTTGAGAGCAGATTTTAAATAGGTATAAAACAAATAAACACAATTTTACACTTGCAAGAACGTTTATTTTGAATGGCATAATGAAATTCCCTCAGTATTGTATTTTTGTAGCTACATCTGAAATAATTTGGCCCAGAAGCAGAAAAATAGCTGAAGTTTCACAAATCCCAAAGTTGATTTTAAATATTCTTCTAGTGATGTAGAATAATATAATCTAAGTTTGAAATGTCTGGGTTATATATATTTTAAACTAGACCTAAAATAGCGTGGTCCAGATGAAGAAAAAATGCTGAAATCCACCTTTATTGATGTTTCATAAATCACAAAGGTTTCACAAATCCCACAGTTGATTTTAATTATTCTTCTAGTAGTGCAGAATAATATAATCCAGGTTTGAAATTTCTGAGTGTTGTAGATTTAAAACCAGAGCATATTAAATACGCCAAGAGTAGAGAAAAATTGGTTGAAATAGCCCTTTAGCCATTTCCTGAATTGGAAGCAAGAAACGGAAACCAACATTAGCCTCGTGTGCCCATACGCCTCTCTAGGCGTCTGAAAAACGGGACATGTATTATGTTAAGCAAACAAACGTGTGCCTTTTACCTTGTTTCTGGTTGTTTGGTTGTTAGATTTACTCCTGGATGCTTCTTGTCAAGTGCTGCTGCATGGTCCATGGTCTGTGGTGATAGGCTAGCTCCGCCTGGCAATGCACACATTGTACCACGTCTGTGTTGTCAGTCGTTTTTAAGTTAAAATGATCCCAAACTTTTGGCATTTTTTGTCGTTTTGGTTGTCCTTCATGCTCCGTTTCTCCTCCGTTGTTTTCTCCATCTCTCTCCATCGTCACCACGCACTAATCGCACAGATGCTGCTCTCCCGCTCTAGCCTTGCCCCTCTTCCGGCTGCTTCCGGCTGCTGCCATGTGGAAACAAGCTCCGCTAAAGTTCTGGGCGCAACGCGTCGTCAGATTTTAATTGATTTTAATGCGCCACATTAATTAAACTAATCATCGAAGCAACAAACTAGTAATCGAAGCCTTTTTATAATCGAGTTTGTCGACTAAATAGATTAATCGTTGCAGCTCTACTCTGTTCAGAGTTCTAGTCACACAGACATACACAGTTTTGCCCAGACAATGCATGACAGTCATTCCTTTACCATACAAGCAGGAGGGACAGTAAATGGCTACATTAAAATAACATTTTGCCATCATGAGCACCAACTAGTGGAATGCTTCCATCTGGTATTTCACCCCTGGTAAAAGGCATTCACTCCTTTCATTGTCATGTTAAAGGAGAATTATCATGAAAATTAACTTTTTTAGCCTTTGAATAGTGTGTCGTGTATTTAGTGTCTTTAGGAATGCATAAAAACTTACATTAGTGTTTCAGACGCATTGCTAAACATAGCACACTATATTTTTAGTGAAGTTTTGAGCCATTAAACAGTCGTCATATTAGAGCTGGGCGATATGAGCTAAAATTAATATCACGGTATATTGAGCATTTAACCTCGATAACGGTAAGTGGACGATAACAATGACGACCCAACGCCCCTTTTCTTTTTTTCTTCTTAAATCATGTCATTTTCTGTATTAAATGTCCGGTAGTGGCCAAATTCGCTTAATGTTCTTTATAATTCGCTTCTTGCTATTGAACGGCTTCAAACATCTTTTTAATTCAGTGTTTGATTCAAACTCCTTTCTGTATTTCTTAAGAGCCCAGTTTAAACTCAGAAGCAATCACACAGACCAGATGAGGTGAAGAAGTTGCAGGGGCCGAGTGAAATCAGCGATTTTAGTGTACAGTTGTTTATTTTAGACAGAAAATATTTTACAACGGAGCACAGGTGAGAACAGGCGGCAGCTTCAAGCACTGTATCAAAAACAACAGCGGATTTAATATCTGCTACACCTCGGCAGGACCTGGGCGGGTGGAGCTGTTGAGCTAAAAACGCTATGCATCGGCTGCAGTAACAAACACATGTGCTCCACGGTAGTCTGAGTATCCAATAACATCATAAAAAAATCAATGTATTTCTCGCTAGTCACATTTTTCTGAAAACTAGATGGTAGAGTAGTCTAAACTCTTGCCAAATATAGCTACACAGTAGCTGCATTAGCCGCGCCAGAGCTTCTCTAGCAGAGCTTCCCCCTTTGCCACATGACTGTGCGTAGTCACGTGACTCAAAGTAACGCTCCCTTCTTAAAGGGGCAGGAGCACCACTAAACTAAAACACATATTTTCATATTTTTTTAAATACCGAATTTACCGGCACGGGCAAAATGACTTAGGTAGCGCTCATAAACTTTGGTATCGGTAAATTTTCGGTATGCCTCCCAGCCCTACGTCATAGATATAGTTAGTCGCCTTATATATGTTTAGTGGGTACATTTGGTATAAAGTTGCAAATTAATGGAAAACTAACATCTTGTGAATATAAATTGTCAGCACCGTTAAAACACTGTATCTCTATCAAACTACAAAAATGGCTGACGAGGGGGGGGAGTGGAAGGTTCTGCGACCTGGAGGGGGTTGGGACAATGCAGCGCCCCCAACTGGATATAAAGAGACAACAACTAAAACGATTCCTTAGAACAGGGTTGGAAGAGGAGCCTCGAACTATAATGATGAATTAAGACCCAAGATTTACATTTCTACTTTATGTAGACCATAACTGAACGATTTAGATGTAAAAAGGAAGAATTTAACCCCAGTATGTCCACTCTAAATCAACAGTATTCAGTCATTCAGACAACATGTCACTTTTATTGTAATGTTTCCTACAGCTACATTCATACAAGCCTAAAGCTGCATTCAGACCGCATCCGTTGGATACGTCGAGCAACACATCCAACGGATGAAGTTTGACGTATTTACTTTTTGGCTTCCATAGCCTGCTTCTGAGGAAAAAACAACGCATGGGCGGGGCTTCCTCTGTTGCCGCACGCTCTGCACTATGGTGGATCGTAACTAGAGAGTGACTTGGCTTTATTAGCTATATAAAGCTAGACAACGTTGACATCAGGTGCATCAGCGCCCATTCTTCAGATGTGTTCTGAGTTTGGGGAGTTTAACCATTTGCTCCAGGAGCTGCTTATGGATGAGGTTCGCTTTCAGTGCTACTTCCGTCTGTCCCGCGCCTAATTTTACGACCTCCTGGGTCGCATCGGAGCTTAAATCTCCCACCAGGACACCAACTACAGGTTCTCTGTTCCTCCTTAGGAGTGCCTGTCCATCTGACTTCGGTAAGTGTTATTTATGATTTTTTAAATCTGCGTTTGTTGAAAATGTTTTACCTGGGCCCGCGCTTCATTCAAGATGCGTGTATAGTGACATCACTACAGGAGACGCTCTGATTGGTTGCCGCACTGCGTTAACTCCTTTGGATCCGTCAAAAGCTTAGCTTACTGAACTTCTGTAACGCATGCGTTGGTTTGTTTGCCGTATGAAACGCAAGCGTCGTTGACGGAGCCAACGTACTCAACGCAACGCAGAGCCCTTGACGGACCTCTGATGTACTCAACCATAGACTTTACATGTAATCTTGCCGCAGTTGACGCTGATGCATGGGGCGGTCTGAATGCAGCTTAATGCCTCGTTTCCCTCAGCGGGACTACAGGGGTCAGTTTATGCTCCAGTGTACTCAGGAGAGTGTTCCCACTGCCAGTTTGACTCTCGCTGGGGAGGCGGGGTAAACCCAGACGTGTCATCATACTAGTGAGACGTCAAACATAATGCTCTAGGTACACAGTATTTAAAAAAAAAAAAGTTAAATAGCCCTGTTTACTGTTATATCATGTTTTTTCAAGACACAGGTCAATTCTATAAAAATGATTTAAATTATGATTATAGTCGAAATAGAGTAGACATTCTTGATGCTCTAAAGCTGAAAATATACTTGTTTTTTAACCTCTCGTTGACTTTTGTCGAGTCAGTTTAAAAACTGTTTCAGTGATTGACCATTACATCTAGCTTTTCTTAATTCAAGTCCTTTTTCTTGGCGTGCCAGTTCTTGCTAGCATATCTTAGCCTAGTTTAAATTACATTTAAATCCCATATTAAACAGGTTTCTAAGATTTCGTTCTTTCACCTTTGGAATACTGCTAAAATTAGAAACATCCTGTCCAGTAGTGATGCTGAGAAACTAGTTCATACATTTGTTACTTCAAAGCTGGACTACTGTAATTCATTATTATCAGGAAGTCCACAAAATACAATTAAAAGCCTTCAGTTGATCCAAAATGCTGCATCAAGAGTTCTGATGAATATTAAAAAGAGAGATCACATTTCTCCTGTTTTGGCTTCTCTCCATTGGCTCCCTGTTAAATCCAGAATAGAGTTTAAGATCCTCCTCCTTACTTATAAAGCCCTTAATAATCAGCTCCATCGTACATCAGAGATCTGATTGTTCCATATGTTCCTAACAGAGCACTTTGTTCTCAGAATGCAGGTCTACTGGTAGTTCCTAGGATTTCTAAAAGTAGAATAGGAGGCAGATCTTTTAGTTATCAGGCTCCTCTCCTGTGGAACCAGCTCCCAGTTTTAGTCCATGAGGCAGATACTCTGTCTGTTTTTAAGACTAGGCTTAAAACCTTCATTTTTGATAAAGCTTATAGTTAGAATGGCTTAGGTTATCCTGAGTTATCTCTGTAGTTATGCTGCTATAGGTTTAGACTGCTGGAGGACAGACTGACCACTTTTCTTCACCCCTCTACTTTTCTCTTCTACTACTCTCCAGATGCATTTTTTTGCTGTTATTTCAATCGTCAACCCAGTTTTCTCACATGGTCTGGTATCCTCCTCAGCCAAAATGCTTCCAGTGTCCGAACATCGTCCATGTCCTGTTGTCAACTTTTTACTTTCTTTAATATATAAAGTACTATTACATCAGTCGTTTTGATCTTTCTGTGTCTCTTCTCTGTCTTCTTAAACTCCCAGACAGTCGTAGCAGATGGTCGCTTCTACTGAGCCAGGTTCTAGTTGTGGCGGAGGTTTCTTCCTGTTAAAGGGGAGTTTTTACTCTCCACTCTCGCTACATGCTTTCTCAGTATGAGGGATTGCTCTGGTTATAAGTCTGCATGTTCTGAGCACAACCTCACGTCAATGACACAAAGCTATCTGCTAAGATTCCTTACATAGAAAACTTGTAACTGATTAGAGTCTAAATATAATTGTATTGAAACAACTTTTCTTGTAAAGTGCCTTGAGATGACGTATGCTGTCAGTTGGCGCTGTAAATAAACTGAATTGAAATATTCTGGTTTTATCTTTGTGGGAATATGTCACTTTGGTGCTATTACATTTGAATTTCCCCAGTGTGACACTTGCTATTTTATTATATCTATTTCATTATTTTCTAAATCGCTAACGTTTCTCAATTTGTATGCACACACCTATGTATTAAATACACCCACACCATAAAATAAAGCTAAAATGTTAGCATTTTCACTGAAATAAACATCTTATAGTGTGTTCTTCGTCTGCATTTCTATCTTTTTTGTGTTTAAGAAATGAGCTGCACTACTGTTGGCTTTTAGAGATTTTAAAATAAATGTATTGCTGGTGCTCTAACTTGTTTGTGCTACAAAACCAGCAACCTCTGTAGCAACAGTGCAAAGAGCTAGCTAAGTTAACATACATCCTGTGATTCAGTTGATAACTAAGAAGGTTGTTAAGCACTCAAGCTTATTGCGTCCCTAGGGTTAATTTGGAAGCCTTCAAACCTTTAGAAGACTATATGGCTGTAGTAGAGCCAGTGTGTCATTGGGCTTTTACTGCAATCCGTGTGTGGTGTCTGTGACTCTCAGGGGTGGGGGGAGGGGTAAATCCAGCCAGCCCATCCTGGCTTCAGATTTCATTCTGTCTCCTTGGGCACCGAAAAACAAACCACTAACACTCTGTGTATCCTGGTTACCTAAATACCACACAACCTAGCTGTCACATAGTGAAGTTTAAAAAATTAAATTAAGCTTCTACATACCAAAGCAATAGTTGCATGCAACTACATGGATTTCTGTGAGGATCCTTATGAGGTGTGTCCAAGCTGCTTTTCAGCTATAGATTATACAGAATCACAATTGAAACATACCAACAACACTCCAGACAATCTGATACACTGTCACCAGTGGGGTTTTTATAGGGGTATTTAGACTCCTTATTTTCCCCAGCTGCAGCCACTCTATAAACCCTCAAAGCTAGAAATCAGACAGCCATCTACCAATCACTGACACATGTCAGGTTGCAGTCACCAAGCTGTGATGGTCAAGTCCAAGAAGACACTTTGGCATTTCCAAAGACAATCCTATAGAAGTTAGACAAATTTGTGTGCTAGTTTAGACAGCATCTGGTGACGCTGCAGGACAAAAGGTGCTAGATCAAATTGCAGATCTTTTAGTTATCAGTATCCTCTCCTGTGGAACCAGCTCCCAGTTTTGGCAGCTGGCCAATAGAGGGCGCTAGGGTGCCATCTTGAGCTGGGTAAAGATATCGATTCTTCAAAGCATTGCAATTATTTGTTTCTCAATTCAATATCGATTAATCAATTGCTATGAATCGATTCAGTCCACCGGCCAGTGGCGGCGCTGTGGGCAACACTCTAGTGACAGCTTTTAGCAATGTATAACACATGTACAATATTGTACAGTTTGTTCTGCAAAATAAACCATGAAAGGAAACATGAAAAGAAACATGCTAGGGTAAATTTGTTCTTAAACATTGGTACTACTACACACATTATTTAAAAATACGTTCACGTACTTAATTGAGTATTTATTTATTATAGAATCAATATCGAACCCTGAGGTTTTTAATCTGAATGGGACTTTCCTGATTAAATAAAGGTTTAATTTAAAAAAATATCTAATTGAAATCGATTCGAATCGAGGCCCCAAAAATCAAAATTGAATCGAATTGTCAAATTCTTAACAATACCCAGCCCTAGTGCTCCCCCAACACTCACAACTGGCCATATTACCATGAATTAAACATAGAAAATTATTTTTATAACAACATAAAAATATTTTTGAAATACATGTGTTTTCTTTCAGATATGCAAGAAAAATATTTTAGTTCATGATGAGTTGAGTTGTTGCACTTATCGGCCTTGTCTGACTGAGGACGTATTTCCACATTTAACACCCAGACGCAGACATACTGATTGAGACTTTTTTCGTTTATAGTTCTCAGTTTCTTTCTTTCCGTTTTCCATAGATAATTCTGTGTTGCAAAGCAATTCCCAAGCAGGGGATACTAACTTCTCATGGTGGGTCTGCCTACCATTGCAGAGCAGTTTCAGGTTAATTTAAGTTTTTTTTCTTCAGCTTGTGAACACATCCCCTCACAAGGAGGAATGGATGACAGAAAGTAGGTTTTGGTTTAGCTGGAAAGCTTTTTAATAGAAGTACAGCTCATAGAATAAGAACGCAAGCAAACAAACAGAGCAGCATTGTTTTCCTACACCTTGTGTTTAAAATCACCAAATCCTATTAGATAAACTTTCCTTTCAATATAAAGCATGTAGTGCCCAAACGCTGCATTAACTACCGATTACAGCGAGTATAGAGACCCATTCTGATGAAGCGATCTCTAGCTGTTGCTGAACTGACCAATCACTGGCATACGCTCTCTGACAGAGACGGATAGTTAGAAAATGGGGCTTGACCCCGTCCGTCCTTGCTTAGGTGATAGAGAGCCCTTGTGTCGACAGATTATGGTGCTGCGTCAATCCGTCTCGGTCAAAACAAAGAGGTATAAACTAGGCTTTAGACTGTTGGAGGACAGACTGACCACTTTTCTTCATTCTGCTACTTTTCTCTTCTACTACTCTTCAGATGTATTATTTGCTGTTATTTCGACTGCTAACCTTGTTTTCTCTCAGTGTTTTTCCATCCATAGAACGCTACAACCCCCCCCTGCTGGATGGGGAGCATCAATTCAGATGATGTTCCCAGTGACAGAACATCCTAAATGTCCTGTTATCAGCTTTTTAATTTCTTTAATATATAAAGTACTCTTACATCAGTTCGTCTTGTTATGCTCTGTCCTCTCAACCCCCCAGATGGTCATGTCAAGACAGTTGCTTGTACTGAGCCAGGTTCTTGTTCTGCTGGAGGTTTCTTCCTGTTAAAGGGAGAGTTTTTCCTCTCCACTGTCACTACATGCTTGCTAATTATGAGGGATTGATGAGGGATTGCTGTGGTTAGAAAGTCTGTATCAATGGGGCCCAACCTCACATCAATGAGTTAACACAATCTGCTGAGATTTCTGAAATGGAAAACTTTTAACTGATTGGAATGTTTGTATAATTGTACTGAAATTACTTTTCTTTTAATGTGCTTTGAGATGACATCCGTTGTTAATTGGCGCAAAATAGAATAAAATAAATGAATTGAATGTTTATAACATCCAACAGTCATATTACTCAATTATTAAATGGACGACAGGTTATGGGTGTTAAAGCTCTTATTGAGTCTGATGGGGAAAAGAGACAGAAGAGACAGAGATAGAAGCACTCATGGCGACACAGACAGGAATCAAACAACTGCCACAGACTAGTCTATTCAAACTAAACTAGCAGCGATTTTCTAGACAGGATGCAGTAAAGTCTGCAGCAATAAAACAGCACTGTTCTCTAGCAGAGGGTAGTTTTTTAGTAGAATTGAAAGTTGTAAAATAAAGCAATAAGGCAGGGATGCCTGTCTCCAGTCCTCAAGAGCTACAATATTATAACATTTGGTTGCATCTCTCCTGTACCACACCTATATCAAATTAACGGCTGGTTAGCGGAGCTGAATGACAGTTTCTCTCAATCGGGAATGGGCAATTAAAATAAATTCATGAGAGTAGAACAAAGAATTAAAATGTAATGAGAGCAAAGATTTGCACTAATATAATAAAGTTTAGTCCCTATATTTTCTAGTATATGAAGGCTAACTGTACAATTTCTTTTTTAATTTCTTTTTTTTTGTCAGCAGTTTCAGAGTTTTAAAGAAAGCAGGGTATCTGCACATTTTCGATGAACACATTTAATGACTAAAAACCTTCTTAAGATCTCTAAGAATAAAAATTAAGGCCATTACCACGGCAAAAATATAAAAACTACACTCTAGGCAGTTCAATTTAACAAAGCACATTTGTATTTGAGCAACAGTGCAAATAGTCAGTGCATGTCAGGCAACTACCTTCTCAATTCTACAACAATACTGCTGAGAAATAACAAACAGTGTGTAAACAAATCACACTGTTTGTGGGGGGGGGGTCCAAAGAACCCCAATATTCTTGCTTTTCAACAAGTTTTACTTTTGATCTGTTAAGCATCTTAGTTCAGTGGCTTTCTTTTCAATGTCAGCATTTAGGACTAGGGATGCGCTGATCCGACTTTCAGTCCCGATACCGATGGCTGGATTTTGTGTATCTGTCGATACCAGATACCGATCCGATCCTATTTGTGACAGTGTGGAGGTCCTGTCACTATGGCTCCGATAGATGATGGGCCCTGGCTGCTTGGCCACAGGGATATCCTTTTGGCTGACTGGTTAGTGCACATGACCTTCAACTGGGAGTCGTGGGATCGAATCCCACCTGGGCTCTTGTTGTGTACCTTCCTACATAGTGTTGAATTAATAAACTCTATAACTTCTGATATCTTTAAAAGAAGAGACTAAAGGCACCAGACTTTACAAACTAAACATAACAGACAAAATAACAGATGTAAAATATAAAATGACCACACACAAAAAATTCAAGTGAATATTTTTTGGTGAATTTGTTGCAGATTTTCCCCATTTTGAGTATCGGTTCATGGCATCGGTTAAACTTAATCGATACCGATACCAGTACATTAGGCAGTATCGGGGCCTATACCCGATACCAGTATCGGTATCAGTGCATCCCTATTTAGGACCACCAACTGCTCTCTTTTTTCCTTAGCTTGTCATCTCAGGGTATTTGACTTTGTTATTAGTGTTGCCATTTTGGTGCCAGCAGAATTCTCAGCTTTTTCTGCCATTTGGTCAGCATCGTTTTGAAGACTCTCACATACACCTTCCAATGATCTTCTCTGCCTTTTGAGATCCTCCAGTTCCTCCACTGCATTCTTTCTTTTTTCTTCAAAACATGACAACGAAGCTGCCTTGATTCACACTAGACACAAGTTCCCTTTTTATGTACAGAACAAGTCCAAATCGAGCAAGATAAGAGGTTTTGTCCCTGCCACAACTACCATATTTTTCGGATTATAAGTCACTCCGGAGTATAAGTCGCGCCAGCCGAAAATGTATGATAAAGAAGGAAAAAAACATATATAAGTCGCATTTCTTGGGGGAATATATTTGATAAAGTCCATCCCAGCCGGCTGAAAAACCACTCACTCAAACCGGCTCCTCCTGCAGCTGACTGGACGCATAGACAAATAGGAGGAGCCGCAGCACCGAAGCGAGCTGGTTGAAATATCCACGCACAGCTGCCAGCTGGGCTCTCTGCCGCTACCGATCGAAGCGTGAGGTCCTGTTCCTTCGTTCTAAGACTGTGCTGGACACTTTTTGAACTCTCCTCCTCGCAATCTCCGAATTTGATTGACGATCGAACTCTGCCTTTCGTTTTTTTTTTTTTTATGTGTCAATAATTTCACACATAAATCGGTCCTGAGTATAAGTCGCACCCCCGGCCAAACTATGAAAAAAAATGCGACTTATAATCCGAAAAATACGGTAAATGTTTTTGCACATTCCAAGTCAGGGAACATTGCTATGAAGACTGTGCTCACGTCTTCATTGGACGTATAGGAATGATGTCGGATAACAGTCTGCAAAACCCACAGATTTTCGGCCTTCGGTGTAGCGGTTGGGGAGAATGTACCGAAGGCATAACACGTACTGGGCCCCAAAGACACTGACGCGGGGGTAACGTTAGCGTTTGTATTTGCGGTAGATACCGATGCTGCAAACATCTGAATGGGGACCGTTGTTGCCCGACTGTCGGCATGTCGCTTGTGCTTCTCACCTTTCATATGTGTGTCAAGTGCTTTACAGCCCATTGTCCCCAAGCGGGACAAATCGCGCTTTGTATTCCGTCGTTTTTTGTAACCAGCCGATATATTTCTCATCTTTGAGCCAGTTATCATTAAACCTGCACTTTCCCATCTTAGCCTGCGTCTGCCACTCTGAAACACTTCTTTGTCTGTTTATATGACATGTCTACAGGGAAAACACTGCCCGCTGTGTGGTGCCTGTTTTATTATGCACATGCTACTTTTTACCGTGAAAAGAAACAAAACTTTTTACTGTCTTGTAAGACAGGGACGTGCGCTGGTGAAATAACGTTAGCATGGAAAATAGTCTCATTCCGCCCTAATGGAATTTAATGCCGGCCACATTAAATGAAATGCCACTCTTCGAAAATTAGTGAAATTTAATACATTTTAAGACCTTAAAAATACATATTTTATTGAAGACGTTTTAATACTTTTAAGGATCCGCGGAGACCCTGGAAAGGTGTTTCTTTTAGCCACCTGTGTTTTAGAGAATGCAGTTTTGTATTTAAGCTGAGAAAGACTGAGCCAGTAACAAGTGTAGACTGAGGGAGACCTTCTGCTGAGTAACACCAGGGAATAGGGATCTGTGGAGTATTAGAGCAACCAAAGCAGCCTCTAGTCTCCAGAGAACAATGCCAGCGGTAGCTAGACAGTGACAGCTACATGTAACTAGTTAGTTGATGTATATAACCAGCAATACACAACAGCTTGTTTTAATCAGCATATTCTATACTCAAAGTTCTAAGCCTAAACTTGTATTATATTAAATCGGATTTCAGGTTAAACCATGAAAGTTTCTTTTTTTTAACTAATGCTGTGTCTAACCAACTTTGAATGTTTCTTATTGAAATCCTGACACCAACCATACCAGTCTTGAATCCAATAAATTGTTCTGCTTCGTTTATTTCAATCCCTAGATGTGTTCTGGCTCTTGCGATTAGAGACTGCTGTGCTCATCTTGCACAAATTCAGCTTCACAGATACTGGTGTTGGCTGATAGCATCAAACATATGCTTCTTCAACATGGCATAAATTAAGCTAACGCCTATACCAGAATGGGAGCCTTTATCATAGTTTACAGGTCAATAAGATAATCAAATTATGAAATTAAGGTCATTAAACTCTGCAACAGTAGGTGGCGACACGTGTCCTTTCAGCAGTGAAGCAGACGGAGTAAAAGTAGGATATGATAGGATATAATCCTGCAGCAGAGAAGCTTTAGTAAGTACTGCACTGTTTGTGTTACACTTGTTGCTGCCGCTGACTTGTTGTCGTACGAGTGATGTTAATCTCGTCACTTTAAGAAAGGGGGAGTACCCAGGTTGGGAATAAGCTGGTATGTTGTTTACATGCAGAAAAGTTGGGTGTTCTAAGCACATATTCTGGGTGTGTCAGCTTGATCCGGAGTAGGTCAGCTTGGTTGGACTCCAGCTCGACTATTGGGTTTACCTGCACTTCATAAGTCTAAACTCAGTCAGACTAAAGCAAATGGACTGAAATTCTGCAGCGCTTCTCTAGTCGTACCACTTAAAGCATTTTACACTGGAGCCACATTTACTCATTCTTACACCAATACAGATCTCTTAGGCAACTTGGGGGTAAGTGCCTTGCCCAGGAGCACATCGACATCTGACAGGAGGAAGCTGAAATTGAACATCCGACCCACCAAGTACAAGACAACTACTCTACCTAGTGAGTCACAGCTGCAATAATTCAATCTTCTCTGAGTGTATACTGAGGGTATACTTGTTTGATTCAGTACAGAACATCCTATTTTCCCAGCTTCTGCCTCTCTGATGCAAATCTTGAGAGGGTGAAGGATGGGTGGTTGGTCTCTGATGGTCCCCAGAGCACCAGGAGGGCTCTGGGGACCATCAGGAGGCCATCTGGAGGCTCCTGGAGGAGCTTTTCTTCTGTTGCTTTGACTTTTTGTTTATGAGGGCACTGATTTTTATCATTCCTAATCTTGTAGCCAAACATCCCAAACACTGCACTGCAAGCCAGATCATCATTCGTAAAAGTTATTCTTAGACAGTCCAGAAGGCTGAGTTTCAAACTTTTCATAATCAACACATCAGACGTGTTCAATATGCTTCTTTGGGTCAAAGCACAGCAGCAGTAGACTAGTTCCTGCTCATGTCCTGATCAGTTTCAGTGTTTGTTATGGCTAAAAATAGTTATATGCACACATATATCAGCACAACACAGTTTTACTTTAAAATAACATTTTCCATGTGCTTACTTTATAGGTACAAGTTCATTATGAATAACGGTAATATTCATGACTTTATGACACTGCATACATGTTTAACTGCAGCACAGCAATGATCCTGTATGGATCTATGTGGAAGGTTCTTCCCCAATCATTTTCTGCTGATTAGCCACACAGAGATGAACCTCAGGCCACAGTCCTAAAAACAGACATCAAATACGCTGCACACACACACACACACACACACACACACACACACACACACACACACAAAGCAAACTAGTGTAAAACCAAGACTTTTATAGGTAAAATGACTTGGTTGCCTTGCTCTTTCCTAGTATAAGCCATATCAGCATTGTGAGTGTGCATGCTCACGAATTTGACCCCTGGTCACAGCTTTTGGAACCCAAACAAAGCCCCAGCTCGACTGTAAACAGCGTATGCATGCGTGTGTTAGTCCTAAAGGCTTTTTGTGGATTTTTTAAGTACACCAGGTACTCATTGTGCTGTAGTTGGCTGTGGAAAAGGCAGTTACCACATTGAACGGTTACGAATGCAAAACGCACCAGTGAATGAATGATACCGACCCTTGCAGCACCATTTATTTTTTACATTACATATAGACAAGAAGGATCTGAATGGACGTGCGAGGTGGATAAAAAAAGTAAGGAATGTGATTAAACATGTTTCTGTTGATCATCTAGATATAATGGTTTTAGTTTTGGTACCATAGTCATTAACACGCAGGCTTAGCATAGCCTACTGCTGGAAGACGATGTAAAGGATTAATGTTTAGAGCATCACAGCCTTATACGGGCTCTTACTGCTTCTAAGAAGTAAAAATCCCATTCAAAAACACACATTGTAAGAGTTTAAAAGCATGACGGAAGCTAAAAAGCTATGAGCTAACTGCTAGCCATAGTGCGTATATTTAACAAGCAAGAAATACCTATGTTAGGATAATACAGCACATTTAGACTCTATGAGCTTTGGGATGAAAAGTAGCTGAGACCACTTCTGCATGACAACATTCTCTTCTTCCCAGCCATCTAACAGCGTTTGTGGGTCCAGGATTGTCACTCCATAATCAGCCTGGAATACACCATTTTCCTCTTCTTTCATCAAAAACCGTCGGTAGTTTCTGCACTGTAGCTGCACACGCTGGTGCACATAGTTCTTCCTTATGCTTCGCGGACACTTGCATACAATCTACAGCAAATATATGTTTTAAGTTCATCGACTTTCTACCGTTTAAAATAATACATTTTGCAGCTTTCGCTATCTATATGCATGTTCGCTTCTGCCTGTTTGGGGTCCAAAACCCCAGAATGCATTACGCGCATCGCAAAACCGAAATGGCTTGAACCTAGTTTATGCTTCTCCGACCATATATTTGCACTCGGACCCAGACATATTGACGGAGATGTTTTCTGTCTATAGTACTCCGCTCTTCCACTCCATTCTCTTTTGTTTTGCTCGACCAGGACAGCAGGGGGTTCTAAGTTTTCATGGCGTCTCTGCTTACTATCACATTCTGTTTTTTTCTAGGCTTGTGAACGTATTTCTTCCTCAAGGAGCAATGAGCGACAGAAAGTAAATTTTGATTAAGCTGTAAATCTTTTACTAGATGTGCGGATTATAGAATCCTCTAGAAACACATGGAAACAAACAGCAGCCTTTTTTGTTGTTTTCCTACACCTCCTTGTGTTCAAAATCGCCAAAGGAACAGATGAGATAAGTTATCCTTTCCATATAAAGCATATAGTGGCAAAACGCTGCATTAACTACTGATTACAGCGACTGTAGAGCCCCGTTCTGGTGAAGCGATCTCTGGCTGTTGCTGAAACTGACCAATCAGATGCATACGCTCTCTGTCGACGGAGATGGATAGTTAAGATTTGGGCCTCTACTCAGTGCGTCCTTGCGTAGGTGACGGAAAGCCCTTGCATTGACGGATAATGGCGTTGCGTCAATCCGTCAAAACGCAGAAGCATAAACTAGGCTTTATTGTTGGTGTGGAGGACAGAGGATGATTTATGCCCCATGTCTGATTGTTGGGCTCTACTGAGGAAGAGCTTTTAGCAAAAAACAGAACTCACCAAATACTAATTAACAAATTGAACAGAAAGTATACAGGCACATGCATTATGATGCATTGTTCAGACAGCTTCCTTGTAGTAAAAGTTGGGGGCATTACTGCAGAGAAAATTACCAAATCAAATACACAGTAGTTCAGTTTCATTTTCAGAAGGTTGGCAGTTGTTTTCCATCTGGGACAGATATCCTGTTACATATATCTAACCAGGGTTTTTCCTGCGTTCAAATTTGCGTGGCGGCCTCCTCCAGCTAATTTTGTGCCGCCTCAGCCTGATATCGCTCTGCTCCCAACTATATGGAAGTTATTTTTACTGCAGTTGCAGAGTTGTGCCACCACGGGGGCGCTGTATCAGCAGCGGTGTGCCGGGGGAAGAACAGAAAAAGAAGATACAATTGTTTTTATTAGAGTGTAAAAATGGGGTTTTCCCGCTAGTTGCTGCTGTCTGTGTCCTGATGTCCCCGCGCTCTTCAACCAAGTAAATGTTTTGTTTTTTTGCATCCAAGCATATCATGTTTATTTTTTTTAAAACATCCTCCGTCTCAGAGTAATATTAATGGATTTTAGCGTTACAGATATGACCTGGGAAAATCAGCCACTACTTTAAAAAACAACCTGGCGGTGAAACAGCGCAGACAAATTATCGTAACAAGCAGTTAAAAGGTCATCATGGTTGTGACAAGATTAGAAAATTGTAGGCAGGGACTGGCGAGGTTCAGAATCAGGGTCAGAATGTAGGACAGGACACATTTTATGACTGATTTTTCTCCACCAAACCTGAGCCTTTTTTTAACAACCGCAGAGCGCGTTAAAATTAACGTTTCGGCGTCTGACCTACTTTTGCGCGAGCTGCGAGCGATCTGATTCTAAATAAAGTACTGCAGATTACAACTGTGATTATATTTATGGATCTAAACAGATTATAGAGATAATATAGAGAGCTTTCCTCCCGCTAATTCATTGGGAAAAAGAAAGAGAAAATATATTTATTAAATATAAAGAGTAGATAAATAAATGTGTATTTCAACAATAAATACTGCTCTCTACTGCCGCGCACACTGTCATTTTTTCTTTCTGCACAGGTGATACCTTACAGATATTTACAGACTCCTTTCTGCTCCAGAAACGTTCTGCAACGTTGCAGGTACCATTTAAAGATGGGAAAATACATCATCTAAATCTCAAGGGTTTGGTGGAAGTTTTTTTTTACGTGCATGGATGAAAAATATTAATATAATATTTTTGGTTGACTACCACTTTCCATTGTGCGGAGAGAGTCTGAAAATCTCTCCATCTTTGCGTTGAATGCAGATTATTCTCACCATCTCAGCATCCAGCACTCCCAGAGAGAGATTTGATTGGTCCACCTGAAACAACAAATTAGCTGCAGGAACCCATTTAACATCTGCCATTTGAGAAGCAAAAAAACGTAATCCTTTGGCTGTCAACTGTTATTAATTGAATAAAGACGCGTTTTTCAACACCTGTTTATGCCTTCGGTGCTTATTGTGATGAAACGTGGAACAGAATAATTATAGGCTATGAATAGTTAATAATTAAAGTTAATTATAATAGTTAATGTCTGGCTGCCAGATTTGTGGATAAATCTCTACAATTTAATACACTTTCAGTTTAAAGTTGGCACCTTATGTTTGTATGTATATTATTTTAATAAAAGAATGCTTTAACATGATTATTGTCATATTTTTATTAGAACACTTAACTAAAATATATGTTGCCTTTAAATAAAGTGAGTTGGTTGAATGCAGAGAATTCATGCATGTGTTGGAGCATGGTCAGGATGGTACCACCTGTGCCTCAATTTGAGCCAGGAAAAACCCTGCTTACAGAAGGAACGACCCCAATTTTGGTCCAGTGTATCAATTGGGGGTAACCATATGATGAGACAATCCATTTTTTTGTCTTTACTATATCACAGTATAAAATTAACAATTTGATTCACTATTATTTTTTCATCCTTTTACACAAAATGCATCTTGGATATGAAACCACAAGAGCTCAACCCTGTATTACAGTTTGCTTCTTTAAATGTGACGAGTCGTATCGGCACGATTTGTAGATTCATCTCGACGTCGAATACTAAAATTGTCAAAAGATTTTTTACTAATCAACGTTATTGGTTTTTTCTTGTTTTTTTTTTAAGCCTTAATTTTTCCTCTTAAAACGGCCGCTGTGTCTTTTACTGCCCTGTCTGCCTTTCTGCCCGACGTACATGCGCAGTTGTGTCAATTGGGGTGAGCAGCAGCTTCACCAAAAAATGCAATGTGATAAAACTTTTAGACCTACCATTTATTACCCTAAACATAAAACAAAATGAATGCTTTTAAAGTATTGGTATCAGCTCCTCTCTGACAGCTTGGTGGGGATTTCTAAAAATGACAGAGTCCTCACTAGTCCATTGTAGACGTACACCATCTGCAATAACCCGGACATCTTGCAAAAAAAATGTAAAACAAGTTTCCCTGACTGGAGTTGTAAAGGAACTGATTACCTGGAATACATATTTGATGGAACAGACTTTATCCAATTTAATATTATATGTCCCATTTAAATTTTGTTACACAATAGTAAAATAAGAATATGTTCTTAAAATATCAACAAATGAAATCGATTATAAAAAAAGGTAAATTTAGGCTTAGTACAGTTGAATTAAAAAATTGCAGTACAAGTTTTAGATTTTCTTAACCTTCCCCAAATTGCTGTCTAAAATGTGCACAACTTTAACTATATAAGATGAATCGATAGCCCTTCCTATGTCAATGTTAGTCATAACCGTAGTCAATTCTGAGGACCGTCATCCCAGTTAGCCATCAGAATTGAGTCTGGAAGCTTTGCACTCAATACAGGTGGCCTTGCATCATCAGCACAAAGATGATCTTGATTAAGAACACCAACATCGATAGAGGAATTGTTCGACCACAGCAGCACGACTCTGGATAGCAGGTGTTTCATCCAGGAATTAGTCAGAAATCTGCCTTGTTTTGCAGCAGCTGCTGAAAGACTGCCCCCACTACAGTGTCCCACATAAATACTAAAATAAATGTATTCATCTTATTTAGTCTTTTGTTTTCAAGCATACGAAAAGCCAAATGAAAATATAACATGAAACAAAGAGAAACGTCGTGGTTAATCACTGTGACTCCAGTGTAAAAAGTTACTGAAGACAGCGCAAAGATTAAAATGGATTAAAAAGAATGTGTCGAACAGAAAACAGCTGAACCATTAGAGAGCAGCTTCAAGCTGAGCAGCAACACATGAGGTTGAGAACACAGTGGCCTGCTAACACATGGAAGGTTTTATTACAAAAGATAGATGGACTTTTTAGCTTGAAAGGAATGCAGTGTAATCAGGGACCTGGTAGGTCTGGGCAATATCAATTAGATTGATTTTTCTACCTTTTCTTTTAATGAAGAATTCATTTTTTGGAATATTGAAAAAAAAATACATTACAAATACATCTGTTGGGTTTCCAAAGTTCAAAGTGGTGTCAGCCCTCCCAAGGCCTTCATCAGGTTTTATCCGTTTGGACTATGAATTCAGCTCAACTCCAAGAAGGAACAATGGGGGGGGGAAAGTATGTTTTAAAAAACACTTTCTATAATCTGTCATTTCTTTTTAGGAATAATATCACCCAGCTCTAACCTGCTGATTTATTTTTTGAAAAAGCTGTATAATGTCCAATAACATGTTCAACTTTTAAAAATAAAAAAAGAACCTAGTGGTTTTAGTTGGGGACCATCGCTAAATTTCCACATATCACAGAAAAGAAATCCATACCTGTGCGATCTCCTGCCAAAGTAACCCCAAACTTTAGCCTACCGTTAGAAACTTGGCGACGGAGGAATCAATGAGACACGCCATTGTTGGAAATAATCTCCTTAAAACACTCTGGTCTTGTTTCTCTCTTCTGAACCCCTTCTCTTCCTCTCATACAGCTCAAATACTCTTTCTCTAGTGACTCACGGCCAATTTTAATCAAATCTGGTGATAACTGTGAGGCAGAATGAATGGATAATGGCATAGCTACAGATGAACATTTGAGTGTGCACATGCAGACTCTCAGATTGATTGACATTTAGGTGGACCAATAGTGTAGTTGATCCACCCGGAAGAATAAGATCCTCCACAATACCTTCAACATCAGTTTCTGAGTAACACTCAGAGCTGGTTTTCCTTCACAGACATTCTGTCTGTTTATTATAGGGCTGCCATAAATGATTATTTTGATAATTGACTAATCACTAATTATTTTGCCGATCAGTCAACTAATCGGATCACATGTAAAATGCATGTTATTGCAGGGAGAGCTGCTGTAATATTTGCGCATTACCTGAAGTGTTATGTAGTACCTAAAAGTTATTTTAAGATGAGAACTCATTTAACAGTTATGAGTTCATAATAATAATAAAACTGTGATACAGCAGAAATTTGACTGCTGTGGATAATAAAACTACCATCACCACTGTTAATGCTGCAGCTATCAATTAATACAACAGCCTCTTCAGTCAGGAGCTTCATCAAAACTACTGAATGATCCTTCCTGTGCACAGCCATTTAACTCCTAAAGTCAGAGTAAATATTACATTCTGACTAAAGTATTTTTATGCAATAATAAAAATAATAAACAGCAGTTTTTGTAGCGTCACCTGCACATTGATGACTTGTAAATAACTGCAGCAGCAGCTGCGCTCTGTTCTGTGTATGAACAGATCAGGACCAGCCTCTAAGCAGCACATTCTCATATGAGAGAATCTGGACATTTCCATCAATCTATGAATACCCCAGGATCCCTAGGTGAGAAGGTAAAAAGCCAACATGTCGGGTAGAAAGGAGAAAAATCGCTCTACTGTTGATGCTAATATTAGCAGCTAACAAGTTAACTAGCTCACAGAGTCTACGGTCCACGTTTGTTATCAGCCATAATGGGCCCTTTAAGAAGCTCGAACAAAACTGCTGTAGTTCTGTGGAAAGCAGCTTCTACTTTTGGAATTATACATTACATATGCTTTTCTTTTTACTTTATGAAACATTAGATAGAGCTGCGTTGTCGGCTCACTGCTGTTAAAGCTTTTCTAAGCTGCAGCTGATCCTGACTGTGCCTGCGTGTGAAGGGCAGAAAGAGAGCAGTTAAAGGGACAGCGACCATTTTAGGAGAAAAACAAAGCTTTTAAAAAATAAATTTTAACGTTAATACATTTTTGTCAAAAATTTTACTTGTCAACCTTGTGACAAAATCGACAATTTGTTGCAGCCCTGGTTAATTATTTAAGATCTCAGACTGAAATTTGTCTTACATCATCACTTTAGACATGAAGTGAGGAACAAACCATGACAAATTAACTATATTTAATATGCTGCCCATCTCTAGGAGTTAATCACACAACAAAGAAAAAGCAAAAGGATGCAGGACAGATTTCTGTGTTTAGAAAACCAAACCATCGGCGTGAAGAAAACCTGCATTTACTGCACTACATCCCGTCTCTCAATGCTACAGAGCCATCACAGAGCTGCAGAGCACCAGCTCAGCATCACCTTCTGGTCTGTTAGCTGTTCACAGGTTGGTGAAAAAAATCTAACTGCCTTTTCTGTAAAACCAGCACCAGCCCTAGTCAAGAACTGGAACCTGTTTGGGGGGGAAAACCCAGTTCATCAAACTACAACAGTAGTTAGACCACAGCTTTCTGCAGCAAATCTAACAGGGGCTCTAAGGGAGCCCCCCACCAGACCACTTGTTGGACTGAACCCAAGTAGGAAGACAATGGAGCTCAGTTCATCAATCTGAACTTCCTACACTTTCTGAAATTTATGTTGCTGGGCTTTCCTGCTCAGGCCCACAGAACTTTAAATTGAGGTTATATCACTAACAATCATTCAGCATTGTGACAAACTGAGTTTACCACAGAGCACTTCTATTCACCATAAGTGATGTGGAGAACACTAGTGAGATCCCTGGAGTAGATCAGAAGCAGAGAGAAAAACAACAAAGAGCATGTTCAAGTTATTTCACAAGATAATTAATCCAAGAGATACTAAATGAGCCAGACTGATAATAGGGATGCTCTGAGCTTCACACGATCCGATCCATCGGGATTTTTTTATTTGCTGCTTGTCGTCGGATACTCTTGCAACAATTTTTAAATCCTGCCGTGTGAACGAGGCCTTAGCAGAGCATGAGGAACTCCTCTTAGAGCAGCAGACCATCTCAAACCCCTTTCAGAACATTCTTTCCTTCCATTAACTGCTCAACTTCTTTAATGTGGACTAGAAACAAGTGCTGAAGCCTGCTCACAAATATCAGCCCTCAGATCCATTACAGGGGGAGTAACACCAATAACTAGAGCTGCATGTCATCAGGAAAACAAGCAACAAGAGCTGGCATTCCCGAATGTCGCAATGTGACTTAAGACAAGTCAATTGTGACAGATCTTGAAAACAAAACAGTTCACATTCAGTGGTTTACTTGCACCGAGGGAAAGTCAAATTATGGCCATATTCGGACTGAGATCGTACTTTTAAAATGCGTGTACACACCTTAGTTCGATTTAAGTCAAAGCCAATTGGAGTTTAAGAAATCGGACTATGGTACCCACATAATGCTATTGAAAAATAGAATTTATTTGCATGCAAATGTCTGTCAGGAGAAGCCGAGCTAATGCCAGGAAGTGAGGAGACTACAGATGTGGGAACAACAGAACAAGCAGAAACAACGAGTGAAAGACAATCACACAGTGCAGTACTTATTAGATGTTCATTGCTGCAGCGATGATGATGATGATGATGATGATGATGGTGGTGTCCATTTCTTTGCTCATTGTTCCTGTCCCACTTTTACTCCATCTGCTTCACTGACTTTAGCATCCGTTTACCATTTGTGTGACGTTAACCAAATGGAAGAATGTCAACGCAAAAAGGCACATGTCGCCAACTAGTGTCATGGAGTCTAACCTACTTTATTCAATAACTATTTTCTGAGTGACATGTAAACTGGGACATGCCTCAGGTCTGGCTAAGCTATTGCTCTGATTAGTGCCAAAAGCATGTAAAAATACTTACCGATAGGCTGGTTGATGATTCATCATTGAAAACTGGGGATCACTCACCTAACTGGTCCTACTGAGGATTCACAGACTTTACCGAAACAACTTAAGCTAACTACATGAATGTGCTCACAGGAAGACACAGAACTTGCAGAAACCAATCTACTGTCTGGAGAAGTCTGGCCAGAACTGGTCTGGATGGAAGAGTTGGAGGCAAAAAGCCATACCTCCGACGTAACAAGGACAAGCGACTCAAGTATGCGCAAAAACATAGGAACTGGGATACAAAAAAAATGGCAGCAGGTGTTCTGGACTGATGAGTCCACATTTGAAATATCTGGCTGTAGCAGAAGGCAGTTTGTTCACTGAAGGGCTGGGGAGCGGTACAATAATGAGTGTCTGCAGGCAACAGTGAAGCATGGTGGAGGCTCCTTGAACGTTTGGGGGTGCATTTCTGGAGATGTATGATTGGCCCTAAATTTATTCTGCAGCAGGAAAACAGTCCCAAACATCCAGTCAAAGTCACTAAGAACCATCTTCAGTGTAAAGAACAACCCACAGAGCCCTGATCTCAACATCATGGAGTATGTCTGCGATTCCATGAAGAGACAAAACGAGGTGAGGAAGACTACATCCACAGAAGATCTGTGGTTAGTTCTCCAAGATGTTTGGAACAACCTAGCAGCCCACTTCCTTTAAAAATGTCAGCAAGCAGACCTAGAAGAATTGATGCTGTATTGAAGCCAAAGGCTGGTCACACCAAATATTGATTTTAATTTAGATTTCTCTTATGTTCATTCACTCCATTTAAATGATTGATGAAAATGAAAGATTAATACTTACATTTTTGAAAAGACTCTTTCTCTACAGCATTTTTTTACACCTGCCTAAAACTTTTACACAGTACTTTTGTGGGTTACCAAGAAAACATATATTTTCATTTAGAGCACTTCAAACTTCTGCGAAACCACTAGGTTCTAAGTTAAATGCATAACATCAATTTTAATATTGTCATAAATACACATATCAGATTAACTTTAACTTTAGATTAACAACTTTGTATCAGCACATAGCTGATGTAGAAAGTCTTAGCTCAGCCCAAATACCTCCCCTTAGAGCTCTCTATAGACTTTGAACTGATCAATAAATAGTGATTATGTAACAACCAATTCAACTGTGAAGTATGACAGCCAGGGGTCAGTGTTAGTCATCTCCTAAACATGGTTGTATATTAGAGCTTTAAATTAATGCACTACATAAAAGACATTTTTTGGTCATTTCTTCCTTTCATAGACAAGTTTGGATTTCAATAGTTACTTACATATATTCTTGTAACCACAAAAACAAAATGCATATGAAGATAGAAATGAACAACTTTCAATTTTGTGTTTGGACAGAGTTAAAGTCAAAAACATGATTTGTAATAGCATTATTAGCCAGATGGTGAAAACACTCATTATGGAAATCGCTGCAGGAGGTAGCGCTGCGAAAAACGATTATTTGTATCACTGATCAATCAGATGAAGTCTTGGCTCTATTAATCAATAAAACATGATCTTATTTATTAGTCTCATATACACTATAGTGGCTTCACTCTGAGATGTGATATTACTATAATCATGTGATAGTTTAATAAAAGTTTATTAGGTCATCATTAATTTAATTTGTACAGAACATTAAATAGCATTAAACAAGTAGCACAACCGCAGGCCTAAAGCCTGGTTTATGTGTCTCCATTACAACGGAGAAGGATTGATGCAACGCCATTATCCGTCAACGCAAGGGCTCTCCGTCACCTAGGCAAAGGAGTAGAGGCCCAATTTTTAACTATCTGTCTCCGTCAACGGAGAACGTATGTGTGATTGGTCAATACAGCAACAGATCGCTTCACCAGAACGGGGCTCTATAGTCGCTGTAATCAGTAGTTATTGCAGCCTTTGGACACTATATGCTTTATATTGAAAGAATAATTGATCCAATCTGTCTTTTGACCTGAGTAGTTGAATTGCTTTTCTGTAAAGGGAAGTGGACGACTGCATCATATTAAGGGGGGGGATGTATGGGGCCATGTTTGGTTAGATCTTGGCCAAAAATCTCCTTCCCTCAGTTAGAGCACTGAAGATGGGTCGTGGCTGGTTCTTCCAGCATGACAACGACCTGAAAGACATCGCCATGGTAACTAAGGAGTGGCTCCGTAAGAAGCATCTCAAGGTCCTGGAGTGGCCTAACCAGTCTGCAGACCTGAATCCAATAGAAAATCTTTGGAGAGAGCTGAAAGTCTGTGTTACCCAGCAACAGCCCTGAAACCTGAACGCTCTGGAGAAGATCTGTAAGGAGGAGTGGGCCAAAATCCCTGCTGCAGTGTGTGCAAACCTGGTAAAGAACTACAGAAAACATCTGATCTCTGTAAATGCAAACAAAGGTTTCTGTAACAATTATTGGGTTATGCAATAAAATGGAAATTAATAATTAAAGAATCATCCACTGCGATTTTCTGCATTTTTGTTTTAGATTATGTACCTTTGATACAAATTACATACCTCTACATGTTTTGTAAGTATGAAAACTTTAAAAATCCGCAGTGTACCAAATACTTGTTCTCCCCACTGTAACACATGTCTAACCATGCATAACGAGCTAGAAGGCGAGAATAAAAGCACCAAACTCTCACAGACTTCCCTTACCGAGTCGCTGCAATTCCTCAGTTAAAAATTAACTGTTTTTTCACAACTTACCCAGACACTGAGCTCTCCCCTCCTCGTTGATGACTCAGACACGCTTGCATTTAAAATACCGCATCATCACCGTCGTACCCCCAAACCATGCAAGGTTCGACTTACAAATGTTGTAGGTAAAAAACCTCTTTGCATTGTTTAATGTGAAGTACTCCCAAACTTTTTACATTCTTAGTTCTACCTGAATCTGCCACATTCCAAGTAGGTCATTACTCATCAAAACACGTTTTCTCTCTCGTTCTGATCTGCCTCGCTCTGGTCCGCTGCAGCCTACAGCCTATTTGACGAGTTGCGCGCATTGACAGTCAAATAAAGGTTGCGGGCCTGGCAACCACATATGGAATGATCGCCAGACGAATCAATGACAAAATTCTTTGCCAACGCATTTCATCATTAAATTTTATCCATTCGTTGTTGCAGCCCTAGTGGGAGGAGCAAACCTCGTTGCAATCACAATGAGATGTATGGGTTTAGATGTTTTTCATTAGCATCTGCACAACATTTTTTTTCCTTTGCATTTTTGTTGTACATATGCAGGAATACTATGCTATTGAGACTTTATCAAAACACTAAGAAATAATGTGAACATAAACAAAAACTGATCAGTATTCATCCCATTTCCTGAAGCCGAAGCAGTCCTCTGCTTTTAATGTCTATTTCAGATTTATCTACGTCACAAAGACAAACAGCATTCAGCAGGTATTCACCGGTTCAACGCTGAAGATAGGCACCAGTTACGTTATCAAGTTATTTAGTTTATAATCACTTCATTTAATCTCATAAGAAAACAACAAAGGTCATTTATCATTCTCAGACCATTCCATTAAGATTTGTGTTCATAAAGAAAAAACAACTATGTTTGCTTATTACACTGGTACAAATGATCAACATAAATCATAATGAAGTCTCTCAACATAAAGTGGTCGTTTCCATGTGACAGATCGATCAATTCTACTACAAAATTACCGCACTATTAAACTAGTGGCAAAAATCATATTTTAGGTCTAAAATGCAAAAAGAAACCATAATGGTGAGATAAGCCTTTTGGTTTTTAGGTCCTCTTTCTTTAGGTATATAATAGAACCGTAACTAGGTATGATTGAAAAGCATGTGCAATATACCCCTATCCTGATAACGTGATGACAGACAGTGGTGAGAAACCTGGCAGATTGAATTCACACACCAATGTTTTTGCCACTGCAATCACCCAGCTTTTTAAATCTTTGGCTAATCAGACTAAACACTATAATATGGATTAAACCAAAGTACTACTTCTGCCTAAATCCCAACCACCAGGGAAAATGCTGGATCTTATAGTATAGTAGTGGCTGTTCCTGTTCAGCAATGCAACACTAATTATTCATGAAGTTATGCTACTCTCTATGGTGCATTTAAAAACACAGCATGACTTATAATATGATATAAATTCAACATAAAGTTCTGATCCTGCATCTCTAAAAATCTGTTTCACACCATTTCATTTGCAAAGCTGGATAAGTACTCTATAATAAAACAGAAGACCTTGTTATATATACGCTGGCCTTCGCTGGTGAGCACACAAGAAATTAACTAGAGCTGATGTATTGGCCAGTATTTCAGACAAATAATAACTCAAACACAAAGCTTGGTCAGTAACAGATGATTTCCATTAGAATATGTAATGTATTCTGTGCGATTATCCTCAATCAGCAAAACATGCACACAAAGACAGTATGGGAAATGATCAGATCTGTGCTAGGCTCTGCCCAGTTATCTGCACCGGCAGACAGAAGGTGTCTGGGAACAAAAGAAAACGAAGCATAGGCATACTGTACAGTGTGTACTGTGGGGAGAAATCCTGTGTACCTAGTCAAGGGCTTGTCAAGGCATACATTTTCCCTCTATAGTTGTTTTGTAGCCTTTTGCACACGTCATGAAGAAATGCATTTTTTTTATAAATACATTTGCACGCAAAGTAAAACTCAAAAACAGATTCCTGCTGCTGCTCAGTGGCACATCATTTGGAAGAATGTTGTCTTTAAAATATGAAAAATTCTCCACATAAGCAATAACTGGCCATAGATAGATAGATAGATAGATACAGTGTGTGATTATTCATAGAACAGTCAGGGGGGGGGGGGGGTAACATATAAACAAATTAATAAATTACTAACACTAAGAGCCAATAAGGATTAGTTGAACCTTAAGTCTGCAAGGCGAGAGAACCCCTGAAAAGCTAAGCCCACCACCGTCAGCTGATTTGCAGATTAAAACATTTAGCTGCTGGGGAGTAAAATTCCTCCACATGTTTAAACAAATGCAGCAGCAACAAGACCTGGCAGCTGTTTGGCTGCACTAATTGATCATACACCCACCACCTGATAGCCCGCTGCGGTTTAAAGCTCCTTTGCATGAACCAAATCTGAGAACACATGGGTTTGATTTGACCACAGAAAACGTTACTCGGGCTGGAAAACTCATGTAAATATGCGGAAAACTGTCCGTCTGTCTGTCTGTCTGTCTGTCCGTGGCTAGCTGTTTGCTTTCCATAACCCCCTGCTGGCAGTCTGGCTGGCTTCTTGTGTAGTAACAGTCAAATCTACACATAGCAGGGAAAATATACAAAACAATGAGGGAAACAATGTTTGGTGTCTGTAGTCTAGTAGCTAGAACAACAAAGCAAGAAAGGAAACGATATTTCAGCCTGCCAATCCAGCAAGAGTGCCTCACTGGCTAGCCAACAACCACAGATTTTCCCATTTGTGTTTCATGTACTATACCACAAGGCAGGATAAAAAAAATCTCCACATTCCTTACCGTCAGGTCGGAATTGGCGCTGTCACTGTTGCTGACGGCTCGTATTACCCCGGACCTCCACGGTAACCGAGCAACATCGCCGATTTCAGGTGGCTCGTCCCCGCTGACACAGAGAAACCGCTTTCCGACCAGCTCCGGCCGAGCCTCGACTGCCATGGCCTTTTGCTGGTCGAAACCCCTAGGAAAACTTCCCAACAATGACGACCTTACAGACGTGTCATTTATGACATTAAAGTGGCCACTAAGAATCCAACGGTATAAAGGAAAACAGGACAAAGAAAGTTGTTCGCTAGTAAAACCTGAATAGCCAACCCTGGGGATTTAAATGAATAGCAATCTCCACCCGCTCGAGCGTCGGTCTCTTCTCTTTGAGGGTGAAAAAAACTGTGGAACACTGAACCGCACCATATCCATGCTCGTATTTCTCCGCTGCTTCCCGAAGCAACAAGACCGCAGAACCATTGTATCCCTCCGCACAGCCACGCTCCACTCACTCTGGAGCTATTTTTGCAAAGGCACAGCGACAAATGTTCGTTCTTGTACCAGAGCCAATAATCCTACCAGCCTACAATGGGGAGAATATGTTGTACAGCCAGGGCTGTTGCTACAACTGTTGGTTATTAATCCTTTATTAGTAGTATAAACAAGAACGGTGGCTTCTGGGGGCTAACATATCTGGGTTGGAAAAAACTGACTATAACTGGGTCATACTATATGCAAGAAAAATAACTGCTAAATTTCAAACTCTCGCAGTAATTATGTCTACAGTATCTTACATTTTGACATAAATTGACAATATCAATTAAACAGTGTTTTATTTATTCATCAAGTTTACTAGAGCCTGTGTTTTGTGTTTATCTTCGTGTACTTTCCCCAGCAACAGATCACATCAGATATTTACATGTAACATAAATTTCGCTGTCCATCTTATTTATATAGCCTAACATAAAAAAACAAAGTTGGCCAAAGTAATTTACAAGATTAAAAGTAAGAGATTTGAAAAAAGGTTTTAAAAAGTACAAATAATGAATATTGTTAGAACGTTCATTCTTTAGGCTACTTCTTTCTAATATTTTCTTAGCTTCATCTTATTAGTACAGTCTGTACTAATAAACAACAGATCAAGGTTGTCGTTGTTGTTTATTTACCTTTTGGTACCATACCTTGCCTTACTATTAGGTAAATAAACAACAACTTTGATCTGTACTAATAAGATTAATTCAAGAAAATACAATCAATGAAATACATAAAATAAATTAGGAATTAAAACAACAACAACACAGATGGGAATCAACTAAACTAACAAAAAGCAAGGAAAAAATTGTATGTTTTCAAGAGGATGTAAAATACTGTATGGATTCTGCAGGCTGAAAAAGCCACTTTAATATTCATTTTGGAGGTAAGCTCTTTATTGCTCTTTATATTTCTAAATAAATGGGTATCAAACTGTTTAAGCCATTACAGGCAGCCACTGCTAACTGATTTGCCACAACAGAAGAGATATAATATTACCTTCTGATAGGCAAGGCAGGGTAACTTTATTTGTATAGCACACTTTCAACACAAGGCAATTCAAGCTGCTTCACATGATTGCAAAAAAGGTGAAAAGTAAAGCAAATAATCATTAAAAGAAGGCTTAAACATACATTTATAATCAACTAACAATATTAAAATACAAGAAATCATAAACAATAAAACAATACATTTAGCATTTGATCAAAAATAATAATTAGTATCAAAATTAAAAACAGGCAGACAAGAAATCATTAGCAATTGAGTGAAAGCAATAATAACATCAGTTATTGTGTTAGTGTTGTATTTTACTTTTTTTGGGCTATTTTTATATACAGTTTCGTAGTACATATGTTTTAAATATCTTTAGTAAGCATTCAGAGGTAAAAGTCTGTTTTATATTATTCATAGTTGTAAAACACATTCTTTACCAGTATTTTAATTGGGGTAAGGTTTTAAGCAATAAAACTCTTGGGTAATAATTTACTGCATGTTGTAAAACCAGGATGTCTGTAGATTACGATTTAAGATTGAAGCTAGAAGTGGGGAGGACCCGGGACCTTGAAACCATAAAACTCAGAATTAACTTTTGACCTGGACCCAGGAAATGGCAGTTCTAAAAGCAAAGAGGAGGACACTTCCATCTTATGAATGCATAATTCTTGACGGACCAGTCGGTGTCAAGACACTTTTTAAAACGTTCTGATTGGAGCAGATTCCGAGGGAGAAGAGACGCCAAGATCCTGGGAAGTTTTGGATGTCTATAAAGTTATGGCATGAAAACCATTCGTTGTCGGATGTCTTTATCTGGCCCAGAGAAAATGGGCATGTTTCTCTGTAAATTGCATATCTTAATCTGTTTAAAATAAAACTGAGAACTGGAAATTGGCCCCTTTGTCTCTGCTTGAACATGCACTGAATTATTTTTTTTACAAAAATTTAATTCTACAATAGGTATGTTTTTATTTTAGATTTAAAAGAGTTCAGTGTCTCTGCAGCTTTGCATTCTCCTGGTAGTTTGTTCCAGATAAGAGGAGCATAGAAACTGAAAGCTGCTTCTCCATGCTTGGTTCTGGTTCTAGGGATGATCAGTAAACTAGAGATGGAGGACCTGATTGGTCTGGATGGTTTGTATAATGATAGCAGATCTTTAATGTACTTTGGTGCTAAACCATTCAAAGATTTATAAACTAATAAAAGCACTTTGAAGTGTATTCTCTGAGATACAGGGAGCCAGTGGAAGGACTTTAGAACAGGGGTGATGTGTTCTACTTTCCTGGTTCTAGTGAGAACATGAGCAGCAGTGTTCTGGATCAGCTGCAGCTTTCTGATTTATTTTTTAGGTAGACCTGTAAAGATACTGTTACAGTAATCAAGGCGGCTAGAGATAAATGCATGGATGAGTTTTTCTAGGTCTCCTTGTGTCATCATTCCTTTAATCCTAGAAATGTTCCTCAGGTGATAGAAAGCTGACCTTGTTACTGCCTTTATGTGACCCTGGAGGTTCAGGTCTGAGTCCATTATTACACCTAGATTACTGGTTGGTACTTTCTAGTTGGACCAACTGAAGCTATGTACTGATATTTATTCAATCTTTTTTTAGGTCCAAAGGTAAGTACTTCAGTTTTGTTTGTTTTTCAGTTGGATGAAATTATGGGACATCCAGCTGTTAATTTGCTCATTGCATTTATTGAGGATGTGGATGGGTTCAACATCACCTGGTGACTTTGAGATATACAGCTGAGTGTCATCAGCATAGTTGTGGTAGTTAACATTATTGGTGGTTATAATTTGCATGTGTGTGCATCACATGTGATTTCTGTGTTTTGTGATAAGAATTGGCTAATCGACACAAAGAAGTTCCTAGGATTTGATCCAGTTGTACCAGAGTACTGTACCAGAGAGTCCGACCCAGCTCTCTAGACGTTCCAGTAATATATCATGATCAATGGTGTCAAATACATAGTCAGCATTTAAATGGATATCATTGAAAACTTTGACGAGGGCTTTCCCAGTGCTTTGGTGCCAATGAAAACCAGACTGATAAATATCAAAGCGGTTATTCATTGTTAGAAAGCTGTTGAACCACAGCTTTTTGTATAATTCTACTGATAAATGGGAGATTAGAGATTGGTCTGTAGTTTTGTATCAGTGTGCTGTCTAGATTCTTCTTTTTTAGTATTGGTTTGATAACTGCTGTTTTTAAGGCTTGGGGGAAAACACCTGATAAGAGGGATGGGTTAAGTACTTTGATCAGATCCGCTCTGATGGCTGGGAGAACCTTTTTTTGAAAAACTGTTGGTAAGATATCCAAGCAGCAGGTGGCAGAGCTTAGTTTGCCAATAATTTAATCAAAGCCCGATTGGTTTATTATTTGTTAATCAGTCATTTTTTCTGCAAGGATTTTAATTGTGCTCATAGTTGGTATTGGGGTTGAAACTGATGTACTAACTGACCTTCTGATGTTCAAGATCTATTCAGTAAAGAAGCTGGGAAATTCATTACAGGCCCTGGTGGAGTTTAGTTCACGGGGTACTGTCACTGGAGGAGTAGTTAGTCTCTCCACTGTAGCAAATACTGTTCAAGCATACCACTCATTAAACATTACCCGGATCATGCAGACTCCAACCACAGCTATTCCTCAGCAACCCCTCATACTTAGCAAGCATGTAGCGACAGTGGAGAGGAAAAACTCCCCTTTAATAAGAAGAAACCTCCGGCAGAACCAGAACCTGGCTCACTACAAGCGGTTATCTGCCACGACCGTCTGGGGGGTCTGAGAAGACAGAGAAGAGTGAGCATGGAGGATGCTCTGTGACTCTGAGCATCATCTGGACCGATGTTTCCCATCCAGCAGGGGACTTTATAGTTCAGCAGGATACCAGACCATGTGGAGCTTCTATGAGGAGAAAAATACTGGGAGAAAACTGGGTTAACAATCACAATAACAGCAGAAAAAATATATCTGGAGTGTAGTAGAAGAGAAAAGTAGAAGAGAGGAGAAAAGTGGTCAGTTTGTCCTCTAACAGTCTAAAGCTATAGCAGCATAACTAAAAAAAAATTGCTCAGGATAACATAAGCCAGTAACTATAAGCTTTATAAAAAAGGAAGGTTTTAAGCCTAGTCTTGAAAACAGGAGAGGAGCCTGATAACTAAAAGATCTGCCTCCTATTCTACTTTTAGAAATCCTAGGAACTACCAGTAGACCTGCATTCTGAGAACAAAGTGCTCTGTTAGGAACGTATGGAACAATCAGATCTCTGATGGATGATGGAACTGGTTATTAAGGGCTTTATATAAAAGGAGGAGGATCTTAAACTCTATTCTGGATTTAACATGGAGCTAATGGAAAGAAGCCGAAACAGGATAAATGTGATCCCTCTTTTTTAATATTAATCAGAACTCTTGCTGCAGTATGTTGGATCAACTGAAGGCTTTTAATTGCATTTTGTGGACTTCCTGATAATAAGGAATTACAGTAATCCAGCTTTGAAGTAACAAATGTATGGACTAGTTTCTCTGCATCACTCCTGGACAGGATGTTTCTAATTTTAGCAATATTCCGGAGGTGAAAGAAGGAAATCTTAGAAACCTGTTTAATATGAGATTTAAATGTCATGTCAAATATTACATAGAAGTTCTTTCCATTATTACCAGAGGCCGAATTAATGCTATCCAGATGAAGTGATTGATTTAGCAGTTTCCTTTTTAAAGGTTCTGGTCCAAAAACAACAACTTCTGTCTGGTCTGAATTTAAAAGTAGAAAATTCAGAGTCAACCAGGTTTTTATGTCTTCCAGACATGCTTGTAATCTACCTAACTGATTGGTTTCATCAGGTTTTATGGATAAATATAATTGTGTATCATCAGCATAACTGTGGAAATTCATTCCATGTTGTCTAATTATTTTACCAATTTGAAGCATATATAAAGTAAAGAGAATCAGTCCAAGCACAGAACCCTGTGGTACTCCACAAGTAACCTTTTAGTGTGAAGAAGATTTATCATTGACATGAACAAACGGGAATCTGTTGGACAGATATGATTTAAACCAGCCTAGTGCTGTTCCGTTTAACTCCCTACATGTTCGTAACCTTTCTGAGAGAATATTATGATCGACTGTGTCAAAAGCAGCTCTGAGATCTAACAAGACCAGAACAGTCACAAATCCATTATCTGAGGCCATTAGAATATTAGTAACTTTTACCAGTGCTGTTTCAGTGCTTTGATGAGCTCTAAAACCTGACTGAAATTCCTCAAACAGGTTGTTGCTGTTTAGATGCTCACATTGTCATGATCCGGTCTAATCTCCTGACCCACATGCAGAACCACACTCGGACAAATGGGCAAAGTTAAGATGGTTTATTAAAGAAATCAAAATAATCAGCTGGAAAAAACAGCAGGAGCTGCTGGGCGTCTGGAAATGGAGAGAAGGGGTTAGGGAGGGTCGATGACGGATGAGAATTAAACTGAATTCTGGAGAGTGGTGGTACTCACAGAGCCGAGGTGGTTTCTAAACATAGGCGGGATTAGTGGAATCTGCTGAGGGGAGTCAGAAGCTGCTGAGGTCCGGTGGGTCTAAACAAGGAGAGGGCAGCGTGGCTGAGAGCGGGCAGGCAGAGGACTGGCTTCACAGAGAACCAGTTGCTGGGGGAGAACCTTCCAACTCAAGGGAGTTGTGCAGAGCTTGGAAGCTTCACCGGATACCGGCTGGAAACCAGGGAAACTCCTCCGTGGGAACCAGTAGGGCAACCATCAGGCGTTGAAAGGTTGTCAGCCAGCTCCTTAAGAAGACCAGGGACACACAAGGCCTGATTGGAACCAGGTGAGTGCAATCAGTCCGTGCTGCAGCCCTAACACAGATTCTCCCTGCAGAGATGACTCACAGCAGACACACAAACACAGAACCTCACACACATACTTGATTAGCAACTATTCTCTCAAGAATTTTGGATAAGAAAAGCAGGTTAGTTATAGGTCTGTAGTTAGCTAAATCATCATGATCCAGGGAGGGTTTCTTAAGTAAAGGTTTAATTACAGCAACCTTAAATTCCTGAGGCACATATCCATTTATTAAAGATAGATTCATCATGTCTAGAATAGGGCCAGTAACCAGAGGGAACACTTCCTTAAATAATTTGGTTGGTATTGGGTCTAACATACAAGTTGAGGGTTTAGATGAAGCTAATATTTGTGATAATTCTGAAAGTTCAACAGAATCAAAATGGTACAGACATAAACATGGTTCTACAGTTCTCTCTGATACTGCCTCATTTACTGAAAGAGAGTTAATCATGTTTGGGAGAATGCCAATGATTTTATTTTTAATAGAATTTATTTTATTTATGAAGAATCCCATAAAGTCATCACTACTGAGAGAAGGGGGAATAGTTGGCTCAACAGAGCTATGACTCTGAGTAAGTTTGGCAACTGTACTAAAAAGAAACCTAGGATTGTTTTTATTTACCTCTATTACCTCTGCGGGCGACTGTGGCTCAATGGTAGAGTAGTTGGCTTCCAATCGGAGGGTCACATGTCAATGTGCCCCTGGGCAAGGCACTTAACCCCCAAATTCTACATTGTCCTACCAAGCCATGTTAGCTATCGGTGTATGAATGCGAGTGTGAATGGGTGAATGTGGCTTCAATGTAAAGCGCTTTGAGTGGTCAGTAAGACCAGAAAAGCGCTATATAAGTTCAGTCCATTAATTAATGACGAGAAATATGCTGTTCTAGTTTGTCGAAGGGCGTTTTTAGAAAGTAGTAGACTATTTTTCCAGGTTAGAAAGGAATCATTTAAGTGTGTAGAGCGCCATTTTCTCTCCAGTTTCCTAGTATTCTGCTTTAAAGTACGTAACTCTGCACTAAACCAGGGAGCCAGCCTCCTATGGCTGATTACCTTCTTTTTTAAGGGGGCTACACTGTCTAGTGCCAAACGCAGTGAGGAAGTAATACTTTGAACCAGACCATCAATATCTGAAGGGTTAGAGTTGGAATTACTGCCATCCACTGTGGTATTCTGAGACACATACGGAAACAAGAATGGAACAGATTCTTTAAAACTTGTTACAGCATTGTCTGATAAAGTTCTACTGTAATGAAATTTTCTTTCAGATTTTGGAATGTTGGGTAAAGTAAATTCAAAGGTTATCAAAAGATGGTCAGATAGGACTGGATTATGTGGGAGGACTATTAGTTCATCACACTCAAAGCCGTATGTCAGTACAATGTCTAAAGTGTGCCGACCAGAGTGTGTGGGTCCCTTCACTTTCTGAGTAAAGCCAATTGAAGCCAATTAAAGCCTGACATCCCAGCTGTGTAGGTTCTGTTGGAGGAACGCTAGGTGATTCTATCCTTGTTGGTTCCACGCTGGCTAACGGGCCTCGACTATTTACTGGATTCTTAACAGCGTCTAACTCTGAAACCCTCGCCTCCAAAGCTACGAAAATGCTACATTTAGCACACTAACCATTATCACCAAAGCAGGCGGGGGAGTAACTAAACATCTGACACAGAGAACAGGAGAGAGGAGCCACAGCGGGAGAAAGAGAGCTAGATGGAAGACAAGTAGCCAAAGCTGCTACGATCTGATATTGATTGTCCTAATGAGAAACTGCTCTGACATTTAAGGGTTTTAAGCTTTTTATTGTTGCTGAATCTGTATTCGATTTTTTTTTTCCTACCCTACATATTTTTATGGCCTTGTTACTTCTTTTTCCTGTCACCTGTTTATTATTTTTTCATGATTTTTTTCATTTATTTTTTTAAAGACACTGTGATACTTCAACTAGTTGACAGCCTGCCAGCATTTGGGTCCGTCTTCAACACCATAGCATTAAAGAATGAAATGCAAATATCTTTAGGTGTCTGAAAAGAACACTAGATGCATCTTTTGGCTTTCTAATACAAAAAAGAAAGAGCTATCAGTTGGCTGTTATGGCGCATATGTTCACCTTACTTTGAGGTACAGGATTACTTTCCAGGCATATGGCTTAACACCTGCTAGTGATGGTTAACAGCTGCTTGAGGTCACCTTTAGGATGGAACAGCTGTATAGATTTCCATTTTCCAAACAGAGAAGGTTCCATAGATATCCTCATGCCACAAATATTGCAATAATTCAAAGACAAAGTGAGGAAAATTTGGCAAAAGCATACATGTACTATTAAAAAAAAAGAAAAAAGTATTTCAGAGTTTCACAACATATCATAGTGTATAATGCAAACAAAGACATTTATCATTAACAAATCACAACCGGGTGATGAAACCTGTCCTGCAATGGACTATTTGTGTCTTTCCGTGTCTTCAAACACAGCATGGCATATTCACAGCTAAAACTTTGTGGACAAGCAGTTATCACGAGGGAGTGGTAAAGCCATTAGTTGGTATATCATGGCAGCAGGTTTACTAGAGAATTTGGGGTGCATATTATATACCAAATCCAGATTTCTTTTATGGCATAGAATGTAATCATTGTGCAGATGCAGAATATAAATGCTGACCTCAGTCACATTATTATTTTTTTATAGCAACAATGCAAGACAAGAACAGTTTCCAAGGTCAGAAAAAAAAGTATTTTGAAAAGAAATCTTATGATGAGAAAGTATTCTAATGGTTAAACGAGGGTTAGGGTTCATTTAGGCTTCATTGCATGTCCAGCTGGTCAACTGAAGTGGGCAGGACAGCAAAGAAGCCCTGGATATGAAAGGTCAAAATGAAGAGGGTTTTGTCGCCACAGCATACATTTGATCCATGTTTAAAAACAGAGGTGACAAGACCTGACCCCTAATCGGTGTAACAGCAAACTTTTTTAAGCACTATAAAACGAATCCCCCTGTGTGCTACGATGATCAAGTGGGTGTCCCACATATATCAGTCCTTAACATAGCCGTCTGGTGTTCAACTGCTATCCATAGACCTTGTTTTTATATCTTTTCTTTTTCTCTCTCTCCTTTCCGGTTGGCATACTGATGATATCAGTGCCACAAAATTTCAGAATTATGAAGAATTAATTTTAATCTTCTAACTATTTACATGTGAATCTAAAAAAAAACAATATTGTGCAAAAGTTCATGTATTCAGTATTTTACCTAACATCTGTACTTGGCCCAATAACCTTTTTTTACACTGTACATTTACATGCACATCTAAATCAAGCATTTAATACATCTTCTGCATACAGACTAATTTTATGTTCTATTTTGTTGCATTGTATACCTTTAACATTATTATTTTGCCCGATTGCTGCTGCTAATGGTTCAATAAAAATAGCAAAGAGGGAGGGAGAAAGTGGACATCCCTGCCTGGTACCTCTCTGATGGAAAAACCTTGATGATGTTTGATTATTAGTCCTAATACATGTTGTTGGTGAGCTGTATAATTTTAACCAGTTTATAAAAGAATTTCTGAACCCGAATTTATGTAAGGTTGCAAATAAAAATTTCCAGTTAACTCTATCAAATGCTTTTTTTGCATCTAAAGATAATTTATTGGTTTGGACGTTTTTATAGTAGGAATAATTTATTAAATCTATTAATCTACCTGAATTTGTGGAGGAAAGCCGCCTCCCTTTTATAAAAACTGTTTGATCAGGATGGATTATAAGAGGTGCTATTTTCTCTATTCTTCTTGCAAGAGCTTTGCAGATTATTTTAAGACCAACATTGATAAGAGAAATGGGACGATAACTGGTAGGAGACATAGGGTCTTTTCCTGGTTTTAATAGAAGATTGATTTAGGCAGAGATCATCTGCCATTTTCCTTTGTTTCCTCTAACATTTTGTAGAATGTTGGTGCCAGAATATTCCAAAATCCTTTCAATGAACTATGCAGGAAATCCACCTGGGCCTGGAGCTTTATTATTGGGCATACTTTGGAGGGCCTCCAGGAGTTCAGCCAATGTTAGCAGTGAATCCAGGGCCATTGCTTGACTGTCTGATAGTTTAGGAAGAGTTATTTTATGCAGAAATTGTTCGATTTCATTATTCGATGGGTTTATCTCTGGTGAGTATAATATCTTAGTATAAATTTCTTTGAAAGTGTTGTTTATTCTTTCCGGATCATATACTATATTCCCAGTTTGGTCTTTTATTGCAGATATAGTAGTTGTTCTTCTTTATTTACTTTTAGCTGGTTAGCTAAGAAGCTACCTGATTTATTACTATGTTCAAAGTTTTCTATTCAAAGTCTTTGAATTAAGAACTGCGTCCGTTTATTAACAATTTAATTTAGTTCTAATTTTGCTTTACATATTTTGCTTAAGCTATCCTCATCCAGGGAAGCTTCGAATGATTTGATAGTTTCTTCTAATTCCTGAACATGTTTGGCCTACAGGTATCAAGCTTCTCTTCAGCCAGTCTCAGAGTCTTGAGGTTCTCTGCAGCCAGCTTCCAACTCACAGGTTCTCCTCAACCGGGCTTCCTCATCACAAGTTCTTTAGAAACTGGCCCCCATGTCACCTGTTTCTTTATCGCCAGCCTCCTCATCACATGTTCCCTTAATGCCAGTTCTAAAATGGAACTTTTGGACTGGTTCTTGTTTGTTTCCGTCCAGATTATTATTGTAATTGTGCTTTCCTGCTATTATTTTCATTAAAAACAAGGCCTTCTCTACAACCCTGCTTGTGCATCTGAGTCTGAACAAACAAGCCAGACATGTTCAGCACTGTGTTTATAAGCACTTTACAAATGAAGTTATTATGATTATTATTAATGATAAAATATTTGCTGCTACCAGTAACATAACACAATCAACAAACACCTCCGAAGCCAATCCACTGAAATCTAACATCTAATGTTTATTACCTAATTCAGTTCTTTTTGTTGGTTTGTTTAACCTATAGGTGACCTGTGTGCTAACCCTGGTTAGCTCCCATTGTTTGTGACTTCTAGATTTTGCTGCTCTGCAAGGCATTGACCAGTAAGGAGGTTAGATCTGAGCAGTCAGAAACTCACATTGGATGTATATTATGTTCAGCTGTGTGAGACCAGAGTTTCTGCTCTCCCTCACACTGCTGCTCTCTACAGCAGCTGCCTTCATGAATAACAAGCAGGGATGAACCCCCTTTCCCCCTTTCCCCTTCCTTTTTCCCACCCAACCTACACCTCTCAAGCTCCCCCACGCATGCATGCTTATCCTCATATTTCAATATTTAAACATATGACTACTCTAGCATGGCTTCATGGATCGCACATGCACATTATTCAAGTATCATTATACACAGCCTGCTCACAATAATGCATGCATAGTGGACACAGAGCCAGGCATACAGAGGCTCGTGTTTGCTAAGAGCTATGTTTGGAAAACTGTGAGGACTGATGTGGTTTAATGAGCAACGCCAAGTTGGTCAACCGATTTGTGTTTCAGGTCTACAGTTGGAGATCTTTGTCAGACAAAGCAAGATAAATGCATGTATTAATCAAAATAACTTCTTTGCCGCAGTACTGGTATTTTATATAATAATAAGAAAAAATGAAATATTGCTTCCATTGGGCTAATCTTTAATTGGTGCAAAACAGTTATAGTATTTAAATATCCATTAAAATACCTGAAGAATTTTTTTAAAGATTAATTATATTGCAGCCAATACTGATTTGTTTTCGATTGGACTCCTTGACTTGTGTATTCTCACTAAGTTGATTTAGAACTGTAGAACACTTTTAAGAGACAACCTGTATCCAACTGACACAAAAAAGAATCTTGTTGTATATCTGCCACCAATACCTACACCATGGATTTTGATGCTCTATTTCTCTTAAACTTTTGTTTAAATTTTATGGAAAAAAATCTCATCTTCCATAATTTCCACTGAGATCAAGCATGCAAATAAAAGGAGTCCTGAAATATGTTGTATCTTATGTAACATAAGCAATCTTGACATGATGTGTTTTGCAAATTTTGGTTTTGTGCCAAGAATTTAGAGTTTCCAGATTGCTGTACAGTAGCAATCAGATGCATATAGATTTCATACTACAAGCTTTATTCACTAAAGAAGTTTAAAATAATAATTTTAAAAAACCTAATTTTCCCAATAACTGTGAAATCATGATGGCTACCTTTGCCCACTCAGTAGGAATGAAGATGGTTACAGCTGTCCGCGGAGCTGGAGCAGTAGAAATCTTTTATTAATAAACTCATCATTTCTTCGATATTCCCTTCTAGTTTCTTAATAGCAGTTCCAACTCCTGTATGCCATTCCTGCGCAGGTGACGGGTCCATATTGACCAGATTATACTGTAATGAATAAGCTAGAAGACCAGTAAATTCAGCCATAACAAAGGAATAGGAGCAATAAAAATTATTTATTTCATTATAAATCACAAAGCTCAGGATCATGGACACCACCAGTATTCTGTGAAAAAGTTGGAACAGGTTGATGACTTTCGACTCCTCAATGAAAAATGCTGCAAAGAAACTCTGGAACACTAACATGCAGCTTAGACTGCAGTTCTGGGAGACAGAAGCTGCTGTGACGTCAGAGTTGGCAAGAGCAGGGAGACTGGAGCAAGTAAGATGTCAGGTGGGGGTTTGGAGCGCCTGATGGTGGATATACCACGCACTCCCATTCTGGCTGCACATCACTCCTCTGTGAGCTTTGCAGACATATCGATTGGCAAGTAAAATCAGTGCAAAATCCTAAAACGAAGTCAAAAAGGCAGGAAAGGGCCTAAGACAGAAAAACAGGCACCAGGAGGGAGAACATCAGGTTGAGACACAGGATGACGACATCAATGATCTAACAAGGAGTGAGAGGAGGTGAAGGGTATAAAAACACAGAGGTGAAAGAGGATAAGGTGTGGCAGATCTGACAAAGGTACAGAGAATAATTACAAAATTTCAGGAAATTTAAAGGGGCCTGCCACGTGGTGTATAATCAGTCAAACTCCCAGTCAGAGGTTCTTATAAGTAGCTATAAATGAGGTATTTATATCTAATATTAACCCTCCTTGGGCTGCCACCTTACCGCGGTGGAGGGGTTTGAGTGTCCCAATGATCCTAGGAGCTATGTTGTTTGGGGCTTTATGCCCCTGGTAGGGTCACCCATGGCAAACTGGTCCTAGGTGAGGGATCAGACAAAGTGCAGCCCAAAAACCCCTATGATGAATGACAGCGTTGAACCAAGTGTTCCCTCGCCCGGACGCGGGTCACCGGGGCCCCACTCTGGAGCCAGGCCTGGAGGCGGGGCACGTTGGCGAGCGCCTGGTGGCAGGGCCTTTACCTATGGGGCCCGGCCGGGCTTAGCCCGAAGAGGAAACATGGGCCCCCCTTCCCATGAGCTCACCACCTGTGGGACGGGCCATAGGGGTCGGGTGCAATGCAAGATGGGCGGTGGCCGAAGGCGAGGACCTTGGCGTTCCGATCCTTGGCTGCAGAAGCTGGCTCTTGGGACGTGGAACGTCACCTCTCTGGTGGAGAAGGAGCCGGAGCTGGTGTGCGAGGTTGAAAGGTTCCGACTGGACATCGTCGGCCTTGCCTCGATGCATTGCTCTGGCTCTGGAACCCGTCTCCTCGAGAGGGGTTGGACTCTCTTCCACTCTGGCGTTGCCCCCGATGAGAGGCGCCGAGCTGGGTTGGGCATACTTGTTGCCCCCAATCTCGGCGCCTATACGTTGGGGTTTACCCAGGTGAATGAGAGGGTAGCCTCCCTCCACCTGCGGGTGGGGGGACGGGTTCTGACTATTGTTTGTGCTTATGCACCAAACGGTAGTTCAGATTACCCACCCTTCTTGGAGTCCTTGGAGGGGGTGCTGGATAGTGCTCCTTCTGGGGACTCCCTCATTCTGCTGGGGGATTTCAACGCTCACGTGGGCAGTGAGAGTGAGACCTGGAGAGGCGTGGTTGGGCGGTATGGCCCCCCCGATCTGAACCCGAGCGGTGTTTTGTTGTTGGACTTTTGTGCTCGTCATGGATTGTCCATAACAAACACCATGTTCAAGCATAAGGGTGTTCACGTGTGCACTTGGCACCACAACACCCTAGGCCGCAGCTCGATGATTGACCTGGTTGTCGTTTCATCGGACCTGCGGCCGCATGTTTTGGACACTCGGGTGAAGAGAGGGGCGGAGCTATCCACCGACCACTACCTGTGGTGAGTTGGCTCCGGTGGTGGGGGAGGACGCCGGACAGACCTGGCAGGCACAAACGTGTGGTGAGGGTCTGCTGGTGACGTCTGGCGGAGTCTCCTGTCAGAAGGGGTTTCAACTCTCACCTCCGGCAGAACTTCAAACACGTCCCGGGGGAGGCGGGGGACATTGAGTCTGAATGGGCCATGTACTGTGCCTCCATTGTCGAAGCGGCTGACCGTAGTTGTGGCCGTAAGGTAGTCGGTGCCTGTTGCGGCGGCAATCCTCAAACCCGATGGTGGACACCAGCGGTGAGGGATGCTGTCAAGCTGAAGAAGGAGTCCTATCGGGCCTTTTTGGCCTGTGGGACTCCGGAAGCAGCTGATAGGTACCGGCAGGCCAAGTGTGCGGCTTGGATGGTCGCCTGGGCAAAAACTCGGGCATGGGAGGAGTTTGAAGAGACCATGGAGAACGACTTCCGTATGGCTTCGAAGAGATTCTGGTCCACCATCCGGCATCTCAGGGGAGGGGAGCGGTCTGCCACCAACACTGTTTACAGTGGGGGCGGTGAGCTGCTGACCTCAACGCGGGACGTTTTGGGTCGGTGGATGGAATACTTCGAAGACCTCCTCAATCCCACCGACACGCCTTCCTGTTTGGAAGCAGATTCTGAGGCCTCTGGGACGGGCTCTCCAATCTCTGATGCTGAAGTCACTGAGGTTGTTAAAAAGCTCCTTGGTGGCAAGGCACCGGGGGTGGATGAGATTCGGCCGGAGTTCCTCAAGGCTCTCGATGTTGTAGGGCTGTGTTGGTTGACGCAGCTCTGCAATATTGCGTGGACTTCGGGGGCAGTTCCCTTGGATTGGCAGACCGGGGTGGTGGTCCCCCTTTTTAAAGAGGGGGACCACAGAGTGTGTTCCAACTATAGGGGGATCACACTTCTGAGTCTCCCTGGTAAGGTCTATTCAGGGGTTCTGGAGAGGAGGGTCCGACGGATAGTCGAACCTCAGATTCAGGAGGAACAATGCGGTTTTCGTCCTGGCCGTGGAACACTGGACCAGCTCTACACCCTCGGCAGGGTCCTGGAGGGTGCGTGGGAGTTCGCCCAACCGGTCTACATGTGCTTTGTGGACTTGGAGAATGCGTTCGACCGTGTCCCTCGGGGTGTCCTGTGGGGGGTACTCCGAGAGTATGGGGTACCAGGCCCTTTGATACGGGCTGTTAGGTCCCTATATGAACGGTGTCAGAGTCTGGTTCGCATTGCCGACAGTAAGTCGGACTCATTTCCGGTGAGAGCTGGACTCCGTCAAGGTTGCCCTTTGTCACCGGTCCTGTTCATAATGTTTATGGACAGGATTTCTAGGCGCAGCCAAGGTGTTGAGGCGATCCGTTTTGGTGACCTCAGGATCGGGTCTCTGCTTTTCGCAGATGATGTGGTGTTGTTGGCTTCATCTTAATGTGATCTACAGCTCTCATTGGAGCGGTTCGGAGCCGAGTGTGAAGCGGCTGGGATGAGGATCAGCACCTCCAAATCCGAGACCATGGTCTTGAGACGGAAAAGGGTAGAGTGCCTTCTCCGGGTCGGGGATGAGGTCCTTCCTCAAATGGGGGAGTTCAGGTATCTGGGGTTCTTGTTCACGAATGAGGGAAAAATGGAGCGGGAGATCGATGGACGGATTGGTAAGGCGTCTGCAGTTATGCGGGCGCTGTACCAGTCTGTCGTGGTGAAGAGAGAGCTGAGCCGAAAGGCAAAGCTCTCAATTTACCGGTCGATCTACGTTCCTACCCTCATCTATGGTCACGAACGCTGGGTGGTGACCGAAAGAACGAGATCGCGGATACAGGCGGCTGAAATGAGTTTCCTCCGTAGGGTGGCTGGGCTCTCCCTTAGAGATAGGGTGAGAAGCTTGGTCATCCGGAGGGGGCTCAGAGTAGAGTCGCTGCTCCTCCACATCGAGAGGAGCCAGTTGAGGTGGCTCGGGCATCTGGTCAGGATGCCTCCTGGACGCCTCCCTGGTGAGGTGTTCTGGGCACGTCCCACCGGGAGGAGACCCAGGGGAAGACCCATGACCCCCTGGAGGGATTATGTCTCCCAGCTGGCCTGGGAACGCCTCGGGATTCCTCCCGAGGAGCTGGCCCAAGTAGCCGGGGAGAGGGAAGTCTGGGCCTCTTTGCTTAGGCTACTGCCCCTGCGACCCGACCCCGGATAAGCGGAAGATGATGGATGGATGGATGGGATTAACTATCCTTGTAAGTAATATTAACTAGCATTGCTAAAATCCTAGAAAGAGCTATCATACTAATGCTAACTAGCATGGTCGTCTAGTTAGAATGCTATCATTATGTAAGAGATGTAAATACTTTTGTAAGGGGTGTAAATACTTTTCTATGCATTGCTTCACAAAGCACTGCATTGCCTTTCATGGGAGGCAGTGGAACTTTTCTAAGGGCTTTGGATAATTTTCTTACCCTGGAAATCCAGAGATCTTGCAAAAGCACAATTTGAATTGTCTCTGCAAGACGTTCTGGAATCAAGCAATGGTACTTCAACTGCATTACGTGAGCAGCTTGGGGAAACAATCAAATTAATGGGTCTGATATAGGCGGGCCAGAGACGAGCTAAGCTGATGACAACAGCACTGCAACGTCTGGAATCATTTAGTAAACAGTGAAAGATGGCTACAGATGAACACCAGTTGTTTGAAACAACTTTGGCCCCTACAATGAATGAGTCAGACTTGGCTTTTCATCGATAAAAACGAATGGTAAATCACGCTCGAATCGTTCCTTTGCAAGAAGGATTTTTTTGCTGTTTTGCCGAATCAAAATGGTAAACTTTGCTCAGCTCTCAGCGAGGACGTTCGCTTTTTTCCCTCCCTCCTCCTCCTGTGTCTTATCCCACAGCTCTGTCTCCTGTGCCTCTATCTGGAGTATCTTTTCGCAATTTTCTCCGAAACCAAACTGAATAAGCGAAGATGGAAATGGTCAGCTGGTCTCTGAATGCTATTGATAAAATCTACTCAACTCTTCGAAGCGCCGGTAAGGGTCAACCGGGGCGTCAATCATGGTGATCGGGTTTCTGCTGATTGGAATGGGCAGTTACTGGAACTACCCAAAAATGGAGCAACAAAGATCTGAAACACGGTCGAGATTGGTCAATGTTCTGGAAGCGAATGGATGGCTGAAGGAACAGCTGGATGCGTTGATTCGTGCTAACGGTACTCAGAACCAAATGCTGGGGGAGCTGGGTCGCAGAACAGACGCTGTCAGAGGCGATCTGGCCGGCGCTCTGGGATTCATCCGCAATTTGTCATCGGACTTGAATAAACTGTCGGTACGGGTTGGGGCAACTGGAAATTAATTGGATTTGGAACTATTAATCTGGGAATTAATTGGATTTGGAACTTTAATTTGAACTACAATTTGACTGAATTAGACTATAAAAGTAACCACTGACAGACTGAGAGGGCAAAGAAGAATATTTGCTCTCTCCCTGCTATCCAAATAATTACTGTTTTGGCTCCCATGAAGACCTTCAACCTGGTCCTAATCAAATGTCCCTGAGAAGAATGTCAACAGAGTCTCCTCTCCCCCCGTACACCTGCATCTACTGACGCACACACTGACATGCTTACACACACTCACATTCACAGACACCACCTCGCTGTATCCTCAATTCTCTCTCCTGCAACAGGAAGCTGGATAACAGCACGCCTCGATGGCAGCGCGTTAACCTGTGGACTGGAGCTCATACCTGCCCATCCTTCCTGATGTGTCATTGTTAATGTCTGAATATGTGCTTAAATGTTTGTTGGTGTGGTGTTTTCTATTACCTGCGTTGTGAGTGCTGTACGGACCCACAACACAGTTGACCGTTTTTTCTCCTCATCGTGGAACCCTCCCCTCCCCAGATGTGTATCTCTCTATGTTTCATAAACGAGAGCGCCGCTTGGTGGCTGCATGCCCAACAGTGACCTGGATCTGTTTTTTGTTGTTGTTGTTTGTAATGATCTTGCAGCTCAGCTCAGGTCCTCTGGTAGAGGACCTGAGCTTGGAATTGGAAAAAAGAGGCAACATTTTTTTTATATACATACACTCACCTGAAGGATTATTATGAACACCATACTAATACAGTGGTTGACCCCCTTTCACCTTCAGAACTGCCTTAATTCTACATGGCGTTAATTCAGCAAGGTGCTGAAAGCATTCTTTAGAAATGTTGACCCATAGGATAGCATCTTGCAGTTGATGGAGATTTGTGGGATGCACATCCAGGGCACAAAGCTTCCGTTCCACCACATCCCAAAGATGCTCTGTCAGGTTGAGATCTGGTGACTGTGGGGGCCATTGTAGTACAGTGAACTCATTGTCATGTTCAAGAAACCAATTTGAAATTATTCAAGCTTTATGACATGGTGCTTTATCCTGCCGTAAGTAGCCATTAGAGGATGGGTACGTGTTGGTCATGAAGGGATGGACATGGTCAGAATCAATTACATTTACACATTACACCACCACCAGCAGCCTGCACAGTGGTAACAAGGCATGATGGATCCATGTTCTCATTCTGTTTACGCCAAATTCTGACTCTACCATTCCAGTCTTCAACTGTCCAATTTTGGTGAGCTCGTGCAAACTGTAGCCTCTATTTCCTATTTGTAGTGGAGATGAGTGGTACACAGTGGGGTCTTCTGCTGCTGTAGCCCATCCACCTCAAGGTTGTGTGTGTTGTGGCTTTACAAATGCCTTGCTGCATTCCTCGGTTGTACAAGTGGTTATTTCAGTCAAAGTTGCTCTTCTATCAGCTTGAATCAGTCGACCCATTATCCTCTGACCTCTAGCATCAACAAGGCATTTTTGCCCACAGCATTGCCGCATACTGGATGTTTTTTCCCTTTCATACCATTCTTTGTAAACCGTAGAAATGGTTGTGCGTCAAAATCCCAGTAACTGAGCAGATTGTGAAATACTCAGACCGGCCCATCTGGTACGAACAACCAGGAGAACAGTCAGGAGATGGTGCTGCCCCTTTTATCTCACTCTCCCCCCTTTCTGTCTCTAAAAGTTATGTGAAGAGGCAGCTGGAGAAACTGAACCGGAACAGGGCTGCAGGTCCAAATGGTGTCAGCCCCCGAGTCCTGAAGACCTGTGCAGAGCAGCTCTGTGGGATTCTGCAGCACCTCTTCAACCTTAGCCTGACCAAGGAGAAGGTGCCAGATGTTTTATGTTGCATTCAGACCAAGGACTTTGTCAGCGTCAGCAACGTCAGGATTACATGTTAAATCTATGGCGGAGGCTGTTGGAGGAGCGTCACGGTCTCTGCTGCACTTTGTGAGCTTTGGCTCCGTCAACTTTTCAAGCCTTTCCTGCTTTTCAAGCTTCAAATCTCATAAAGCCCGCAGCACAAAAGTTCAGCTAGTTGAACTTTTGACGGTGCTGACGGCCCTGAACCAGCGCGTTAACCAATCAGAGCTTATAATTGTAGCGATGTCACTACACGTATTTTTGAATGTAGCGGGAGCAGGACAAACCTACATTTTAAGTCTAGAAAACGCAGATTTAAAAAATAACACTTACCGAAGACAGATGGACAGGCGCTCTTCGGGAGGAATAGAGCGCCTGTAGTTGGTGTCCTGGTAGGAGGTTTGAGCCCAGGAGGTCGTAAAATTAGACGCGGGACAGACTGAAGTACTGCTGAAAGTGAACCTCATCCATACGTAGCTCCTGGAGCAAATGGTTAAACTCCCCAAACTCCTGCATCAGTTGAATATTGTGTATCCACAAACGGTGCTGATGTTGCTGAAGTCAACGCTGTCTAACTTTATTTAGCAAATAAAGCCAAGCCACTCTCTCAATACAATCTGCCATAGTTCAGAACGTACAGCAACAAAAGAAGCCCCGCCCACACGTTGTTTTTTGCTCAGAAGTGGCAGACTTTGCAAGCTTTGGAAGCTTCAACATAGAAGCGTTAAACTAGATGATTTGTGAGCTTTGCCTGATGCTGACAAAGCTCTTGGTCTGAATGCACCATTAGTGTTGTGGAAGACATCCTACCTTGTTTTAGTACCAAAGAAAACTCACCCATCAGTCATGAGTGACTATAGACCAATCGCCCTGACATCTCACATCATTAAGGTCCTGGAGAGACTCCTATTGCCCCACCTGAGTAAGCAAACTACAACATATCCGGACCCCCTGCAATTTGCTTGTCACCATGGAGTTGGTGGCGAAGATGCCATAATCAACCTGCTTCAACCAACTCACTGTCATCTGGACAAAGCAGGCATGTTGGGATTCTGTTTATGTGGCAGGTAGCAGTCAGCAGGTGCACCTGGTTCTGTCCCTTCAACCTACAGTTCAAAAGAGGAGCATGCTGACGCCAGTTGGTTCTCGCCTCAAGTGTGGTACATGGCTTATCCTTTATCCTTATCCATAGCTTATACTTTACTGGAGATCATAAATATTTGTAGAAACTTTGATACTGTTTTGAATGTTGGCCTGTGTTACCATTACTGCTCAGAGACTCGACCCATCCTATTTTCATCTGCCTCAACAGCAGTGCCGGCTTCGGGTGGTGGTGAATTAGCGCCCTGAGCCAGTGGCTCAAATCAATACGGCTCGGGGCCACTGGGCTCCATAAAGCCTCCCTTTATCTTAACGGAGGTAAAGAGAGGCTTTATGTAGCTCAGCGGCCCCACGCCATATCAGCTCGAGCCGCTGGCTCAGGCGTGACTGTCTTCCTGATCACACCCCTGCGTTCCCCCCTCCGCTCATCCTCCACACTTGGCCCTGCCCCTCCGTGCTACCTGGCCCCGCCCACTTTGGTAGACCTTTTTTCAAATGTTGCCTGGGCGGCGGGATAATGCTTTGTCATGGAGTTAATTTACTTTTTAAGTATTGGACTTCAACTGCAGGAGTGTAATAAGCAGAATCAGCAGAAAGAAAGAAAAATACGCAGCCAAACCAACCAAAGATTAGCTAAAATGCCAATGTTACCAAACTTTAGCTAATTTCCAAGTGTTGGCTAAAATGTTAGTGCTAGCTTGTTTGTGAACACAAACATATTTATTAAAAATAACTTAATGTATTCAGTGAAATAGCAATAAGATATAACATCAATATGGGTCAGTGCCTTGGCTGCTGCTGTTGATCTGCTGCTGCCGATGCAGATGGCTCCCATGTTTGCGCTTCCTGGCTCATCTGTACTCAGCCCCTTGTTGCTGTTGTTTACTGTAGATTTTATGTGTGTGTGCATGGGAGAGTTGGGGTAGTTGTGTGTGTGTGTGTGTGGTGGTGGTGGGGGGGGGGGGGTTATAGTTGTGATGATGATTTTATTTTGGGTTTGGGATTGGTGGGGTTTGTGGGGTCATTTTATTCTGTAAAGTACTTTGAGAAGCTATGTAGTTAGGAAAGTGCTTTATAAATAAAGTTTGATTGATTGATTAAACATTCCTAAAATTAGCTAAAATGCTAGTGTTAGCTTAAAGGATAGTAGTAGCATGGATGTTCAAACACAAACATATGTTGAACAATAACCTAATTCATTAATAATATTTAAAATGGGCTGTAAAGCAAATGTTAGCTAAACAACACTGAAATACTATTGTTAGCAAACATTTTGGCAAACACTAACATGACACGAAACATTAATGTTACGTTCAGACCGCAAGCTTTGTCAGCGTAAAGCAACGCTCATGAAGTGACTAATTCAACACATATACACAGAAGATACATTTTTCAGTTGAAGCTTGCAAAGCTCGTAGGCAGGCCTTTCCTTGCTGCATGTTTAAACACTCGCTGATCGTGGTTGGCTAGGCAGTGTCGACGTAGGGCAATGTCACACAGTGAGATGCTCTGATTGGTTTCCGTGCTACGTCAAGAGTATTAAGACCGTCAAAAGTTCATCAGCTGAAATTCTGCGTTCCTTGCATTATGCGCTTTGAAGCTTGAACAGCATGAAAAGCTTGAAAAGTTGATGGAGCAAACACTCACAAAGCGCCGCAGAGACTGCGACGCTCCTCCAACGGCCTCAACCGTAGACTTAACATGTAATTTTGACGCTGCTGACGCTGACAAAGCCTATGGTCTGAAGGCACCATAACATAATATATCTAGAAAGGAAACAAGAGGTCTTTATTCAAAAGTAGCCAATATGCAGATATCCGCTGAAATGCTAATGTTAGCTTAAATGATAGTTTTAGTACGTTGACAAACACTAAATGTTTTGTTAACATTCGCTCAATCCGTAATGCTTTTTATACAATGCAAATGTTGGCTAAAATTACCTGAAATTGGAATGTTGGCTAAAATGCTAATGGAAACATGTTGGCAAACAATAACATGGTAGTCAATGTTACACATGACTTATGTTAAGTTAAGGTGTTAAGTGAAAATGAGCCTAAATACTGATGTAAAATGAGCTGAAATGCTTATATTAGCATGAATACTAGAAGTAGCATGGTGAAAAAACACTAACCATGCATCCAAATCTTTTAGTATTTACTAAATGCTAAATGTGTTGATGTGGTAAATACTGCGTAGCAAACAAACGAATAGTAGGCATGAAATCAGACGTACTGCTCCACCATTTTGCATGTCTTTTGACCCGAATTTTTACGTTACGTAAGGTCGCCTGTGCTCCTGTTAAACAATAACTTATCAACTTAAATATTTAATCAGTTCTCAAAAAACAATTAAAGTAATCAGTAACCTCGCTACACTTTTACATTTATATGACGGAATTGCGTAAGTGTCAATGGTTCACAGTAGGCCATACTTGTCAACCCTCCCGATTTTCCAGAAAGACTCCCGAATTTCAGTGCCCATACCAAAAATCTCCCGGGGCCGCCATTCCCCCGAATTTCTCCCGATATTTGACGTGTTGTGTATCATGTACACTTCCTGTTTCTAATGTGAGAGGGATTGAGAATAAAATGTTTTACATTTTAAATACATGAACAGTTTCTTCATTCCGGACATAAAAATCCATCACGTTTGGTGAAATTTGCCATTTTGCATCAAAAATAGATAGGTCACCTAGGGGATTCTTATGTCAAGTTTTCAGAAGTTTTGCAGACTCATGCTGTGCTGCAACCAAAAAAACAAAAACAAAAAATTCTCACTCTCTCCTGACACAGAGACTCCTACGAGTTTTTGGACTGATTAACAGTGACTATTCCTAAATGTTCAGCGCTGCTGAGCAGGGTCATATCCAGGAGATTAATAAAGAGGGGCTAAAAGGGTCCAGGATGGGACTGTAGCACCAAAATAAAAGCAGAGGTGTTCTTGTGTTCATCTGTTAAAACTTCAATTTAAGGTAATTTAATTTTACTAAGATTTATGTGACAATGTGATTTGAAGGCAAATAAAAAAACATTGCAACCTTTGTACTGGGGCAAAGTCATATTTTCTGATGAAGCCTCTTTCTGATTGTTTGAGGCATCTGGAAAAAGGCTTGTCCGGAGAAGAAAAGGTGAGCGCTACCATCAGTCCTGTGTCATGCCAACAGTAAAGCATCCTGATACCATTCATGTGTGGGGTTGCTTCTCATCCAAGGGAGTGGGCTCACTTACAATTTAGCCCAAAAACAGCCATGAATAAAGATTGGTACCAAAACACCCTCCAACAGCAACTTCTTCCAAAAACAGTTTGGTGAAGAACAAAGCATTTTCCAGCACCATGGAGCACCGTGCCATAAGGCAAAAGTGATAACTAAGTGGCTCAGGGACCAAAACGTTGATATTTTGGGTCCATGGCCTGGAAACTCCCCAGATCTTAATCCCATTGAGAATTTGTGGTCAATCCTCAACATAAACCCACTAATTCTGACAAACTCCAAGAAGTGATTCTGAAAGAATGGGTTGCTATCAGTCAGGATTTGGCCCAGAAGTTGATTGAGAGCATGCCCAGTAGAATTGCAGAGGTCCTGAAAAAGAAGGGCCAACACTGCAAATACCGACTCTTTGCATAAATGTCACGTTATTGTCGATTAAAGTTTTTGAAACATATGAAGTGCTTGTAATTATATTTCAGTACATCACAGAAACAACTGAAACAAAGATCTAAAAGCAGTTTAGCAGCAAACTTAGTGAAAACTCATACAGTATTTGTGTCATTCTCAAAACTTTTGGCCACAACTGTACATTATATGCAACGCCATCAGATATCGGGAGAAATTTGGGAGAAGGGTGGCTCTGGGAGATTTTTGGAAGGGGCACAGAAATTTTGAACTCTCCCGGGAAAATCGGGAGGGTTGGCAATTATGGATGACATGTTGGCAAACACTAACCTGTTGGTTAACTGTATCTAGCTGCCAACTGTCCCTTAAAATACAGAACTGTCCTTTATTTGACAATTAATTGTGGTGTACCGTTTTTAACCGATAATTCAATTCAGTTTCAATTCAGTTTATTTATATAGCGCCAATTCACAACATATGTCATCTCAATGCACTTTACAAGAAAAGTAATTTTAATATAATTATACAAAAATTCCAATCAGTCAAAAGTTTTCTATGTAAGGAGTCAGTGTAGATTGCGTTGAGTCACTGACGTGAGGTTGTGCCCGGATCATGCAGACTCCAACCACAGCAGTTCCTCAGCAATCCCTCATACTGAGCAAGCATGTAGCGACAGTGGAGATGAAAAACTCTCCTTTAACAGGAAGAAACCTCTGGCAGAACCAGAAATGGGCTCAGTACAAGCGGTCATCTGCCACGACCGTCTGGGGGTTCGAGAAACAGAGCAGAGACACAAAATAGAACAAAAGAACTGATGTAAGAGCAATGGTGCCATCAGGGGGTGGCCTGCTGACTCCTGGCAGGGGCATCGTGTGGTGACTAGGTTCAGCCCCCACACTTTTCTGGCAGTTTTCCACAAACTACTTGCAGCAGTCACCCCTGTTTCTCTGGCCGCTCATAACTTCCCCCTCGGCATGAGCTGACCAATAAATCTAACGCACCACGAGAGTCGAGACTCAAGGCAGAACTGCCCATCATCAGGTGGTCACAGTCAAACTCTGTGTCACGTTCAGACGGTGGGGAGAGGAGGCAGATATAACATTTCAATTTTCTAGGTACTTAGAATGAGTGTTTCTATCTTGTAGATCTTTAAATTGGCTTGATATGTGTTTGGGAAGATGTTCTGTTTATAAGTCGAGTGTGTTCTGTATTATATTTCTGTTTTTAGACTAATTGGAATATTGTTCACCAGCTCAGTTAGCTGAATGTGGTTATATATTCAGCATGCAGTAGAAAAGGAAACTGACAAGGTGGGACAAATTGTCATTGATAAGCAGTGTTTATTCGTGGGTTTATTGGATATTTTGAGGATTGTTTGTTGATTAGCTGAATACTTTAGGGATACTTATCTGTTATTTTATTGTACCTCAATTTTGAGGAGGAAAAACTGAGAAGTTATGCCACAGTTCTTCAACTTCAACAGGTATGCAAACAATGAAAAAATTGGATATTATTTTAATGTTTTAAAACTTAAACTTTTTACGTTATTTATACCACCAAAAAAACCACTTTGTTGGTTTTTTCTTTTTTTTCCTTTATAACTCTCCTTTTCAAGGTGCATGTAAGCAATATTTAGCAGTCACTGTCCTGTCAGACACATTCCAAAAACATAGGTGTGTGTGTGTGTCTGTCTCTGTGTCTGTCTCTATGTGGCCCTGTGATGGACTGGCAACCTGTCCAGGGTGTACCCCGCCTCTCGCCCGTTGACAGCTGGAGATAGGCACCAGCCCCCCCGCGACCCCTGGAGGACTAAGCGGTTCAGAAAATGGATGAATGGATAGATATCCTGTCAGACCTGTGTCACTATCAAGTTTACCACTGTCCATTTTTAGAGAGGAATCATGTAAGTGAAGTTAAGAGGCCTTTGAAGGAAGAGAGATGCTTATTTCCATCCCATGGAGATGAAGATGGAGGAAAAGGCAGACCAGATGAACAGAGTGAGGGAGAGGTAAGAGAGGAAAAGGAGGAAGATGAAATGGTTAAGAGGAGCAGAGAGTTCAACCCCAGCTGTTACTGGCCACCAGTCATTGTATTTATCGGTTTTATTGTTAACACAAAAAAACACATCCATAACCCACACTTTTGAAAAGCTTGCTACACCCCTGACTCCTGGCCACCCCACTGCCTATTCTAAATTTTAGTTGTGCAAGGGTCCATCCTTGTTTCCCCTGTTTGTGTCCAATTGTTTCCTGGTGTGTCTCGTTCCCTTAATTACTCCCCAGTGTATTTATGTTCCCAGCTTCCCTAGTGTCTTTGCGTTGTCGTCTTCATGGTTCCTTTATGGTTTCTTCATGGTTCCTTTGTCTCTCCGAAGTCAGTTCATGGTCAATCTCTTGTCTGAGGTCCCTGCTCTGTGCTCCCTGAGTCCTGCCATAAATAAAGTGGATCTTAATTCATCCTGCCGCTTGCTGAGTCAACTTTCCACACAACGCACACATGACAAGTTGCATCAGTTATGCATTTCATCCCTAATACACAGCCAGGAAAGTTCCGCTAGATCACAGTTGTCAGACTAAAGGCCCGGGGGCCAAATCCTGCCCACCATAGCCATTTATGTGGCCCTCTAAACTCTAGAGGATCATATAAATAGAAACTTGAAGTTCTATTGATGTGCACCTAATACTATTTTGAAAATAGGAGTGCAACGGTACAGGTAGCCCACGGTACGGTCCGTACCTCGGTACTTGGGCCAGGGTCCACGGTACAGTTCGGTACATGTTTTGTGCAGAAAGAGACTGCTTTTTTTAATCCCAATACATATAGGCTATTTCATATTTTTGGGGAAAAAAGCAGAATGTCACAGTTAACTTAATCCGCCCATCGTTACAGGTTTGGGTGGGTCAAAAACCATGAGAATACAACATAAACGTGATGTACGTCTCTCTGGGATTATGGTTCACACACAGGGCCGCAGTAACAGAATGTTTTCTCTATTTTACCGGTTCTTTAAACGACAGCGCATCTGACCAAACTGACACAGGTGGCAAATAAATATTCTTCGTGTCCCCGCTGCTCAAAGGGCATTTGTGTGTGCATCAATGAATGGAGCGCAGCGCATCTCCTCTTTGCTTCGCGCTCCGGCGCACCGCAAAGAGGAGATGAACACAGCGCAACCCCGCGCCCCTGAATGCTGAAGCCCGCCCGGGCAGAAAGCGCTGAGGTCGGGGAGAAATTTTAGCAGCACCTAACACCAGGGCTGATTTTCGAAAAAAGCGCAACCAACCCGTGTACATTTTTTCGTTCCTCACTGTGCTCCGTGATGCGCGTACTGTGGAGAGGAGGATGTGTCTCTATGCCAACCAGCTGCTGGAGCGGGAAACAGTTAGCTGGTTGTTGCACCTGTGTCTGGGGGCGCGGCCCAGTTTGGTAACGTCGGGCTGACAGTAACTAATTACCAGCACAAAATTAAAAGCAGTACCGAAGTCCCGCGGTACAGGAGGACGGATTGTCCCGTGCGGGGCGTACCGAACGGTCCGGTACTTTACCCTGTCCCGTTGCATCCCTATTATTTAATCAAATTAATGTTTCTTTGAAAAGTCTTGAATCACAACATTTTGAAAAGATGTTCAGTGTTATTTATTTTTTATGAAGTACTTGTTGAATACAGAGACATATATTTATTAATATTTTAACGGTTTGTTAAAGGCAAGGCAAGGCAATTTTATTTATATAGCACACTTTCAACACAAAGGCAATTCAAGGTGCTTTACATGATTCAGTGGTAAAGAAACCAAATAATACAGGATCAAAATAAGAATATTAAAGCAGCTCATTACTAAAACAAATGCATTTAGTAACTGAAGTAGAAGTAACATGTATGCGAGAGTATGAAATTTAAAAACAAATAAAACATAAGAATAAAAAGGGGTAAAGAACAAATGTATGCAATATAGATTAAAAAAAAGATAAAACACAATCGGTTAAAAAATAAGAATAAAAATCACACCATGAGAATCAAAGAGAGGCCAAAAGATAAAGATCAAGAAGATAAAGATAGTTTGATCAATATGCCCTTTAAGGAAATTTATGACCTTGATATGGCCCTATATGGAAATGAGCTTGACACCCCTGCGCTAGACCTTCAATTTGTCAGGAGGTGTGCATGAAGGTATGGACCCAAACGCAGAAGCAGAGTGGTTTATTGAGTGGTTTACTTCCCTCCCTGGTGCTGCTTTTGTGCGCAACAGCAGACCGCAACAGCTCAGTGCATGCTTGTCATCTCATCCCTAATGTACAGACAGCCAGGTAAACCCTACCCCACCAGCAGCGCACCTCCTACGTCCTCCAAACTCCTGTCAAGTATCTCGTATTTTTATATTTTGTTTTCCGCCGTCTTCCCGAATTATTATTATTAATTATTATTATTATTATTATTATTATCCCGCAAATCTCTCATATTTTACTAATTGATCAAATTATCTGCCTCGCCTAAATGAAATGTCACAAACCTTGCAAGAACTGACACCTGCAGTAGCAACGCAGAGAGCAGGAATAACAAAGAGATAAATGTACCTGAAGATAGAGGTCATTTCTGCCCTGAAAATCCCACAAAATGAAGAAGATATGTGGAAAAAATGACAGCCAATTTACTTTTCTATAGAGGAGCAGGATGGTGCACAGCATTTGACTGTCAACAAAGGTAGGGTGTTTCAGATTCTGATCACTTTATTGTAGTGATTAATAAGTTGACAAGAGACAGAATAAAACACGGTGGACAGTCGGACTTTACTGACATAAATACAAATTGTCCGAGTAAAAACTAAAAATCCGACATGTTGACTGACGTGCTTCTCCTCGAACCGTAGGCTACTAATACATTAAAATGTATGAAAAACAATTGTTACCTCCATCTGCGTCTTCCCATTGATCTGTGCTTCACTGCAGCTCTTCATCGCCCTGAAGGCAACTAATGCGTGTGTTCATAACAAGCTCGGCATCAGCGGTTTGCTAGGTAGGCTATTTATTAATGTGCGGTAGACCAGCTATATTAACCCTTAAGTAAATTTAATTCAGTGTTTTATATTTACAATTATTATAGATATTAATGATTAAATAATCATGTTTATTTAAGCTTTAGAATATTTCATAAAGAGTGCTGAGCAGGGGCGTATCCAGAAAGTCTTCAATGGGGGCTAAATGGGGGCCAGTGATGATCTTATGGTGTCAGGTCATAGTAAAAGGAGGGCTGTAATCCTAAGGGGGCGGGGCCTACACTAAGTGATAGACCCAACATGGGGGTCAAAGTTAGATGTAAACAGATAAATAAAACACAAAAATTATATTATTATTATTGTTATTATTATTGTATCAGAATAACTTATTTAACTCTCTGCCTCCTAAAATTCAGAATACAACAAATAAGTAAATGAAAATAGAGTACTTTAAAGTTGGTGGTATCTGCTTTTCCCCAGTAACTTTTTTTTTTTTTACAATAAATGTACACCTCATGCCTAATATAATTAAAAATTAAATTAAAAAATTGTTGCGCAGCTCAAAATGTTAACTGCAAATTATATCATTAGTAACTTTAAATATAACACAACAAACCAAAGCGTTTAAGTAGGAGTTTCCTTAAGTCTTTATCATAGTATTCTACTGTCCAGTTTACTACAATAGTAGAAAAAAAAAAATTCTGAAATTATTGTTTATAGATTTGGTGTGCCACCCCAAAATTGTGGCCCCATCTGGCCACCCCAATACAAAATTTTGGGAGGCGCCACTGTTTAGGATTACTTTATATATTAACCAAAGTAAAAAGTTGACAACAGGACATGAAGGATGTTTGGTCACTGGCAGTATCATCCAAACCGATGCTCCCCGTCCAGCAGGGCACAGAGGAGCCTGATAACTAAAAGATCTGCCTCCTATTCTACTTTTAGAAATCCTAGGAACTACCAGTAGACCTGCATTCTGACAACAAAGTGCTCTGTTAGGAACATATGGAACAATCAGATCTCTGATGTACGATGGAGCTGATTATTAAGGGCTTTATACGTAAGGAGGAGGATCTTAAACTCTATTCTGGATTTAACAGGGAGCCAATGGAGAGAAGCCAAAACAGGAGAAATGTGATCTCTCTTTTTAATATTCATCAGAACTCTTGCTGCAGCATTTTGGATCAACTGAAGGCTTTTAATTGTATTTTGTGGACTTCCTGATAATAAGGAATTACAGTAGTCCAGCCTTGAAGTAACAAATGCATGGACTAGTTTCTCAGCATCACTCCTGGACAGGATGTTTCTAATTTTAGCAATATTCCGAAGGTGAAAGAAAGAAATCTTTCAAACCTGTTTAACATGGGTGATAGGGGAAAATCCAATATCGATCTAGATAAGGATTTGGCTGAATCAGTCTCCATTGAAGTTTTAAAGATATTTATTAGGATCTGAACAGGAACCCATCTCTCTGGTAAGATTGCTCTCTCCCTGAGCTAGACAGTAGTGCACTCCCTGTCCTTAAGCTCTGTGAACTTATCTCAGAGTGAACTGTTCCAGAGACATAACAATGTCTGTCAGTGGCCTTCAGTTGATCCAGAGTAGGTAAAATGTAAATTAGGGTGTATTCAGACCTGCACTGTTTAGGCCACTTTAAATGGACCAGAGCTCGTTTATAAACGCAGGTCTGGACCTTTTATGAAGGTGTGAATATACACAAACGAATCCTGATGCGGATCAAAGAAATGGACCGAGACCACCTAAAAAAGTTGAGTCGATGCGAACAAACTCCACAATACATGCACCTTTTTGTCAAATTATTCATATTATTTAACCCACGCGTTTGACTCACAGTGCAACAAATCAATATCCCGAATGTTGTTAATTCCTGATCTTCAGTCTTCTGTTTAATCATGCTGCTGCCAACATATCGGGGGTCAGAGCAGACAGAACACATTGTTTCCTTCTGTTTACTGCTCACATTTGCTGTTCTAAATTTTCATTTACCTCTCATCGCTCAGTCATTGTCCCAACGTTGCCTCTGATCACAACCAAACATCAATTCAACAAACCGTGTCACCACACATCTTGAAAACTCCGATCCAGTCCGCCTGCTCCGTCTCTCCGACTTCATTCTGCCGCAAGTCTCGCTGCGAGGAGTTAGCCCCGGGGCTAACTCCTCCAGTAGTTCTGCTACAGTTCTTCTCGGGTCTCATCCGTGGCTCAGCTCCATAGCACGGCCCAGTGCTCGCTCACCTCCCATCCTTGACAACGCCTTGTCATCTTGCTCCGGCTCTCCTCAGCGTCTGGAAGCCGAAACTTCTCTTCGCCCTCGCATCCATTCCTGCACCTCTGATAGCCATATGATTTCACAGCTGCTTACCACCTATTCCGGGTCTTTGCTAGTTCCGCCCACGTCATTGCTATCCAATAGCAGCACCGATCGTCACACACGGATGTGCTTACAAAATATAGTCCACTTGCAAAAATGAACAGTCTGAATACAAACCGAACCAAAGGAAAAAAAAATGTTTGCCTTTGGTCTGGTCCAAACAAGCAGACTAAATGACTTTTCTGGTCTGAATACACCTTAGTCTTCTCCTACTTCAGTCTCAAAGTCCCAAGCAGATGCTTTTACTAATGATTACTACTAATCACTAAACAGAACTAATCCTGAAATAAGTAAAAATTACACTCAGGTTCGTTACATTATTACCCGAGGCCAATTTAATGCAATCCAGATGAAGTGATTGATGTAGCAGTTTCCTTTTTAAAGCTTCTGTTCCAAATACAACAACTTCTGTCTTGTCTGAATTTAAAAGTAGAAAATTCAGAGTCATCCAGGTTTTTATGTCTTTGAGACAGGCTTGTAATCTACATACATGATTGGTTTCATCAGGTTTTATGGATAAATATAATGGTGTATCATCAGCATAACAGTGGAAATGTATTCTATGTTGTCTAATTATTTTACCAACTGGAAGCATATATATAGTAACGAGAATTGGTCCAAACACAGAACCCTTGTGTGAAGAAGATTTATTATTTACATGAACAAACTGGAATCTGTTGGACAGATATGATTTAAACCAGCCTAGTGATGTTCCCTTTATCCCTACAACATGTTCGAGCCTTTCTAAGAGAATATTATGATTGACTGTAAGGGACGCTATTTGTTCCGTATTTCATAAATATCCAATATGCCTGTCGCACATAGAAATAGAAATAAAATACAGGAAATCACAGAAGTACAGTCTACAAAACTGTTGTGACGGCAGGATCTAAAGGGACTGCCAGTTGTTTGTGTTTGGGGCTCGCGAGTGTTGCGCGCTCAAGATTGGTCAGACAGGTGAAACAACACACTGACACCTCCCATGTAACTCTCACCTTTAAAAATGTCCTCAAACCCAAAAGTGAAGATGCTTACAGAGATACAGATGTAAAGGAGAACAGTCCCATCCTTGGCTGGACAGGGTCAGTAAAGGCAAATACAAGGCAAATGTTCTCAGTCAAACTCTAAGAACACTTGCTGTACAGTACAGCAGGCACACAGCTCCAACTATAGCTTGCTCTAGAGCTCCCTCCACTCCATAAAAGGCCCCTCATTTTTCAACCAATCGCAGGCCAGCTGCCACAGGAGCAACTGAGAGCTGAGCCAAAAGGCAAACCTCTCGATTTACCAGTCGTTCATACCCCCATCTATGGTCAGGAAATCTGGATGATGACCAAAAGAACGAGATCAAGGATACAGGAGGCTGAAATGAGTTTCCTCCATAGGGTGCCTGGGCTCTCCCTTAGAGATAGGGTGAGAAGCTCAGTCATTCGGAGGGGACTCAGAATACAGCTGCCGCTCCTCCACATCGAGAGGAGCTAGTTGAGGTGGCTCGGGCATCTGGTGAGGATGCCTCCTGGACCCCTCCCTGGTGAGGTGTACAGGGCACATCCCACCGGGAGTTGACCCAGGGGAAGACCCAGGACTCGCCAGAGGGACTATGTCTTTTCACTGGCCTGGGAACGCCTCGGGATTCCTTCCGAGGAGCTGGTCCAAGTGGCTGGGGAGAGAGAAGTGTGCGTCTCTCTGCTTAAGTTGCTGCACCCGCGACCTGAGCCTGGACGAAGCAGAAGACGATGGAATCATGGATGGATGGAACACAAGAATGTGAATGCCTACAGCATCGACACTAACTAAACAAAGTGGTGAGCAGATAGAAAATAACATCGGAACAAAACTTCTGTGAGAACAAAACGTCTCACTTTGATATGAAACTTTGGTTTCTTTTTGCGTGTTGTAAGTTTTGTTTAAAAGATGTTTGATATTCCTTTACTGAAGTTACTCACAATAGGTACATTATCCAAAAGTTCTCAAGTTAAGTAACAGTTGCAATACTTCCAAATAATATTACTTAAAGAGTAACTCACCCCCCTACCAGAGTATGAACCCGCCAACATTTATTTTTTGGAAAATGGCTCAAAAGGAGGCGTGCCTGGCGGACCAGGGAACAAGCGTGGGGATCAAGAGTCAAACTCCGCCCGCAGAACGTGAAGAAAACGAGGAGGTGGCAAAAATTGCAGCCCTCATCCGCTGGGGGTTGGCTCCAAAAAGGAGCAAATTCCCTTTGATTCACATGTTAAAAATGCCAACTATACAGCAAAAATAATATATATATATATATATATATATATATATATTATATATTTATATCGAATTATTGAAGTAAGAGAACGTTTCCACGATATTCAAAATGTTCGAGTTTCACCTATTTTGTCTGTAAAAACCGTGATGAAAATCCAGTCCCACGTCCTATAAAGAAAGCCGACCAATCAGAGCGCAAAAAGCTCAACTTTAAATTCCTTCGCCTCAATCACGCAACAAAGAAAGACTGACAGCCAATGGCGAAGTGTGATCTTTCTCAATAGGTCGTGTTAGCCAATCGTACACACGGGAACTTGTTCTCTTCCTGGTTACGTCAGAATCTCTGGGAGCCATCGGTACTGCTGTGGTGTCAGGAACTGGGCAGGGAAGTAGAGGCGAAGGAAGAAGAGTCAGAAACAACTACCGTGCTTCTTATGGATATGTACCTAATCAGCAGGGTGTGACTACGGGGAGCCGACTGTGAGATTTACGGGGGTTTCAGCGGATTGGTTGCCGGACGTTCTTTGACATGGCTAAGCCCTGCCTTATCTGATCGTCGAAGTTTTGGGTGAAGAAGTTCTGACAATAGACGTCAACGTCGGTGCTGTCTTCCTGCTTTGACACATCTTCACACAACAAAGCCAGAGGTCATGGTGTCCTGGATCATTTCCCGAAGCGTTGTGTAAGTAGAAAAACGGCTGAAAACTCCTGGAGCTTAAGTGTAAAGTAGTTTAACTCAGATAGAAACCCAGTACTGGTTCTGGCTAAATTGGCTAACCTGCTGTCGTAGTCACGCCAGTTCCGACCTAAATAAACCTCCTCATTGTTCTAACGTAGTGAAATCGTAAACAGCAGCACTCAGCTTTGTATAAGATGTAAGATTATTAGTGGATAGATGAACGGATCCCGTGTTGGCTGGTCTGAAGACCGAGGAACCTGTTATGGTTCTAGTTCATACCTACGTTGTGTGTGTGTGTGTGTGTGTGTGTGTTTGTGTGTGTGTGCCTTAGAAGTGCAGCTTGAAAGCCACCCATGCCTCGTTTGATCGGACCAGCATAATGCGTTCTGGTACCGTGGTGATATTTGTTGGATGTAGTTTGGTCCCTGCAGAGGAAATGGTAGCCCACTGATCTGATTTCGTGAACCTTGGTCATTATCCTTCTGTAGAAAAAATAGAAGAAACGAGCATAAATAGGAGATGGGTGCTGAATATTATTGCGCAGATTCCATTTGCTTATTGGAATGACGTCACACCACACCTAACTATAGTTAAGACGTCCTAGCAACAATAAAACTATTTCTCAGGACTTTCATACAATGAAGCAACTATTTTACTATGCTTACAAATTTTTCAGAACGAATTTCCTTCACGTTTGTTACACAGTACAGGATCTGTATTTAGTATGTGATCAAGACTAAGAGAGCAATAAAGTTTTAAAAGCTGAAACTGAACTTCATTGTCATGGAACTATCTTTTCTTAAGACGGAAGGTCACATTTCCTTTAGAAGCTACCATTCTCACAGTTTAAATAGGACAGTCGTCCTTGAGACAAAGACATTTAACCTGGATTCTTTTTCAGAGCGAGCAGTCTTGGTAACAATAATATCCAGACCTTCTAATCCACCATTAGGCCTTATTTGGGTGTGATGCATTTGTTTGTAATGTCAGAACTAAAGAATGGAATAACATCTCAATTAGAGCCCTGTTTTGTTGTTGGTCATTTTGACTGCTGAGGTAAATTAAAATCTGGTTATTATAAACAAATTATTTTATATATCAAGCCCTGAGAACATTGAGAACAGCAATATAACATACACCCATCCAATTTCTGTACTGCTGCATTCTAATGCTGCAGCACTCAGGCTGTCAAAAAACTCTGTTTCTTTTGGTGTATTTTAACAAAGTGTTTGGTCAAATTACTCGTGTTCTGGCCCTTGCTAGCTAAGCTTTTATTCCACTTGTGACAGCGTGCATTGTTGGCTTCTGTTCGTTCTGATCGTTTCGTTCGCTCTACCAACGTCTCTGTGTAACTACTGGTTAGCGGCGCTTGTAGTGAGAGCGCTGCACAGCAGTCGCTCATCCCACCATCAGTTCCCGCAGCGTGTGTGCTTTTTAAGGACCAGCGGGTGGCCAATACAGTGTTTGGCTTGTGTTTATATCTCTCGCAAAAGGCGACCTCAATTTTACCGTTAAGAGCACCGATAAGGCTGAAGCTTATCGGTCTGGGTGGACCGTCAGAATCGGCTTCGGGGCTAATTCAGTATCGGGTTTTGGTACCCGTCCCTAGAACAGACGCAGTCCTCCCTGGGACTGCTAACTAAATCCACTGCTGGATTATTTTGTGCCTAATGAAAACTTTGCACACGTTTTGACACGTGCAAACATTTGATAGATCTAGGCCATAGTTTTGAAATTAGGGAACATTTATACAATTCAAGAGATCACAATACAGCAAAACTCTCTGAACAGGGTCTTCTCTATTTCCTTCAGTGGGAGGAAATCCCCCTGGATGTGCTTTTTTTTGCATCAGTAGTTAAACTGCAGCCATCTGTCAACACCAGTCTGTGTCAGGTGTTGTGTCAGGTGTTGTGTCAGGTGTTGTGTCAGGTGTTGTGTCAGGTATAGCACTCCGAAACCTCAGTAACGTCCTGTTAGTGAGATGATTATTGAGCTTGACTTGTTTATTGAGATACAAATTGTCAAAGTACAAATAAGCAGGTAATAATTACCACTATCATTAGCTTTCACATACTCAACAGTCATATGGGTTTTGACTTGGGGTTTGTGAGGCATCTCTGACATTTCTTATCCATTTTCCCAGTTAGTTTTCTGACTCACCACTTGAAAATTTCTACCTCCAAGTACAAATGGAATGCACCATAACATCATGCACTTCTACTCACATTCGTTTATTCAAGATGCAAAATATCCAATGAAGACTGAGGGGAGAGGCAACTTGTTCTACAGTATTCAATTCTAAATTACTTTGTTAATCCCAAATGGAGATTAAATGTTGTTGTAACTCATTTTCAAAGTTTCTTAAAAGATTTGTTTTGCATAATGATGGCCATGGGTAGGGATGATGTCTTGTAGCACTCTGCAGACCTGAAGAGGCTCTGACTGAAGACACTCTGTAGTTGTAGAGGTTGCTCATGGTTGTCCATAAAGTTCATTTTTATGAAGAACCCTTTTTTTACACACTAATCTCCATAGGGTCCTCAGCATCCAGCGTGTTTGCCAAAATAAAACTCTCCCCCATCCCAATCTTGAAAAAAATAATTGCAATGGGAAGAAGAAAAAACTGCTACAGGGAAATGTGACTTTGGTCTTCAAGAACAGCCTGTGGAGCATGTTTTATTATTTTGGCCGGAATAATTATCCTATTGCAGCTGGATATCCCAGCCTTTTTAAACTAAATTTGTAGTGCTGAATTATTATTTTTTGACATGGGGATATGGTTTTTGTTTTTTAGTACCTTGTAAAAAATAAGTAAGGCATATTTAGTACACATCGAACATTGCTTCTCAGCCACCATTAAACATACATTCATGGCTTCTGGTTTCATTTTAAGTGGGGATGTCCTGATAGAAATGCTCTGATTCGTTAAAGCAGTAAATATCGGGTTTTTCCTGGCTCAAATTGAAGCAGAGGTGGTACCATCCTGACCATGCGCCAACACATGCATGATTTCTCTGCATTCAACTGAGTCATTTTATTTAAAGGCAACATATTTTTTAGTTAAGTGTTCTAATAAAAATATGACAATTATCATTTTAAAGTATCCTTTTATCAAAACAATATACATAGAAAAATAAGGTGCCAACTTTAAACTGAAAGTGTATGAAGTTGTAGAGATTTATCCACACATCTGGCAGCTAGACATTAACTATTATTATTAACTATAATTATTAACTATTCATAGCCTATTATTATTATTATTCTGTTCCACGTTTCATCACAATAAGCACTGAAGGCATTAACAGGTTTTGAAAATCGGATCTTTATTCAATTAATAACAGTTGACAGCCAAAGGATTACGTTTTTTTGCTTCTCAAATGGCAGATGTTAAATGGGTTCCTGCAGCTAATTTGCTGTTTCAGGTGGACCAATCAAATCTCTCTCTGGGAGCGCTGGATGCTGAGATGGTGAGAATAATCTGCATTCAGCGCAAAGATGGAGAGATTTTCAGACTCTCTCCGCACAATGGAAAGTGGTAGTCAACCAAAAATATTATATTAATATTTTTAACCCATCCACAGTAAAACAAATTTTGGCCAGACCCATGACATTTAGATTATCTATCTTTTTCCATCTTTAAACGGTTCCTGCAACATTGCAGAACGTTTTTGGAGCAGAAAGAAGAGTGTGTAATTATCTTGAAAGTAGCATCTGCGCAGAAAGAAAACATGACAGTGTGCGGGGTAGTAGAGAGGAGTATTTAGTGTTCAAATACACATATTTGTTTATCTACTCTTCACATCAGAATCAGAATCAGTTTATTGGCCAAGTATGTCACATACAAGGAATTTGACTCCGGCAAACTTTTTCCTCCAGTACAGAACTTGAATAAGTGAAATAAAAAAAAGAAAAATATGAACAAAAATAAGTAAAAATACAAATAAATATCAGATCGTAAATAATAAAGGATAATATATACACCAAGCCGGGGTTATTTTACAGTGAGTATGTACAGAAGTGCAGAGTTATAGTTTATTGTTATGTGAGTGCACTCACACACTGTGACTAGACAGAGTTCGTCAGAGCGACAGCCTGGGGGAAAAAACTGTTTTTGTGTCGGGTGGTTTTGGCGTACAACGCTCTGTAACGCCGACCTGAGGGGAGGAGCCTAAACAGATTGTGGCCAGGGTGTGAGGGGTCAGCGGTGATTTTCCTGGCCCGCTTCCTGACCCTGGCCCGGAATAGGTCCTGAATGGAGGGAAGATCGGTTCCTATGATCCTCTCTGCAGTCCTGACTGTTCTCTGCAGTCTGTCCTTGTCTTGCCTGGTGGCGGATCCGAACCAGACAGAGATGGATGAGGTCAGGACAGACTGGACTATTGCTGTGTAGAAGATGATCAGCAGCTCCTGGGGCAGGTTGAACTTCCTGAGCTGACGCAGAAAGTACAGCCTTTGCTGGGCCTTTTTCCTTATTATGTTGATGTGTGAGGTCCACTTCAGGTCCCGTGTGATGGTGGATCCTAGGAACCTGAAAGACTCCACTGTGGGGACTGGCTTGTTGAGGATCATGAGAGGAGATGTTGATGGTGGTCTCTTCCTGAAGTCCACTGTCATCTCCACAGTTTTGAGCGGGTTTAGCTCCAGGTGGTTCTGACTGCACCAGAGAACCAGCTGTTCCACTTCCTTTCTGTACACAGACTCGTCGCCGTCGCGGATGAGTCCAATGACGGTGGTGTCATCTGCAAACTTCAGGAGTTTCACAGAAGGGTCCCTCGACGTGCAGTCAGTGGTGTAAAGGGAGAAGAGCAGTGGGGAGAGAACACATCCCTGGGGGGCGCCGATGCTGAGGGAACGGGAGCTGGATGTGAACTTACCCAGTTTCACCTGCTGCCTCCTGTCAGTCAGGAAACTGGTAATCCACTGACAGGTGGAGGGAGGCACGGTGAGCTGGGACAGTTTTTGGTGGAGGAGCTCTGGTACAATGGTGTTAAACGCAGAGCTGAAGTCCACAAACAGGACCCGAGCGTAGGTACCTGCAGAGTCTAGGTGGTGCAGGATGTAGTGTAGAGCCATGTTGACGGCATCATCCACTGACCTGTTTGATCTGTAGGCGAACTGCAGGGGGTCTAGCAGGGGATCTGTGATGTCCTTCAGGTGGGACAGTACCAGACGCTCAAAGGATTTCATGACCACAGATGTCAGGGCAACTGGTCTGTAGTCATTTAATCCAGTGACTGGGGACTTCTTGGGAACTGGTATGATGGTGGAGCGTTTGAGGCAGGAGGGGACCTCACACAGTTCCAGGGAGTTATTGAAGATCTGGGTGAAGATGGGAGCCAGCTGGTCAGCACAGAATTTCAGAGAGGCTGGAGACACTCCATCTGGTCCCTGAGCCTTTTTAATTTTCTGTCTCTGAAATAGCTGGCGCATTTAATAAATATTTTTTCTCTTTCTGTTTCCCAGTGAATTAGACAGGAGGAAAGCTCTCTATATTATCTCTATAATCTGTTTAGATCCATAAATATGATCACATTTGTAATCTGCAGTACTTTATTTAGGAAAAATGCCTTTAGTTTCACAAATGAACGGATCGCTTACAGCTCTCGCAAAATGAATTCAGACATAGAAACGATCATTTCCCATCGCTCCGTGGCTGTTATGAGCCAGGCTTCATGTTTGGTAAGAACAAATCCGTCATAAAATGTGTCCTGTCCTACATTCTGACCCTGATTCTGAACCTCGCCAGTCCCTGCCTACAATTTTCTAATCTTGTCACAACCATGATGACCTTTTAACTGCTTGTTACGATAATTTGTCGTGACTCTCCTCGCGAGGTTGTTTTTTAAAGTAGTGGCTGATTTTTCCAGGTAATATCTGTAACTCTAAAATCCATAACGTTACTCTGAGACAGAGGATAAAAAAAAAACAGTACATGCTTGGATGCAAAAACAAAACATTTAGCTGGTTGAAAAGGCGGGGAAAATCAGGATGGCACCAACCAGCGGGAAACACTCTATGGAAAACAATTTTATCGTCTTTTTCTGCGCTTCCCCTAGCACACTGCTGCTGATACAGCGCCCCTTAGTGGCGCAACGCAGCAACTGCAGCTAAAATAACATCCATATAGATGGCGGCAGAGTTATATCAGGCTGAGGCGGCACAAAATTAGCTGGAGGCGGCCGCCACGCAAATTTGAACGCAGGAAAAACCCTAACAATAATACGTGCTACATGTTAGAGTCTCAAAGTATCTAATAACACCACAAAGAGTCACTATATACGTTGCTAGTCACTTTAAAAAAAAGTCACTGGAGGAGACGGAACACTCACTAAATACAGTGACATAGTTGCTACGCTGGAGTCAAGTTCCCTTCTGGAAGTCATGACTACATGACTACGTATATATATATATATATATATATATATTATATATATATATTATATATATATATATATATATATATATTAGGGATGTTCGATATTGGCTTTTCTACAGATATCCGATATAGCCTAACTCATAATTTCCGATACCGATATAAACCGATACCGATATGTGGGGACCCTCCCTCATAACAAACAAAAACTACTAAACCCTTTTAGGGAACCACAATGAAATATCATGTTTCATGCATACTGGAGTTTTAAAAATTTAGAAAATGTAATAAGTACTAGAATTTTAGTTAGGCAAATGAAAAAGGTGCCATTTTTATTTTGTCTTCAAAATTAGCTGGAACATTTTCTCACACAGAGAATAGTGACAAAGGCCCACCACTAAGGACAAATTTCTACTTTTAGAAAAATGTAAACAATATTATACTTCTATAGCAGTGAGGTAAAGTGGAATGGAAAAAAAGGATGGTTAAAATGGAACAGATTCATTAAAAGTTGTTCCACCATTGTCTGATACAGCTCTGTTATAATTACATTTTCTTTTAAATTTCGGGTTCTCAGTTAAAATGAATTCAAAAGTTATCAAAAAAGGATCAGACAGTACAGCGTTATGAGGAAGGACTGTTCTTTCTTCACACTCAATGTCATATGTCAGTAAAAGGTTCAAAGTGTGGGTGGGTCCCTATACATCTTGAGTAAAGCCATTTGAGTGTTGGCGTAAAAGGCAGAATATAATCATTCATTTTCAGTGTCAACATGAATATTGAAATCCACCACTACAATGACCATGTCAGTATTAAACACTAAATCGGATGAAAAGAAAAGTCCCATATTTTATCTAAGAATTAAGGGTAAAGATGATGGAGTGGACGATGTAAAACCAAAAACAAGTGGTTTTAGTGTATTGGAACTTGGAAAACTAAGGGTTAGATGTCAAAAATAACTGTAGATATTAGTTTGTCTAGGATTAATAAATATGAATGAAAAATGTTTGCTACCCCTCCTCCTTACCCGGTACTTTGAGAAATGTGAAAATTAAAAAGAATTGGAAGCAGCTGACTCATTTATGCTGGCATAATCCTCCGTCTGCAGCCAGGTTTCTGTGAGACAGAAAAAATCAATCTGATTATCGCATACTAAGTCATTAGCTAACAGTCTTTGAAGAGAGAGCCCTTATGTTGAATAAAACAGTTTTTTACAGTTATATATATGTTTATGTTTATATTTATATTTATGTGATTGAGGTGTGTTTGTTTGAAATACATACACAACAGGGTCTCCATTTAACTATCAGAAGCTTAGAAAGCCATGATGCCATCATCTAATTGTTTAATGTCACAAATATTTTTTCTAGTGTATGGAAACCTATCCATTGAATGAAAGTAATAAAGTTGTAACATTTGTCTGAAGCTGGTTAGTGTTAATTGATAGTAAGATTTACACAAACCATACATTAAGAATCATCCATGTTTGAGTAAGAGGAAAGTGTTTTAAAAGTATAATTATAAACTCTACACTCTGACTTGTAGAGCTGTGTTGAAATAATCGAAAAATCGATTCTGAATCGATAGAAAGGGTATAGAAATCGAATTGAATCAATTCACAAGTTCAAAAATGGATTTTATTTTTTAGAATAGTTTGCCCTTTTTAAAGTCAAAATGGGAAGGAACAATCCAGACAGCCCTTTTAAGTTTTGTGTCTGACAGGGTTAATACAGTTTTCCATGGTGAACTGTTACTCATCCAGTGTTAAGTCATTGAATTTCTGGCATATAATTAAGATAATAGTAAAAAAAAAAAAAAAAAGCTTTTAAACCACTGACCAATATCAATATTGAGTTGGATCAGATTGAACCGAATCGATTCCAAATCTTGACAATCGGAATCTTGAAATTTGAACCGATACCCAGCCCTACTGACTTGTTGTTTTTACCTCTTTTGGGGGGAATCCTTGTCCTAATTAAGGCATCCGACTTGTTCAGTTCCCGACTGTGCACAATTAGGTAGTTGATGAAGTTATAAATGTAAACATTTGAGAGAGGAAATGAGGGCTCTGTCTAAATCAGATACAGAATCATTCAATGACTCTGAACATTATTTACAAATTAATTTATTCTATCCACTCCACCACTAAGTAAAACACATTAAATTGATTAATTCCTCACAGCCTGATGTTTTGAAGCCTTAATTTCTGTGAATTATGAGGATGTTCTGCTTACAGCTAATGAAAACATTTAAGATTACGATTTTAATGTTTCAGACCTATCTATAAAACATTTAAATCCAGAAATGTGGGCTTAATTAAAACATATGTTTAAAACCTGCTTTAAGGTTGTTGTTTGTTGCTGGTGGTGGTCAGAGGGCCGGTGGCGCCCGTGTCCAGCAGCGTCGCCTCTGTCAGTGCGCCACTGGGCAGCTGTGTTACAACGTAGCTTGCCATCATCAGTGTGTGAATGTGTGCGTAGATGGGTGGATGACTGAATGTACTGTAAAGTGCTTAGGGGTCCGTAGGGAAAGCGATATACAAATACAGGTCATTTATCATTTATTTTCCCATAAATGATTTCCTCCAACTACTCCAATTTGCTTTAGTTGTGTTTCAAAAACAATCCACTCACTTCTTTCAGGAGAAAGTCAGATAATCAAATTCTTATTTGTCAAGTCCAAGCAGATGCTGTGAGCTCAACATTATGGCAGAAGCTGGAACCCTCCCCCATCTATTCTCTTTGAATGTTTCATGCTGTTTTCTTACTCCTTTTCCTTAGTTTCCTTCTGCTCTGTGCTCCCCTCCCTAAAACTGGCTGTTAGTGGTGTTCGATGTCAGGAAACCAGGGAAACTGACCCGGAGCCCCAAGTCAAAGCCCATCAGAGTACACTGGGGCTATTTTTTTCAGCTGCATGCAGGGTGGAGCAGTGGACAAGGTATGGGAAGATTGTTAAGAGGACTTTTTCTTTAACACATAAGACTCTGTGGTTTGTACATTTTTAAGATTGTGAAAGTTTTCAAGCAGGTTTTTTTCCCATCAAAATTCAGAGACATGTTTTGCAGCCTTTTTCTGCTGCTCTAACAGGCACTGTGGCTGCTGTTGTTCTGGGAGTGCTTCACCAAACATGGGTGTAGCTTTATAATTATTCTACAGGAATGTCTTATTCTGCTCATACAGCTACAAAGCTTGTATGAGCAGATTGAAACAGGTTATTAGGAGCAGCACATTATCAAATGAAGTTTTCCTCTTCACCATGTTCACATGTGGAGGGGATAGGCTACATTTCTTAGAATCCTCCCTGAGGATTGACCATCCCTTGAGGTTGTACTTTATGGGAGTAAAGCCTTTGAATTCAGTTGCATAGACCAAGCTATGGCTTCTGCGACCCATGTGGCCCATGCCTGGATTGTGGGAGCTTTGGATCTCCTCAATCACGATGCTGTTATGCTTGTAGAATTTACAAAATGCTGTTATTCCAGCAGTTTTGTGTATTTGAGATTCTCCCCGGTGTCTTGGCCACAATCCGTAAATCCACAGCACATTCTCTCAACAGTGCTACTCCATGCAGCCATGAACAAACTTTGTGTAAACCCCACATCATGTATAGACCCCCACCCCTCACCCTAAACTCCACCCAGGACGTGAATACACATCATCACTAATAAACAATCACAACTTCTGGTAGATCCACCGGCTTTTTGTGTGCCTCATAAGATATCCCCACATTCTGACTGATTGTTCTGAGTTATTCTGGACATGCCTGACCAGGACAAGGCCCAGTCTATGTCTTGAGGCCAGGGCTGGACTGGCTGTCTGGCGTACAGGCGATGCCCGATGGGCTGATGCACCTTTTTGTGCCGATCCAGGTCTGTTGTAATTTAACTAGAAGCATATTATAAGCATATTATAAACGTATAAACTGATCTATCGACTGCTGTTCACGCAGCAGCTTACACCAGCTGTTCTCTCCATCACAGTCTAACACACAGAGCAGGCTGAAAAAGACACAAAACCAATAGTTTTTTTGGATATAGTTCTGATTTAAAGTTTCAAATTAGCAGCAGACTACAGTAACCTGCAAGCAGTTTAATAATAAAAAAAATGAAAGTGTGTCATGATGTTTTTTTTAACAAATCAGCACTAAAGTTAGTGTGACGGTGTGGGCAACCGGTGACTGTACTTCTGATTGCTGATCTGCCCTGTCTGCTTGGTCACTGTGGTATTCTTTGGCTGACTGGTTAGCGTACATGACTCTCATCCAGGAGGCTGGGAATCGAATCTCGTCCTGGTCCTTTTTGTGTGTGATGCCACGTTAGGTTCAGGTTGACAGACATTCTACCCGATTTGACAGAGAGTTTATTTGTTTGTTTTTTAAGCATTTTGTCAAGTTCTGACATCAAGGCAGTGGCTGGTTACTAAAAGTGCAGCTCATTAAATACTCTAAAAAGGCATGTAAACTAAGACAGCAGTCTGTTTTGTTGTTTCTTTATACCACCTGGTGTCCAAAATCACCAAAAGACCAAATTAGATCAATTATGCTTTCAGCATAAAGCATGTGGTGCCCAAACGCTGTATTTACTACTAATCACAGCGACTATTGAGCACTGTTCTAATGAAATGATCTCTGGGCTCTACTCCTTCGGTCGATTCTTGGGTGACGGAGAGCAGGGGCTGAGTTAGGGGGTGGCTACTTGGGCTTGAGCCCCAGATGTTTTCTGAGAAGCCCCGAATCTCAATTTTATTTTTGGAAGAAGAAAAAGGCTTCTCAGAAATAAGTTGCAGTACCAGAGTTCACCAGAGTGGCAGCAGCTACGCAAAGTAGCCTTTGTAGCGCCTCCCTGAGTCCCCTGAAGAAGAAGCCTCCTTGTGTTTGGTGGGAGGGGAGGGGATGTGCTGCATAAACGCCTGGAGAAGAATCATGCTGATTTGGACATTAGGAACGTTTTTAGACAAAAAGTACAGATTGAAAACAGCAGCTGTAATGAAACGGATCATGATTCAGGTCTGTGAATCTTATTTTAAAAGTTCTGGCTTGTTAAATGTCAATTTACTATAAGTTTTGGTAGAGAAAATGAATCCTATGAAACATATGGGAAGAATATAAAAATACTTATATAATAATCATGAAAAATGAGTACATATCACAAAGGCAGATGTTCTCTGGATTATTAAGTAGGCCTATCAAATTAAAAAGAGTAAAGTAGTATTACAGAATAAAACTAGTCAAACTTTGAGAATGGGCTATAAAATTATGATATAATGTTGTCTATTGCACTTTTTCATCATTTTGGCCAACAGGGTCAGAGAATTCAGCCATAAAATTGTTTTACTCTTTAGTTTTACACTTAAAGAGTATAATCTGTAGCATTTATTAATTTTTTTAAAAACTTTTTATTTATGTTATCTGTTCTTGAGATCACAGATTAAGCAGATGAATATGTGTTACTTTCAGTTCCTCCATAATGACAAAAACCACTCATTGTGGACCAACGTATAAACACTTGAATTAAATGTGAAATGGTCAGCCGCGTTTGTGTAATCAAATGGTGAGATTGCTGCAGAGATTTGTATATAAGGTTTGGGACTTTTGCCTGGGTCTTAGGATGATGTTCTGAAGGCAACTGAACTTTCTCTTCTTGTCCTGAAAATATTTCATCTCTCATCAAAGAGGCTTCTCCCAATCCAGTCTTTCAGAACTGAAGAAGCCTCTTGGATGAGAGATGAAATGTTTTCAAGGCTAGAAGAAAAAGACCAGTTGCCTTCATTTAAACTCTCCAGACCATGTCCTACCCATGTCCATACCATGTCCTGGATGACTGAGAATATATATATATATATATATATATATATATATATATATATTACACATACTTGTGAAACAACTGGAGATGCAAAGAAGGATTTTTCATAAATTAATTAGATTATGGACAACCCTGAGAATTGTCTGCATCAGATTATCCTACAGCAACAGAGTGTCTTCAGTCGGAGGCTTCCTCAGTTTCACTGCAACACAGACCGCTACAGGAAATCCTTTCTCCCCACAGCCATCATGGTCTACAACAACTCCTTGAAAAATGATTTAGTTATTAGCTACAACAATAATTAAATTCCCTCTGGCATCAATAAAGTATTTTTGAATTGAATTTAAATATAATGTATGTATTTATATATATATATATATATATATTTGGTCCATAGTTCTCAAACCGTCTGCCTTGAAGTGGTTTGTACACACCATACAGTTTGTGCTGATTGTTGCTTATACATGGCCATTGGAAATAAAGTAGAGCCATGCACTTCTCTGAGATGTTCCCTTGGCTGGGAGAAACTGTAGAGATTATTTGCAGTCATGTCTGTAACTAGGTCAAAACAGGATCTTCATCAAATAGACAGGTGAGTGGGAAGTACTGTGTTAATTGTCCTTATTGTGACATCATGAGAAGGGAATCTTTCAAATGGCTCTGAGAAGCAAATGATTCCTGACACCAAAATCTCATAGAAAAGCAATGGTTTTGATTCATGCTTGTAGTATTTATAGAGACAGTAGGGACCTAAATGGCAACATAAAAGGATGAAAAAAGAGAGATTTACATAATATGACCCCTTTAATGACAAACTGCTGCCCTAATTATTTGTGAAGGCACACCTGTAACAAACCACATCACCATGACCTGTCCAACTTGTTTTCATGAGTCATCAAAATTGTTGATGAACTTTGAAGCAAGTTGGGTTCCTGGTATATCTGGCTGTTTTAGTTATAGTCTTCAGTAAAGACATTCAACGATGAGGATGATCCAAGAATAAAAAATTACACTCAAACTAAACCCTGCTCCAGCCACCCTCAAGGAAAACTAACAACAAACATCCTGACAAGAGTTACCAACAGTTGTCCTTAATCATTTGTGATGAGTTTAATTCAATTCAATTCACTTTTATTTATATAGCGCCAATTAACAACAAATGTTATCTCAAGGCACTTTACAACAAAAGTCATTTCAACACAATTATACAAACATTCCAATCAGTTAAAAGTTTTTTATGTAAGGAATCCCAGCAGATTGTGCTGAGTCATCAAAGTGAGGTTGTGCCCGGATCATGCAGACTCCAACTACAGCAATTCCTCAGCAATCCCTCATACTGAGAAAGCATGTAGCGACAGTGGAGAGGAAAAACTCCCCTTTAATAAGAAGAAACCTCTAGCAGAACCAGAACCTGGCTCAGTACAAGCGGCCATCTGCCACGACCGTCTGGGGATCTAAGAAGACAGAGAAGAGACAGAATGGAGGATGCTCTGTGACTTTGAGCAACATCCGGACTGATGTTCCCCATCCAGCAGGGGACACTATAGTTGAGCAGGATACCAGACCATGTGGAGCTTCTATGGGGAGAAAAATACTGGGAGAAAACTGGGTTAACAATCATAATAACAGCAGAAAAAATATATCTGGAGTGTAGTAGCGAAAAGTAGAAGAGAGAAGAAAAGTGGTCAGTTTGTCCTCCAACAGTCTAAGCCTATAGCAGCATAACTACAAAAATAACTCAGGATAACCCTAAGCCACTAACTATAAGCTTTATCAAAAATGAAGGTTTTAAGCCTAGTCTTGAAAACAGAGTATCTGCCTCATGGACTAAAACTGGGAGCTGGTTCCAGAGGGGAGGAGCCTGATAACTAAAAGATCTGCCTCCTATTCTACTTTTAGAAATCCTAGGAACTACCAGTAGACCTGCATTCTGACAACAAAGTGCTCTGTTAGGAACATATAGAACATCAGATCTCTGATGTACGATGGAGCTGATTATTAAGGGCTTTATAAGTAAGGAGGAGGATCTTAAACTCTATTCTGGATTTAACAGGGAGCCAATGGAGAGAAGCCAAAACAGGAGAAATGTGATCTCTCTTTTTAATATTCATCAGAACTCTTGCTGCAGCATTTTGGATCAACTGAAGGCTTTTGATTGCATTTTGTGGACTTCCTGATAATAAGGAATTACAGTAGTCCAGCCTTGAAGTAACAAATGCATGGACTAGTTTCTCTGCATCACTCCTGGACAGGATGTTTCTAATTTTAGCAATATTCCGGAGGTGAAAGAAAGAAATCCTAGAAACCTGTTTAATATGAGATTTAAATGTCATGTCAAATATTACATAGAAGTTCTTTCCATTATTACCAGAGGACAAATTAATACCATCCAGATGAAGTGATTGACTTAGCATTTTCCTTTTTAAAGGTTCTGGTCCAAAAACAACAACTTCTGTCTGGTCTGAATTTAAAAGTAGAAAATTCAGAGTCATCCAGCTTTTTGTGTCTTCCAGACATGCTTGTAATCTACCTAACTGATTGGTTTAATCAGGTTTTATTGATAAATATAATTGTGTATCATCAGCATAGCTGTGGAAATTTATTCCATGTACTCCACAAGTAACCCTTGAGTGCAAAGAAGATTTATCATTGACATGAACAAACTGGAATCTGTTGGACAGATATGATTTAAACCAGCCTAGTGCTGTTCCCTTTATCCCTACATGTTCGACCCTTTCTAAGACAATATTATGATCGACTGTGTCAAAAGCAGCTCTGAGATCTAACAAGACCAGAACAGTTACAAATCCATTATCTGAGGCCATTAGAATATCATTAGTAACTTTTATCAGTGCTGTTTCAGTGCTATGATGAGCTCTAAAACCTGACTGAAATTCCTTAAACAGGTTGTTGCTGTTTAGATGCTCACATACTTGATTAGCAACTATTTTCTCAATAATTTTGGATAAGAAAGGAAGGTTAGATATAGGTCTGTAGTTAGCTAAATGATCTTGATTCAGGGAGGGTTTCTTAAGTAAAGGTTTAATTTACAGCAACCTTAAATTCCTGAGGCACATATCCATTTATTAAAGATAGATTATTTTAAATTTCTATTGATACTTTGAGATCATCCCACAGTGGGGTTTTGACTAGGGATGCACCGATCCATTTTTTTCGTTTCCGATGGTGATATCTGAGGTTCATAATCTGCAGCTGCAGATATGATACCGATCCATACAGTACTGAATTACATAAACTGTGTGCTGTGGGGACAAAGCGCTAGGGATGCAACTATACAACTTTTTTCAAACCCATACGATAAAAATACTTGGATCTTGCCACTACCGAGTACCAATGCCAATACTTCTACCACACACAAAATGCAATAAATTGGAAGACAGGTTTTATTTTCTTCTCTGTTCTTTGTTACATCAAATGACAAGGAATTAGAAAAAATACAAAATGACAGCAAAAGTAAAATTCTAAGTGAAAAATAATGTCTGTGAAATTACTGCAGTTTGCACATTTTAAGTATCGATTCATGGTATCGGTTAACTTTAACCAATACTGATACAGTACATTAGAATGGTATTGGCCCCGATATCAGTATCAGTGCACTCCTAGTTTTGACTACAAGCCTGAGAACCATTGGTGTGACATTTTAGAAGGTGGGGGCCAGTTCATAGTATTGTGATCCATTCAGCTGCTCTGGTAAATAACAACTAAATAGCTGTTAATCAGATTTTGCTGTTTCTTTTTTTTCTTTCTCTACTAGTAGTAAAAGATTAGACCTGTGAGGAAAGGTTGGAATCACACCTTTACTACAGTAAAAATGAATTTATAGCAAATAAGAGACACCTGCTATTTTTGATTGCTCTAAAATAAGCTTACATTCATTAGCATGCTAAAGTCAAAATCCCTATCTGTGTGTAAATCTGCCACTCATTACATGGTCCCTGAATAGTGATGGCAGTTGGAGAAACCATGCCAATCCTCATTCACATGGTACATCCATAATTTAGCTTCTGTTCCAGCTGTTGTTGGGTATTAATCGTGTCACAGCCATGTGGTCATGTGAGAAGATTCTGATTCCTTTAAGCAACATTTGGATAATACAGAAAAACTCACTCTGCTTTAACCATGAGTTTGTTTGCAGAGCTTTAAAAAAGCTTTTAGGACTGTTGGTAGAGAATACTTCTGATGCAGAATGCCTCGCTACCTTTGGAGAAAAACTCAGTGCCTTGAAATAAGAGAGGATAACACACAGCGAAGACGAGAGCCAGGCAGCTTTGGCAGTCTTTCAGTTTCTATAGAAACAACCGAAAAATAAACTGCTGTGGTTGTGTTTGCCTGCTGCTGTGGAGACTCTGGTATGAGGGAGTATACATGACTAAATAGTGTGTGTGTGTGTGTGTGTGTGTGTGTGTGTGTGTGTGTGTGTGTTTGGTATGCTGCTTTTCTTATGGAAGCCTTCCAGCCCCAGAATCTATATGGTTCTGCCGATATTGTGAGATCAGGTGTTCTTATAGAAGCAAAATATGTTCATGTAAACATTTTGCTAAAGTTGACCAGTTCATGGGTTTGAAGGCTTAATCTGAAAGGGGAGATTTTGGCTAAAAGAAACTAGATGATGGCAGCCTCGCCATCATTATGAGATAACCTTTTATGTGTATGCCATTTGAAAAAACTGATAATACCTCATTGAATATTTCTGTCTTTAATAAAAATGTTCCAATATCAAGATTTAGTACTTTTTTATTTACCTCAGGGGAAATGGTGGCCTCACTTCCCCCTTTAGATATATGTTTAGTCCCGGCTACATGGCAGTCATTGGGGGCAGTGCCCACCCATGGAGTCACCTGTGCCCACCCTGGACTAATAGCAACGGTTTTTGTTTATCTTATTTAGGGTTCTTTGTTTGTTTTTTAGAATACCCATGTTCTATTAAAGAGGTGTGTCCTGATTGTCAGCCCTACAACAATCCAACCAACGAACAAAGGCAACGTTTCTGCCAATTACAGAAGGGGGTGGGGTGGGGGGTGGACTGCCTGATCCCAAACTGGGGGGTTAGATGATGGAAGTGGGGATTCAAACTCCTGCTCTCCCTTAAAAGAGTCGCTGGTAATAAAATCTGCAATTAGAAGGCAAAAATGCCCCATTTGTTTACAAAGGTGTCTCTGCCGTATCAAAGGTTTTGTCCTGACAAATACTGCGTAAATATGCATTCCAACATACACTCAACAAAAATATAAACGGAACACCTTTGTTTCTGCTCCCATTTTTCATGAGATGGACTTAAAGATCTAAAATTCATTCCAGATACACAATATTACCATTTCTCTCAAACATTGTTCACAAATCAGTCTAAATATGTGATAGTGAGCACTTCTGCTTTGCTGAGATAATCCATCCCACCTCACAGGTGTGCCACATCAAGATGCTGATCTGACATCATGATTAGTGCACAGGTGTACCTTATACTGCCCACAATAAAAGGCCGCCCTGGAATGTCCATCTTTAAGTCCATCTCATGCAAAATGGGAGCAGAAACAAAGGTGTTGCGTTTATATTTTTGTTGAATGTAGTTGAGCTATTCACAGCCTGAGTACTCCACATTCCGAATGGGACCAGACCACAGGAGTGGGAATAACAGGACTCGTATGACAACAAGATAAACAGTACAGTAGTTATTAAATGTACTGTGCTGTGGCGTTGTTGTCATTCACTTCTTCGATGATTGTTCATATCCTGCTTTTACGCCATCTGCTTCACTACCACCTAGCATCTGTTTGACGCACCAATGCCAAGTGGAAAAATGCTAACATGAAAGGACGCATGTCACCATCTATGCAACCACATGCTATTTGATAACTTGATTGACCCTAACTGATTTGTAGACTTGAATAAAGGCTTTTGGTCAAGGGATTAGTTCGATCATTGCCATAGTGTGATTTTAGGTTGCAATCACACTAGCCCTGTTTATTCCGCTTGAAACGAACTCTAGTTCGTTTGTACGGAAAATCTTGTTTGTTTGGGCAGGTGTAAATGGGCAATCGAATTGTGCAGCTCATAGAATGCTCATTCATACGCATGAAAAACACGGCAGCCTTTTTTGTTGTTTTCCTACATTTCCTTATGTTCAAAATAACCAAAAGACTAGATAAATAAGACACTGCAACGATGTCCAAAAACAAAACAAATCTTCTACCACTGGGCCTGTATCGTATTAGTTTGGTCATTTCTTACAGTTAGTGTTGATTGTATCTGACATGATGTTAGCTTGATTATATGTTGTGATGGGCTTCTTGAAAATTATGGCTACAAGGATAAAAGCTTTTTTTCTGGAGTGCAATGAATGTCAGTTTACAATAATTTGCATATTTATAACAGAAAGTCGCAAATAGCCTAATTGGCTGTTGCTGATAAACAGCTAAACTTCATTTCGAATGACTAAACATAAAATATAATAAAAATGTAAAGATATACTGCTGCTAAAAACCAGCTTGTTTGTTTGGTTTTGGTCGCTGAGAGGTAGCGGTGTTGTGCCAAAAATAATTAAATACTTTCTTTTTTTCCCAGTCAGTACTTACTGTTTAGCATAAATATGTCCTCTGTTTTCCTGCTGGAGTAGCTACCAGCACATTTTATAACATTTAATAGACTTAAATGCTGTTTTTAAGGGGAAGTATTCCAAGTATTTAGAATACAGTACCAGAATTCAGCAAAGTAACGGAATAAGTTACAAAATACATTTAAAGCAGGTATTCAGAATTCTGTAAGTAAATACATTTACAAAGTATTCTCCGCAACACTGACAACCAGAGGGTTGAAAACTCCAAAAACTTGGATTTGCATGATATAGGTCCTTTAAGCGAACCATTGCCTATATGTCTGTTGAATATCCAACCTAAAACTAACTTCACCACAGTCAGATGTAATAGCAAGGAGCGGTGGATGAAGTTGTCCCAGAAAAATGTTTCAGTAGCTCACGTAAGCTTTGCGTACTGTTTTGAGCCAATCCTCCAAGCACTAAAACATTTAAGTAGCAATTATAAATAAAATAAAATACCATGGTCAGTTGTCTTGAACAGGACTCTCCTCCCCGGCTCGCTACGTATCACTTTTACAAGACACGGGAAACTTAACCGAGTAGTCCTGCTAACAACACCTGCTTGCTTTTAGAATATGTACCGGTTCTCCACCATGTCCTCGGAGGCGAAAAACAAACAAAAAAATACAACTGGGGTAGTTAGACCTACCAGCTTCAGCTGTCAGTGACTGGACTGGGTTCCAGTGTTCTGGGCTCCTTCTACATTAAGCTATAGGTGAGTAGCTGGTAAGCGTTAGCTGTAGCAGCTTAAGTGAATTACAATAACCTTTATTGACAAACTAAACCAAAGGTGTCAGCCGGGCGACTGTGGCTCAGTGGTAGAGTAGTTGGCTTGCAATCGGAGGGTCGTAGGTTCGATTCCAGCTTCCTCCAGTCCTACCTACATTGTCCTACCGAGCCATGTTGGGTGTCGGGGTATGAATGCGAGTGTGATTGGGTGAATGCGGCTTCAATGTAAAGCGCTTTGAGTGGTCAGTAAGACTAGAAAAGCGCTATATAAGTTCAGTCCATTTACCATTTACCATTAATATACTAAAGTGTCATTAAATTTTTAAAAGATTAAAAAGCATTAAACTAAGCCATCAATTTAGATTACCAAGATAATTAAAATAATATATAATGGTTAATAACATTACTTTTCTTTGTATTTACTGATACTGTTACTCAAGTCTCTTAACTTGATTGACTTTTGTGTCTTATAAAGGTATGATTAAAAAAAGTTTGAAAAATTACTTTATTTGATTCTACGTTACAATTGGTTAATTGAAAAACAACAAAATGACCAGGGGAGGTGCTTAAAATACCTTTTTTTACATTTTGTAATAGTTATTGATAGTTATCGTTTTCGATCATTCTGACTATTCCCTTTATCGATATGCTCGTTTTATATATTTTCCAGCCCCTAAAATCAGGTATTCTACAGCTTTTTAGCATTTTGGCTGCTGTTATTTCATCTGTGTATGTCACTGCAATCAAGAAAAAAAAAATCTAATCTCATGTTATCATTACAGCATAGGATAGAATTCTCCTTTAAGTTCTCAGAGGGCAAATTAATCTGTAACAGTAGTAAAGTGACAGAAGCATTAGATTCACACAAGAAAATATTAAAAAACAGAATTAATAAAATACGTAGAGTAAGGCAAAAAAAATTACAAGACTGAAGTACTATGCAGTTACTAAAATTAAAGTGGCAAAGTTCGATTCGAGGGACGTGTAAGTGAGCATGATTATTTCAACAACAACAAAAATCATAATATGCATGACTAATTTTTCATTAAAACACAACTTAGTGTTAACATGAAGTGAAAATCTGAACTGTCCAAACTGATATCTGCAAAGAAATGCAGCAGAAAGGCTAAAATGCGGAAAACAGTTACTGTAGAGTTGTAAACATTCGTTGAGTTTGGTGATGGTACTTCTGATTTGTCATCAGTTTAAGCACTTATTACATAAAATGAATTTGACAATGACAAGCAAGTATTGAATGCTGTAGATAATTAAAAACATATTAATCGCAGCATTGTAGCCTTAAGGTACATCATTTTCCAGCAATGGTTATTCCTGCTCAGTAGAACCAGGTGTATTTTGCTTTCTACAGAGAACACTCTGCTGTGGAAACTGCAATGGAATGAACAGAGAAAGATTGAGTCGTTTTTCTTGCTCACTCTGTATCCCTGAAACAAAGGAGACACTGTGTACAAGCTGAGACAAGATGTGCGTGTGTGCAAGAAAGGGTGTGAAGGTTCATTGTTTTCTCTCTGTTGTGTTCATGTGGAGCTGCTATAAAACCCGTTTCTCTGTCACATTCTGACTCTGCAGTAACTCTTCTTTCATTACTGTCTCCTTTTAGATACATAACAAATGGGTAGTTCTTCATGACAAGTGTTTTCCTAATAGAATCAGATTAATTTCTCACTGCGCTGCCAAAAGCGATGGAAAAAAAGTATGACGACTGATGTAATACATTTTATACTACAAAGGAATAAACATTTGGAACACAGCAAAGTATTTAACAGGCCAGAATTGTATTCATTATTCTGGTAAGCATTCTGTTTAACTTAATATTTTTCTATATGATAGTTAAAACCAATTTGATGTGTGCATCCTGTAGACAGGACATGGTTCTAATTGGTTCATTGTTTTTTTGTCCATTGTGTTGATTTATCACAAAGGCTTATTTTACAAGGAGAGTCAACCTCAAAAAGCCAGAAAACGTATTTACATATGCACAATAATTTGATGAAATTATTTACTTCATCTTGAAAATATCTGACCTGAAGTCATTTATGTCTTTTATTTGTAATTTTCTACAATGGGCTGAATAGTGGTTGCACTTCTGACTTTCAGCAAATTGGTCCCGGGTTCCAATCTCTGCCCAGGGTCTTTCTGCATGGAGTTGGCATGTTCTCCTGCTGCATGTGGGGGTTCTTTCCATGCCACCCAGTTTCTTTTTCAGGGCTTCTGGTCCAAAGACAACAACTTCTGTCTTGTTAGAAGTTAAAAGCAGAAAGTTTATAGTGATTCGTCCTTTAATCTTTTCATCTAACAAACTGTTTTGATTCATCAGTATTCATGCATAAATCTAGTTCTGCATCATCAACATAACTGTGGAAATGTATGCCATGCTGTCTACTGATTTTACCAATTGGAACTGGTATATATATATATTTATATATATATATATATATATATATATATATATATATATATATATATATATATATAGTAAAAAAGAATTGGTCCAAGCATAGAATCCTGTGGTACTCATAACTAACCCTTGAGTGTGAAGATCTATCCTTTACATGGACAAACTGGAATTTGACAGACAAATGACAATAATTTTAATCAGCCTGGTGATGTCCTGTTGATCCCTGCAACATGTTCAAGCCTTTCTAAAAGAATATTATGATCAACTGTGCCAAAAGCAGCACTGAGATCCAACAAGACCAGAGCCTGACTGAAAGCTCTGATCCCCATTGTGACAAGCAAAGCGAATGGAACAACAAAATGAATGGCTGAATATGAGAGAACCGGAAGGAGTGGCAATGTGAAGAAGGTCACACAGATGAGGAGGGCAAGGCTATGGATGCACTTAAATACGAGGATTTGATTTTAAAGTGACCCAGGATTCAATGCTGTTGAGTATATACCATGAGTATTGAAATTAAGAGGGTTCTATTTATAAATGCTGCCAGCTTTTCATTGATACGGGATCCCTGCTGTACAGAATGGAACTTAAATTCCGTCCACAACCATTTCTCCCGGCTGAATAAAGCTGGTGCACCGTCTCTCTCTCTCTCTCTCCATACACATGGATGGCGGCATCTGAACTCACTCCCCCCTTTCCAAACTGGCGGAGCTCTGAAAGACCTGTCATGCTGATTGGCAGGAGCGCCAATCCATCAAACCTGCTACAGCTCTCTGGCAGTGTGAGTGGACCTCTGCACAAAATAGGAGGGAACAAAGCACCGGCGGGGTGTTTAAATATCCAAAATAGCTGAGCGGTTTCCTCTTTCAGTTCGCTTCTACAAGTGGACAGGTTCTTCCAGAACTTCAAGAAGACACTCTTTTCATCCTAACACGTCTTTGAATTTTCCTTTTTCGCAACCAAGTTCTCCTTCAGCTTCGACCGGCCATCGAAGCTGTTCTGCCTTTATTTTATCGCATTTTTCTATTCTTCCCCTCCTCCCCTTTTGCGCCTCTAAGGAGCAAACTCCTTTTATCTCCTCGCGTTTTTCCGCCACAATCAGAAGGACTTTTTCTTCTGCACCTACAATTTTACCACCCACATCACAAAGTAAGAATTTTCCAATTTCCTGGGTGGAGCCAGATAAGATACTTAAAAAATTATTTTATGTATGCATGTTTCCTAATTTTGAATGAACCAGATCTGTGTTGAAAAGTATTTGATTTGAACTTACCGTGTTGTGCTTTTACGAGTAATCTGTAAGCCTTGTGTTGGATTGTGAATATTTGTGTTTATGGTACTGCCTTTTACTTTATTAGGTAGAGGATTTGATTGTAGGAAATTATTTTGCTTCTCTTCCTTACTCCGCCGGTGGGTGTTTAGCGTTGGGCCGCATGGAGCGCTTCTCAGAGACACGCAGCGCCGAATGTAGTCATTAATTCTCTTTCTACCTGTTAGAGAAAAATAGTGGTTGACCTAGAAAGAATCACAGACAGGGGTCGGAGAGAAATTGAAGTTAGTGAGCTCTGCAAAGGCAGATAGAATACGTTTTTTGCAGAGGGAGACCAGCAGAATACTGTGGTTGACCATGTGTCTGCTCTCCTCCTCTCAGCTCGTCTCCTGGTCTCAAAAGCCCATCCTCTTTGCAGTCTCTCTTTATTTTGTGAAACTTCATTAGCATCTTAAAAGAACAGGGTGTCACACCAAGGAACATATGTCTGAAACCAAATGACATTTAAAAAGTACATTCAAACTATGTGATAAAGAAAGGTACTGAAAAGAAAATAATAATAATACAACATTATTTTACCTAACATTTCCCCCCTGAAATGTGGTTTTTAAATGTGATCACGAACAACAAAAAGTTGGAAAATAGGTAACAAGTCCAAATGTAAAAATAGAAGAATCATAAACAACAAAAGGTTGCAAAAATAAGTAGCATCCCAAATTCAAGAAATGTAATAAGACATACAACAAAGAAATTGCAAAAGTAAGTAGCAATTTCAAAATGATATTAATGCGAGCTTCACCTAGACATCATCCAATTAATCGCTACCTGAACAGTAGTTTAGATTAATAGTCAAAAAAAGGTTTTTACACATGTTAATTACACCACATCTTCTTCATTCCTGTCTTCATCTTCAAGCCTCTGATTTAGAAGAGAGTATTTGACCATTGTGTTAGTTATCATCTTATTCATCATTTGTTTTATACATGGGAGAACACAACTAACAAAAATGCAGAAAAGTATCAAAATTACAATGAATGGCATAGCTTTTTTTAAAAGAACCTGATACCACCTGCCAGTTCTCAGCCAGCCCATGAGATCCCACTGTTCATTACTGCTTTCCTGTGATTTTAAAAAGTCAGTTAATCTCTGCACCCGGTCATGAATGAGAGTCCAATTATCATGTGTAGTAGGAATGTAAGTGCAACAGTGTTCACCAATTACAGTAGAAAGTCCACCTACAGAAGCAAATAGTGTCCAGAGCTACTCGATGTTGCATCAGCATGGTCCTCATGGGCAGTTTTTCAGAATCGTTGGCCAGCAGGTTGGACATTTCAGCAAGGATGCTGTCATGTTTTCCAAAGTCCACCAAACCTCGTTCATCCGTTTCTTCAGGCTTGCAACTCCAACAGGTTGGAACATGGTGTGGAATATTCCTGTTGCATCACAATAGAGAGGTTTTCGTCCACCATTGTCAGAGAATGGGTTAAACACCTGTGGAGGTTTGAATTCCCGTTTCTTCAGCTCTGTAGGTTTAGAAGGTGCCCCGTCCTCTATGGTGTATGAGGAGGGCTGCAGTCGAGCCAAACTGCATGTGCCATACCAATCCTTAGGTAGGTAGAGGTAGAAGGTGTGACCACACTTCCAGATGTATCTGTCAGGCGTTCCTATGCCAAATTGAGAGGAAACCTCTAGGAGGTGGGTTCCTCCTTTGACAGTGGTTTTGAACCCACTTATCTTGTCTTGGAGTCGAGTGGTGTTGAGGGTTATGTATCTAGGCATAGATGTGTTTCCAACCGCCATCCAGTGGTTAATATGCATCGTTTTCGTCTCGGTCGCTGACAAGGGTAGTGTGTCCTCACAGGTGGAGTTTCCTAAAAACGTATGTTTGTTGTTACAAGGGACTAAAAAACAGAAAATGTCTTTGCCAGTAAGGCATAGTAAGTTGATTGCTTTGGCAACTGAAGCATTTGTTTTCTTGGAAAAGTCACCAGGCTTGTCCTGTTGTTCTCAGCAGTGCAGCAGTGAGGTAAGGTAGAACAGTCTGTTCCAACAGTTATAGTTAATTTGTATAGCAGACATATGGTATTATTTAAGGTGGTTGGGACAGCAGTCATCGATGAGACTTCTTCAGAATGATGTGGGATCCATGAACAGACATAGCAGCTGGTATTGAAACCTAAACGTTTTGTAGTCAAATTAACTATTTGGTACCAGGTGTTCTGGAACGCATGGTGGGTTATAATTTTAGTTCTTCTTTCCTTTGATGTCTGGGCGTCATTAGGTGTGAGGAAAAAGCAGTAGAATAGAAGCAGGCAAGCTGCCGGACAGGAGAGGAGCCAAACTAGTTTCATGTTGGTTAAAGGCAAATAAGAGAACTAGCCCTCCAAAAACAGAGGTTTGACCGCTAGGAGACAGGGTTGCTTTTCTGCTGGGTTTGAGATCATAGTCCCTATTGGTCACTCTGCCCTTTGTAGTCCAGACTTCCCCACTGTCTCACGTCTAGCCCCCTAATTGCCTTTGCAATTTTCACAGCCGTGGGTGTGGTCAGCAGGACCTGAAAAGGTCCTTCCCAGCGGGGGCTCGTCCAGCTCTTCCGTTTAATCACCTTGATGAACACCCAGTCTCCAGGTTTGATTGACTTTTCAGGGTCCTGCAAAACAGAAGGAGAGGTGGGCAGATTGTGTGTGCTTTGCACTTCTTTAGTTAGGATAATTTTTCTCATGTAATCAGCAAATGTGAATTCTTCGTCTGCTTTTTGCAAATCAGGCGCGACTAGAGGTAACCTATAAGTCCTGCCATAAATGATTTCAAAAGGTGTTAAACCTTGGTTGGTTGGCGTGATTCTCATGTAAAGTTTTACTAGGTCCAAACACTCACGCTATGGTCTTCTTGTCTCTGCCATAGATTTTCTGAGTCTGCTTTTGATGGTCCCAGTATTTCTTTCTACTAAACCTGCACTCTGGGGGTGATAGGCACAATGATTTTTTTAGTCGAATGCCTAAATGTTTTGCCATATTTTGAATAACCTCATTCACAAAATGTGGTCCTTTATCTGAATATATTACTTGTGGAATCCCATGGTTTGCAATGATAGTTTTACATGATGCTTTTGCCACTGTTAGAGCGTCATTCTTAGCGCTGGTAATTATTTCCACCCATTTGGAGAAAGCGTAAATTATTACTAAGCAATATTTGTATGATCCACTCTGTGTTAGTTCAATGAAATCCATGTGGATTGTTTAAAATGGGTAGGCTGGTTGAGGAAATTGGCCTCGTTTGGGTCTCATGTTCCCTTGTGGATTGTGTTTGATACACGTTAGGCATGTTTTGCAGAAATGTTTTAAGTATGTTTCAAGGTTGTATATTGTAAAGTATTGCTGTATTATTGATATCATCCCCCCTGTGGAGACATGGCAAAGGCCGTGGCTCACCAGGGCAGCAGCTTTAAACAGTGATTTGGGTAGGATGGGTTTATTATGAACTTCATAAAGTCAATTTTCATTTAGAATGGCATCTTTTGTTTTCCGTAATTGTTTTTCAGAAGAGGGAGCGTTTGTTTGCATGTCTTTCATAACAGTCTGGGGCGGTATTCACAAAGAATCTTAGGGCTAAAAGTAGGTCCTTACTGTCGAATTTAGGAGTAACTCCTAAAAAATGGGGGCGTGTCACTCTTAAATTTAGGACTCCTAGTTTCTTAAGATAAAAGTAATTCACAACCACTTTTAGGCCTAAAAGTAGTTCCTAAGTCTGGGAGTCCTTAAAAGAAGTCAAGAGGACTTAATCCTAGTTCCAAAGACTCAAGGTGCCGACCAATGTGTTGACTGGATGATTTGAATTACCAATCGACAATGTCACAAGTTGTTTTTTGAAGATTTTCGCTCGTAAAAAAAAAAAAAAAAAAAAAACTCCATCCACACCTAACCGGATAAATGCTTTTTTCAGCACATTCATAGACGTGACAAAGCAGTACGGGGCAGTAGTTCTCCCAAATCCTATCTGCTAAGAATAACTTTCTATCCTCCATCTTATACGCAGCAGTGATAGAGCTTATAAAAGCAAACAAACAAAAGTGCTTTAACAATGGATGATGCCAACACAGCTCTGAGGGCATGAATGCTTTTTTTTTTTTTTTTTTTTTTTTTTTTTTTTGAGTATACACGTCGCACAAGTGATTTTGGAGCATTTTTTTGTTGCGGATAGTGACGTTACGGTACTTAAAACTCAGTTTTCAACCGTCGACACGCAGATACTGAAAACGGAGATTTTTAAAAAGCTTCGTTTTTTGGTGCTGAAAATCTCCGGTTACTTGTGAATAACAGGCCAAACCGTAGAACAATATCTCAGTTTTGTGAGATACCCGGCTACGTGTTGTTCCCCCTGCACAAAGAAGTAAACGTGCACGTCTTCCAATTCATGCAACACATGTAGGGATGCCTAGATATGACGGACGTTGCCTACATGTTGCAGCAGCATCCTTTTTATAAGCGGCGATCTCTACCCGACACTGGGACTGTAGAGAATATCATCTCTTCTCACAGTCTTCTGCCGTTTGAGACACCGCTGGATAAGATGCATTTATGTTTCTGCTCATTTCCACCCATGCCTCCCTTTTCTTCTCATTCATAATCTCGGCTTCGAATCGCCCTTTGAGGACCGTCCTCCTCTCCAGTACAAGCTGTGCCAGTAGTAATAATTGGTCCTGCGACCAGTTAGGTTTCCTCGCTTTTTTCTCGCCACTCATTTTCAGTTCATGCGGTGCTTTTCACTGTAGTGGGGGGGTCTATTTAAGATGTGACTGATGTGGTCATCTTCACAATTGTTTACAGACTACTTGCAATCACTGCCTTAATATGAAATAGCCATCCATCCATTATCTATACCGCTTTTATCCAATTCAGGGTCGCATGGAGGGGGGGTGGAGCTTATCCCAGCTATCAGCAGGCGTTAGGCAGGGTACACCCTGGACAGGACGCCAGTGTGTCGCATAATATGATGCATTTCACGTTTTTTCTTTTTTAAACTTCACCCTCTCTGTAAGTAGGCTATTGTGTGTAAGTTGTATGAAGTGTCAGTCTCGTGGCCGACACAAAGATGTCATCATGCATTATTTCTGCTATTTGCGTTGTTCATAAATTTTCCATTTCCTGGTTTCACACGTGTCAACAACCAATCACACTGCAGTCAGTCTATTTACTCATGCAGAGGAAATTACGTTTTCCATAGCAACGGGACGTCACTCTTAGCTACTCTTCTCCTACGTAAAAGTAGCTCTTAGTGCGTTTGTGAATAGGTTTTAGATGACAACTCCTACGTATGACCTTTTAGCGTGAGTTAGGAGTAACACCTAGCGGTAGGATAAGAGTCTTTGTGAATACGGCCCCAGATCTATAAGTTTCTGTTCTATGGTCTGCGTATAAACATCAGAGGAGCCGAAACTGCCTTGTGCAGCTGTTTTTGCTATTTCATCTGCTAATCTGTTACCACAGCAAACTGTGTCTTTTCCTGTGGTATCTGCTTGACATTTACAAATTGCAATAGCTTTTGGTAACATAACTGCGTCTAATAGTTTTATCAGTAATTGAGAGTGGGTTATAGGTTTTCCTGTAGAGGTGACCATTTCTCTCCTTTCCCATTGTTTAGCAAAACAGTGCACGGTAGAAAATGCATATTGGCTATCTGTGTGGATGGTTATCACCTTGCCTTCTGCAAGTTGACATGCTCTTGTCAAAGCTACTATTTCTGCGGCCTGAGCCGCTCTTCCAAAAGTTTTGCGGTAATGATATAATCACATCAGGAAGTTGTACAATTGAATAGCCTGTTTGAGTAGAACCTGTTTCAGTTTTAGAACTTGAGCCATCTACAAACCATTCCAGTCCTGTTTGTAGTGGGACATCTTTAAGATCAGGTCTAGGTAGTTCTAATCTTTCTGTAGCTTGTACACAGTTATGTGGTTCTCCATCATCTGCAGTAGTCAGAAGCGTTGCTGGATTTAGAGTGTTGCAACGCTGTACTGTAATGGGAGGTTGTGAGATCAGTATTGCAGTGTAACTAAGTTGTCTCGCTGGTGATAATAATCCTAATCTGCCTTGTGGAAGTAAAGCATCTACTGTGTGGGGAACCAACCGCGTCAGAGGATGGAATAGTACTACATCAGCTGAGGCTTCGACAGCCAATGCTCCAGAAGCGATAGCTTGCACACAGCTGGGTAAGGCCTGTGCAACTTGGTAAAATGAGTAAAATGCAACAGGACGTTTTTTATCTCCGTGTTTTTGCAGCAAAACTAAAGTCATAAAAACATTTTTGCAGTCCACTGTTTGAGTGAATATTTTGGACTAATCTGGTAATACTAAAACAGTGCCTTAATGGATGTCCTGTTTTATTGTGGTAAAAGCTTGTTCTGTTTCAGCTGACCAAGTTAAAGTATTCTTCATCTCCATCTGCTAGCCATGGATCATCTCTAGAAGAGGTTGTGTTTTTTCTGCTTAATTATATTGCCTGCAGTAATTAGCTAGTCCCAGGAATTGCATCATTTGTTTCTTTGTCAGGGGCTTAGGAGTGTTTAAAATTTCCTCTCTCCTTCCAGGTTTGACTTGTCTGCCTTCTCCTGACAGAGTGTGTCCTAAGTATTGAACAGATGATTTTACCCACTGGATTTTGTTTTTACTGACTTTATTTCCAGTGGAATGCAGGTGGTGCAGTAAAGAGAGAGTCATGTAAGCAGCTTTCATAGTCATCTGATGCAACCAGGACATCATCTACATAAACAAGAATTTGTGTGTTTTCAGAACATTCAAAACTGGCCAGACAGCTGGTAATTGCTACTGTAAAAAATGTAGGACTGTCTGTGAACCCCTTTGGCAATCTATTGTATGTGTATTTTACATGTTTATAAGTGAAAGCAAACCAAAATTGTGAATCTGGGTGCATTGGAATGCTAAAAAAGGCATTACTGAGGTCCACTACTGTGAAAAACTTCCTAGTGGGACTCAGAGAGTTTAACAGAGTGTGTGGATCAGGCACATTCGGCGCTCTGGTCTGGACAGCTGAATTCACCATTCTCAAATCTTGAACCATACGCCAGCTTTTCCCATCAGCCTTTTTAACTGGCCAGATTGGGGTGTTACATGGTGAATCAGGACATTTTCTTATGACACCTGCTGTTAGTAATTCCTCAATTACTGGTTGAATTCCTAACTCTGCTTCCGCAGAGAGGGGATATTGACTTACTCTGGGTCTAAAATGTGATTTAGCAGTTATTTGAACGGGAGCAATGGAAGAGAGTCGGCCCACATCAGTGGGGCTTTTAGACTATAATGTGTCAGGGACTTCTTTGAGTTCCTTTTCTTCCTCTTTAGTCAATAAGATGATTTCTGTTTCTGGTCAGTCTAGTGGTGCTACTTGAGTGGTGCAGTGGAGTGGCATGATAAGGGGCACCCTATATAAACCTGTGGATTCACTGTATTGCCAACAAAATTCTTTATTTTCTTGCAAAGCTTTAAAATCTGTGGCATTATTTGCTTTTCGCACCATATATCCCAAATCTTTCCAACGTGATTTACTGTTTTTTGTCAGAGATATGTGTGGATCTGTAGGCAAATCAAAAAATGGTTTAAGGTTGGTAGTCAGTATTACTGAGGCAGCTGAATCAGATTTTCCATCAGTAATGATGTGTGAGGTGAACACTACAGCAGGTGAGAGTTGCATAAAATAGTCTTGGAACTTGTGATCAGGTTCAGGCTTCAGAGCCATTGTCACATGTAACTGTGATGTAGGCATGATTTGTTTGTCGGGGTCAGGAACTACTTTCAAAGCTGTGTCAATCTTTGTTATGTCTTTAAGGTTTTCTTTAGGTTCAACTCGTAAAGAGTAGTACAGGCCGAGTCCCTGTGGTCTATGAGTTGTAGTTAGGTAAATGCCATCATTTCCAGTTCTCACAGCTCTCATGCCGTCTCCCAGTGGGATAATTGAGATTTTTAGGGCTGACATCACCAGGCACAGCGTGAGTTCATCACCGAGCTTTTTCATAACAAAAGCCTCCTCTGTAGACCTTTTGTGCTCTTTTCTCTTTTTTAAATTCTGCTTCCTCTGCTCTGTTTCATCAGCCCATAGACGGGCGATTCTCAACTCTGTTTGTTTCCGTTCCTTCATTCTCCCCCTAGCGAGAAATACTTTTGCCTCGAGAATACATACTAATTCCTTCCACTGATTCCATTTTAACTTCCCATGTACTTTATATTTTTTGCGCCATTTTGTCAGAAACTGTAGATTTTCGGGGTCCTTTTTATGCATATAATTTGAATCTCCCTCTAGTTTGTGGATAGAAACATGGTTTCCCATCTTTGCGTTGTTTTTATATAACTTTTAATGGATTCTATTAATTAGTCTGGCAAAGTCTGATGTTAGAATACCAAAATAGTTCTAGGAGGAATGAAAAAGCAAGGACTATTAAATTAGTCTAACGATGAGTTAAAGTTAGTCATTGATTATTTAATTAATTAAATACATTTTTTGGTCATTTATTTGATATTTTTAATTGTAATCAATTTCTGCTAAAACTGGATTGTATAGGTTTTTTTACTCTGAGTGTCTCTTTTGTGCAACTACATTGAACCGTCCTATGGCTTTCCTAATCTAAGGATGTGTTATGTGAACTATAAATCCGCACAGAACGTCTCTTGTAGTGCCCGTCAAACAATACATTAACACCGTTAGGTTTCAGGTTGGACTGGCATACATAAAGAGTATGTCCTGTGCCTATCTTACTTTACCCACCTAGGGTGCGGTATATCTTTTTGATTCTGCTGTTTGTGTTTTTACTCCATACATTGGCGTACTTTATTTCCCAGCGAAGTGGATTAGATTCGTAAATCTAATCTGTTATAACCTTTTCCAGCGAGGTGGATACATGCTCGCAAACATAATTCGTTACAACCTTTATTTTCGAGGTGGACTGGCTCGCAAACCTGGTCTGTTACACCCTCGCTGTAGTAATTAACGCATTAATCACTTAAGGCTCAACACCTGATACTCCATCAGAGAGGCTAAAGCGTCCTTTAGGCCCAAACAGCAGAAAATACCCTGACTATCTTAGAATATTTTTTGTTTTATGTGTAAAGGTGCACAAAAAGACATACTCACAATCTCCCCCCTGTACGAGTGATTCAGACCGAATCGATCGTACGGGAGCATGCGCAGGAGGTCCTCGTGGAAGTTGATGCAGCAGGCCAGTGAAGCAAGTCCTTCGACGAAAAGTGAAGTGTATATACAGTTGTGTGCGAAAGTCAGGGCACCCCTTTAAAAACAGCATATTTTATATATTTAAAAATGTATATTCATATTTACTGTCTCTCTGGTATATGGGAAAAAAAGACAATATTGTCAGGAAACATTAATGCATAGTTACATTTTATTTTATAAATTGAACAAAATTACAAAAATTAAAAACATAATTTTGGCATGTGCAAAAGTCAGGGCACCCTGAGAGTTTCAAAGTTTCAGTTTCTTTTTACAAGCTCAGACCTCTACCAGCTCATTGGTCCTGAAGCATGTGTCAACAATTGTCATTAGGGAGTGCCAGCTGGTGCCAATTTGAGGGTTTCTTAAATACGGCGACTCCACTTGAAGGTAGTCCATGGTGGATTTGGAGGTATGTTTAGGATCATTATCCTGTTGTAGAAGCCATCCTCTTTTCAGCTTTAGCTTTTTTACAGATGCTGTGATATTTTCCTCCAGAATTTGCTGGTATTTAATTGAATCCATTCTTCCCTCCACCCGAGCAATTTTTTCTGTCCCACTGGCTGCAACACAACCCCAAAGCATGATGGATCCACCCCCATATTTAACAGTTGGCAAGGTGTTCTTTTCATGAAATGCTGCTCTTTTTTTTCTCCAAACATAACTTTGCTTATTGTGGCCAAAGAGTTCTATTTTAACTTCATCGGTCCACAGCACTTGTTTCCAAAAGTCATCAGGCTTCTGTAGAAGTTGTATTTTATGATGAGGTCGTAGATAAGGTTTTTTTCTGCAGACTCTTCCATGAAGGTCTTGTTTGTGCAAGTATCGGCACACAGTGCAAGGGTGCACCACCACTCCTCAGTCTGCTAAATTTTCCTGGAGGTCTTTTGAAGTCAAATGTGGGTTTTGGTTTACCTTTCTGACCAGACTACGAGCTGTTCTCTCCGAGAGTGTCCTTGGTCTTCCAGATCTCTTCTTGACCTCCACAGTTCCCCTCACCTGCCATCTCTTAATTATGCCTCGCACTGTGGAAACTGCTAGCTGAAAACGCTTTGCTATCTTCTTGTAGCCCTCCCCGGCATTGTGGGCATCAATTACTTTCATTTTTTCTGTCTTACACAGCTTCTTAGAGGAACCCATGGTTGCTGAGTGTTTGTACAAGGTTTGTGGAGTCGCCGTATTTAAGAAACCCTCAAATTGGCACCAGCTGGCACTCCCTAATGACAATTGTTGACACATGCTTCAGGACCAATGAGCTGGTAGAGGTCTGAGCTTCTAAAAAGAATCTGAAACTTTGAAACTCTCAGGGTGCCCCGACTTTTGCACATGCCAAAATTATGTTTTTAATTTTTGTAATTTTGTTCAATTTATAAAATAAAATGTAACTATGAATTAATGTTTCCTGACAATATTGTCTTTTTTTCCCATATACCAGAGAGACAGTAAATATGAATATACATTTTTAAATATATAAAATATGCTGTTTTTAAAAGGGTGCCCTGACTTTCGCACACAACTGTATATATATATATATATATATATATATATAATATTAGTAGGAATGTATAAGAAAACTAGAAAGTTGAAGCAGAGATGGACAGTAATTTCCACTGCTTCCGATGGTATTATAAGACCTCCACCCCTACTTCAGAGGTGATGTTGACAGATGTTAACAAACTCGGGTGGAGTGGATTCATTGAAGTAGAGAAAGTCCATAGGAATTTGCCACGTTTCAGTCAAGCAAAGAAAGTTTTACTTGAGTTGGAGAGGAGATCCTTGATGAGGTGTCCCTTATGAGGAAGAGAGCGAATGTTTAATAAGCCTAGATTATACTTCTCAGTCTACTTAGGTACGGAGTTGCCTAACGCTAACGTAAGGGCTCTCCGTCACTTAGAGCACACGTCTGTGATTGCGCAGCCCAACATCAGCCAAAGATCCTTTCACCACAACGGTGCCTGTAGTCGATGTAATCAGTACTATACAAGGCACTACACTGGGTCATGTTGGACGATACAAAAATGTTCCTTCCAAGACAAAGAGTAGGAAATATGACAAAGCATATCTTGCCTTTGGTTTTGTAATACCAAACACCTGCAAATGCTCAACTAAGCTCATGTAAAGTTTTGTAAATAGGGGGTTTAGACATTTTCTCATAAACCACAGGGAGGCGCAGCAGAAATAGTTCAGGAACCACCAGAAGAATGGAACCTGGTGTCAATGTTTTTATTTTGAGTCTGGTTTTTGACACAATTTACCCCATTTGACAGGTCAGTTTAACTGATTCATCAGTACCCAGTTGGTTTCAGCTAAGAACCAGTTTTAGCTGAGCTTTGTTTTTGTTGACACAAAGAGAAAATAGTCTAGAAAGCTTTTTTGTCTGACTCCAAAACGTAGAATTTTAGCTTTAGTTGCTAAGATTGTTGTGGCACTAGTGGCCTTTATCCACAGTAATCAGAAAGGCAAGGATTGTGGAGAGAAGACATTAATAGGACAAGTGTGTCTCCAGACTAACGACCTCTGTATGTAACCTTACACCACATATGATATTTATCAGTATCTGTTTTAACATATTTTCAAGAAAATCTGAGAAAAGATCCTTGGTGGTGCTTTTGCAATTCCTGGTTGAATTAATATTTCCCTGTTATTTGTTCTTACCTGCCATTGTTTTATTATATATTATTTCTGCTGTAAAGGACTTTGAGATGCATGCCTTGTATGAAAAGCACTTTAAAAATAAAGTTTGATTTTGTTTTGATTGACTGATCTCATTAATTATGGTCTCTTTTTCCCCTTCTTTTCCAGGCTACTGTTTGGAACACTGTATCCTGCATATTACTCCTATAAAGCTGTCAAGACCAAAAATGTTAAGGAATATGTAAGTTCCCAAATATTGCATACACGACATCTAATTTTTTAACAGAATATGTTGGGGAAATTATGGTGGCAAACTGAGCTGGTGGATTTTTATTCTAAACTGTCTGCCCCTTGGTCAGAATTTCTGGCTCATGAATAAAATACAAATAAGTTGGTTGTTAAACTTTGCATAGTTTGCACTCACTACGCATTTTGGCTGGGTAGTTTGACAAAATTGGAGGACAAATAAATGTACAGGAAAGTACATGTAGTCCGTAAGATAGGAGTGCACACACCATGGTTACCAGGTTATATAAAGAGTCACCTGTATGGGTTTTGTGGGGTTAATGAAAAAACCAAGCACCATTATCATCATTATATAACCAATGTGTTTACTAATCTGTTCATTTGTGTTTATTATGCATGCAGAAAAACAGCAGTTGAATTTGTTTCACAATCACTTGTTTTTAACCAGTGGTAATGGTGCGTTCCATTTACCTCAAAAGTCTGAACTCTGAGCTGGGTTTGACGTCTCACTCAAATAAACAGCATTCCGGTAACATCGTTGGATAAGTCCGGTTTCCAGTATGGCGATGACCAGGAGCTTTTGTTGTTAGTATAGCTCAAAAATATTGTTTTAAACTGTGCTTTGCATATGCAAACAACACTTTTTATTTTGTTAAGTTAAAAGTTGTTGGATCTACATGTAACATGGATTTCAGATGCACTCTTATTAGTATGTCTTATGAAATAAACATGTTTCCACCTCAACTTACTGTTGTAGAAGCAATATTGAAAGTCAAAGTCGGGGCAAGAAAAATCAGACTCTCCCCGTGAGAAATTCGACTTCGGGGGACGTTCCAGTGGATTTTTCCAACTCGAATTTGGAATTTCTGAGTTCTGACAATTAATGGAATGAACCATTAAAACAAGTCCTTCAAATACTTGAGGAAGAATCATAGTGACCTACAAACTGAATCAAAGTATCTATTTATTATCAATCATAACGATGTGTGTGTGTATATATATATCTATATCCACAGATATATAAATATAAAGATATTAACGGTGGCGCAGTGGTTAGCACTGTTGCCTTGCAGCAAGAAGGTTGTGGGTTTGTATCCCAGCCCAGGGTCTTTCTGCATGGAGTTTGCATGTTCTCCCCGTGCATGCGTGGTTGATCTCAGCCGTCTGAGGGAAGATAGAAGGCAACAGGATATTTGGATAGAACAGCTGTTTCCCATCCCAGCCGGGACCCAGTCTCATGATAAAATAACTGCGATGCCACTTACCTAGGTGGAGAGGACACAGTCTCTTTAGTAGTCAAATAAAATCCTCTTCTTAGAAAGAGACAAAGGCTTTCTGAAGTGCAGCAGGGAAACCCAGCTCAGAATTTGATAAGAAATGATCAGACTTGACAAACTGACTTATACATTGGAGACCAGAACTCACAATTCTCACTAGTTTTGGTTCCTAGTTCCATCGTCCATCTCCTCTGGTCTTTTTTTCTTTTTTCTTTTTAAGTCTTATGAGGTGTCCAGCGTTAAAAGTCCTTCTGATTTCCTGGAGCATCCTTTGTACATTGGTGTTTGGTGACGTTGCATGCAGATTCACGAAGCTGAAGTTGGTATCCAGTTTCCATTTTTCAAGACATTTGGCTTCAGTTGATTCTCAGTTTTTAAAACTATAATGATGTGAACTTAATTCTTATACTCTGAACAGAGAATTAGTAAAAATCAGAATGCCTGAGATAAGATCCTACTTAGAAACTGCAGTACCTATTCAACTGAAACGGCTTGTTCTACATAACCCTGATGATACTTTAGAAGAAACGGTATGCTCTGAAAAAATGCCACATGACTGGCTCTGTTTGAAAGCAGACTTTGATTGGAACATACATATAGATCTAGGCTAAAAGGATGAATCTGGAGTCTGTGGAGATGTTGGTGATGCAATCTGTGTGAATGAGAATGAAATCCCAATCCACCGAATTAGAAACACATTCCCACCTTACTCAGGGCAGATCTACAACCCTAGGTACCATGAGTATCACTCCTTTCTTCTTCATTCCTCTGATCTTTGTAGTGCTGGTTCTGTAACACCTGTTCATGCTCCACTAGAACAAATCCTGTTGTTCTAACTCCCAGGGCTGCTAAAAATATGAAACAGCTCTGGTTCTTTTAACTTTATGGTGTCCAACTACTATTGTGTGATTGTCTGAAATTTAAAGGTTAGTTATATACTGATGCATCCTGCGATGTGAGGATCCTATCAGACCTTCCCAGGAGTTGTACACTAAAAGTCCTGTGAGGAATGAAATGCTTGTGTAGAAGAACTGTTTGTTGTTCTTTCCAGCTCAAGTAAAATAACACATTTTTCTTTTCACTGATATGAAAATTTGGGCTGATATTGATATATAATATTGATGTTTAACCAACATTTAGTGATATTCCATACATTTGTCGACCCTTTTAACACAGTGAGGAAAAGACGACAGTGATGACATTCTTTCTCTGCTTCAGTCAGAGACTCCACAATCCTCCAATCCTTTACCATGCTCTCTATGTAATTTTGTACATATTTCCAGATCTCTACAGTAAAAGCATGGAATGGTATTTGGGGCAAAATTAAGACTACTGCACACCCAGTGGTGGCTACTTCCCTGCTGCAGGAGGCTATATCTGTTACAAAGCCAGCTACTGAACTGCTGGATAGGCCAGCACTCGTAGCTAAGAAGGAGACCACTCTTTGTGTTTCCATGAGGGCTGGTTAATGATTCAAATTAGGGCTGGACGATAATTCCAATAGCAATATCAATCTATTGATAGACGTGTGGTGCGTTAGAAAAAAAAAAGGGGTTGATAAAAAAGTTTGATGAAAAAAAAAAGTTTCCAATCATTTTTTCATTGTAGCCTACCAGGTAGCCTAATATTACAGTCACTACCTACTCCAAATGAATTATTAACGCTGACCTACACAGCTCTGTCAGCCCCTCTCTCCTTTCCAACCACAAAAAGGAGCAAATGATTTGAGCTTTATCATAATTTTTTGATAGTCTCTAAGCAAACCATCGCCTTAATGTCACCGTGGTCAAATGTCACAGAAACACACCAGAGGAGGACGTTGTTCCAGATAAATGTTTTAGTAGCTCAGGTAAATGTTATGTCCCGTTTTGAACCGATCCTTGACGCACAAAAACACTAAACGTAGCGATAATAAACCAAATAAAATACTACGATCAGTAGTCTTAAACAGTAATCCCCTCCTCTGACTTGCTGCGAATCACTGTTGGAGAGATACGTGAAAGTTACTCAGCTTTCGCTGCTAACACCTGTGGCTTTTAAAATATCCATCTGGTTCTTCAGCCAATCATCAGAAAGTAAACCGGTGTTAAAAAACACAACTGGGGGTGAATAGACCTGGTGGCTTCAGCTCTCATTGACCGGACTGGGCTTCAGTGTTCTGGGCTCCGTCTACACTCTGGTGAGTAGCTCGTTAGCTTTAGCTAACAGCTGAACCAGAGCTGAAGGGAATTACAATCAGTTTTATTGACAGACTAAACCAAAGGTTTCAGCCATTAATATTATAAAGTGTCATAAAATGTTTAAAAGAGTAAAAAGCATCAAGATAAGCCTTTGAATTACTAACATAATTAAAAAATACAATATAATGGTTAATAACATGAATTTTCTTTGTATTTACTGATGTTACTCAGGTCTCTTGATTTGTTTCTATGTCTTACAAACTTAGTTATGATAAAAACAAGTGTTTGAAAAATGACTTAATTTAGTTCATTGAGGAAAAACAAAATGACTGGGAGGCACTTACAATATATCACATGTATATATTTTCCATTTTCATAGTTATTGATAATTATCGATATCAATCAGTATGACTATTCCTATCATCAATATGCTCTTCTTCTTTATCGTCCAGCCCTAATTTACATTTCAAGAATCTATTCGATTTCCATTCTCAATAGTTAGAATCGATTATAATAATCTGATTCAATCTGATCCAGTTGGATATAGATATGGGTCAGTGCTTTTAAAAATGGTTTTTTGAGCTGTTATCTTAATTAAATGCCTGTAATTCAATGACTTAACACTGGGTGAGTAACAGTTTACCAGGGGAAACTGTATTAACCCTTTCAGACATGAGACTTAAAATGGCCGTCTGGACCTTGCCTTCCTGTTTTAGCTTTAAAAAGGGCAAACTATTCGATTTTTTTATTTTTATTTATCTATTTCCTCCAACAACGCACTAGTGAGCACTGAAGAGGCTAACAGCTAGCATACCTAGGCTGGTCACCTGTCTCTCAGTTGCCAGTGCTAGCTGACTTTGCAATGGATATAGCATCCTGCAGCAGGGAAGTAGCCAGTGCTGTAGTAATTTTGGCACTAATACTATGCCATATATTAGGACAGTCCCATATTATGTGAGTCAGGTCACCCACTGCCCCCCTATTGGCGAAAGGGGAAAGTTTGTACCACATATTGATGTGACAGATGACGCATTAAAATAACACTTATCTACTTTAGCTGTTCGGACCTGAATGTTTTTTCCTCGTCATCAGCTGTTATTATAATCTTTGCTTCTTCTTCACACGTCTATTTATTGATTGATTTAACCAAAATGTATTTGAAGTGAAATACTTGGCTTACTGGGTCTAATATAACCATTTGATTTTTTTTTTAATCACCACTAATTAATTTCAAAGCCTTTCATTATTTTAACATTTAGTTGATAATCTCTAACCAGTTACTTGGGTCAATCAATGTATAAGTGTATAATTTCACTTAACATTTTAAAAAATCAGAGCTAGCTATCTGCTTAGGGTGTTTTTAAGAAGTGTTGGTCGAGTAAAAGGAAGACAGCTGCTTCATGAACATGTGATTTTTTTTTTTCAATCTCACTCACTCTGCTTCTTTTCTTTGCTCTACATGCTAGATTAACATGTGTGTATGAGTGTGTGTGTGTGAGCAGAGCTCCATTTAATCATGAGGTCACCTGTTAACTAGTACAGCTGTCATGGTGCCTTCAGCAATGTTGTCTGCATGTTGGGAATCCAGTGCAATGTTATTGGTCTGTTGGTGTATAGATTTTGTGTTGTTCTCATTCCACTGGGATTGGTACTCAGCCAACAGAGAGATGCTGATGTGCAGCTCTTCAAAGGTCTGAAAATCTATAGAGCCTTTCAGGTCAGGATTTTGAACTGGAATTGTCCTGGTTTAAATGACAAATGGTATTTAAATGTGTTTTATTTTTTGAATTTTAAGTATAATCAATTTAACACAGTCAACATGCTTTGCTTTAGATAATATCTTGTTGTTAGATAAACCAGCTCAGATTTAACAGTGTGGTGTTACAAATTTAAAGCAGATTCATATTGGTACTTTTATGTAAAGCAGTTGATAAAAATCTAGCTGAGTGTGCAAGCAAGTCACAAATACTTATAACTTGATTTATTCCTGATATCTTCCAGTATCATCATTGGTATGTGTCTGTGATAATTTTGGCAAAAAAAAGTATTTTTTCCTAGTCTTTTCACTAAAATTAATTTTAGTTTTAGTCAAGATTTATCCATTGCTTTTAGTTTAATTTTAGTCCAATTTTAGTAGACTAAAATGGCAAGTAATTTGAAATGTCTCATGTTATGTCTTAGGTTATGTTGTTTTAAACTAGAGCAGATTAAAGCTGCTTGGGGTAGAGAAAAAATGATGTGTAGCCATTTCCCAAATGGGACACTAGAAAGCTTAAACCAATTTCAGCTTCGTTAAGAAAGATGAGGTCGTCACATTTTCTGTGATAACAATGTTAGTCCATTTTAGACTTCAACATTGTCTCATTAAAACAAAATGCCAAAGTGAATTTTAACTTTGAGAATATTGAAGTTTTATCTGCCTCTTCAAATTGTTATATTCTCCCCATAAAAAGCTGCTCCATATTTGTACTCTTGGTTTTGTTTTTGCTTTTGTCATATAATAAACGGGTCCATAAATCTTTTCCTATTTTTCTTTACGCCGTCCACGGTTTCAACTTTTTATCATAATGTGATCAGCTGTTGCCTTCCCAGGAGTTTTATTAAAAAAAAAAATGGTTAGCGTCACGTCTCAGCGAGGCGTCTGATTGGTTCTCTTCTCAGCTAATTCCGCTTGTTCCATTTATTGATTGGTTCTTTTGTCTGTTCCATGCATCTTTTCCGTCATCTGATTCGATTTTCGTTATTGTTGATTTTCGTCTAATCTCCTATTCATTGGTAAAAATATCAATCTATTGAGTTATTGTCTTCATTTTAATGCAATTGTTTTTTTACATTTTTGTTTGGTTTTCGTCTGAAAAAATATATTTGTAATATATAAATAATAAAAATATTTTGTCAACAAAATCAACACTTGTATGTGTAGAATATGCATCGACAGGTATTAGTGGTCCACATTCGGCACGTTGTGACGAATCAGTTATAAGAGTGTAGACAAGGTTAAGGTTTGTTTTAATCTCACCTATATGCTGCCTACTTTTGGAACTTACTCATTGTTTCACGGTCAAAATTCTATAGTACACACCCTTAGCACCACTGGTCAAAATAAATTTGTGAGTGAAAATCCTATGCTTTACCTTTTTGGAGAATACAGAAGGTCACATATTAAGGAACAAGGTCAAGGATCGCTTGTTAAATAAGTATATACCAATGGTTTAAAGGTTACATCCTTGTAAAAATGGAATAAATGTGATAAAACTTAGAGCCACCTATTAGAGTATTAAAGCATTGTAAAGAAACATTCATGGAAACTATATGCTGTGAAAGTAAAAAAAAAAAGCAATTACTTTGGCTACCAGACTCTGGCCTCATAAAGAAAATCCTAAATGCAAAACTAGAGGGATCTGACAGGAACTTGAAAATACACTTAATAGGCGTATTCCACTAATTAAACTTCAGGAGAATTTAACCAGGTCTTTTTCTGACTGGGTAATCTTTTGGCCTACTCCTCACAGCTACCGTGTCTCCATACACAATCGGCCCTTTAAGGAATCAGCTAAAGACATCTGGATATCACAACTGTTTCAGCAGTGAGTAGTGTCACTGATCAGCACAAAAGGCACACAGAGCAGCAGACATAACAAGAGATCAGCATGGAAGAAGCAGGGCTTTATGCTGTTTGTTTGCTGTTTTTATGGTGTGTTCCATTTGTACTTGGAACTCTGAAATTCCAATATCAAATTTGGAAAAATCAACTGGAGCGCCTTCTGAAGTCGGACTTCCCAGTAAGTCAGAGATTTTTTTTTTTGTTGCTCCGACATTGACTTTCATTATGGCCGCTCCTCACATCAACAATAGTAGCTGTGGTGGAAAAATATCTATTTTACGAGACGAACTATTAAGAATGCATCTAAAACCCATCTTACATGTAGAGACAGCAACTCTACTCTTAAAAAAATAAAAGGGATGTTTGTAAATGGAAAGTAAACTTAAAACGATGTTGTAAGTGGTACTACTACCCCTTGGGCGTCGCCATTTTGGAATCCCGATTATCCGACAATGTTTACTGGAACGTTTTTTACTCGGGTGTGACGCCAAACGAAGTTCTGACTTCTGAGGTAAATAGAACACACCACCACTATTATTATTATAGAACACTTTGCCAGAAATTCTTTTTATTTTTACAAAGCCGGTTGTTGACTGCTCATTTACCTCTGAATTAGAAGCAATCAGCACAATTTAACCACAGCTCCCACTGAATGACTAGATCAGGCCTTTCTCAGTACATACCCCCCTTCTGGTATTTCACTCGTTCCTGAAAGGGCCCCATCAGCCCAGTGGATTAAGTCACCTTAGAGCTGTATTAATTGTAACTAGAAAATTTCAGGAAATTTAGAGAAGGGACGGCCACGGTGTGCATGCTAATGCTAACTAGCATGCTAATGCTAATGTTAGCTAACATGTTGGCATTACTATTGACTTGATCAGGACCAAAATATAGACAATAGCTCAAATTAGCTAAAATGCTAACAACAGCTAGCATGCTATTGCTAACTAGCATGCTAATGCTAGCTAACATGTTGGCATTACTATAATCCCATTCAGTACAAAAATATATTCAAAAAGCTAAAATTAGTCAAAATGCTAACAAGAGCTAGCATGCTAATGCTAACTAGCATGCTAATGCTAGCTAACATGTTGGCATTACTATAATCCCATTCAGTACAAAAACATAGTCAAAAAGCTAAAATTAGCTCAAATGCTAACAACAGCTAGCATGCTAATGCACACTGCATGACTATAATGCTAGGCTTAACATGTTCGGCATTACTATAAACCCATTCAGTACCAAACATTATTAGTCAAAAAGCTAAAAAATTAGCTAAATGTAACAACAGCTAGGCATGCTAATGCTAACTAGCATGATAATAGCATAAGCTAATCGTGTTGGCTATTACTATTAAATAGCGATTAGTATGAAAATATATGAAAAAGCTGAAATCAACTAAAAATGCATACAAGTGAAATGTCGTACTGTGTAATAACTCAGCGATTTTCGGTTCCAGCTTTCAAACAAGAAAAAAAAAAAATTTGATCCCCCTGAGATTCGAACCCACTACCTCTTGTATTGTATTCCTGTTCCTTCACAGTTACACTACAACATCAGTTATATAGCATTGAGTTTTAGGCCATCTGATCTGTTGTCTCGCCTCCCAGTTCAGCTTTCAGCAAAGAAAAATTATTTGCTGCTCGTGCCTGGATTTGAACCCAGTACCTCTGGGATGCAAACCCTCTTCCTTAACCACTACGCCATCACAGACATACATATAACATTGAGTTTTAGGCAATATGATCTGTTGTCTCCTCTCCATGTTCAGAGTGTTAAACAGCTGCGAACGAACCTTTCCCATTCGAAACCTATAGCAGCTATCAGGAAAATTATTGGAGTGTTAGCGATATTTATCCTTTGTGTTCAATTTTTTCAAAGCACAACTCTCTATCTTATTCACATATGAAATGGTACAGGCAGACAGGGGGACTGAGAAAGACAGAGACATGGTCAGAAAGACAAAGACAGATGGACTGACACATGGACTTGTTTGTAGTACTTCTCTCTATAGTACTCCATAGCATAACCTGTGTTTAAGTGGGGTTTAATAGGCCTTCAATGTATATAGACTGTGGAATTAACTTTAGTGAACTCTGATCAAAGGTGCTCCGTTTCCCCAGCAACAAGTGTGAGTGAAAACTGCAGCAGCTGCAGACACTTTAGAATGATTAACAGCTTAGATTTAGACTTTTTCATAAAAAAGTGCGCCGAACAAATCGTTCCCATTCGAAAACCGTACAAGGTATCGGAAAAATTCTTGAAGTGTGAGCGAGATTTATCATTTCTCTTCGTTCATGCCAAAGCAGAAGTCTCTACCTTATTCACAGTCCGAGAGGGAACGAGTGAAAGACGACTAAGATCATCTCTCTGGCTGAGTTAATCCTGACCAGCCACAATGATAAATTATAGGAGAAAAGCCCTAAAACTGGGTTCCACTTTGAGCGATCTAGAGCTCGCTGAGAGAAAACCGTGCGACATAGGGAAATTTTGAAATGATCCTGAGAATCACAAAGGGCGGCTCTATTTCATGACCGAAAATCATGTCACTAGTGCGAAATATGTGGCCGTGACGTCGAGTTAAATTTTGATGAGGACCTTCCAAAAGTTCAACACTCCACACTCTGCTTAACGAGCTGCTCCACTCTAAAAATGTCGATTTGGGGCAAACTTTGGGTCGAACAAAGTCAAATTGTGACAAAACCGTAACAGCTATCGACATGCGGTCTTCAATGCTGAACACAGCATGGACGTGGCTACAATCTGGATTTCGAATGGTGTTGCTAAGTTATTGTATGGCTACACAGTAAATCTTCAAAAATAGTGGATTTTTCATGAATTTGGGCCTTTTTTCCATTCATTTCCAATGGGTGTTTTTGGGGGTGGTTCTTCGCTAATTACGTCGCCATGGTAACTCCTATCGCCAATAAAAGTAATAGCACACCTCACACGATCGAGCCGGTCGTTTTGATGTATATATTGTGGGGGTGCACGCTACGGTACGACCCGCATTAACGGGTTGAAAGACATATAGAGTCGTTTTAGAAGTGAATAGTAATAAGGGACTGCCCATGCAATTGCATGGAGGCAGTGCAATACATTGCTTTGCAATGGATTTGCACTGCCTCCATGCATTGCATTGGGCCGTCCCTTAATTATACAACACTGGTTAAGCAGGCCATAGCACTAACCTGCTTTTATCACTGGAGCTACTTTAGAGGAACAACCCTGGATGCTGAAGTGTTCTCTGGTGTGAATGGTTGTTCTGCGTTTTACAAGCACACATCATCTGTACACTCTCCTCTCCCCATCAGAGTACATGCAATGACATTTTCTTAGGTGCTGTGCATATGTGTTCAGTCATGCAGCAGCAGTCCGGCTCATACTCCAGCTGGCCATGTGACTGTCTGGCTGCCACAGCCTGCTGCTGCCTTTTGATATGGAAATTCAGACAGGAGAGCCTGGAAAGGCTTTTGGGAGGAATGGGGAGGTGACAGATTAGGAAAGACAGCAAACAGCATAAAGACAAGGACAGATCCTCTTGTACCTCTGTGTGTCGTTTTCTCCTGCTGCAGATGTGGGCTCCAGAAGGAATCAAACGGAGAAAAAAAAAAAAAAAGAATCTGATTAGAAGCTTGTTTAAATACTTGAGTTTTCATTTTAATCACATTTCATGGAGAAAAGTAGAAAAAAAACGTATGAAGATCTTTCTTGGTTTTCAGGTTAAATAAGACTCCATAATACCTCCATCATCAGATTATACTAATGATCATGCTGCAGTGTTTGATATTTTGATGTAGTTTAAACGTACTGTGTCTGTGTTCAGGTGCGTTGGATGATGTACTGGATTGTATTTGCCTTATATACAGTTGTGGAGACGATCACTGACCTGACGGTAGCTTGGTAAGTACTTTACCACACACACACACACACACACACTCAGACTTAGTAAACCATTCCTGGATGTCAGCACGTTGCAAACATCTTCCTGCTAACGTTCCTAGTGAAGCACTGACCGCTGCTTGTTTTAGCCAATAGTTTTTACAGAATACAACAAAAAGAGACTAATTATTATTATTATATATAAAATATTATTAAAATAAGCTCCAGGTATTTACCAGTCCATCACTACTATTGAAGCGAATTAGCAGCGATCAGTGACGTTCAGCTTTGCGGAGAGTTCTCAGGCCAACCCCAGAGAAAGCCTTTAACTTTACCTTCATCGTCTGGATCTCCTTCCCTACTCTTATTCCACCGTTTGGTCTTGTATCTAAGGGATAGGATCTGTTGTGTAGCTTCTTCTGCTCTTTGGTTACATGAACTAAACTTGACCTCTCATGACAAAGTTAGCTCAATGTTTTGTCATTAATTTTTTTGGTTTTATGAGCTGTTTCTACAAGCCTTGTTCACTCCTTCCCAAGTCTCCATTTTTCTTTTGCTAATGATGAAGGTCGTCGTGTTCGTGGCCCCACAAACCCTCTCATGTCCTGCTTGTTAGTAGCTGTTGTGCGCTGGTATCTTAAGTGGAACAGCACCAACACACGAGTATTATTTGAATGAGCATTTTCTCTGTCTGTTCAGGTTCCCTCTGTACTATGAGCTGAAGATAGCCTTTGTGATCTGGCTGCTGTCGCCCTACACCAGAGGAGCAAGTCTCATTTACAGGAAGTGTCTACACCCCCTGCTGTCCTCCAAAGAGAGGGTAAGCTCATCCATCTTACTGTGTCTGCTTAACGTTTGTTAAGAATATTATACTTTGGCTGCTTTTACCTGATTAAACTGTCGCCAGTAAAAGTGTTATTGATTATATCCATCTAGGAAATAGATGACTATATTGTGCAGGCCAAAGAGAAAAGCTATGAGACCATGGTGAATTTTGGCAAGCAGGGATTAAGTATTGCAGCAACTGCCGCTGTTTCTGCTGCTGTTAAGGTGAGTAGAAAAAGAATATTTTCCATTTTGAAGTTCTTTCTTTTTTTCAATTACATTGTTAATGTAAACGTTTCAGTTTTTCCACTAAGACAGTTGAGATTTTCACTCTAGTTATAAATCCTAATATAGTATTCTTTTTAAATCATCAGTGTTTGGATAGAACACAAGCAACATAAATCTATTAGCATCCAGGTATTTCCATGATTGACCTGAGTTAATAGAAGCTTATTCTCCAGACAAACTGAAAACATGGAAGAACATCCCCAAATATTGCAGTTCTTGAAAAAGTCTAGTGGTGCATTCAGACCACAAGCTTTGTGAGCGTCAAGCAATGCTCATAAAGCGATTAGTTTGACGCACATACGCAGCAGATCCATTTTTAAGCTGAAGCTAGCAAAGCTCGCCTTTCTCTGCTAGATGTTTTAAACACTCGCAGATCGTGGTTGGCTAGGCAGCGTCACTACAGTGAGACGCTCTGGTTTTATTGCCATGCTGTATAAAGAGCCTTAAGACCGTCAAAAGTTCAACTAGCTGAACTTCTGCGTTACTAGCGTTATGAGCTTTGAAGCTTGAAACACAGGAAAAGCTTGAAAAGTTGACTGAGCCAAAGCTCACAAAGCACAGAGACTGAGACGCTCCTCCAACGGCCTCAACCACAGACTTAACATGCCGTTGCTGCTGTTTGGGGCGGTGTGAATAAATAAATGTCCAAGAAGTTTTTCAGAATGAATCTAAAGGTGAACTTCCCTTCTGAAGGTCCAGATCAGCTTGAATCAAAGTTCAGGATTTTAAAACAAAATGTGAACACAGCTGTCAGATCAGGAGGGTTTCACCTTATTGTAAATGGGAAATATTAATATTGTTGCTGCTAAATTCTTTTTAAAGTTAAAACCAAATATTTATTTCCACTTCAGAAAAAAAAACTGTCAAACATCAAATCAGAGTAATCTTTTGTTTTTGTTTTAGATAAATAAATATTAAAATGTTTTGTATGTATTTCTGAAATGTCAGAATGAAGAGAATTGGTGTGGAATTTCTGATTACTTTCACCAAATTCAGAAGTAAATATCCGGTTTCAGCTTTATATAAAACTTTCAAACATGTAGAATAACAAAAACTGGTAACTGTATTGGGAAATAATTTGCGACAGTTGTGTGACGGTAGAGGAACCACTTCAAGGCAACATGTAGCTACGGCTACCACTTGTTAGCCACAGAGTTCAAGTGAAAGCTAACGTTAGCAAAGTAAGCAAGTGAATTAGCTTAGCAATCTAGAAGGAAAATCGGCATGATTATTTGAGAGTAGAAGTGACTTTAGCTTTGGTCCCGCTGCGTTTTTCTTTCTAGCCATGGCTTAACTATTGCTAGCTGCTTGCTAGCGGCAGCTAATAGGCTCTGTAGATGTGCTGTGTTCACCGGGATGTTCTTATCGTCATATACCGGTTAATAATATTACCTGGTGGTGTTGTGAGCTGTATGAGAACTGGTAGGAGTTAGTTGTTAGGGAAAATGCAATGAGTGGTTCCTTGTGATGAGGAAATTTGAGTAAATAGACGGTTGCCTGCTAACTGTTGCTATACATCCGAGTGGGGAACTAGTGACTGCTACAGTAGGCCTATGTAAACATGGAAGAACGTGATCGCGATCGTCGCTTAGATTTTGAGATCGTGACAGCCTTACCTAAAACTGCTCTAGTGTCTGTTCTTCTGCAGTCTCTCCTCTCCTGAGATGGATAACAATATCTCTTTGGCTCAATTTTTTTTAAGTAACAATAATGACATATTCAGTAATTTAATTAATAGTCAATCCAAACAAGCTGAACAGAGAATCCATATTGTGCCATCACACATTGAGCAGATTGTTAGGCTACATGTATTAAAAGGGACGTTTTTTTAACCTGGACCTTATTTCTAAAATGCTTTACATTCAGTTCCTCACCCAGACAAGTTTGGAGCCACTTCAGGAGAAGTTTATATCCAGTCTGATCAGCGTATATCCATATAATGGGAGTCAGTGGGGGTATGTAAAGTGCTCTATATCAGGGGTTTACAATCAGGAAAGGTAGCAAAACACACCACAGATTTCCTGTTATTAGTTATTAAAACAAATAGAAGGCCAAAATGGAAGAGCATTGGTTAAGAAAATTAAGTACACCCTATAATTCAACAGATTTGGATGATCATACTCTCAGCCAGGTGTGAGAACCACCTCAAGCTCTCACAGCAGCGAAGAGGAATTCCGACTTCTTCAGTGTTGCTTCACTTTATGGACGTCTGCAGACATTTTATTTCTTCAGTTATTTTAAGGCATTACCAAAGCAGTTCAGACATGTTGCGATCTGGACTGTTTTTCATGGTGACACATAGATTCCTTTTTATGGCTGACATTCCTTTGGACACAAGATGCCAACCTTCCAGACAAGTCCTCCTAATGCCCTGCCGTCTGCTCTATCATTTAGCTGTTTAGCTGTTTCTCTTTAATATTTTCTCTGCATCAAACACAGTCTGCAACAAGGTGTACTTAGTTTGTTGCCGCGTTCCCCTGATTGACTAGATCTTATTTATTATGCGCTGATACGAGGGGGTGGGGTACTTTCATTTTAACAGACATGTAACCCAAAAAACCTGGAATGTATTTAATAACTTAGTGTCTTCTCTAAAAAAGTTTTAACTGTTGCAAATATGGTTTCTGAGTGTGGAACCTGAGTAGATTTCTTTTTAGAAATCCATGGTATATGAGGTCTTATTATTTGTCCTAATTTGGTTGTGAATATCTCTCATTTTGTGGGGTTTCCTTGTGTCAGCATAAGGACTTCTTTGGATTATTGTTAAATAGATGCAGGTAAGGATCATTATTTCTGTATCTGCGTTCACTTAATTCTAGGATTTCAACCGCAGCGCTTAACGAGCCTTAAAAATATTTTTCTTAAATTTTTAAAAAAATGTTTACTTTTTTTTTTTTTGCAAGCGGAATCAACAAATGATCTTATTGCAAACCGTATTTCTTTCCATTCTCCACTAGCTGGTTGAACACGCGTTTCCATGGTGACATAAGGTGGTGGCACACAGCTAGCAGTTCTCATGCACATCTGTGCTGCCTCTAGATGCGTAGCATCACGGCAGATGTTTTTTCCTCTGCACTTGTGGATCAGGCTACTGTTGGACGCAGTAGAAACAATCAGAACCCAGACAGAGAACTCGGTAGGTCAGATAGCTGGTGGTTAAATCAGTAGGATGGAGACCTAATCTTTCTGCCAGAGGACCCAATGTTCTGTTCTCCACCTTGTTTATGCTTTTACTTTTATTTTCTGAATAGGAAGAGAAGTCTACCTTTATGTTTCAACCTTACTTGTTTGCTTCTGAACAAAAATAATAAATAAGTTGTCTTTTCAAAAACATTTTGGGCTATTTTTAAAATGTTTTACTTTTTTGTATTTTTGGCTATTTCTATGGAGCTAAGTGGCTCTTCTCTCTTATTTAGATGTTGACAGAAATGGGGAGAAGTGTTCAGCTGTGACCAGTAATATTGACTGTTGTTGGCTTCACAGGGTCAGGGAGCCATAACAGAAAAGCTGCGCAGCTTGAGTATGCATGACCTCTCACAGATAGGCCAGCAGGATGACAGAGGAAACCAGTTGTACCAGTACAGCTCCCAGTCAGCTAACCCGGCCATCAGGAGGTCTCAGAACATGGACTCTGGCTCCAGAGATGGTATACACACACACACACACACGCACACACACGCACACACACCCACACACACACACACGCACACACACACACACACACACACACACACACACACACACACACAGAGTATTAGAATGTTGCCCTGACTTTGATTGGTTTCTAGAGCCAACCCTAACATCAACGATCACCAGAACATGAGAAAAACATCTACTGACATTCATATAGAAATGAATCCCTTCCATCCTGACAAAGGTTTCTAATATCTGCTGCTTTATGATTTGGGCCTTATTTTATCTGTTTTGTATAGGAATTAATTGCTTGGGATGTCGGCTTGGAGAGAATATAGTTCATTTAGCTAAACTCAGTTGTTGGAAACTGTTTCTGGTGGAACAGTGCTTACGGCTACACATAATGTACAGAGCTCAGTATGGATGAACGAGTGAATGTTCTAACACAAAGCATTGGGTTCAACTATTTTATTTATTTATTATTTTTGTATTTATTTTCTGAATAAAATGGTGAATGTAAAAAAAAAAACATTTTTGTAGCTACTGGAAAAAAACCTTGCCTTTTTTGGGATGTCCCAATCTTGAGATCAAATTGGGCTGATATTTTAATATTTTTTTTCAGTGTTTGGAGATCGGCTATATTAGCTGACGAGTCGTGACGATTTAACCTAAGGTACCTTGTAGTTACATTTGATGGTGATTGTGCAATAATTCAAAGCTCTGTAGCAGTGCAAACAAGGACTATTAATTACTAAATATCAGCATAGCAGATTAAACACCATTTTTTAATATTGGTAAACTTCAACAAATATGCTTAGCCATTCTTTAAACTATATATAAAAGGCATAGAAACTACATGCAACATAAACAGAGAGATTTCTTCTTAAAATAAAGAGATTTCAGCCGAGTTTTATTCATAAATCCATCGCACAGAACTTGTAACTGTAGACACTTTAGGAAAATTAAAAAGCATGATTGCAATGTGCACTAAGAATTAGAGATCGACTGATGGCAGATATGTGCTCCTCATTTTCTTTTTTTGTTTGTATCCACATTTATTTATTCATTTATTTACTTATTTTTGCCTTATTTGCTGCTAAAATCTCCCTCTGATATGAACAGTGGAAGCTCAACATTTTAGAACTTAATCAGTTTTTCAACACTGAATTTAGCCAGCTCTTAAATCTTAATTGTGTGCACTGTAGGACATTAAAGTCACACATGTAACCAAACTTTATTAAGCAAATGAATAAACTTACAAAGTATGAAATAGAAAATAAAAGTAAATAAGTGAAATAACTATACAGAAGAGGTCGGCTCTGCTAAAGAGGTACTTGTATGTGTGCCGGTACAAAAAGTGCACTACATGCAGTAGAGGTTCTGCACTACTTGCAGCGCTGAGGGGTGCTGGACTACAGGGTGTGCCAAAGGGATGATGGGAGATTTTTTTTAGTCTGCATTATCTGTGTTTACCAGCTGGTTGTGCACGTGTAACTGATATGATTAATAATACAAGCCCTGTGCTGATTAGGAGCCCCGCCCCTCCTGTTCCACACGCCAGCGTTCCAGCTGAAGAACACCCCCCCGGTTAATTGGCTGCATTCCCCCTCAGAAAGTAGGTAGTTGCGGCCCTGTCTGCTGATGCTAAGCTATGAAAAAAATCATACACAGTCCAATATTGGTCTACGTATGATAGGAATGCACCGACATTCATATTTGGGCAGATGTCAATATCCAATATTAATATTGTTGGTATGGTTGATAATCGACATTCAGCAGTATTATTATATGTGTTACATATATTACCCTACCCTGTAAATGTAAAAAAAAAAACCACACTGTAGACATCGCTGCAAAGCCCACAGTGCTGCGCCACTATCAGTCACATGATCAAACAAATACCACATGTCCAACTATGGAGTAATTTCATTCATATTTGTATCTGCATGATGTTTTTCAGACGCCTAACTCTGGCTGCTATCCATAAAAATTTATAGGCAAGGCATTTTTTTTTGTATAGCACCCTTACAACAACAAGGTAATTCAGTGTAACTAAAACATGAACCGCTTCTTTCTTTATTGCAAACAACCTGTTTTATGTTATTTTAAGAGGACATTTTTGTGAATGTTGTAGCATAAATAGAACTACTTCTGGACACACCTTACACCCCATGTTTCAGGAATCTGACCACGCTTCTGATAACAGCCGTGATGTCCTCACCATAACCTAAAACATATTAATATTTACATTCCAATCGGCTCTGTCTCATGAAGCCTAAACTAGATTATAGGACAGTCCTGATCAAGGCCGAGGCGTAGCAGTGGTAACTGTAACTGTCAGATGTCCTCTTCCTATTCTTTGCATTGAAGATGCTTCAGTTTTCTGAATCCTTTTAGGTCTGTTCTGCTCCTGACATGAATCATAAATAGATACAGGTAGCCTGTCATTATTTCAGTGTGTCCACTTCTGTTTTGTCTCACAGCCACTTCCTCCTCGGTTTCCTCCTTCTCTGCAGGCTGGCAGGCATTTCAATGAAAGCTCTTAGCAGCTGTGTGTAGGATGACTTCCTAGCAGACAGAGGGGATGAGATGAGGTTGAGTGGGGATGCCAGTGGAATATCAAACACATACACTCACTAGTCCGTTTATCTTTGTCTTTTGTGCGCACACACACAGTTAGGGGAGCTACAGAGGAATGTGTAGGAGAATAGCGATTCCCAGGATGGATGCAGGAGGGAGAAGGGAAGAAAGGATGGGTGTAGTTTGAGGCAGAGGGTGCATCATGTATTCATCTCAGGCAGCCAGCAGATATGTGTGATGAGATGAGGGCAGTACAGGCATGGTTTCCCTCACCTACTCACTTTTATTTGATCCTCCCTGCTCTAGAAGTACTGGTGTTACAGCACCCCTTAGTGGCCAGACGGAAGACCTACTTCGTTTTACCAGGTGGAATAAATAAATGGATCTTCCAACAAATATGCTGCTTATAACTCTGTTGCTGATGTTAAAGACATTTCACCCTGTCTTCACCGAAATTTACAGTGTAGCAAAAAATTAACTGGGAGCCACTGATTGTGAAAGTTGTCCCATTTCAAAAGATGAGAGGTCTGTAATTTTCATCATAGCTACACTTTACATTTCACTATCATATTGTATAATTTTTATAAAGTTGCAGAAAATAAGTATTTTGCCAATAACAAATGTCACCTCAGTACCTTTATGTAACCTTGGGCAGAGGTCAAAGGTTTCCTGTAGTTCTTCAGCAGGTTTTCCACACTGTAGCTGCTATTTTGGCCCATTCCTCCATGTAGATCTCCTCTGGAGCTGGGATGTTTTGGGACTGTCGCTGGGCAACAGACTTTCAACTCCTTCCACAGATTTTTTTTATGGGGTTGAGATGTGGAGACTGGCAAGGCCAGAACCTTGAAAGGCTTTTTACGTAGCCACCGCTTCGTTGTCCAGATGGGGTCTTTGTCATGCTGGAAGATCCAGCCCCGTTTCATCTTCAATGTTTCACTGATGGAAGGAGTTTCTGACCAAAATCTCACAATTCTTTGATATGGGTCAGTCATCTTTTCCACTTTGCAGAAAAGCAGCTGCAAAGCATGATGTTCCCACCCGCATGCTTCACAGCGGGAATGGTGTTCTTGGGATGTAACTCAGCATTCGTTCTCCTCCAAACGCAAAGAGTTTTATACCAAGGAGTTTTATCTTGGTCTCCTCTGACCACATCACATTCTCCCAATCGTCTTCTGGATCATCCAGATGGTCTCTGGTAAACTTTAGGCAGGCTTGGAAATGTGCTGGCTTAAGCAGGGAGACCTTTTGAGTGCATTTCCCCTCCATGTAGTTCTGGACTATTTCCTCACCGTTCGCTAGATCATTTGTTCCCCACCAGGTGAGATCTAGCATGGAGCCCCAGGTCGAGGGAGATTGTCAGTGATGTTGTATTTGAATCAGCTAAATACTTATTTTTTGCACAATTATATACGAATAAATTCTTTAAAAATCAAAAAATGTGATTTCTTGGATATATGCTTTACATTCTGTCTCTCAGTTGTAGTGTACTTAAGATGAAAATTATCGTCCTTTCTCATCTTGTTAAGTGGGACGCTTTCACATTTGGTGGCTTCTGTTATTAAAACTCTCAGCCTGGATGCGCTGCAGTTGGTGTGCTGTGATATGAAATCCCTCCGCTGAAACAGAGAGCTGCTGAGGAAAGCTGGAGCATGGAAACCGATTTAAATCATGGCTGATTCAGCTCTCATCTGTCTCCTAAAGTCTCTGCTCTAAGACCAACACATCTGCTGCAGACTTTGATCACAAACCTGTCGGACATGGGCGACATCACAAATGAATTCTGTTTTTTTTTTTCATCCTAAATACATCACATATCTGCAGCGATGTGCAGCTGTGCTGGTTTTGAAAATATTATAAGGTTAGAGGAGAAGGTGGTTGATTAACCGTTCTGACTGGTTAATCTGGGGTTAATGTCCGCATCATCTCCAAGGACTGGACCAGGAATTTTCATGTTGAAATTAGATCCTTAGGGAGTGATGACATCATACTTTTTCAGAGACATTTTTATTGACATACAGACCACTATATGAAACCCTTCCTGCCCACAGCCATAATTATCAACAACAGACAGTATAAATTAATTAGTATGCGCTACAATAACACTTATTTTCCCTCTGGGATCTGTAAAGTATTTTTGAATTGAATTTAATTATTGGGGATGTAACAAAAAATATCAATTTGAAGAAACATTGCAATATTTTATGTCACAATATTGTATCGATATTCAAAATAAAAGTATTGATTAAAAAAATTTGAATTGAACCCTTAATGCTGACAGTCATTTTTCTCAAAACTTAAGAGTTAATTGCTAGTTGGTGCCTGTTTTCACTTTCTTCGTTCCTGTGGATCAACTAGATCTAGTAATATTACTAGATGTGTTATGTATGAAGCAGGCTGGATTGTTTAGATTGATCTTCTCCTGTTGATCGTAATACATCGTAACCCCTTTGTATGTATCGTGATACATATTGTATCTCCAGATTCTTGCCAATGCATGAATGAATTATGCTTCCTGTGCAGACAGGTTTGTCTTCCTCACCTCCATGCCTCCTTAGTACAGTTTTAACGGGGGGTGGGGTTGCGGGGGCATCAGGGTCAACACTGAAGTAGATCCAAATGTTGTGGGTTTTTTCTCAGCACAGAACACTGAGAATCTCTTTGGAATAGTTCTGTATTTTCTTTCTGTGGTCAGTTGTTTGCTTTTTGTTGATCTCATGGGAAGTTTGTTCCATTCCATTTTTTTAACTGGTTCCTGTCTTTCCTTGGGATTGGATAAGGTGTAGAGTCACCCCCTGGATCTCACCCTGGGAACTCTTACTGATTCCAGATGTGACGGCAGCAGGATCTAGACCCAAAACAAACAGAAAGCGCAGACTAACCACAAAACAAGGAAATCCTTGTGGCTGTTAGGATGAGAGGCTGATGGGGTCAGGAAGAAGCCGTTTCCAGGCCATCAGGGTAGGAACATGGAGTCAGAAGGTCCTGTCAGATATCTGGGAGCGCCTGGAGCTCTGCTAGTGGTCGGCTTGTTTTCTAAAGACAAACTGATGCTTGACTTTGACTTGACTTTTTTAGTAGTCTTTGAACTGGACTAGTTTAGGACGCTTTATTAAGCAGCTGCTCACCCACATGAGCCAATAAAACGGTGCTCACAAATCTACCACCTGATGGCAGTAAAGATGAAACCTTTCTGCCAACCACTATGATGCTTTTTTCCATTAAAGTGGGTTCTTATTGAGAGAGACAGCCCAGCATCCAAACAAGCAGCTGGTTCTGATTTCTTAATGAAATGTTAGTGCAGAAAAAAACGTCTGAGTTCCACCACATCCAGCTGCCTGAAGAACGGAGGAGATACTTCCTACAGGAGCAAAGCTGCAGCTTCCTTCTCTGTTTCCTACTTTTCCTTTACCCAGGAGGGGCACACAGACCCGATCACATGGCTTTTGACTCTGTAATATTAAAAACCAATTCAATAACTTAAACTAATGTGAAATATCTCTCCAACTGCTGACCTTTGGTTCAACTTTTGAAGTTTCTAATTTTAAGTTATTGTTGACACTGAAAAAGGTGTTGAGTGTTGCTGATCAGAGCTCACTTTGTGTTGGCCGTATGGACTGGTCGACATGATCACAAGGTTTTTTCCCTTGTGTGGATCCTGAAGCACTGTTAAACTACTGTTTCTGCTGAACTCTGCAGGGCCAGCTGCTCCCTTACAATACACACACACACACACACACACACACCCTAAGGTCGGCTCAGAGGGAAGTGAAGCTAACATGCATGCCTTTTTGACTGAGACAAAGCTGGGCTATATATTAGACCAACATGTAATATTCCATATTTCAGAAACTGAAAGGAGAAGTTGTGGTCACATTATTCAGGTTTCTAATAATTTGGAGAGTTTTAGAGAACATTGATATTGTCCTGATATATGGAGATTTTACAGCTCATCAAAGGAAGCAGTCATGTGGTCTCATTGATTATTCTGTTTGTGTCTTTTGTTACTTTCAGAGTACTATTATGAGCAAGAGGATGTTTCAGATGAAGAGGCGGAGCCAACGTTCTCTGAAGATGAGGCTGTCAGTCAGAAAGGACTGAGACGCTCCCAGAGTGTCAAAATCACAAGATCCAGAGTCCGCAAAGACGTAAGTGGGCCATGTTACTCTGCTGAAATAACACAGGCCTGGTCTGAAGAGGCACCAAGCTTGTTTAGCTTCAGCATGTTCAGATTTTATGCTGTTCTGTAAAATCTTTTTAAAATCCACAGATTCTGGAGAGCATATCAATACTCTGATGTTTGAGCCTCTTTGATATCACTTTGGCCTCATGACATGGTGCCCCATCATTTCTCCTTTGGACAGTTTCTAGACTGCATCAGAGAGCATGCACTATGTTGGCAAAGTGATTGGGTTACTTACCTTAACAAATATGTGAACTTTAATGACATCCCATTATTTACAGGAAGCTTTGAGCAGCTAGATCAGATTCACCTGATCTGGCAATGCTTTCTCCAAGTTTTAGGAATGTGATTGTGGGAATATTTGACCATTCTTCCAGGACAGCATTCATGAGGTCAGACAGTGATGTTGGAGGAGAGCGCCTACTTTATCCCAAAAGTCTTCTGGAGGGAAGTCATAACTCTGTGTAGACTAGTCCACACAGGTGGACAGTTTTGGTGGGACATCCCCACACTCAGTACGTCTCCATACAGCTTTTTTTTAGCAGTAATCAGACTAATGGCTTAGCCAGAGTTCAGAGTTGTGTCCCAGTTTACCTCACTCAGAAAATCCAATAATAGAATGAAATGCATTGGACTCTGTGACACTAGGTGGCGACATGCTCCCTTTCATGCTCACATTAAAGTCACACAGATGGCAAACAGATGTTAAGGTCAGTGAAGCAGACGGAGTAAAAGCGGGATATGAACAATGAGCAAAGAAATGGACCTTAAATGGACATTTAATAAGTCCTGGACTGTCTGTTGTTGTTCCTGAGTGTCCAGGCTGCCATTAGCTCAGCTTCTCCTGACTGTCGTTTACATACAGACAAATCTGATTCTCCAACCACATTTTCTGGCTACCTTAGTCCCATTTCTCCATCTCTAGTTCGATTCATTTTCAGCTCAGTTGCCATAGAAGTAACACCTGGATTCAGTGATTCTTAGGGGGTGTCAATCCTGGTAGTACCTACTGAATACCAGGATGTCCTTGATATTTTAGTGGACAGAGTGGGGCTGTTTTGCTGCTTTATCAGAAGGCTGCTGTTCTAAGGTCCGCTCACAGAATGCAGGGACACTCATAACCTGCTGCCAATGTTGAGCAAGCTCTGCATTGGAGGCAGCACAATTTTGTGGAGGAGGAGGAGGAGATGATGATGGTTCAATAGGCTTGAACGTCCTGAATTCTTCTTCACTAAACCTCAACCTCCAACATTAAAGTTGTGGGATAAAGAAGGCAGTATTTGCTTCAGCTGGAATATTTATTTTTACTTTCATGTTTCTGCATGTGAGGCTGTTTGATGCGGAATGATGACTGCATGCTCTGCTTTGAAGGTAATCTATTGCAAACAGCAGAGGTCAGTGACTGTACATGTTCCCCTTTTATGTCAGCCATTTAAAGTGATGTGATCAGGGTGCCCCTAAGCACAGCCATGTTGTAGAGTCAATGAGTCGTTGATTAGTCCGTGATTTTAATCCAGCCCTGCACCAACTTCTGTTCTGAATTTAAGTTGCCTACGTTTGCACAAACTCCTACAAACTAAAATAACTCTTCAAATGTCAATTTGACAATTAAAAATCCAAACCATAGATCATCTCAGACTACGTGACCACCACTAACCCCCCGATGAGAAAGTCTTTTGTGGATAATATTTGTATTAAATTATAGCTTAAGGAGAAAAATAGCTTCTTCATTTAATCAGAATTAATTTTGTTTTCTGTATCTATGTTTACATAAGTAGTTGTAAATTTGATGTCTGTCCCTCAGTTTAGGCCCCGCCCCCTGGGTTTTTATTTTAGTGTATATCCCTAGATCATCACTGGCCCTATGGCCCTCTTTAAAAACTTCCTGGACACAGCCCTGCTCAGCAGTCTATAAACAATATTTAAGCATTAATAGGGCCTACTTTGAAATATTTCGAATATGATTCACTGAAATCAAACTCACTTCAGTGTTAAGCACAGCCGGGCTGATTTGCATTAATAAATGTTGCTTTTATTCTTTATTATTGGTGGCTTCTGTTATTAAAACTCTCAGCCTGGATGCGCTGCAGTCGGTGTGCTGTGATATGAAATCCCTCCGCTGATAGAAACAGAGAGCTGCTGAGGAAAGCTGGAGCATGGAAACCGATTTAAATCATGGCTGATTCCGCTCTCATCTGTCTCCTAAAGTCTCTGCTCTAAGACCAACACATCTGCAAACCTGTCGGACATGGGCGACATCACAAATGAATTCTGGGGTTTTTTTTTCATCCTAAATACATCACATATCTGCAGCGATGTGCAGCTGTGCTGGTTTTCATGATATAACGTTATGGTAGAAAGATGGTAGCCGTCAGTAATGTCTGTGTTTTTACCAACACTGCATCATGTTTTCATTGTGGAAGTTCCTTCTAATTAAAAAAGAACTCGGTGACACCACCAGAAAACGCTCAAGAGACGACCTGGGCAAACAGATAATGGAACATTCCACGGGAATGGGGGGAACCACATGACAATCATCTATCACTAAAGGACAAATGTTATGATTACTACAATCATGGTGATTTTTCATGAGCCCGATGCTATTTTTATGTCGTTTTGGTTCCCCCTGCGCTGTGCGTTAAGCACTTGGGTGGAGCATTGGAACTGGCTGTAAATGTGATCTGTTGATTCGACATGAACGCCTCAGAGCGTGCTCATTGCACCCCGTGTTGCTGCTGCCTAAACAGACTATGGAATATGGCCGCCATGATTCAGAGAGCCAATGGTTGCGCTGAAGCCGTGCTGTGCAACCCTCACTCACATTCTGCTTTTCTGTTCTCAGCAGCTTCGTTACGGATCACTGAAGATTAAAGGAAAGAAGAGACCTGCGCTGAACTCCGTTAACTACGCAGCCTCCTGAGACTACGGCAGTGCTGCCTGCTGATTGGTGGATGGTGGTGTCATCTGGTTTTCCAACTCTGACTCTTTTACTCTGCTGAACCCTTTATGATGACCTATCTGGTGACTTATTTATTAGCCAATTCATCCAGAAGCAGTAGCTCACAGAGCCTTTCCTCCCAGAGCGTTGTCGAGGAGATATTATGGTCTGTCTGACGTCTCACAGGGAAGTGATGCGTTTTATTGGAATGGGACAGATTTTGTGTCTTATGTTTTAGGCACATTTCTCATCATCAGCTCTTTGATATTAGACAAATAATGTGGTACCACCATGGCTTGGGGCTTTATAGGTTTAAATAGCTTTAGTATTAGTTGAATTTTATATTTCTGCTTTCCAAAATATTTAATACCATAATATGAGCTGAATATTATGAGAATCTGAGAAGTTCTTCTGGTTTAAGAACTTCCTCCCAGAACGGGATCTTTGTGTATCTTGTTGGGTTTCATGTGGACCACTGTCAGAAATATTTGAATTTTCTTAGTTTTGTATGTTGGATCATAAAAAAAAAAATTGCTGTTTTTAGAATCATTTCTTGAACTGAAACGTTGCTTTGAGTGTTAGCGTAGACATGGGGTGTGTTTCCGACTGTGCTGCTGTTATTTTCAGCTTTATTCCTCCGTTAGAAGTGGCAGCCGTCGCTCGGATCACGGCTCAGTCTTACGTCTTATTCATGTCTCACAACATGAAGCGGGACATGTTTTACCTTGATAGACATTAGTGTCCATCAAGCGGGTTTGGATCACCAGCAGCTCAACATGCTCCTCATCACAGAGGGGCGTAGAGAAAAGCAAAGCTTGCATCGAGAAATGCTTCCTCATTCTATCACAAAGGGGAACTCTTGTTTTTCTGTCTTTCATTGATCTGTTTGGAGAAGATCATGGTTGTTAATTACAATCTGTAATTATTCTGAATGTAGAAAGCTAGCTTTTTTTTCATCAATTGACTTTTTAATGTAACAACTTTCATATCCTCCATTGTTTTATGTGTGTGCTGATGTTGCTTGTCATCTCATTTTATTCTGATCTAGTTTTCTGTGGGAGGATGCTGTATGAAACGGACTAAACCATATTGGATGTTCGTACTAACAACATTGTTGCTCCTTTTGGAGCTCAGCATTCTTCTCACTTGGCATTTGTTTGTTTTTTTAAGCAAGTTTATGAGCAACCAGCAGATATTCAGCTACACGCCACGCTGGTTCATGTGTTGATGTCCATTTAATGCTCATAACTGACTAAACCAAAGCCTGATGTGCCCACCAGAGCTGTGAGGACACAGTTTTTAAAATGTTTTGATGAGTGCTTTCTGAAAGGCAAACACACTAAAATAAAAGCTGCCTGACAATATAAAGGCAAAGACATAAAGTGGCATTTATTGTTTCTAATGCATTAAAGACATATTGCTGAACGACTTCTGCTTCACCCAAAATCCCTGCCATAACATCCATTCATTGTTTAGTGTGTGTGTGTGTGTATAATATATACAGTACAGACCAAATATTTGGACACACCTTCTCCTTCAATGAGTTTCCTTTATTTCCATGACTATTTACATTGTAGATTCTCACTGAAGGTATCAAAACTATGAATGAACACATATGGAATTATGTAGTACTTTTACAAAAAAGTGTGAAATAACTTGGCCTCCAAAGTCACCTGACCTGAACCCAAATCAAGATGATTTTGGGTGAGCTGAACGCAGAGTGAAGGCAAAAGGTCCAACAAGTACTAAGCATCTCTGGGAAATCCTTCAAGACTGTTGGAAAACCATTTCTGGTGACTAGAAGCTCAAGAGAATGCAAAGCATTAATCAGAGTGAAGGGCGGCTACTTTGAGGAATCTAAAATATAACATGTATTCAGTTATTTCACCCTTTTTAAGTACATACAATAATTCCATACATCATGTGTTCATTCATAGTTTTGATGCCCTTAACTGAGAATGTACAGTGTAGTCGGGGAAATAAAGAAAACTCATTGAATGAGAAGGTGCATTTAAACTTTTGGTCTGTACTGTATGTGTATTTATATATATATATAAATGGAAACAAGCTCAACAGGTAGGATATGGAACATGAGCATTATAGCGATATCTAGTGTGTCTAGGTTGTAGTTACAACAATCAAAAAATCATTCCAGACATTGGGTTGCCTGGTTTGCTGCCGATACACACAGTGACCAACCTGAACTGTGTGTGTTTAGCAGTTTAACTGACAGCTAACGTTAGTGAGTTAGCTTACCAATCCAGGAGGAAAGTCCCCGTTTCCGTGTGCGTTTGATAAGACTGATAACAATATGCCTTGCACTCTGAAGCAGCTGCTTGATGTGCCAACTACATTTTTCCCAGTACCAGCTAAGCTGTTGACCATATATTTGAATCATAGGGACAGTATCAGTCAACCCCCAATGGCGGCCACTACTGGCTGGTAGATGTAAACATGACATTAACTTGCCCGTTAAAATGTACATTTTGTTATATTTGAATTCTAATATATTTTTTTTAAGGAAATGTACTTTCATTCTGAACCCCTCTAAATGTCATGTGGAGGTGTTATTTTTAAAATATAGCTTTTTATAAAATTGTTCCATATTCAACCTTTAAGTAGCACCAGGTGATGTCCTTTTATTAACTGTAGGTTTGGGGTTTGGTGCATTTTTAACATGTTTGTTCTAAAGAAAATGTACTCAAGTGGAAAGAACATCCACAAATTTTACTCAAATAAAATTAGTGCTACTTCATACCAATAGTGCTCCAGTAAAAGTAAAATATACACTGTAGTAAAACTACTCTTAAAATAATATTTCTTTAGGTTACTCAAGTTTCAATGCTATCCCATTTTAAAATAAGGCCACAAAACTTTTAAACATAACACAGGTCTCTTGCCACAGGAGATCCTTTTTGCCATGAGCTAATAGCATCTACAACAACTCTAAAGAAAATAGCATGAGAGTTAACATTTATTTCACCTCCGGGATTAAAAAATAATTCCTGAAATGATTTTGCTGACCTGAAGTCACCTTACAACTACCATGGTGGTATTCTAAGGAACATATTCTGTTTAGGAGACCCTTTTAACTTCCTGCCTAAGGTTTTGAGGTGTTGCTTCCATATTTCGACGTAATGTCATTTATTTGGTGAAGAGCACCAGTCCCTCCTGCAGTAAAACACCACAACAAGCTACCACCCCTGTGCTTTCCAGCTGGGATGGAGTGTTCTGGGGAGGAAACGTCCCTCTTTTTGCTCCAGATGTAACAATGGTCATCATGGTCAAACACTTCAGCTTTATTTTCAGGCAAAAGGACATGTCTTCGCTCTCATTGTTCTCTTTGCCAGTCCACTAAAGACATGAACAATGGCATGCCACATGCTGTGTACAGGTTTAGGGTTTTGTGGTCGACCAAATGCAAAGCCACACTATTTTAAGGAGCAAAATATAGAAATTAAAAAGTGTTCTCTCTAGAAACCACTAACTATAAAACAAGACGTTTAAAGTGGCCGTATAAAGTCTGAATGTTGAGTTCTAACATAAATGCATTCAAAGGTTTAAAGGCCACTGTCAATGTTTAGTCATTTTTTTGGTCTAAGGAGGAAATAAAAATCAGGGCAAATAAACACATGATAATTGAAACCTTTAATTTCCGTCTGCTACAATAATAGAAAATTGCAGCCATGTTGATTTTCAGTGACCAGCAGTAATATGCTCCCCTGCAGCTAGTTTACACTGCATTCTCATCTGTGCATACATATGGAAAAAAAAAGCGGAATTATTCGAAAGAGGGTTGAGCAGACAATCCAAAACTGCAGGACCGAATCAGCCATGATCACGAGGAAAGAAGGAGGGCAACATGAAGGCTTTCCCTCTGCATTCTGCTACAACAGCCAGTCCCCAAGGTATGACCCAGAACACCTGGAGCTGAACGCCCTCTGCTGGAAGGTGAAGATTTATTCCATCTACTCCAGATTTTAATGATGCGTATATTTCTATATGCATTTTTCTCTTCCTCACCTAATTTTCTGGGTATGAAATACTATGAAATACTATCTTTAGTGCCACAAATTTCATTTTGATCACTTAGAAACAGCAGCATATCTCATTAACCCGGTGAGTTAATAGTGAGGTGAGTTAGTGTATGGTCTCGCTTATGTCTTCCAATATTATTTCAAAGGTATTTATTTCTTATTTTGTAAAGGTGATAATAGTTTTCATCCCATAATTATTGAAATCTGGATCCAATCCACTTTAAACTGTTGTTCTGTCTGATTTGGTGTGTTGGACCTGCTGGGAGAGGACCGTTCCTGGACAACAGAGCTGTCTGTCCTCTCACTGGAACAGAACTATGAGCAGTCAGAACCCAGTTGTCAGTGAGCCACGTCTGACCTGAAGGCTAATTGTTTAATGATGATGATGGTGTGTGGCTGAGTATTCTCTGTATTGTTTCATCACAGTTTATCTCTATCCAGTAGCTCCTGCAGTTCGTTCTTAATGTCATCGAGCAGCTCCAGGGGCGGCAGGTCATCCAGACACAGATCTTCCTGAGCTGGCATTTCTAACGGCGGTAGTTGAGGGATAGGGATGTCTTTGCTTTTCCCAGTGTTCTTCCTTTCCTGCCCACTCCCTGTTCCCATGGCACCACTTGCATGTGGCAGCACCCAGAGCTCCGAACGCTCCACAAAGTCCGCGGCCTCGGACTGCAGCCGGCCGTTCTCCAAACGTAGCCGATCATTGTCGGCCGATAGACGCTGGTTTTCGTTCATCAGATGGTCTACCAGGCGCCGCAGGTCCTCGATGGTGGTCTGCTGCTCTTCTAGGCGGGTTTTATCATCCTTAGTAGTCTTAGACCCAGTGCATGGTGAAGTCAAACGCTGGCAGCTTCCAGTCTGCCGGGTCTGAAACTGGTAAAGCAAGGTGTCGTACTCTCGCTCACCGACTCCTCCACTTGGTTCAGAAGAGAGTCTGGCAGGTCCATGAGCTGGGAGCTGGCCTGTCGACTGGGTTTTGGTTAATGGACCCGGTCCACCAGGGCTGGCTCGAGCCTTTGTGGCCTCACGTCGAACTTCTCTCTTCCAGCGCTCTTGGATCAGCCGCTGCTGTTTGATATGACTGTCTCGCTGAAGCTCCATGGACAGACGAGCCTTCAGAAACACAATATCATAATTAGCCACGACGCTCCAAGTCAAAGAAAACACACATTCATATTTAATTTGGTTTTAAGTTTCACGTTATTTTGGGGAAAATTTGTTTTTGTATCTTTTATGACTATTTTAGAACAGCACAAGATGGCAGCATGTTTGGATTTAATTTTTTCAAAAACCTTTATTCCACTTTTTCCTGATTGAGCGGTTAATTCCTTTGGATGATTATTCCCTCTGGTTTTGAATGATGTGCAGCTCAAATTATTCTAACATGTCTTTTTTTTACTTTTGGAAAGTTATGATGCATAACCATAGCAAGAAAGTGTTTCTTTTTTTTTAAAACTTAGAACAGCTGATTAGCATCTCAAAAGCTCATAAAATCAAAATCCCAACTGAGTTGAAAAGTAGGCGGCATGGATGCAGGGCAGGAGCCAATAGGAGGGAGAGGAGGAGGAAGTTCAAACCAGTTCCTGCTTTTATCACAGTGGTCAATGTGAAACTTTGGTGAAACAAATGGAAGAACTTCAGGTATCAACAAGGATCCAGCCAGAGTTTCAGGAGAACAGTATAATGCGTTTTACTGAGAGATGGCTGCTAGATCTCAACATCTCTCTGAAACACTGATCTGAAAGGGGCCAGAGACACTTGGGTGTGTCAAACTTAGAAAATCACCTGATGAAGTTAGACCGACACAGTGATGAGAGACAGACTTTACCTTGAAAAGACTGGAAGCTAACAGGAAAGAGCTAAAGTTTGTATTTTTATTCAACACAAGGATATCTATTGCCGTTTTTCTACTAGAGTTGGTACGGAACGGGTCAGGTCAGTCGGTGTAGAACAGATAGGTTGTGTTTCCATTACCATCTCAGAAGAACGGCATTGGGTGAGGACATGGGTGGGCTTAGCTTGACAAAAATTCCAGCAAAAAGCAGTCACAAAGTCAAAATGGCAACACAGATCCTCTCAAAAGTGAAAATACTTTTGACTCACCTCACATCTCTCAGACACTGATCTGTTCATGCCTTCATCTCCTGATCGGTGGTTTTCATGCCAGTACTGATCTAACCAGAGGTCATCCAGTCTGTTGAGACTCCTACTCTGCAGCCTTCCAGCTCTCTGATCGCCACAAAGACCTCCTGCTTCTTTACTGCTATACCGGCTTCTTCCTCCCAGACACCACGGGCTCAATGCGCCAACAGCCAAATCCAATTCCTCTTGGCGACCAGACAAAAATCTGCCATCACTCAAAGTTTTCCAATGTCCTAGATGCCAAAGTTGCAGCCAATATCAAGCACTTTCTCTCCCCTGCTGCTGAAGCTGCAGCACGTATCAATATAGATTCTCCCAGTCAACTTTCGACATCAGCTTTATAAAAACTACAACCCTCCCTTAACGCGATAAAACACTTTATGAAGAACTCTGTTTTTGTACAACTTAATTCAAAGAAAAATAAAACATTCTATGAGACTTTGAATATTTTACATTTTATGGTGAACATTTCTGATTTTATTGCTGTTCCTCTTAGACATCACTTCAAACAAACAACTCCAGGCCAAACAGCGGCTACCACTGCTAGCTACGAGTGAAAGGGATATCATATTACTGGACCAATCAGGCCATAAGTGAGCGTGTTGGGTCGCTTCAGACCAAGGCAAAATCCAAAACGGTTCTGGCGCTACCTGATCCGTGCCGTACCGACTCTAGTGGAAAAGGGGCAAATGTGTGAATGAGCATTGAAGATGACAACCTGCAGCATCTCCTGAGAACTAAACTATTTCTATATATTTACCAATTAGGTTGTCCTGACAGGCTTTGGGTTGGACGATGACAGAAACTGAGGACAAATTAACACCAATCTAACCAGAACCTATCAAAGATAAATATAGTACATTTAGATCAGTGATTTAAAAGTATTGACAATAAGTTGCTTTAATCCCCGTCAACAAGAAAGTATCAGTGTTGGAGAAGAGGTTAGCAGCACAACTGATAAGAGGAACATGAACCTTCTCACCTGCGCACACTCTGTTGTCTTCATTGCTTCTGTGAGAAGATCTAAAAGAGACAGTGACAGAGTTCAGTAACATGGGAGGGAATGCTAAACAAACATGCTAAAAGAATTATCTTTTTACTTGCTAAATCAATACAAAATACAACTAATCAATACAAAATGAGAAACATGTTTTCCACTGTGGAGTTACTCTCTGCACATCATCTAGTGGACTCATGTCTGTTTCAACTGAACAATGCTGCAAATAGCATTGGTCTGCTAACATGCACTACTGGTAACATTAACTCATATACATGAGTTTAATCATCTGCATTCTAAATATGAATAAAACATGAATTTATGCACTTTAAACAGGTGCACATTATATGTAATTTCAAGATGTAAATTTGCTAATGAAAAAAATTTGAATAATTAAAGTTCAGCACAGACTGTAGTAGAACTTGGGAGGTTCCTTTGCAGAATATCTGTATGAGAACAATTATTGGGCAACTACTGGTGGGTGAATTATTATGCAAATAAATACAAAACTGAAACATTACTATCTCATTTATTTATTATTATCTGTTAAAATAAAAATAGATAAGTCAAATTATTACTATATATACTTTTCTAATATTAAAATTAAATGAATAATTTATTTTTCTTTTGATAAGGGATGCATCAATACAGATACCGGTATCGGGGCCTATACCGTTCTTATGTACTGTATCAGTATTAGTTAAAATGAACAAAATGAATACTTAACATGTGGAAATTGTAATCATTTCACAAGAAAAGATACAATTTTCAATTGAAATTTTAGTTTCGCAGTCAATTTCTATCAGTATTTTATGATTTTTTCTAATTCACCATCATTTGTTGCAAAAAGCAGAGAAGAAAATAAAACCGGTCTTCCAATTTATTGCATTTTTGTATTAGGCAGAAGTATTGGTACTCCGTATCGTTAAGAACTCAGATCAAAGTATTGGTACTGTATCGGTTGTAGTGGTATGGTTGCCCTCCTAGTGCCTTTTTCTCACAGCGCACAGTTTATGTAACGCAGTACTGTTTGGATCGGTATCGGTAGCATCTGTTTCGGAAACAAAAAAGGGGTATCGGTGCATCCCTAATTTTCATACAAAGATATTCTTTCATTTCCCGTTTAGAATTTATTCCGAGAACTAAATAGCTTATTTTATTTCTGTTTATTTCTTAATAATAGATGTGTTTTATATATTTGTATTTTATTGATTTCCTTCATTCTTAAACTGTGGTAGTTTTTTATATTTCTTGATCAATTGTGAGCTACAGACCTGAAGAGAATTTTTTAAAAACAAAATAGACCCTTTAAAAACACAAGTAATTAATTTGAAAAATAAATCATTTGATTATTAGTAGATTACTGAAACGTGAAAGTAGAGAATAGTTGTAATCGTTGTAGTCTATGGTTTGTTAAAATGAACACTAAGAGAGGGGGATCACACTTCTGAGCCTCCCTGGTAAGGTCTATTCAGGGGTTCTGGAGAGGAGGGTACGACGGATAGTCGAACCTCGGATCCAGGAGGAACAATGCGGTTTTCGTCCTGGCCGTGGAACACTGGACCAGCTCTACACCCTCGGCAGGGTCCTGGAGGGTGCGTGGGAGTTCGCCCAACCAGTCTACATGTGCTTTGTGGACTTGGAGAAGGCGTTCGACCGTGTCCCTCGGGGTGTCCTGTGGGGGGTACTCCGGGAGTATGGGGTACCAGGCCCTCTGATACGGGCTGTTAGGTCCCTATATGACCGGTGTCAGAGTCTGGTTCGCATTGCCGGCAGTAAGTCGGACTCGTTTCCAGTGAGAGTTGGACTCCGCCAAGGTTGCCCTTTATCACCGATCCTGTTCATAACGTTTATGGACAGGATTTCTAGGTGCAGCCAAGGTGTTGAGGGGATCCGTTTTGGTGACCTCAGGATCGGGTCTCTGCTTTTCGCAGATGATGTGGTCTTGTTGGCTTCGTCTGAACGTGATCTACAGCTCTCGTTGGAGCGGTTCGCAGCCGAGTGTGAAGCGGCTGGGATGAGGATCAGCACCTCCAAATCCGAGACCATGGTCTTGAGTCGGAAAAGGGTAGGGTGCTCTCTTCGGGTTGGGGATGAGGTCCTTCCTCAAGTGGAGGAGTTTAGGTATCTGGGGGTCTTGTTCACGAATGAGGGAAAAATGGAGCGGGAGATCGATGGACGGATTGGTAGGGCGTCTGCAGTCATGCGGGCGCTGTACCGGTCTGTCGTGGTGAAGAGAGAGCTGAGTCGAAAGGCGAAGCTCTCGATTTACCGGTCGATCTACGTTCCTACCCTCATCTATGGTCACGAACGCTGGGTGGTGACCGAAAGAACGAGATCGCGGATACAGGCGGCTGAAATGAGTTTCCTCCGTAGGGTGGCTGGGCTCTCCCTTAGAGATAGGGTGAGAAGCTCGGTCATCCGGAGGGAGCTCAGAGTAGAGCCGCTGCTCCTCCACATCGAGAGGAGCCAGTTGAGGTGGCTCGGGCATCTAGTCAGGATGCCTCCTGGACGCCTCCCTGGTGAGGTGTTCCGGGCATGTCCCACCGGGAGGAGACCCAGGGGAAGACCCAGGACCCGTTGGAGAGATTATGTCTCCCAGCTGGCCTGGGAACGCCTCGGGATTCCTCCCGAGGAGCTGGCCCAAGTGGCCGGGGAGAGGCAAGTCTGGGTCTCCTTGCTTAGGCTACTGCCCCCGCGACCCGACCCCGGATAAGCGGAGGAAGATGGATGGATGGATGGATGGAACACTAAGAGATATTGGGGTTTCGTCTTTGCAGACCCTGCTTGCATGTAATAACAGAAGAGATAACAAGAGAAGACAACACAGATACACACACAGTCACTAACGACCCTTTCAGATAAGCCATCAAAAACTGTACATTTCCAGACTTCGTTAGTTTCACTTTTGACTCTTGACACTTTGAAAGCACTTTAAAAGCACCTTCCGGAATTTGTCCAGATAACCATTACTGGTGATTTTGCGGCTGAAGACCTAGTACCTTTTGGCAGTAGAGTGTTTGCTTTCAGAATGGTTAGGTAGTGTTCTGAAAAAGCTGGAGGGGTCTGGGGCGGGCAGGGAAAGCTGCGAGCGCACGTACTGATGACATGTGTATATATATATCCCTCGTCCCTCGTTTATTGCTGGGTAATAAATAATCCGGAAGAAGATACATGTTATTAAAAAAATATTGTGGGATAAAGTTCTAAAAATAACCCACAACAGACGAAATCTGCAAATTAGTCATTTTTTACAATTATGTGTTTTAAGACTGCACAACCCCTCGCCAAACACTTTAAACACTTTTTTCAGACATTAACATTTACTCACAATTTTCACTAGTTTGATTACTCTCAAAGCTTTGTAAACTTTAAACCATAAAAGTATTAATATTGTGTGCGTCTTTTTCCACTGAAGGTCTTGGTGCAGGTCTCTTTTTCCGAGTGAGGAACAAAGTTATGGGAAGTGTCTGAGCTATTTTTTTTATGGACGAGAAGATTCTTATGATATAACATGATAAATTTAGCAACTGCAGGAGACATGACACGGAGGAAATTGATAATTGCCTCCAATCAATCAAGACGCAGAATATAAAAGAACCTGATACCAAGATTCTTAATAATGACCGCAATATTGCATGCGGCCCAAAAAATTTGCGCCTGTGGGTTGTCCTTCATTTACAGGTGATCTACTAAGATTGCGTGAGCAATTCATAACAGGCTCAGGGAACTGTATTCAAATGAGGAGTTTGCGGCTGATATTAGCTGCGCCACGGCTAGAGAGAGGAGGAATAATGTGTATGGGTTCATAATGCGTCTTTGGCAAAATAAAGGGGGGAAAGTACATATGTATCAATGATATGGCTGTTACAGCGTTAATTAATATTAGGCTAGAATGTTGTGAATTATATTTCTCTTCTGTCAGTAAGAAACTTAATGAAGGGTTTTTCCTACAGAGATCTCAGTGGTGGCTGCCACTGTTGCCCGCTAACAATGGACATATAAATACATTAATAACCGGGTTTATGCGCTCATTGGTTGGGATTTAACTGCAGTTACTCCAAACAAACGCAGCAACGGTGCTGGAACTGTTTCAAAAAAAGCTCAATACTCAATGCTCAATAACTGAACGTGTTGTCACTAAATTGTTTCTGGAAGCACACTTTGAATTACCATAAATTAGGTGTGGGTGGTATGGCAAAATGTTCATATCACAGTATTTTTAAAAACAAATCGGTAGTATGTTTTTTATCATACAAGACCGTTCATGTCCACATTATCTTATAAGGATGAAGAATATTAATGTGCTTTAAATAGCCCATCTTACTGCTATATGGAGTGTATCATATTGTTTTTAACAGACAGGTGAATGATATGCCCTTGACTAGAATCATAATCATTTTTATTCTTTTCATAAGTTTGTTTTTATAATTGCTGGGGACATAATTATAAACTTGAGTGCGGTGGGCACAGTTATTAAATATTTATTTAGCCTCTAAGTATTCATCCGTTTCATGTTTCATTAAAATATGCTCTGCAGAGTATAAACATGGTGAAAATCACATCTTTATTAAATCAATACAAGTTAAAAGCTATAGGTTTAACAGTTTTCCTTTTTAAACGTCACCAAGGCTGTTGGCTGGGAAGAATTATTAAAATTCACACCGTAGCACATAGAACAATGTTGGATATAATATGTACTCGCACCAGCAGAAAGCACAACAACAAAACCTGCTTCTTCTGCAACCCAAACACCGTTCTGTGTGGAGAAACTTCAAATTTAACTTACAGCTGACAGTCCTGCAATAGGGCAGCTACCTGTGGGTGATCCACATAAAGGAAGCGAACATAACAAAAATGTTCATATGCTGTTTTGGTGGAAGGAGCAGGAGTAAATCTTTAACGAAGTTGCGCTGATGACGCAATGCTGTCGCTATCCATGTAGCACTTCCAGCAAATCAGGAATGAAAAATCAAGCTAAAGCCAGACTGGACAGTAGGGGTGGGTGGTATGGCAAACTTTTTCATTGCACGGCATATTACATTAATATTTTATTCCTTGCTACCAATGGTCCCTCATTTATTGTGAAGCTTCTAAAAACCCGCAACAGGTGAAATATGCAAAGTAGTCATCTTTATTTTTTACTATCATTATGTTTAAGACTGTAAAACTCCTCGCCACACACTTTTTTATACTTTTCATAGACACACATTAACATTTACTCACATTTCTCAATAGTTTTCATATTCAAACCGTCGTAGATTTAAAACATAAAAGTATTAATACGAAGTATGGTCTCTCCACTTTTGCATCGCTCCGTTTCTGAGCAGGTGTCGTTTCCGAGTGAGGAACATAATTAGGGGCAGTTTTTTGTGTTTTTCATTCTGGATGAGAATTCAAATCAATTCAGTTTATTTATATAGCGCCATTTCACAACAGATGTCATCTCAAGGCACTTTATAAGAAGAGTTATTACAATACAATGTTTAATTTAGGAATTAGAGAACCACAGAAGATTGCGTTGTGACTTCTCAGCAATCCATCACACTGAGCAAGCATGAAGCGACAGTGGAGAGGAAAAACTCTTAACAGGAAGAAACCTCCAGCAGAACCAGGCTCAGCACAAGCTGTCATCTGCCGAGACCGTCTGGGGTTTGGAGAATGCAGAACAGAGACACAGAAAGAACAACAGAAGCATGCAGAAGCAGAAGTTGGTAACAGGACGTGGAGAACGTTCCTCCACTGGAATGCCATCTTAGGAGACATGACATGACAGGAGGAAATTGACATTGCCTCCAATCATTTAGGACGCAGAACACAATGCCTGTTAGTGCGCTGTAAAGAAACCATTTAAATTGTGCTATTTAAAAAACCAAACAGCGAAGCAGCAGAGGATGGACCTGCATTATAGCAAGAAAACTGTATAACTGTATTTTTTCTATCTTGAAACGGGTACAAGGACTGCGCCCTGTAGCTGACTACCGTTTTTTTAAAACGTGACATATCTACTGCAAAGAATGTTGTAGCACAGAGCTGTAAACGGGCCAACCCGACCATAGCCCAAGAGAGTTCAGCCTAAGACTGAAGAGTATATTTTGATTGACAGCATATTAAAGACTGAACCCGATTACAGCCCAACATTTTTCCACTAGAAAGAAAACTGGCACCGGACAACGTGACCGGTAGGTTTTCAATTTACACGACAAATGTTTGACACTCCGGTCAAATAGGCTTCTTATCTGTAGCTTAAAATAATAAATGAATACGAATAATTTCAAGGTATATTGATTTATAATATTTTTGCTTAGTCTGCAGCTATACGAAGCTTTAAATGCTTCTGTTGAATAAAAGTCCGTCTCGCCTGCGTGCGTTTCTGTGTGCGCTCTTGACCTCTTGCTCTAGATTTCAGGAGATTTTGTCTTACCTGTGGGCATCAGGGAGCTGCTATATAAATGCAGGAGACTTCTGCAACTTGAAACTTGGGATAATAGGAGTTGGTCTTTCACATCAAGACACATGCGGTGTGAATGCAACATATGGACAGGTAGATTCGGAATAATATTATTGGCCCAATGCAGCGCTTTCTTATAAATTATCGCGCTAATGAGATGATCAGCTGACCGTTGAAGCCCGAGTGCAACCCGAGACCGTGGACAATATAGAAATTAAGTCCGGTCGGGTTCGAGATCTTCAGCTTTACAGTAGCATATGAGCAGAAAGAAACATGACTGCATAAGAAACTGGAATGGAGCGAATTAAATAATATTCTGTTTAGATACGATGCGGAAACTTTGCTGGGAGCAGAAGTGGATGTTAGGTCTGCAAAAATTTCCGTGTCAGGTTTGGTGGGGACAAACCTGTCAATCATAAATATTGCTGGGGACATAGAACCAGGTTAAAATGACGCCTATGATTCTAGTAGACATTCTTGATGTTCTAAGGCTGAAAGTATATATTTTTTTCACCTCACGGTGGCGCAAACAACAAATTGCATCTTGTAATTGCCTTGCTTGTAGTATTAAAGAATCCCACTAGAGGGCAGAGTACAGACTCAGATCGGATTTAGCCAAAGAAGAAGTAAAATAAACATGCCGATCATAGGAGATTATTAGCTGGTTAATATTCAGATAAAAACAGATGGTATGTAAAAGATATTTACTGCTATTATTTATTTCTTTCCTACTGGTTTTACTGCTATTGACCGCATGTAGCTACAGACGGTCATTTAGCATTCAACACTACCCCTTACTGGTTACTCCAGCTTAAAAGATAAGCTGTTTGGTTCTCGTCTCAGTGTGCTTCGCTCTGGCAGCTCCTGCCAGCAGCTGTACGTAGTTAAAAACATATTTTTTTACACTCTGACACCGTGTAGCAGTGAAATTGGTCCTGGCTGAAACGCCTCCCCACATTAAACGTTCCGGAAGTTGTTTGAGCTATTCACCGGTATTGGGTATATTAAAAATTCATATAACGAAAATAAACACCAGTTTTCGTTATGAACCAATATACCGCCCAGGGCTACCGTAACTCTAAAACGGTCTGTGCTATCAGAAAAAATGTAAACAGATTTAGAAAGAAAAAAATGTTATGCTTCCAAGTCTGAATAGAGTTCTTATGGTAATCAGGGTCGGATTGGGACTCATTTTCAGCCCTGGAGTTTCATGCCTCAGATCGGCCCACTTTACATCACAACCTAATTTTATAATAATCGCTTAAATCGGTTAACCTTGCATGTTAAAGCTACAATAGCACACTGTTCTTTAAAGCCTTGCAATTCAAAGTATTAAAAAAAAATCAAATTCAGTATAAATAAGGGTTAATTGCTTCACTGAGTGGATTTATTTCGGGATGTTTTCACATCTACATTTCCATATCAAATGCACTAAAGCTTTAGAGAATATTATTTTTATTGTGGTAGGTGCAGAAGGGGGAGCAGTTTAACCAGGGACTGATTACAGCAATAGCAGCTATTCATATAGATTCTGACATTGTTAATGAATGTGTTGTAAATAATAAAAATATTTCAATGGCAAAACATGCAGGCTTAATTTATATGTATTTCAATGTATTTTCTTTTAAATCACTTCGTGTATTTAGTGTCTCACTTTTAAAGAAATACATGTAACAGGTGACACTGTTATTTGAGCATAGAAAGTGGTTTTATTTTATTTTTAAGAACCAATGCCTGCTTGTTAACACAAATTTTGTATTGACAAGAAAAATCCCCTTATTACAGACTCTTTGCCTTGATTAAAACAAAAAATAGCATTTAAATTTGATCATAATTCTCAGCACAAATTTTACAAAGCCTTCAATTATTTGACACCAGTTTTATTATTGCAGTGCTGAATAAGCTAGCATTGAATGGCACTTTTCAAAGAAGGTCTACACCGTGCTTTTTATTATATTTTTACAAATTTATAATATTAACTCAATAAGTAATCCTGCTCCAGCCTAGACTTGTCAGCTAATGATGATGATAGATTTTCCTTCTAACTCTGGGAGCTACAAGACAAAGTTTCCCAGTTATTTGCTGTTGCATCATATTATTAAAATGACATGTTATGTTACTTGCCACAACGTCACACAATTCATTGACATGATAAACTAACTGGAATGGTGCTATACAGTGAAAGTCAACTTAGCAAAACTAGGCTCCCCGATTGAATTCTGCAAAAACTACAGGATCAGATTATTAAAGGAACGCAGCTGACCCATTTTCTTACCCATTTCATGTCCTAGATAGCTGTAACCTGTAACAAACCACGACCCTGGTTTGGTGTTCATTTTTGAGCGTCTGTTTGAGCTTTCCTCTATGCAGTCATAGTCCTCTCCACGCCACCCTTGCTATTTCACTTTTCAAACACCGCTGACAGACTGCTCTGACGTTTAATGTAGGGATGTCCGATATCATCGGCCTGAAGTCATTATCGGCCGACATTAGTATTAAAATGTAATATTGGAAATTATCGGTATTGGTTTTTATTATTTTAATAAGATGAGTTTTTCACACCATACACATATTATATATATCGAACTCTTCAGCTACTTATTTTCTCTCTCAGAATGTAAAAATATGACAGATTTGAGGTTTAGTTTTTGAGATATTATTTGTTTGAGATAACTTTCAATATATCAAAACGCTTCTTCTGGGCCAACCTTGACCGTCTATTGGGCACACTTGATGACGTCATCAGCCACAAAGGTTTAATGTTGTTTACATTTTTCTAAAAGTAGAAATTTGTCCTGAGTGGTGGGCCTTTGTCACTATTCTCTGTGTGAGAAAATGTTCCAGCTAATTTTGAAGACAAAATAAAAATGGCACCTTTTTCAATTGCCTAACTAAAATTCTAGTACTTATTATATTTTCTAAATTTTTATAACTCAAGTATGCAAGATATTTCATTTTGGTTACCTAAAAGGGTTTAGCAGTTTTTGTTTTTTATGAGGGAGGGTCCCCGCATATCGGTATCGGTTTATATCGGTATCGGAAAGTATGAGTTAGGATATATCGGTATATCGGATATCGGTAGAAAAGCCAATACGAACATCCGTAGTTTAATGTGAAGGTGCTCCGAGAAAAAAAAAGCGTGAAAAAAAAAAAAAAAGGTTGCCAGCTGGCCACTGTGAAGCAGCCCAGTATGCCAAGTCGTTTTAGTAAAAACTCTGTATCCTTGATATTCACTGTTGTGTTTGCCAAATAGTATTCAACAACGCAGGAACTACTTAAAATTTCTAACTTGTAGGGACAAATGTTGGTCAAAATATTTCAGAAATACTGTTTCTAGCTCATCTTTTTTGCCTAGTTGCACATTTGACACAATAGCAAAACACTGCTTGCCATAGACTGGCCCTTGAGGCCCAAATATAAGACCAGCCCACCAGGAAATGTCCTGGTCCACCCGATTGGAAAATCCGGGCCTGAGTGTAATTTACCTCCCGCAGTTGCAGGAAGCCAGCTAATTGGCTTCTCTGCCCTGCCACTACTGCACACAAAAAAAAGGCAGAATGAGGAAAGAAATAGTCACAGAGAGATGAAACTGATCGATAAACGTCCTTCCTGGATTGTAAAACCATCACAGAGGATATGAGTTTAAAGGAGAAGCTAAAGCTAAAAAATTTTGTGAAATAAAGGTAACGTTTGACCAATAATAATGTCTTTTAATCTGAATCTCTGGATAAATGAAGCTTGCTAGCATGCAGAAAATATGTCTGGTTGTTTTTTTTGTTTTTGTTTTTACCTTGTTCATGCAATTGGATGCCATGATGTGCTTATTTTGTTGTAAGAAATTTGTAAGTTTGTATAATGTATATGCATTTGTACTTTTTATGTCTAAAGAGGATTCATCTAGTTAAAGACCAGATGGATTTTTCGGCAATTATTCCGGAAAGTCTATCTGAAAAAAAGGGCTTAAGTGCAGTCCATTTCAATGTTTTCATTCATACCGTTCTGTAGGATAACAAGTATAGAACATCTTACCTGCAGCTGTTCCATGGCAAGAAATGGCCTCTTCATACTTTCCAGCAGCAACCAAGCGTTCTGCCTTTCTGCACTGCTGATGAGCCTGAGATTACATAGAAAATATTACATAAGAGCAAACTAGAAAGGGACGCAGCAAAAAACAGATAGTTTTGATATGCATTCTTCAACTGCAACAGTATTTGACGTTATAGCTACATATTACCTGAATCTATTTTTTAATGTCAAGGAGGTAAAAAGAATAATTACATAAATCGTTCAGATTCTCCTTAATGATCCAACTCATGACAATCTGAAGTCCTGAACCCTAATCCTGCCCAGACCTGAGTTCACTTTCATGAGACCACTGGCGTTTAAAACTACATCCATCAACCTGCATACGTCCAACAACAATGTGCTCACATAACACGATAAGAGTGGATGGGTGGGGTTTTGGGTAAACAACTTAAAGTACAGACACAGTCTTCAAGCTCTCTACACTCATATCAGTCCATTCCTTATCGATAAGCAAATATTTTGTGACATCAATGTTTGTTTCGACGCATTGGATTATGGGATTGGGTGGTGAGAAACAGTTTATTTTACATAAAATTCGATTGTATGGCATGTTTGGAGGAGAATTTAGCAAAGCAGATGCTCCACTCAACCATTTTTTAAAACCGATTCGATACCAATACTTGGCTCTGAGCACTTGCCGACAGTGTTTAAATCATTATGTCAACTGACCAATCCAGCCGAAGCAATGCCCTGTTGTCAAGCTAACTGGCCAATCAAGTCGCAGAAAAAACATTTGGTATTTAAAAGCAGGAGGCCCCCGCTGGTAGGTAAAATCAAAATGCCGTATCAACAGGGTACAGCTGGTGAAGACCTTTGAAGGAAAATGGACAGCAGGGAAGACGATAAAGATGACCAAATTGTTGATAATGACCACAGAAGAGAAGACATCATCAAGGCAATGACATCATGAGCTCAGTAGTTTGAAAATGGTTTCGATATTTCAGAGGAAGAAGCCACACTAAACAGATGTGTAAAATGTGCTGACGGACCGTTTCAACAAAGCTAGTTAATACAACCAATATATTTAATCACTTGAAGTCCAGTGAGTGGGTGGCGTTTCTGGGCCCGGTCTGCCATATTGGCACTGGATGTGGCTCCTGGGTCTTGGTCCATGTACTCTGCGGGGTGCTGGGGTTGGGCTCATTGGCCGGTGTCGGTCGGCCTCGGTGATGGGCTGGCCGGGTGGTGGGGTGTGGGGCTGGTGGGTGGGGGCACTGGGTTTGGTTGCTTGCCAGCCATCGGATGGCAGTAGCAGGGGCGGTGGATGTCGGCCTGGTGGCTTCGGTCTGTTCATGAGCACTGTACCGTGCAGCCGAGGTATCTGAGTCCGTGTTGCTACTTTAGTGCAAGTGCCCTTGGTGCGCAGGCAGTCCTGGCGGCCTCTCTTGTTGGCGTGGAGCCGTTCACTATCCAGCTCAGTTCCTCTCCAAGTTTTGCTTTGAGGAGCCGGAGGAGGAGCAGCTCTCTCTAAGCTCTCCTGATCTGTCCTATCCAAATTTTGCCTTACTTTCCCCTTTAAGATTTCGCTTTAGACTTTTTGGTTTTTTGCAGTTTTCCTCTTAACTTATGTGCCGAGCCTCTGGAACTACACTATTAAACAAAACTTTTTTAGTGGATCGCTTCCAAAAGGACCTCTGTAAGACCGTGGACTAACATCATGGCGTTTTAACTAAGCTGAAGACTTGTGCCCAGCTACCTACTAAAGCGGATAACCTTTTCCGGACACCTCTAAGAAGACTGTGAAAAATTGTGGATTAACAACATGGCACACTGCTCAGCCGAGAACTTTGATAAACTACTCCAAAGACAGAACGCCCTGGAGGAAAAGCTCCGGAATATGGAAGAAAAACTACGCCATTTGGAGATAAACTATGAAATCAATGCTGGATATAACAATGAGACGACAATGCCGACGAAGGAGCAACAACAACAGAAATTCAACAGCCCCATGCTTCGGTCCAGCCTCAATCAGGGAGCACCGACAAGTACCGTTCCCTCACAGAGGCGTGGAACGGGCAGAACGCCAAACTCAAGTTTCGAGGAGAACTGCAAACGAAACTCTGGAAATGCCTCGACACCAATCCCCAGGAGACGCAACATGCAGAGGAGGAAGCTCCAGGCATCACTCTCCCCCCCTGGAATTCCCTTAAAGAACAGATTTATAGCCTTACACTGTCTGCAGGATACAAGCCCTCCGACCAGTCAGCAGGAGAAATTGAGGAACACCGCTATGGATGGAAAAAAGGCAGAAAGAAACAAAGAACAAGAGCGTCCACATTTTAAAGTAACCCCCCGAGCTAAGGTTCTGATTATTCATGATGGCTCCATTAGTGGGATTCATCACTTCCTTAGTAATCACATCAGCATTCACTGCTTTCCAAAGAACACTATAAGACAAATTATGGAAAAAATCCCCTCTATTCTTCCTCTTCACCCTGCAATTCACTCACTGATCATACATGCTGGCTCTTATGACATCACGCTACGTCAGAATGAATTATGAAGAGCTGATGTGTCACAACTGCTGGTAAAGTTGAGCCAACTCAATATCTCAAACACCTGGATTTCTAGCCCAGTTCCAGAAGGTAAGGAGGAACGTTTCTCTAGAATCAGATCTCTTCACAAATGGATGAAAACCAAATCTTTGGAAACTTCTGTCGGATATGTGAACAACTTGAAGATCTTTAGGTCGGCGAATCATTTATTCAAAGACAATCAACGCTATCTCAATAAGGCTGGAATTAAACTGCTGGCTGCTAATATATTTGAACAGCAATGCTCAAAACTCAACCAAGGTCAGCACCTCAACTCCCACAGATAAGCTGCCAGACGCCAGCGCCTCTAGCTTCACACAGACTCCTAGAATGTCACAACAAAATTCCCCGAAGTTCAGCGCCTCTCAGCATGCTGATAATAATAGACCATTAGACGGGGCTTCCAGCTCACAGACCTCTGACAACGACAATGATGACTCAGCAAAACTAGGCTCACCGATTGAATTCTGCAAAAACTACAGGATCAGATTACTAAGGGAACGCAGCTGACCCCAAGATTCTCACTCAGGTCGACTGGACATGATGATTCTGGTGATTATTAGTAATAGAACTTACAAATGCAAACCCCCCCCGCATCATGTCAAACCTCATAAATATTGCCTGTCAGAATAATTTAAAAACTACCAATGAATCTCTTAAATTGGCATTACTCAATGTCCGTTCCCTATCAAATAAATCTTTTTTAATTAATGACCTTCTTACCAATCACAATCTAAAGGCTATGTTTTTGTCTGAAACTTGGTCAGATGCAAATATTGAAAGATCCTCAATGCTAGAAGCCACACCACCTAACTACAGCTTTCTAAATCAAATGGGAAACAAAGAAGAGGGGGCGGTCTGGGAACTATTTTTAAAAATACACTGAACTTTAAAAAGATACTTCTGGGTACATTTAACTCCTTCGAATACCTTGCTACAGAGATAAAAGAGCCAAACAAGGTCTTAGTCAAAAATATGTACTAATCGCCCAAAGCGAGCTCAATGACTTTCTTTCTTTAATATGTATTGAATATGACAAACTAATTATTGTGGGAGATCTATACATTCATTCTGACAACCCCAGGATAGACAGACTAAAACACTAAGTGATACTCTCCTTAACTTTGGTCTAACCCGACATGTCAATCAGCTGACACACAAACAATGACACACTTTAGACTTAATCATTAGCAAAGGACTAAAAATCTCTAACATCTCCGTATTGGATGTTGCATTATCTGACCACTTCTGCATCTTCTTTGAAAGCATGATCCCAGCTAAACTATCTAATCAAAATGACACCATAGTAAGAAAACGATCTCTTGTTGACAGCTCTACCTCACCCAACAAACACCCACCACCCAACAAACACTCTGTCAACAACCTGGTAGATAACTTTTTCTCTAAAGTCTCAGACATCATTGATACCATTGCTCCAATTAAAGTAAAAGTAGTCTCAGGTAGAAACAAGTCTCCATGGACCAACAATCCTCTAGTATGCAGCGAAAAAAGGGAGTGCAGTCAGGCCGAAAGAAAATGGAGGAAAACTCAACTCCAGGTTCACTATGAGCTATACAAAAACAGGTTGAACAAATATAATTTAACTTTGAAAACTGCAAGGGAATTATTCTTCTCTGAAATCATTAACAAAAAAATTAATAACAGTCAGACCTTATTCGCAACAGTTGAAAGACTAACCAATCCTCCAGTGACAGCAGCTCCTGAGCTAAACTCCACCTAGGCCTGTAGTGAATTTGCCAACTTCTTCACTGAAAAGATTCTAGAAATTAGAAGATCAATCTGAAAAGCAGCACCCAACCCACCACCATTATCATTCCAATTTAAAAATAATGCAGATAAAAGGTCTGATTTCTGAAGTCCTCCTCCTGCTGCCTCGATATCTTACCCACAGCTTTTTTAAAGAAAGTTTTCCCTGTCATTATGTTGGATCTGATGCAAATAGTTAACACATCCCTGCAGTCAGGTGTCTTCCCCCAGGCCCTCAAAACAGCAGTTATCAAACCCCTATTAAAGAAAAACAACCTAGATAATAATGTGATGCAGAATTATAGGCCAATCTCTAATCTCCAATTCATCAGTAAGATTATTGAAAAAGCTGTATCTCAACAGTTGAACACATTCCTGACAATGAATGACTCCTTAGATAATTTTCAATCTGGTTTCTGTTCTCATCACAGCACTGAGACTGCCTTCGTCAAAGTTTTCAATGACATCCGCATAAATACAGATAGCGGTAACAACACAGTGTTGGTTCTATTGGACCTCAGTGCAGCGTTTGACACTATTGATCACAAAATATTACTGGAACGATTAGAAAGCTGGGTCGGACTCACTGGTACAGCTCTTCAATGGTTTGAATCTTACCTCAAATATAGGAAGTTCTTTGTGTCCATCGGAAATTTCTCATCAGAACAAACAGAAATCACATGTGGGGTCCCCCAGGGCTCCATTCTGGGGCCCCTCCTGTTCAATATTTACATGCTCCCACCAACCAAGATTATTGCAGCCAATCAGATTAGCTACCACAACTATGCAGACGATACACAGTTATACATTACATTGTCACCAGGTGACTTTGATTCTATCCAGACCTTAAATGAATGTATTGAACAAATCAAACCAAAACAGAAGTAATTATTTTTGGACCTAAGGAGGAACGATCCAGAGTCAGCGCACAGCTTCAGCTAATACAACTAAAAACGACTCATCAGGCTCGTAATCTAGGTGTAATAATGGACTCAGACCTGAACCTCCAGGGTAACATAAAGGCAATAACAAGGTCAGCTTTCTATCACCTGAGGAATATTTCTAGGATTAAAGGACTGATGTCACAGAAGGACCGTAAAAAACTGATTCATGTGTTTATCTTTGAATTGAATTGAATTTAATATCTTTAGTCGGATTGATTTCTCGACTTTCCACAAGCGCCGGCTTCCGGCTATATAGCCGACTGTTCAATGAAGTCCAGCCGGCTACTAATTTATGACCAGGATATGATTCCGCTCAATGCTGTGCACAACGTTAGCACCCCCATCGTATTTTCCCTTTCATACTTCAGCATGAGTCCCGCTGTGACACGGCTCTATTCTCCGCCAGAATGCTATGTGGACTGGGTTAGCTTTCAAACGCCGCTGCTGCGTCCGGTCCTTTAATGTACTTTTGGCCGGTCGCACTGAACTAATATCCTTCCGCCCGCTTAAGTTGTACCCAGTGTTATCATGGGGCTCTTGACTCAGGTCTAGCTAACTGGACGATGCGGAAAGGCTCCACGGCGGCGTTGTTGTTAAACCAGGTTGTTGGAGCAGTCATAGACGAGAAGCAGAGCATCATTTTGGTAATTCATTCCTCCCCTCAAGGATTCAATTAGTGAAAACGAATGGATTCGTAAGAGTGTGTTTTTCGTTTGTTTATAAGGGAGAATAATTTGCTGTTTATTTGTGTAGCCATCAATGCACTGTGAACGTGTCATGAACTTAAATGAAGAGATTTACAACCACAGAAAGCCCGTTGATGCCATACTATGCCAGCTTGTATTGCCTGTTTTTTTATTTTTAGCTGTGCAAATCAGTTTTTATTGCTACTTTATATGTTATATAATTATGATAATAATTTAGTGATAATAGTAGTAGTAAAGTAATATTATATTTGAGCAAATGTCTGAGAAAATAATATAGCCTGCTTATTATTCAATTAAATTCAAAGATACTTTATTGATCCGGTCACTGAAGTGCTTGCAGCTGCCAGAGCAGCGCTCCCAGTCACATAATAGTAGTAGTTGAAATAATAATAATAAAAAGTATTAGTAATCTTCTCCTGTTCATGATTTCTTCCTGCCCAGAGGTGTAAGAAAGATGCCACCAAAAAGAAAATCCAATCAGCAGACTCTGGAAGGCTTCTTAAAGAAGAGAAGTGGTCAGTTTAAGTGCTTCAGAGTAGTATTAAGATTCTGTATTCATCCTAAAAGGGACATTCATTGTTCAAATCAAAACATTTTCAGATTTTTTTATTTTAACGGTGGCATTTTAATGTACACCTATAAGTGTTATATTGTTGCTGCTGCTATATATTGAGTTGGGCATGGACTCTGATCCTGAATGGGAAGATAGTGACACAGTGAAGTTGATTAAAGAGCAGAATGGAGAAATTAAACCAGTAAGTTTATCATTTATGTTGGAAACGTCTTTTAATTAAGAGTATTTTTATTTTATTTGTATACATATTCTGTTGTTTACGACACAGTTAATAAATGCACATGAATATTGTGCTGTTACTTACATTTACATTATATGGTCAGCCCCCCCTAAGCTGGCTACTTTCATATTATTGCTGGCTAGTCTGTGTCTATGTGGAAAGCCCTGTTACTGCAACAGCTTCCTCACAGGTCTACCTAAAAAAATCAATCAGACAGCTGCAGCTGATCCAGAACGCTGCTGCTCGTGTTCTCACTAGAACCAGGAAATTATAACACATCACCCCAGTTCTAAAGTCCTTCCACTGGCTCCCTGTAGCTCAGAGAATAGACTTTAAAATACTCCTACTTGTTTATAAATCACTGAACGGTTTAGCACCAAAGTATGTTGAAGATATGCTGTCACTATATCAACCCAGCAGACCACTCAGGTCCTCCAACTCTAGCCTACTAATCATCCCTACAATCAGAACTAAACAGGGAGAGGCAGCTTTCAGCTTCTATGCTCCACAAATGTGGAATAAACTTCCAGACGAATGCAAAAACGCTGAATCACTAGGCTCTTTTAAATCAAAGAAAAAAACTCTACTATTCAGAGCTGCATTTGAATCTTAAATTAAATTTTGTTTACCCGATTGTGTTTTATCTGTTTTAATTGCATAAATTTGTTCCTTACATTATTTTTTATTGTTGTGGTTTAATTTCTATTCTTATTTTTTTATTTCTTTTGTAAGTGATTGTGTATTAATTACATAAATTTGTTCCTTACATTATCTTTTCTTACTGATTGATTACTGTTAAACTTATACATTTTGTTTTATAATCATGCTCTTGTAATCATGTGGTTTCATTATTGCCTTGTGTTGAAAGTGTGCCATACAAATAAAATTGCCTTGTCTTGCCTAATGTGGTACGTTTGACAGGGGTGGTGGGGGGGCTAAGCTTAGCCCCCATGGTGGTGCCCGAGTTTGACGTGCTGAGGCCTCCCACCCTATGTGCCTATTGGAGTCAGTAGGGGAGCTGGCTCCCTGGGGATAGCATTGTGTCACCCCAGTTGTTTCCTTCCCATCCACAGACGCCTCTGTGCACCTGCTCCTTCATTATACCATTCACATAGGGCCTTGGGCGAGTCACTGGGGTGCAGGGAGGAGTTTCCGTCTTCGCTGTCCGGTGGCGGCCTGGGTCCCAATTTTACTGTACAACTTAGACATTTTCACTCACAACATTTACATGAGACACACGCATATAGGGACCTCGTGGTGGATACACCTCAGCGCTGGTGCTTACTGCTTAACTGCATCTACACACTGAGGGCCCGGGGTGCAGGGGCAGGTTGCTCTATTGGGGCGTCTGTGCCTGGACCTGGGAGTATAGAGTATGTATGGGGCGTATGAATGAGTGTACAGCGTCCTTTTAAGGGTGTCCTGATTTGTTGGTGAGAATGTTTGTGCGAAAGAGGGAGGGTACAAACGATTGTGTCTATGTTTGTTGGGCGGCCGATGTTTCGGGCCGATGTCCTCCTTGGATTCGCTGGGGCACCTCTTATGGGGATGCCAGTGCTTAACAATAGGTTGGTGCTCTTCGATGGGTCGGCGGGGGTTGGATCTGGCACCCAGGCCTTCTGCCAGTTCTGTGGGCTCCGCTGCCTGCGTGGTTCATTTGGGGGGGGGTATCTGGCATTGGCTGGGTCCCTGATCTCGGCGCTCTGCGTGGAGCGGGATCTGGACCCGGGAGCTAGTAGATCTGGGTGTCCAGGTGCTGGTTGGGCACGGCCTGGGGAGGGCGTACATCCTCTGCGGCTTTTACCGTGGTTCCCTGGGGTGTTGGGGGGGCTGAGTTATTGGCGGTGGGGACTTGCCCGGGATGGCGTGGGTCGTCCGACGCCCGGCTGCAAGTCCCTCCTGCCTTGCAGTGACAGGGAACCTGCTAAACTGCTTTTAGATCTTTGTTTCAGTTATTTCTGTGATGTACTGAAATATAATTACAAGAACTTCATATGTTTCAAAGGCTTTTATCGACAATTACATGACATTTATGCAAAGCGTCAGTATTTGCAGTGTTGGCCCCTTCTTTTTCAGGACCTCTGCAATTCGACTGGGCATGCTCTCAATCAACTTCTGGGTTAAAGCCTTACTGATAGCAACCCATTCTTTCATAATCACTTCTTGGAGTTTGTCAGAATTTGTGGGTTTTTGTTGAGGATTGACCACAAGTTCTCAATGGGATTAAGATCTGGGGAGTTTCCAGGCCATGGACCCAAAATGTCAACGTTTTGGTCCCCGAGCCACTTAGTTATCACTTTTGCCTTATGGCACGGTGCTCCATCGTGCTGGAAAATCCCAGCACAGGCCGAGATCCGCACCTTGGGAACAGAAAAAATTAGCATTTTTCTCTGCTCATTTTCTGGCACGGCCACAGGTGAAAATGGCCGATACGTATTCTGCTGTGATTCCTAACTAAGAAAACTTTTAACTGATTGGAATGTTCGTATAATTGTGTTGAAATAAAATTTCTTGTAAAGTGCCTCGAGATGAAATCTGTTGTGAATTGGCGCTATATAAATAAACTGAACAGAATTGAACTTATTGGACTGATATCAGTATCGGCATGGGTGCATCCCAATGGTCAACTGTACTGTTGGGCGCCTGATAACATTTTTTTTTAATTTCCTCTGTAAAGGACAACAAAAAACAAGAGGTGATTGCAAGCAATTAGGGGATTAAACCTGAACGCTCTGAAGAAATTGCAGGATTTGAAATCCATACTCACACATTTATGTGTATTATGCCGGACCTTTTCAGAGCTTTAAACTGAAAAACGGACATAATTCCTTTACCTTGTAAAAAAGATGACTAAGTTATATTTAATAAACTCACATCTTACACCACTAAATCAGCTGACAGGTGAACAGCTGATCTCCTTTGAAGCTTTCATTCCCCATTTCAGCCAAAAACAGCTGGAAGACAAAGGGCAGATCTTCAGCTCTAGTGCACGGTAATCACTCGTGGTGTTCAGCCATTGGTTTCAATCTTTGCCGTCCTGCCCAATGGCCGCTGGCAGCTCTGCTTTGTGGCCGCATACCCCGGAGGCCGCCATTGCTCCTCCATTGCTGTAGTACCTCCATTTGGCCGCTAGGCCCCCATTGGAAAGCATTGGACTTTAGACACGTTAAAAACAACTTTAATGCCTGGTTTGAATTTTTTAAAAACTTTCTATGGCTACATATTCCTCCTGAGATAACGCTGGGCTAGTCAAAAAAATAGAAACCAGGCTGGTTTTCGTAAGATATTTTTTTGAAATCTTGCATAATTATGAGGGGCCGGACTTTGACTGACAGGCTGTTTCGTTTGAATTTAATTATTGTAACACTACATTTTAATAATTATTTCAAGTTACTAGTTCTTACTTTTGAGGTTTGAGAAATAGGAGAACCGTCGGAGGAGCGCAGATACGGCAGCATTCAGGCATGGGGCTATTAGCCTTTAGCTTAGTTAGTCAAGTTTAGCATCAGAGCTAAAGATGCGGGAGCAGAATGGGCGTGATTACGACCAAACTACACGCCCATATACGCCACGCGAGGGCAGAGTCTACAGTGAAGATCCCGCCCCTATGCCCTTTTTAGGAACATGCTTTGTCAGAGCTGGGGAGGAGGAGTCTGTGAATCCTCCATGAATTCCCCTTTGAACGTGTTGTCTATTCTTTTTTACAGTCTATGGTCCTGCCTCGGCTCTTTTTATGTTCAGCTTAACAAGTTTTGCGCAGCTGTAACAAAGCAGCTGGTTGCTGCGCTCCTTGTCCTGAATCATCCAGATCATTTTTTTAAATTTTTTTTTTAGCTTCACAGAGGGAAACAAATAAAAACAAAACATACCAATTCCATACACTCACACCACGCAAAATAAATAAAAAAATATATACAAATATTTTCCACTGTGCTGCACTCATTAGTTAGTATATTCTCAATGTTTACAGAGCGGTCCATGCAAAGGTTTTAGTTAAACTATAGAAGAGACTAAAGGATTAGTGCGTGTCTGACAAGGTGGGGGGCGTGGCATCACGATGGTGGCTTTCCATCATGATGTTGGTCAACCATCACGATGGACGATGACATCGTTCATCGGCACAACCCTAATGTCTAGGTTATTTTAAAATCCTCTGCCTTAGTTTGCTTTTTGATTCAGGTGTCACAAACCGCGATCAGCACCTTGACTATGAACGCTGCTGTACATGCAGCAATTCTAAGTCCTATCCTGACAGCTGCTTAACCTTTAAAAATTAAGGCTGCTACTTGACTGAATGGGAGTAAAATCATAAGATCTTTAACTCAATTTTCCTCTTTTGTGTTAATACAAAGTTTTTTATTTTATGATTTCCAGAAACTTTTTTCTCATTTTACGTAGCAATGCAGGAATAATGGGAACAAGCTAACCTGGATCTGACTGTTTTTGTTTGTTTTTTTACACACAACCCCTTGGTTTGGACTGATCCTAGTCTTTGTTCTTGTTTTAATCAGGGGTGAGACTAAAAAAAATGGTGAGCCTGAACTTTTTTCCCTGGGAAGCCCCAAAGCCAAGATATATGCCCTGATCAACGTAACTTTAAGCGAGATCCAGGGGTGTGCTCCCCTGGGAGAACATTTTGATAAATAAACCATTGCATTAAAGATTCTGATGACTTTTGTGGATTTAAATGGACATTAAGACATGATATGAACCAACCCAATACAAGCCTATATTACAGAAGCATATATGTGTAGAGCAACAGAGGTATTGGGACCCTGGGTCTGGTAGGCCTGTTCAGGAATAAATCCCAGCTTTTAATTAGTCACTTACCTGCACAGGTATTGCTTGTATAACAAACTGAGACTCCGGATACAACAGCCATACCAAGACAGGTCAGTAGGTGGCAATTATAATACTCTAAAGTAACTAGGTATTAATTACTAGCCTAACCATTGACTAAAGGGCATGAACAAGGAGACATTCATTTTTCTGAAAAATACGCACCATTTATTTTAAATTATGATCACGTATTTGTTGTTTAGAGAATGTTTATTTAAAAAATGTGAGGTTCACATATTTTAAAATCCTATTGTTTTCGCGTTCTGATACACATGTCCCAGACCGCTAACACCACCTGATTATTCATTCTTTAGCAGCAGCTATAAATGCTATCCTACCTGCTTGATTATAATTTAATCAGCTGCAGCGGCATGTTTTTCTCCAAGACTCTATAAAAAAAAGAACTTTGTAAGTGGTGATATTCGTTTTTTTGCCAGAGACCAGACGCCACTGAATTACTAAAGTTGTCACAGGACAACTTAACTTGTACAACTTGTAAATAAATATAAGGACAATGATCAATGAGGACTTACCAGCTTTGCAGTTGCATCATTGAGGATTATGCAATTCTCCTTTGTAATTCCTCACAGCTGATACGAATCACGCTGTATCTGCTCGTCTGAGCTCTGCTTTTAGCACAAACACGGCTGTCTGTTTCGCAAAGATCTTCCCAACTCCCCTTGAATTAACATAATCTCAGGCCTCCAGACTTTTTAAAGATGTAAACTTTTTATGAGTGAAGGGTTGGCTTTAGGAATAGGGATGTCTCCTCAGCGGATTTGTGGCCATGGCAACGGTAAAAAGTGTCGTTCACATCTAAAAGGGGCTTTAAATAACTTCTATTTTGCCATCAATTGCGATTTGAAGCTTCTCTGTAAAGCTCTCCCAGTTGTCAGATGTTAAAGTGGTTTACATCAGGGACTTTGCCTTCTAACTGTCTTGGAAATGTTTGTTGCGTCTCTGTAGATGTTCGTAAATGTTATCTTTCTGAACCCACTCGCGCATGCGCAAAAAGATGTCAACAAAGATCCTCCTAAAACACATTTGTATGTGGAGTTACTGCTACATCAATCTGATTGATTGAAAACCTAAGACACTACACTATAACTGATTGGCTTAAGTAGGCCTACAGTGGTGGGGTTGGGAGCGAAAGCGACTCTCAGATCTTGGAAATTTTAGGATCACGCAAACCTGAAATTTTTTTTCTTTCAAACACTTCAGTGCACTGTAAATGTGGTGTGGCGCCGGAGCGCTATCAGGCCAGTATAATTCATACCAAAATCTTTAAAACCCCTGTGCAGACTTTGAAAAACAATGATAATCAAGTTTAGAATTAACATATCTGTTTATGGGATAGGATAAGTATGGTGTGCAATTCGACTCAGAGTAACAACTGATTAAGCAAATGTTAGGTCAAGGCCAAGACATGATGATACTTATTTCAGCCGGGGACATCCACTCAGCATCTACCATAGAAGCACCCCAAACCAGCCATGAAGAGCTACTATCCTGCAACGTTTAGCTCCCCTCCACCTGAGGCAGGCAAATGTTTCAGTTCCTTCTTCATCCCCCTTCATTCAGCTCTGCAGAGGCCTGGTAACGAGCAGTTCAATGGATGCAGGTATGCTGGAGCAGGGATGCATCAGACAGTTACAGGATGGTAGCCCTGGAGGACTGGACTTGGTTATTTCAAACCCAATGTGCAAAGAAGCTCAACGAGTTTAAGCATATCAAACATCAATAATTACCATACGTTTCATCCAAACTAACATATTCCGTTCTCGTGGATAACTTATTATATTGAGTATTCTGCCCTTGGTTGTCATCTATAGCAATAAGAGAAAGCATTAAACACCTACCAGCCCTCACCGACACTAGCATCTGTCAGAAACCCAAACATCTATGACTGTAGTTATTATCTCACATAACTGCTTTTATTATTTGTTTTTCCTTGACATGAGGGGAAAGCTTAAAGTCTCTTAATGAAACTAAACCACAATCAGTGAGGAACATATGATCGAGGGGCAATTTATAAACAACCATTGCAATTAAAACCCTTATTCTTACAGTTGACTAAACTTGCCATTAGCCAAACTAAGCCTTCTGTCAGTATATCTGCCCCTCAGATAGACGGCAGGATATCCAGCCTACCAACCTGTGTGGACATCAGAAGCAACGTTTAGGTGGACACACCGCCGGCCGACCGGCTCGGACTGTGATCAGTTACCAATAATGCTAACACGGAGCTGTTTCTATTAGCATATTATTGCAACATGAAGACGGGAACTGACCAGATTCAGCGGGCTGTCCACGACCTCCATGGCGTCGATGATTTACTCTACATGAACTGGGCCTCTGAGCTTCGGGGACTGTCATTCGCACAGCAAGACAAATATATCACACGTATAATAAACACACAGAGGATAATTAGGCGAGGTAGCTCAGTTTCCCGTAGCACTCAGAGGTACAGCAAAGCGTCGTGACGTAACAACAACTCAAGTCAGACGTGGCACGACGCGCATGCGCACTTCCACCAGAGCGTTGACGAATCGATACCTGAGAGAACTTTAAAGTAAAACATCTTAACATTTAATTGTGTAATAGTAAAATCTATTCCAGATATAGAAGCAACATTTCTTTAAATTAACATTAACACTTCTTTAATTTAGAGAGCATAGTTTAACTGAAGTGGCACACTATTAAAACTGACAGCCCTGAAATGTTTGAGAAACACTAAATTTATGGATAAAAATTCCACATTAAAGAGTCATTTAAACACTTGTAGCTTCTTTATCCTAAAAACAATCACATTTTAGTTGGTATAATTAGGACCAGTATCTAACCATAATCAGCAGAAGGCTGGACCTTTCAATTCCAGTATTTGCTGTCGGCGTGTGGCGTGACACCAAATTCAATTCCGATTTCCGAGGTAAATGGAACGCACCATTACCTCTGGTTAAAAACAAATGATTGTGCTGAAAACAGATTCAACTGCTGGGCTTTTTGAGTGCCTAATAATTAAAAATGCATCAGATTGGTAAACAGATTGTTTATTTAATGACAGTAATGATTATAACGGTGCATTCATAAAGGCGACTCTGGTTCCCCAGATTAACCATGGTGTGTGCACTCCTCTCTTACAGACTACACGTACTTTCCTGTACTACTATGTGAGTCCAAACTATACAAAGTGCAACAATCTAAAATACAGAAAAGGGTGTAAAACCGGTCGGAATTTTTTACTTCACTGGGCGTTTTAGTTGTTTTTGTAAATGGGAACTCCATAATCCGACTTCCGAGCGTGAAGAGAACGCACCAAGTGACTCCAGGAAGTGACAACTGTTTATGACCTACTGATTAGATGCGCAGAATAGTTTTGTTGTGCATCTTTTAATGTTTGGAGGTTTTTGGTGGTCCGTTCTGGGTCGTCATCGATTTAGATATTTAGATTCTAGATCTAGTCGGTGAATCACACAGCAAGGCAACAAATGTTGGTAAAGAATAGAAACCGCTGGTGCTTGATAGCTTCAGGAATGGTGTCATTGATCCTGTTCATGACGGTGCTGTACAGCAGCAGCAGCAGCGGCGGCGGCAGCATTAGCAGCGGGATGGGCCGGAGCAGCTCCAGCTCCAGCTCCAGCTCCAGCCTCAGACATGACTACCAGCTGATGGGTAGACCTCTGTACAAACTGGACCTGAGCTGGCCCAAGAACCCGGAGATCTTCACCGGAGAGGTGTTCTGTGTGGCTGTCAACCAGCATGCTGCGGTGGTTTACGTAGCACAGAGAGGTACACAACCTTTTCGTTCTGACGTGTTAACGCTCGCTGGGCAAACCGATTCATTTGGAAATACACCGCCATTCTTCTCCTAACATTTACCTACTGACAAATATTGTTTGTGTGAATGTTTGGTATTTAAACTTTCCAAACGTTGGTGTAAACTTGTGGTCAGATAATCAAGTTAGCAAAAAACAAAAGAAAAAAACAAATCTCTGCTGCAGAACGTTGCTCTTTTTTAGCTGTTTGATTATTTACCCAGAACTGACAGCTAGAATAAAAAGAAAAATGGCCGCAGGTGATGAAAACTTTTTTTTTCCATGTTTCCTATTGAGGATCGTCTCACCTACGCCGTCTAAAGCCACCCACAGTTTGCAGATGACAATTTGTAGTGCAGGCTGTGCAGCTTGTTAGTTTTCAGGAAAGTGATTGTATAAAGGCCAGAAAACAGCTGCCTCACAAGCCTGAGAAGGTCTAAAGATCTTAGCAAGAAATCCAGATCAGGGCCGGTGCTGGGCATCTGCTGCCCAAAGCAGAACTACCCCCCTTCACACACAACCCCCCCAATATTAAAATCTGTCGGTAATGTCCGACATGTTTTCAGAAACACTTAATCATGTTTTCATAATGACAGTCCACTGTTTCTAAACCTAAACAGTCACACATTGGTGACACTACCTGCTATAGACAGCGCTACGCACTGGGTGATAGGGATCAAATGCAACATCCCGATATATTTAGGCTTAATACCAATATACAATACATATTCCAATATATATGATCACAAAATGAGAGCAAATGTTTAGTCACATTTAAACCCAAAATTTGTTTGGAGACACGCAGATTTTATCTCCCGTGCAAAGTAAGTGCGACTGGGGAGCTCATAGCTCGAGTCCATGGTTTTCAGTAGCTTTTTAAATCGGACTTGTTTCACAGATGCAACATAGACCATGTCTTTAGCTGTGTGATAAGTGACCGCTTTAGTTCTAGTACACCACTTGTCACTTTTCATACGGTACACTGCGGGACAAATGAAGCTTACAGTGAGCTTTGTTTTAGGGCTTGAGCTTTTGCAGGTTGCAGCCGGGGCTTCTGCAGTGCGCAGTTTCACACACTCTTCGTACTGCAGTTTGTGCCACTGTTTTAGGTGGTGAAAAAGATTTGTAGTGCTTCCACCTCTGGTTGTAATTTGTTTATTGCACTCCCTACATATAATACGCTCTTGTTGCTGATCTGATACTTTGAATCCGAACCATCTCCATATTACTGAGCCACTACTTTTTCATTTACCAACCAATGCCTCCTTGCCTGCATGCTCTGCAGACGTTGTTGCTTCCTCCATGTTTTTTGAAGAGTGTTGCCCCTCCCCTGTGTGTGAAAGAGAATGGGGGGGGCACGGGAAGCAGTGCTGAGAGCACCTGGTCAGCAGCTTGGCTGGAGCAAGGATCACAGCGCAGTTTGAACTACATATATCAATATATGCGATATGGTCCAATTTCACATCTTGTTAAAAAATGTAACAATATGTTTTAAATATTAATATATTGCCCAGCGCTACAATGCACACATAGTGCCATGTAGACCAGCTCTGTTAAATCAGACTGATGTCATAATGGAACAGACCACTGCAAGGGGGTCACAGTGCTCTGTTCCATTTTAACAATATAATTTGGTTAAGATAAAATATATTGTTATTTTTACTATAATCATGATGATTTTTTCATGAGCCTGACAAATCTTGTTGATGTGTTGTTGATGTAGAAAAATTCCGATTTTTGTTGTTCTAAACTAACTCTGATAGCTGCTTGGTGTGATGTTCCAACATCAACAATAGAGCATAGACTGGAAGGGGCCTGCTGATTTTCATTTCTGGGCCAAATTCAGTTTTAAAGGGATCTCTGATATCTTTATTTGTTCCTAACTGCATCCTTTCTTAGACTGCAGTCATCTGCATCAGTATTGATAACTTTTGCTTTGCTCCAGGATCTAATGTCCCCAAAGTGCTGGTCTTCACCACAGAAGGAGACTTCCTCATGTCATGGAACACAACCACGCTGGAGATGCCTCACGGAATGTTTTTAGCAGATGCAGCTTCCAAAGATCCCACCATTTGGATCACAGATGTTGGGGGCGGTCCTTATGGCCATTCCATCAAACAGTACTCACCATCAGGAAAGCTTTTACAGGTAAACGCTTCCTGTGGTTTTTCCTTTAATCCCCTAAACATTTGCTTTATGGGCCTAAGTTTCTATGATTTTCTTGTACGTGTCAGGTGCTTGGTACACCAGGTAAAGCAGGTTCTGGGTTGGATCCTCTGCAGTTTGACCAGCCAGCGGAGATTTTTGTCCATGAATCTGGGGAAATGTACATTGTGGATGGTGATGGAGGTATGAACAACCGCCTAATCAAGCTCTCTAAAGACAAGAAGATGATATGGATGCATGCAGAGAAGGGACAAGGCCTGGCTCAGTTCTACATCCCTCACAGCGTGACAGTGGACAGTGCCCAGAGAGTGTGGGTGGCTGACAGGGGCAACAAAAGGATCCAGGTGTTTAACTCCATCACAGGGGACTGGCTGGGCACATGGGGCAGCTGCTTTACGGAAGACGCACCCTACTCTGTTCGTCTGACCCCAGACAAAAAATATTTTGTTGTTGTGCAGCTCAACACCAATCAGATTACACTGCTGGATGCGCCACCAGTCGGGCTAATCGGTCAGTGCAAAGTGGTGAGTGTGATCCAGCTGGCCGATGATGTGAAGCCCCACCTGGTGGATCTGGATCTAAAGGCCGGAGCGTTGTACGTGGCAGAGATCGGAGCTCAACAGGCTCAGAAATTCACTCCCTTTAGTCTGGGTGGAAGTTTGCTTTAAACTGAAGGATTGAATTGGAAGTGCTGAGATGTAACTCAGATTCCAGTTTTATGCATTACTGTTTTAAAACTTGCCGGGATGTCAGTAAGATTTCTAATCATGTTTTAGAAGGTCAAAAAATGACCTTATGCTAAATATTAGATGTCCTATGTATTGTCTGGTAGGTCTTCCTCTAAGAAATGTCTTTGTTAACTGAACATTTGTTTAAATGGCCTTCATTGTTTCTGCTGGTTAGTGCAGTTATGTGCCATTTCTCTGCCCATTTGCACTGCTTGGATACACCACAACCCAGATGAAGATGGATGAGTTTCTCTTTTTCATTCTGCTGTTTGCACTGGAAGCTGACTCAGTTACTCTTTGAAGCTTAGACTGAACCTGACAGTCAGAGCAGGACATGTTTATTCTTGGTGATGTATTACTCTCTATATATCTGACCTATTTTTAACTTTATTATGGGATTTGTTTTGCACTTTTTTTCTATCAGTCAGTGTTGATTCTGATGGCTCCATCTTCCTATAAGTTTGCTTGTAAGGGACCAAAGTAAAAAGGATTGTTCCTTCAAAATATGGATTAATATGCTGGTATTAGTATATTGGCACTACACTGGTTTAATTATTAGTCTTGTTTGATAATCAAAATGCTATTTTTATTCTTTTGTTTGTGATAAAATCATGGATAAAATGAACCACATTCTACAGGAGGTGGTCTGGATAATTGGAAGTGATGTTCAATGAAATTATTGTGAGTAGTAGTTTCCTTACCTGAAGTAGAAAGATGTCCTTTTATCTGCCGACTTCCTGAAAACAAATAGAAATGAGAGTGGTGGAAGGTAACCACTAGTTAGACCAGCTATAGCTGTCTTTAGCTATTTAAAACATCTCAGTCTGACAATCTTCCTCTAAATGCTGTTAACAGTATTAACAGTTTAAACTCTAAATACAAACCACTGCTCTGTTTGGGGTTGTTCTATGTCCAGCCAAACGGTTGGATCCAGACAGCCAGTTCAACCAAGGTAACCACACACTGAAACTTGGACGGTGAAGAAAGCCTCATCAACCATAGCAACTGTCTGCTGTCTAATTCTACACTGTTAATGTTTGCTAGCATAGCTTTATACTTCCTGGCTGGTATTAATATTTTTAGTAATCATTGTTTTAAACAGCTTGTCAGCTAAAGCATAGTGTTGATCTGGATAAATGCATCAAAATTTTCAATCAACTGAATCTTTCTACTTAGGCCTGTCACAATAACAAATTATACTGGACGATAAATTGCCCCAGAAATTATTGCGATAAGCGAGATTGTTGTTTTGATTCCATTTTCCACTTGTGTTATAAGAATAATACATGGATACCCTCTGAACGATCAATAAACGTGAATTTCTAAAGAACATTTATCACTGCAACAAGACATTTTTAATATCCAATATAGTTTAAAAAAACAACCGAAACAAAAATAAATAAATGGATGCAAACAAAATTGCCCTTTCAAAAACCCATTTTTCACTCTGCTCATACCAGGAGAACAAGAAAAAAACGGCCACTTAAGAGTTTTGTAAACTAACAAAAACTCAGAATAAAAACAACACCCTATTTTATTCTACCATTTCCAGTTTTGGGGGAGTTAAAAAAAAAAAGTCATATATTTTACATTACTAGTTACAGCCTTAAAGATGTAATCTCTTTGCATTACATATTACTGTCTCAAACATGTAACTGAGTTTCAATACTTTTGGCCCAAAAATATGTAACAATTTACACCTAAACTTATGGATTTACATTATAAACAAGTGAAACTTCACAAATACTGTATTAACACTTTTCTTAATCTCAGTTTTAAGTGCCTCTGCATGCCTTCTATATCACGGTAATGTTTGTTAAATCTCATCAAAAGGCGCTGAAAGCTCTCATCACAAAGATGAGACTCGTGAGACTGAACAGTCTTTCATCGGGTGGTTAGTGCGAATAATGCCACAAGGCAATTTTATATGTATAGCACACGTTCAACCCAGGGCAATTCAAGGTGCTTTACATGATTTAGTGGCAAAGAACCCAAATATATGACAAGAGTGTGGAAAATAAAAAAAACAGAGAAACAATCAAAGAGCACATTTAGCATTTGATTAAAACAAAAAAATTTAAGATGAAAATTAAAAAACAGACTAAACACGAGACGATGTAAAAGTAAAGTCGATCTTTTCATCAACCATCATGATAATCTGTTCGTTTGGTTTTGAGTAACAGGAAGTTCACTGTGGATATTCTTCTGCAATATCCAACTGGATTTGGTCTGCTGCATTAGTTGGACAGAAAAACCATTTTAAATTGGCATGTAACTCAAGAAACTGAAATTGTAATAAGTAATATATGACTGTCCATTTTATAAGTAATACATTACATTACTCAGTTACTGAAAAAAGTATTATATTCCTGTAACTTGTTACTTTTGTAATGCATTATTCCCAACACTGACCACTACGGACATATAAACCATATCTGACTTTTTTCATTCAGAGAAACTATTGAGCTCATTTGAATTTATCATGTGATTAATTGATTTATTGTGACAGGCCTATTTCTACAACACATAAGGGAAATATTACTGATCATTTTAAAGATTCTCACTTCAAAATTGTGAATTAGTGAAATCTGCCTCTTAGTTGTTGAAATGATTCTCCTTCCTTTTCTATAGTCATGTTTAACAAAAACATTACAATCGATAGGACATATGTAAACTACAATCAATGGCACAATTATTTTACAGTACATATCACCATGTAATAAACAAAATGAAGGCAGAATGTGTGTAAGAAATAAATTGTACGATATGTTTTAATTGTTTGTAAAACTCTTTTCCCGTGAAATCTTATAAAACTTCTTTCTATTGTTGCTTCAGTTCAATGAGTGTTTCCCCGGTAACCCATCCAAATATGTCATTTCAATCATCAGTTTATCATTCACCTGAAGTATTCTTACACTAAAATCAATAACACCAGGGAGTTTCAAAGAGCCTATAACGCTTCCAAGACTGATGGAGAGCAACAGTTGCTTATGGAAGCTTGTCCTTTGTTTCCTGTATGGTCCACACTAGTTGGCACCAGAATCATCACACTGATAAAAGTCCTGCTTTTCTAGAGGTGAGAAGAGCTAATGTTGATCATTTTATTAGCCTGGCTCCTACTTCTCAAATATTTGGAATCATAGTTTACATACTGCTCCTGCAGATTGGCTTTGCTTTTGTAGAAAAAGGAATTGGTCTGTTTTTTAATATGTTTCTATCTCATTTTGATTGTTGGTTATAGCAAAACTTAACAAAACGGGTACTTTTTATGTCTTAATACACACAAAGGTGTGTCTTGATTACTAGTAGTAGTCATCCTAATAAGAAAAACTGCTTTGTTTTGAAGGGACACTTACCTGTGTAACTGTCTGAATCCTCAGACACGCAAGGAACTCAAACTCTAACCATAATTCTAAGATTTTAACTCTGGACCAGTAGTTCCCAAACTTTTCAGTCTCTGTCCCATGAAATAAAAATTAAAGAGGCCTGTGACTCCAACTCTCAATGGAATATGCAAGCATTTTTTTTTTTTGATTTACTTAAACAGTTGTAGAGTCGCAGCATAACTGACATCAACAGCCAATATATCAAACACTGTATGGTGCTTTTAGTAATTCAAGTCCTGTTTTTCATCTTTCATTTGATTGATAAAATTAAGATGCTTGCTCATTACCATTTCTGGACATCATTTTTTTTCTCAAGAGAATCTCAAGAATCCACACTTTCCTGTTTATGACCCCAAGAGGGGTCCTGACCCAAACTTTGGGAACTGCTGCTCTAGACCACCCTCAATGAAAAGCCGTGTATGTTGCAGATGAATTATGAATATGTTTGTTTACCACTCTGGATCTTTGTATCCCCAGTTTACAAAACATACACAAAAATAAAAAGCTAATGAACAATCATTAGCTGTCAAGAAAGTTATCAAAATCTCTTTAGTTGTTGCGAAAAGGCTTCATGCTTCACCTGATGGTCTACCAGAAGCTAAAGATGGAAGTAGCACCTCATGGCGCATTGGAAAAGGAAAATCTTGTTAATGTGCGTTGATATTCCTCCAACCCAACTATAAACTATAACTCCACCAGGATGCTAATCTCATTTTTTGATATACTGCTTAGTTTCGATGAAGGAATATGTACGTTCCTGTTTATGCATGTTTTTGTCTTCATGGAAATATGCATTTATCTCTTATAGTGCTGATAAATTCATGTCTTTCTTAATAGACAGTGGGTCCGTGTTGATGATGTGTATTATTTATTACCTGTGATTGCTAAAACCAACAGTTTTTGTGCACCAATGTTTGTTTTTTTTGTGCTCATTTTAAAATGTGTTCTGTGCATCTTCATTACTGGATGGACTAGTTAAACAGAAAAAAGATGGGAAACATAACTTGCATGTCCGTCTAAAGGATAATTATACTTCCCTTGGGAAGGGGCACTCGGGATGACTCGGGACAATTTACTGGGATTCCTCAAATAGAAACCTTGTAAACTGATTGGAACGTTTGTATAATTGTACTGAAATGACTTTATTGTAAAGTGGCTTGACATGGATTCTGTTGTGAATCGGCATTGTAGAAATAAACTGAATTGAATTTAAAGGCAGTTGTTTTAAAGAGATGAACAAACCATAGACGAATCTATTACTGTCTGTGGTAGATAGGAATTAATAGAATTTAATTTTGCTCATATTACCAGAGTTTATTTTGTGGTTAGAAAAGACACTTTAATATCTAATCCCACAGAGAAAACACTGGAAATAAGATGAACTAAACAGGTTAAAACATTAAAATGACTAAGTAGAAAGACATGCATAGCAATCAAACAGACTATAACAAATAATTAGCTAAATGCCAAGCTAAAAAAACTATTAAAAAAACAAACATGAGAGCAGCAGATGTCATCATGGCATCTGAATCATCAGTGAATGTGGAAACTTCCCACGAGTTCAAACAACATGGATTCTGGTTCCTTCCATTCTTCCTCCAGACTGCTGGACCACTGAGCTGGTTCTTTTCTCTTTAGCCCAGATAAAGATGCTTCTAACGCTTGGACTGCCTCAGGAGTAGCCTAACACCTGGAATAGGAAAGTTACAGCATATGTCTTCAGATCCATATGATGGATCTGAAGCTCTGACCCCAAATGAAGTCCACGCTTTATACATCTGCTCTAACATCATGAATGGATTTATTTACTCTTTTTAAGGCGGAGCCTATCCCTGCTGCTTGTGATCCTTTTTTCCACCAATGTGCTTGGATACTGACGTCTGTGAACAGCCAGCTTCTTTAATTAAGATGTTTCAGGGCTTCAGTGACTGTCTTCCTGGCAGTCACTGTCTTTTCATGACAATCTCAGCCACAGTGTGGTTTTAACAACATGATAGTGTAGACTGTCAGTTAGGACACAACAGTCCTTAGTGCTTAAATAGAAGGCAAGTAGAATCCTTTCCTTAAATATGTTTTGCTATCTTTTCTTTAAGCACTTAAAAACAATATAACAAACTTTTGTTTCAGAAAAAAACCCTTTTAATTGGTCTGATACAACGATCAACAAGAAAGCAAAACGCCTGGGAGTTACTTTTGATTAATTCACTCTTGTCAGAGCAAATTTTCGCAGCTTTGTCTCCTGGCCAAATTCAAACTTCTACAAAATGAAAAACAACATTCAAGCTTATTTCAGTTAAAGACTACACTGCACTGCACCTCACATCAATGAGAGCAGGTCAAAAATGCTGCAGCCTGTCTTTGAACCCACCACCCCAGTGCTTTGGGTGCTTCATTGCTTTCCAGTCAGTTGTAGAATCCAGAAGATTTTAATGTTTGCTGTTATTACCGTTAACAGTCCTATCTCTCAGAATTTTTTGCTCTTTGTAACATCAGATGGCACTGTGGTCATCAGATCAATGTGTTGTAGAAGCACCAAACTCTAGGTAGAAGCAGTGGGGGGATCACTCTTTACTCACTGCTACTCCCAGGATGTGGAAAAATGAATACTTTGTTGTAGATCCAAGACGTTTAAGTCTGAATGTAGGACTTATTTATTGAAACTGGCTTTTAAAAGGAGTACTGTGGCGCTCTGACTCTTGTTGGACAAACTTTGCATGTGCTGTTTGTCTTCCACGTTCTCAAATGTTTTGGACATTTTTCTGATGCTCTTAGTTTTTCTTTTTGTGTGTTTGAATTTTGTTGTGCTTTGGTCATCTTTCACATGTCATAAGGCACTGTATAAATAAAATATCAATTGATAGATAATGTCCTTATTTTCTGAGAATGGGCTGCAAGCAATCAAAGTGAACTATGTCAAGATGTCAATGTGTGCTATGAATCTATTATGTAAATGTCACTATTGAGCTGAATTATTAAAATACATTGACATTTAAATCATTTTAGTCACATAGTGAACATTATTGATAATCACAGTCCTTGGTAATTCCCCAAACAGTATTTTTCATGTTACACTGTTTCCACTAGGTGGAGCTAAGTTCATACAATATTTAATTCCTTCACACATGAGGACCGTGTACTAGATGAAAGTATTTTTATTTAAACCCACAAAGGAGGAATTAAAAAGATGATTTGAACACTTGCATTTATTTAAGGAAGAAATATATATATATATATATATATATATATATATATATATATATATATATATATATATATATACATATTATATTCAATCACATATCTTCTACCTGTATTAAGATCACATACAGATGAATGTATTCTATAGTTTTTATCAGTTCCTAACAAACATTTGTCCAAAAAAGTGTCTCATTTTAAAAACTCTTACAGTAACACAATGCACACAGCCTGGTTCTGCTTTGGCCATACCGTTCAGAAAATTTCATTTCATTCTCTCAGAATATTCAGTCAGTCAACACATTTTTCTACAATGCATACAGACAAGCTATACCTATCAAGTGTTTGAAAAGCTGAATGGTTTATTGAAAAACATAATTTACTTAACGATAGTCAATATTGATTTAAACACAATAGAACAACTGCTTTTGCATTGGTAGAGCTTAGATATAGTCAGATATGGACATATCCTCCTGTGGCAGGGAAGTAGCCTTAATTTTTGCCCCAATACTGCATCATACTCAGGCTTCCTCCCACAGTCCCAAAATACTGTTAGCTTCATCGGTCTCTTTAAATTGCCCTTACGTTTGAGGATGTGCATCCATACCCTATCTGTCTCTGTGTTGCCCTATGATGGACTAGCTGCCTGTCCAGGGTGTACCCCGCTTGAATTGCCTTTTCCTGGTATGAGATGCCTGTAAAACGTAAAGTCTACGTAGCTTTTGTAACGCCAACAGTTGCCAGTATTTTGAAACCTAGCGTACGTTGATTGACTGCATGTATCATGTGAACTGAAAATATGTATTGTTTTTTGGACAGAATAATTTCCTTTTGACTCAGATTTCCAGTGCTTGAGTAAGGCTAGTGTGTGCAGAGAAAGGTGTATTGTATTTTTAAATGCAGTGCTAGTATATGTTCAATAAAAATGTTTTTATGAAAAAAAATTTACCTTTGGCCAATTTTTAGATGTGTGTCTGTGTAAAATGTTTGCAAAACATATCTTTCTCCAGCGACCATCTGGTGAGAGGCGGGTTATCCCAAGTGAAATAAAAGAGTACTTTAGTGTATTTCAAGTATGTTTATATTTCTATTAGTATGTTGAAAATGTACGTACCCAAATTGTACTTTTTGTAAATATATAAAAAGTGTACTAGCATCGCTCTATAACACTAACACTTATAACACACTTGAAAATAATTGTACTATGTTACACTTACAGAGATAGATTACTCTAAAATGTACTTTAAATGAAAGATATGTGTACTTTTTAAAGACTACTTATCTGATATTTGTTTTTTCACATATTTTTGATATATTTTAAATTGTATGCTCAGAATTGTTATTGTAAGATACACTGAAAGCATACTTTAAAAGTACATATTTTAATATCAACACTGTAATATTAAGTTTGAGTGTATTTTAAGTTACATTTGAATCTAATTATGAAGTGAAGTTTTTCACGCTAATTCTTCCGTTTTTTTATACATTTATTACTGTGTGTATATTACACAGATATCTCAAGGAAATTTCAATCAAACGCAACTGGACTTGGTCATTTTTCTTGGAAGATGTTTCACCTCTTATCCAAGAGGCTTCATCAGTTCATGCTGGCCGCTGACCAGGCTGGGACTGGTCCAACTAACTGGTGTGGAGACTCAGCTATTTAACCTTCATGTCTTAACGACGGTCGTTGGCGTGTCGCCTATTGGTGGAGGTTAGTTTTCTGCTTCATTAGTGCCCTATTGTGTTATAACGACAGTCGTTGGAGTCACAGTTGTTTTTCGTGGAGCACAAAGGATCCAATGACATAATCAGTCTTGTAAAAGTCCTCCAAGAGGTTAAATAGCTGAGTCTCCAGACCAGTTAGTTGGACCAGTCCCAGCCTGGTCAGCGGCGAGCATGAACTGATGAAGCCTCTTGGATAAGAGGTGAAACGTCTTCCAAGACAAATGACCAAATCCAGTTGCATTCAATTGAAATTTCCATGAGATACCCATGACCTGGATGAATGAGAATATTCACAGGCTTATTACACAGATAGTCATTCTTGCAGCTGTTATGTAATGTTTAATCAGTTTGGTAAACAAATATGATATTCATATATACATAGAAGCAGAAAAGTTAACAGGTCTGTAAGTAAACTTTATTTTATGGGTTTTAGTTAATGTATATGCTTTTAAATGTGTCCAACAGGAAAACAGAACAAATTACCCATGATGCACTTGGGAGAAACCTGACACAGAACCATGAGTGAAAGCAACATTACCAAAAAATACCTCTTGGGGAAAAGCACAAAGTAATTCATTTCTGTCTGCATGGATAGCATTACTCTCTGACATATAGGGCTATTAAGGTGTTGCATCACAGGTGGCAAGGTAGATTATAATAATACAGAATTTTATTAATAATGTCATGTATGAAAGTATATTCTCTTAGTTTGAAATAAACTGAGATTATAATTGAACATTTTAGCATGTCAAGAATATATAAGTAGTATAAAGTTTATTTATTTATAGTACGCTAACAAATAATTCTTAAGGTACACTGCTTGCAAAACAAAGTCTGCTTTAATTTGACTAATTAAGTATATATTAGTACATGTAAAACCATGTATTTAAAGTATACTAAATATATTTAAAGTTGTTCTATTTTAGCACATAAAAGTATACTAAATACACTTAAAGTTGAGCTTTACTACTATTTAACTACTATTAAAATATATTTAGTAAAAAATTAGTTGTTCCAAAAAAGCATGCTATCATGAACACACACAAGTATAATGATGATTAGTGTTGCTTCAAGTACACAAAAGTATGTCAAATCTGAGTACACTTATTGCATTTATTTTTCACCTGGGTACACTTATTATTATCATATCCTATACTTTACACATTAAAATGATCATTCATTTAAAATGGAGTTTGATATGATAAGGGCTCAGTGGTAGAGTAGAGTTGGCTTGCAATTGGAGGGTCGTAGGTTTGTTTCCGGCTTCCTCCAGTCACATGTGGATGTGCCCCTGGGCAAGGCACTTAACCCCAAAAATTCTACATTGTCCTACCGAGCCATATTAGCTATTGGTGTGTGAGTGTGAATGGGTGAATATGGCTTCAATGTAAAGCGCTTTCAGTGGTCAGTATGAGTAGAAAAGCGCTATATAAGTTCAGTCCATTTAAATTAAATATATTTTGTATGTTCTACTAAATTACACTCCGGAAGAAAAATTGTTTTTAATTATAATTCAAATATAATAATTATACTCATATTAACTTCAATTCTCAAACACTATATATATTTTCTTTATGTTGCTGCATTGACACCACCAATTGTTTTCACCCCTTTCTAATAAGTCTTTAAAGTAATTCAGTTTTTATTACGGTAGCATAATCCTATTCTGAACATTTGAGAAAATGTATTCAGTGGAGAAAAGGTAAGGAAATCATTTTGAACCAAACTTAGTATTAATCCTAAGAAAACCTTTATTTAAAAAACAAACAAACTTGAAATAAATGCAGATCCCACTCATTTCTATGCCTTCGCTGCAGGGATTGGTGCTTATCCCCAGTGTGAATGGTGGGGTACATACTCAATAAGTGGCCAGTTCTCTACAGGGCGACTAACAAACACAGTGAAACAACCATGCGTGCTAACATTACACATTGATCCGGTATTTTAGAGAGGCCAGTTAATCTGACATGGATGGTTTTAGACTTTAGTAAGAAATCAAACTAACTGGGAAGATAGTGTGCAAACTCAACATTGAAAAGGCCTCAGTCAAGAATCAAACCCAAAATCTTCTTACTGCAAAGAACAGGGATGCTCTGCACTACAGTGTAGTATGTAACAGAAGTATTTGTTTTTTTCTTAATTTTTAATATTTAATGCACAGTCTTCAACTTAAGAAAGGAGAATGTGCCACTTAACTAGACAGATGTGTGCTGACCTTTATAGATCAAGTGATAGCTACCAGAAATGCCTATAACAAGTTTATTTATACAGCAGATTCACACACAAGATCCATCCAAGACAGCAAGACAGACAAGAAGAAAACTATACTATTTTTAAAATGTTTTTTAGGCCATTCAGTTTTCTCTATTATTTGGTACTTTACTGCTAAACAAGGTCATTGATTTGCAACCTGGAGAGGGGGGGTGGGGGTGGAGTATGCAGCGCCCCCAACTGGATATAAAGAGACTGCACCAAAACAACTTATCTAGACAGGGAAGATGAGCCTGTAGAACTACAATGATGAGGAACTTAGACCTAAAAATTGCAGTTCCACTCTATATAGACTCTAACAGAATGATTTAGATGTAAAAAGAAAGAATTTCAAAGCATGATATGTCAACTTTAAAGCTACATAGCACATAGAATGGTGGATCTATAACACCCTAATCCAGGAGCAGTTAAAGCAGCAAGTCAATGAATTAACTAAAATCTGCTGGGTTTACATAGATATAATTTTTTTAAAACTAATTTGAAAAATAAACATAACTTAATGGATTTTTTTAAAATACTACAATCATTTGAAGTATATTTAAGACTGAATTAAAATGACTTTTCTTGTAAAGCACCGTGACATGATTTGTGTTGTGAATTGGTGCTTTATAAATAAACTTAAAATGATGCTAAACTCATCTACATGCTGTAATGATTGTGGAGTTGCAGAAGACTTGCCTAGGTTATCAGAGGAGGAACCACATCCTGCCTGTACTGTTCTCTGATTTGTAGGACTTGTTGGATCTAAAGTTCTGGAGAAACTTGTGGTTCTGTTGCAAGTTTTTAGATTCCAAATCCGGCTTGAATACTCAGTTTTCTTTAGATCTATCTTCTCTGATCATCATCAATTCAGTTTTCAGTTTCATTCACTTTATTTATATAGTGGAAAATCATGACACAAGTCATCTCAGTTCTATTATCCACACATTCCAATTAGTTTAAAAGTTTTCTCTCTCAGAAAGAAAAATGAGAACTGATGCAAGAGCAATTTCTATGTTAAAGAAAGGAAACAGTTGCTAAGAGGACAGGGGCAATATGAATGTTAAAATCCCATAATAAAAGTGCAGTAAAACTACGTAGATAAGCACTTGTAGAGCGCAGACCTCCCCCTCCCCCACAGATTTATAAAAATATATTATGTCAAGTGGATCCACACAACTGCCTTGGGTAACTGTGAGATGTTACTGGGTTACTTAATATCACATACTAAATAATTATTAAGATCTCAGCAGGTACTTAAAGCAATTGTGTGGAACAACTTGACATTTTTAAGTAAATCTGAGTGCATTTTTAATAGATCCAATACTCATTTTCCTAATTATGCATTGATTGCAAAAATCATTTTGAATTAATTTACTTGACGTAGAGTTAAAACAGATTTTTAACTTACTTGATGCAAATCTAAAATCCATTTTTACTCCATATAAAATAAATGGCTCAGAAGAAAATCAACTCAATACAATCTTAGAAGGAATTAGAAGCCCAGCAAAAATATAAAAAGAGGTCTTAGAGAAATGCATAAAATTAACGCGATCAGCAGAAACAACTGTTTGTTTGCAGGTAGGTTAGTGTATGGAGAGTAATTTTTGATCAGGACCTTTCATGGAAAAGGCTTTATTTTGTGAATCAAATTTATTCCGTGTGTGTGCATGTGTGTGTGTGTGTGTGTGTGAGGAAAGTCTGTGGGAGTTTTTGTAGGCTTTCCCCATACAACAGGAGTCTAAAGACCTGCCTACACACTTGGGATCCCACCTTTCTTCCAACCACGACTTCCAGCTGAAGTGTCTCAGCAAAACAGCCAGCGAGGCAGAAACCATAGATGAAAAGGACAACAGAAAGACAGCAGGAGAACAAAGACTGCAGGAGAGACGGGGCTTCTAAAAAAGAGAAGAAACGTGTGTGATAGGGAAAGCGTGAAGAGGATAAGGATGCAGAAGTTGTGTCGGTGTGACCATCCTGGTGCGGAGAATGGCAGCACTCCTACACTCACATTCCTCTGTATTATACAGAAGTCAACAAGAATGACAGCACAGACCGAGACATCCTCGACAGCTGCAAAGTGAACAAGAAAGACAGAGATACCTGCCACAGGAGGATTTGTGTGGGAGGTGATGTTCTTCTCCTCAATGGAAGTCCTGCGGGAAACTGGAGCTCACTGCTTTCTGCTCCATAGGTCTGGATTGGTTTCGACCGAGGTGCTCAGAGAACCTTATTAAAAAATACTGTAGAAAAGGTTATAGTTTATAAAGCAAGAAGATGATTGGAAGCTCACATTTTTAGGTGAGTCTTTGTTAACACTTTATCCCCATACACTGGGTCACATATTGAGTAATGGTGGCAGTGGCCCATTACCTAACCCTTCCACAGAGCTCTGTTGAAAACATGACAACACTCACTCATAGCATAGAAATAAATATATTCCTGGATAAATATAGAGACTGGGGAAGAGGGGAGGAAGAAAAACTAGTCAGAAACATGGCAAACCAGAGATGAGCAGTAGAAAGAGTATGTAATGAGGAACACTGATAATAAATAATGAAATTCATCATATTTAGGTAGGGCTCTTTCCCATGTTGATATGACATCACAACAGATGTTATCTCAAGACGCTTTACAAGAAAAGTAATTTCATTAAAATCCCACAAACATTCAGATCAGTTTAAAAGCTTTCTGTTTACTGTAAGAAATCCCACAGCAATCCTCTCAGTAATCCCTCATACTGCACAAGCATGTTGCGACAGTGGAGAGGAAAAACTCCCATTTAACAGGAAGAAACCTCCAGTAGAACCAGAACCTGGCTCAGTACAAGCGGTCATCTGCCTGCTAAAGTTTTTTAAAATGAGGAAACATTTCTCCAATTATACTGATCAGAAGTCTAAAAGACTCTGAACAAACCATTTTCTGATCCGTAAACTAAGCTTCAGTGACACACAAACCTGTGGGAGGAAAGCAGCAGCAGAAGGTGTTTGGCACTCACTGTAGTGTGTCTAAAGAGCTGCAAAGGCAACAGTCACCCCTGGTTCACATCCAGCCATGGAAGCGACGTGAACGTTGGCTGCTTCCATTCGGCGCCCTTGTTAACCTATGGTGTAGGTTAACACCAGACGCATCCTCCGTGGCTGGCTCACGCCGTGAACTGATCGTTTTGGCATCTGGTCTATTTTTTGCCATGAGTGAACCTGGTCAGTTCTGGCAGGAAGTCACACCAAGACACACACCTGGAATACCTGGAATATGTGTGTAAAGTTGAAAGTATCTCAGTATTTATAACAAGTTCTCAGTGTGAACACTAATCTATAAAAATAAGAGCCAGCCTTCAGATTTTTACTTAACGTTCTAATAAACCTGTTAAATACAGAAAACTTCAGTTAATGTGACTCCTAATATGTTTATACATTCTCATTATTAATTTTGTTGAAGTATTTTTACTTAATTCCTATTTATTGTTATTTTATACTTTTTTAATATTTACTGTTGCACTAAAGTCCAAACATGAATAACTTAGGTTACTTACTACTTGATTGCTCAAGCACCTAATAGAAGTGCTCTGTTTTTAACTGAATTGTTAAGTGCTAAAATCAGGTAAATTAATTTAAAAAAGAACATCCTGGATATGTTTCTTGGCTTTTCTTTTTTTTTATGTATTACCTATAGAAGTTTCGGATCGGAACTCATTATTGGTAGATACTCAATATCAAATGAATCAATCTCAAGGACAAAAAAACCTGATGGGGACATCCCTGGTATATACAGCCATCTATATTCCACTGTGGTAAATCTGTAAATTAGAGTCATGTGTTACACAATAATTTTAGTTAAATGATTTATAAATGTTTCTTGTTAACAAAATGACCTGTATGCTGTGTCTTCAGTTATTTGCTGTAGTGTCTAAGTGTAGTGTTCTAAGATAAATATATTTTACATGCTGTGTGTATGAGCTGAACACAATTTTTGGTTTTGAACATATGATGAAGGGTTTTGAGGTGAAATTTTGATTTTGACAGAAAAGCTTCTTATGACTAATGGTGCCAAACAGTTGGATTAATCTGTATGAAACAGGTTTAACTAAGTTTAATGGCTAAACACCAGGGGCCTGTACCATGAAGGTAGCTGAACAAACTCGGGGTTACAGGATTGGTTTTGAGTCGACAAAACCAAACCGATGCAATCAGGTTTTATTGGTACCATGACGCAGCTCATCAACTTTCTCTGTCAACTCAGGCTTTGATCCTTAAGCTATGATTAATCCACACGCACATAAAAAGAGTGACGTCGACACCGAACAACCAATCACGTTCAATATGGATAGAGCGAGAGCTATATACATTTCAGCGGAGGAGCAAGAGATAATTCTTCAGAAATATGAAGAATATAGAAGTATTTTTCAAGCACGCAGTAACACTGTATCTGCTGCCAAAGCAAGAGAACAATCTTGGAGGAAGATTGCTGATTGCGTTAATGCGTAGGATAAACAATTAATGTACATTTATGTTGGCTAATCATATTAAAAATATATTAAATGCTAAAATGAAAATGTATTCTTGTTGAGAAATATATATCTATATATATCTATATATATATATATAATATATTGTATATGTGTGTAGATGTATGTAAAATGTGAATGTATAGGCTATTACATCCTAAGAACGGTTGATATTCATTGATTGTTAGATGCAACCCCAACTCCAAACGTTCTTGGCATCAGATCAAGACAAAATATAAAAATATAATTCAAAGTGGTGAGTATTTATCATAACCTTTTATTATTTTTTTGAACAACAAGGGGCGGCCGATTATGGATGCGGTACAGTAAGGGCATTGCTTCGACGAGTCACATTTGTTATGTGCGACTCAAGAAGTTCACAAATTTAAGACATTCCTTCTGCAGAAAAGCTGTATCTATCATACAAGTAAGCATCAGGAAAGTCAAATGGATTTTTTCTATCCCTAAAAACTCTTTTTCTATGAAGTGCTCGTCTAACAATTTGCGCGGAGATGTCCACAGGATTTGGGAGAAAAGGTGAAGCCATTGCAACAGAGAACAGACGCTGGGAATTAGTTACTTCACCTATATGTTTCTTTGCTCACAGCTGATTGGTCAAACTTCAGTCTGAGATCTCGAATCCAGAACATAACCTGCCCCGGAGCAGGTTAGCCGCGCAGCGTAAGATACCATGGCAACGAACACCGATTAAAGCTGAGCTACTTTCATAGTACCTAAAACCCAGGGTTGGTGGAAACTAAGCTGAAACATAGCTGGCTAGCCACCTAATCTGACTTCATGGTACAGGCCCCAGGGGTCAGTGATTGTACCGCTAAAACCTAAAGCCAGAGGTGGGTAGTGATCTTGGTTGTCTTCACCACTTTCCTCCTCACCGCCACCTCTTCCTGTCTGCATCTGTCTGTCCATTTTAGATGCACATGTGCCACCTTTTATCCTGCCCAGTTGGTCTGATCACCAGATCACCATATACATGTCTGTTGAACTGTTTCTATTTTTGAAGTATTGAGCTAATATTTATTTATCCTTTAGGCTGCAGTAAATTTCTTTTTTATCAATGTGAAAATAACAGTGCATGTGTGTGATATCTACACGGCATTATTTGAAGTTTATTTGGAATTCAGTTCTGTCCTGTCATTGGGAAAGCTGCAACAAAAACCAACAGACTGAGTTAGCACTGCTGTGTCGTCATTCCTGTCTTGTCCTGTCAGAGAAACAAAGACACCAGAAGACGGATAATGCTGATCCTGTGAGTCAGCATACAGACTGAAACTTCCTACATTTGTAATTATGGAATTCTTTTGCACTGGCTAAACAAGTGATGTGGAAATAAAGTCATTCTTAAACTTCTGCAAAAAGGGAGATTGTTGTGGAAGTTTTTCCAGCAGTTTGTGACGAATCACAGTAGTAGTACTGACTGTTGTCACGGTGACGGATGGCTCTCTAAACACTGGGCAGTAGCTGTAAGAGAACTGGATCACTTTAGAAGTATGACAGGTTTAAATTGTATGCTTAGCTCACCTATTGGACACCAGGGAGGAAGACACTCTGTCTACTTTTAAGACTTGGCTTTAATTTTATTATAAATGACCAACTTTAATTTATATTTTTTGGATTATCATCCATCCTTCCACTCACTATACTTTGAATCTGTTATTTGTTTGCTGAAATAAGTGAAACACCAGCTGATGTCCAGAAAAAAAGAGGATTTTCTGTCTGATTCCTCACAAAAAGATTAAAAAAAGATTTGGAGATAATTAAATGGACACATTTCTTATTTTTCTATTATTTTTTTTACCCTTTTATATTGTTTGGCACTTTTCAATTTACACTTTAATCATATTCTCATAAGAAGATATGTTCACCGTTTGTTTTCCTAAATAATAATAAGACTAGTTATGATCCTTATTAAGAGAAGATGGATAATCCTTCAGTCTGATTTTATGCAGGAAAAATACAATAGTTTCTCCTCCACTAGACAGTGCTTGCTTCTTAGATTTAGGAAAACCAAATTTGTGACTACAAAGCTGAGACCCAGAGAGCAGTCTGTGATCACCGGTGTGCAGGTTCAGACTATGTGGGACTGGACAACTGCCCTGGACTTCCCCCTAGCTTTCTAATCAGATGGGGTTCATAGTTTCTTTCTGCTGTTAACAATTTTCACCTAAAATCGGCATTTTTCATGATATACCTTTTCTTTTCAACATGAAAACATTTCTACACACACCGACTTAAGAATGTAGCGAATGTGGTGAATTACAGTTTTTCTTAACTAAATTCTCAGTTTTCTGAATACATTTTTGAATTAAAGACTATTTTGCCAAACTTGCTGCTCAGGTACTTGGTAAATTGACAAATCCTATCCATAATTCTTTTCAAAACCTTAAACATTCTTAGTCTATAAACACATTTCAAATTTCTATAGAAAAACTGTAAACCCAGCTCAGACACCATCCCCACAACACATACTGTTTGGTAAAAAAAACCACCTGATCATAGCACATTTTTGCCACTTATGAATGACCAAAAGGCTCACTGATGCCACGATGGTGGCATTGTGCTTTGAAACAGCCTGATGGGTGCTGTGTCTCCAGCTATGTGTTGTAGTGTCTAATGAATGTTCTGTGGTGAATGTATTTTACTTGCTGTACGTATGAGTAGAACAGTGTTTAGTTTTGAACGCATGATGGCTGGTTTTGAAATCATAGTTTGATTTTGACGAAAAATTCTGGGGTTTGGTGAATGTAGTTGACATTTTGCGATTTGTGTTTCAAGAAATGTGTTTAAGCAATTCACAAAAACTATAATCAAATAGCAGATCAGAAGTTTTATCCAATATCCAATGGGAACCCAGTGAAGCTGCAGCAGAACTGGAGTAATGTGCTCTCTTGAGGGAATCCTAGTTACTGTATGATCCAAGCTGCAGAGTTCTTTTGGAGTCGGAGTTTATGAAGAGATTTATTGGGAAGACCAAAAAGCAGAGAGTAGCAATATTCAATCCAGGTGGTGACAAGGATATGGACAAGGATAGCAGAAGCTGTCGGCTAATGTTACAGAAGTGGAAGTATGCAGAAAGGGTAATATAATTAATATGAGGCAGAAATTTAATTGTTCTATTAGGTATGACACCAAGACTCTTAATCTGAGGGGAAGGACGAACATAGGAGTTCTTACTATCCAACTATAAGTTAACTATAACTATACATTTTTCTGTACAGTTCTTACGTTCATTTTTACAGGTTGTGAGAAAAAATGTATTAGAAGTTCCAAAAAAATGTATCTAGTATAGCCATGTCGACTTTTTAAATTAGACCAAATTGCAGTTTGTGAAGAAGTCAAGAAAATCTAAAAAACACAACTGAATGTTATTATTATTGTTTTAATTGATGGTAAACATAAACTCAAGAAGACTGAATGCAAAAAAAAATGTTTTCAAAAAGTTTACAATCGGGGTATTGTATTGTTTTAATTTATAATTAAACATTTTATGTTCTAGCAGATTTGTTTTTAAGGTCAATTGAACAGCTGCACGAGTTGGTGCCAGTTCCAGAACAAATATACCAGGGTGGGCCTGAGCTGGGTGAAGTGTTTTTTTCACACAATACAAAAGGATGAAACAAAAAACAAACAAACAAACAAACAAAAAAGCAATATTTCAATGCTGAATATCAGAACAGAACCAAAGAACACCTTGTGACTCCAGAGCTGCATGTTGCAAATCCCCTGGCAGATAAAACTCTGATCTAAACTCTGATCTAAACTCTGATCTAAACTCTGATCTAAAAGTGCAACACCTTCAATTTTCAACGGTTAAACTAAAACTGTGAAGGTAAAATAATACATTGGTCCAAGGGACCAGTTAGTTCTGGTTTCTGCTCTGTGAATTTAAGCCACAATTTCAGACTTGTAGAGCTTTTTGTCTTATTACATATTTTGTTATTGGCAGCTATATTTTTGTCTTTTAATGTGAAGCACTTTGGGCGCTAGTTGGCTTAGTAAAGCGCTATAAAGATAAACATTCATTGATTTATTGAACACGTTTTTCTGTGCCTCTATGTACCTGCTTCTGTCTCTGTAAAACTGCTTTCTCCGCCTCTCAGTTGTAATGGCAACCAATAAAAGTCCCATATTAGATGTCTTACAGTAAATCTATGCAGAATATTCACTAGCCCCTTTTTTAGTAGGTGTGGATATAATCCAAAAACACCTGAGCACATTTCTAGGAAGAGTGGGTCTTGCATGAAGCTGTGCGTACTAGTTGGAAGTAAAATTCTTTTGCTGAGCTTAAATATGGTTTGATTGAGGATTGTATGCAAAGTTTTATAAATGAGATCCTGGTTTAACAGAGGCTCTGGTCCCTGTTGGCCTCTATCTTGAACTCAACTAAAAGCTGCTCAGAAAAAACTTCACATTCCAGAGTTTTGAAAATCATTATAAATTTTTTTGAAAAGATCGACACCCAAAAATCTTGGCTTTTCTCTCTGGATATAAGTGTCAACAAGCAGGAGTGGATGGACAGATTGATCTTCAGAAAGGGTGCGAGTAGCAGCAGGAGCTACCAGAGCATTTAAAGCTACAAGCTGGGAAGAGGCTGGCTGGAGTAATACTGACTGTCACCTAAGAGATGGATGGCTTTCTGTCAGAGCTGCGATGTTACTGGGAATACTGGTTTTGCACTATTAGTAAACTAGATCAGTTCAGTTTAGGAAAATGACATGTTTAAATTCAGTGTTCATGTTATCCTAAAACATCCACTTTGCCATCTGGTTGTTACAGATGAGATTAAGGCTCGCCCCACCACCCCATCATACATGTTAATGGCGTACAGCTGTATTTATTAAAGGGGAAATTATTTAGAAAACATATTCCACCTTGAATACCTGCTGAAGAAAATTCAAAAGTAAAAATTAAAAAAATACTTAATTTCTCTACTCTTAGATGGAGTCCTTTTAAAACATCGAATATGAAGCATATATATATATATATATATATATATATATATATATATATATATATATATATATATGCTTCAAAGTGGGAAACACTTCCAAATATGGTGGAAAATGACCGAGCAAAGATCTTATGGGACACAGACAGACAGGATGGTGATGGTGAACTAACAGGACATTTCATAGCAAGTAAGGTCACCTTTCTCTTATAACCTTTCCTTAAAAGCCCACATTGGTGCATCCAAATCTGTTTTTAATTCATTTCCTAAACGTGGCAACTTTTTTCAGAAAAAGAATGACCCAAATCAATTTAAAAGAAATCCATTGAAGCCATAAGAAAAAGCACCTTTCTGATCGAACAATTCCTTTTTTTCATTAGTTTTTTTCTTTTCAGTCATTTTTTTCCAGCTCCTTAAATACTGATCATATTTTCTTCTCACACACTTACTACTGGACTTTAAGAATTCACTAAGGAATATCCATCCATCCATCCATAAACACGAACAATTATAAAGCTCTCATTTGCACTAGTATTACCAGACACATATACATGTAAGAGTGTGTGTGCATCCTTTTCGGTATGTGTAAGTGAAAGTTTAGATTTAATTGTAGGTTTATGTGTATGATTTTATTAAAGTTTTTCTGATTTCTTCAAACAATCACCATGTCTTCAAACCTTAAACACAAATGTAAAGGTCTGAACTATACTTAACAAAACCCCAGACTTTTGTGTCAAAATCACACTATCAGCTCAAAATCTGACAAATTGTTCACATCATACACACAGCAGGTAAAATATATTCATTAGACAACACAACACATAGCTGAGGACACAGCATTCAGGCCATATGTTTAACTAAAAATATTGTCAGTGTATTCAACCAAGAAATGACTTGGTTACAGGGATATGAAGTGATGAATGTAGACATGACAAAAATAAAGCAAAAATAAAAATGAAAAGCTGACAGATTAACAATAGTGAACAATAGTTGAACAAATGTAATCTCTCTTCTTGGTCATCCCCTTCCTTCTTCCCATTCCTCCTATTCCTTTCTGTATCTGTCCATCCATTGTAAATGCACATATGCCACCTGTGGACTCTAAACAGACTTTTATCCTGCCCAGTTGGTTTGATCACATCACCAGATGCATGTGTCTTTAATTGTGAGTTTCTGTGTCTAGAAAATGACTGCTCAGTGTTAGTTGTGTTCATATGTTGCTGCCAGTGTTTACAGCTTTACAATAGAAGTGTGAAATGTGTGCATTGACTGAGAATGTGTTTAGTGTTGTGAGAAAAGACAGGATGAATTTTGCTATATACTGTATGTCTAAGTACCTGAACAATATTTAAGGTTTGGACAAATCAATGTTTGATTCAAAAAATCATCTTAAGGCCAGGGAGAACTTGGTTTCGAGTGTTCAGTAATTGAGGAAAACTGTAATTGTGAGTATGTGAGAGAATGCTGCTAGTGGTAAATGCATGCTTTTATTGGTGTGAAGGAGAGGGAAACACATTATGTCAAACATGGCACCTCATACGTTTTTAAAACTTTCTCTGATTTTGTGTTACCAGCTGTTTGAATCCATTTCAGTACAAAATGGGTTCGTCAAAGTTTGTGGATTTTTACCCTTGAGAGACAAATGTTTTCCACAGTGTTTCACTCAAAAACAAAAAAGTCAAATAATATAATCTAAAACAATTCACACTAATGGCTGTTGTAGAGTACAGTAAATGAAGAAATATGTAAAAAGAGCATACATATTTCCCTGAAGGGAAGCTGTGCATCAGTTCCTGTGTGTGGTTGATCATTAACCGCCTTTCCATCAACAAGCTGCCACTGTGAATAGGGCTGAATGTAGCTGCAGCTCTCTGCTGCATCCTGAATCCCTGCTGAGACAGACAGGGGACTGTTGGAGTCCCATCAACACTGAGCTGTTCAACAGGATCCTCAGTCTTTGTTTGTGTGGATGGGACAAGACAAGGATGATGATACGTCAGCCCTAACGGCCTGGTCTGTACATTTCTTCCGCTGCAGGAACTCAGTCAGCAGACGACAGAGTCAGAGAAAGGGGAGAGGTGACAGCGAGCTGTCAGTCACATCTGCTCAAACAGAGGCTTTAAAGCACAGAGGAGAACCTTGGTGTTTTTGCATGCTCAGGTCAATTACAGCATGCAGTCTGCTGTCCAACATTATATGGGGAGGACAAAGAAAACTTTGTTTACAGGCAGTTTTGTTCACTTCTGTTGTAAAGAACAGAGGCGACTGTAGCTCAGTTAGTAGAGGAGTTGTCTTGCAATCAGAGGGTCGCAGGTTAAATTTCAGCTTCCTTCTGTCACATGTCAATGTGCCCCTGGGCAAGGCACTTAAAGGAGAAGTGCAGTTTTTTCAGCCTTAACCTTATTTATAACTTGCATTACATTCATTTACTCACCCAGACAAGTTTGGAGTCCTACGGGAGAAGTTTAGATCCATTGGTGATCACATATGGTATATTCACATAATGGGAGTTCTGGGGCAACCAATGTGTAGCTTCTAAGTAAGGCATTATCTAAACATCAAAATTTTTTGCATTTGTGTATTTCCAAATTGCACTAACAAAATGACCAATTGGACTCAGTTCAGCTTCCACAGACTTCCTTTCTACAACCTACGCAGACTACAGCTAAGGGCTGAGCAATTTGAGCATTAATGTCTTAAGCATAAAAGACAGAGGAAGAGGAAAAAGGGAAAAGCAGGAAACACAAGAGTAATGGTGGGGGGACTGCTATACTTGCCAGAGGACTTGGGATCGGCCATGTCGGCATCACCTGACATGGCCGCCATGTTGGTAGCGTCTTTACAACAGCATGCTGTGTGTAGACATAATCACTCTTGGTCTTGTGGCTTAATTTAATCTATTATTCTTTTGATCTAATATTATTATACTCAGCTATGGTAAATCATTGTTGTGTTGTGGGGTGCAACAGCACAACACATGATCTCCAGGGAAAACGGTGGAAAACGGGCTAACTTTTAACCGTTTTCTCACCTGGAGACATAACCACGTGGTTTTTTAAATAAAGTGTCATTGGCTCGCTTGGATCTCAGCTGTAAGGCGACCAAACATTACCTTAAAGAGTATCCCGGGGTCGAGTGTGTTCTCTGCATTTTCATTCTATTAAGGTACAGATGGTATAAGGTTTTTTTATACATCGTTTCCTTCCTTCTACTGCGACACATACATACAGGTAGGTGGACACTCTGAAACACAACAAATTCTTCTGCAAGAGGACAATTATGATTATTACTAGGAAAACCAACAAATGAAATCTAAATGTCTCATCCAGATTCCCTACACTTGGACCAAACTGAGACTCCCTGATATCAGAGACCCATCATTTTTGACAGGCCACACTTCCGGCCTCTCAGTAATGTCCATAGACACTACATATAAATATCATTTATAGATATGACAGTAGTGCAAAACATCTGAAACACATTCTTAAAAGCAAATGTGTGAATTTGGTTTGTACAAACGGTTACTAAGAAAAGTGGAGAGCAGTTAGGTTACCTCACTGGATTATTGTGTTCTTACAGTTATTTATTTGAAAAATGCACATGATACTTTAATGAGTTGTAGCTTTGGAACAGTTCTGAAGTGTAAGCTCTCATACCACAAAAAAATGTCCGTTATGCAGAACTGTTCAACAATTTGCCTGTTCTCAATACTTTATTAGGTGTGTTTCATATGGATCCAAACAGTTTATAATGCTGATTTTTGTTCATATACGGGTCCCTGGCTTCCCTATTTAGTGTAGCCCTTTATATTCCACATCCTTTTTGGAATTTTAACATGTTGTACAGTATATTACTTTCTTTCACCCAACTTCACTCTCTTCTTACGATGTACTGTTTGTTTCTATAGTGAATCTACAATTTGTTTACACTTGTGATGCTATCAACGGCCATCAAGTCCCAGAATACAAAGCATAATCACAAGCTCTATAAACAGTCAGTGTTCTTGTGTCTTGAACCTACATTGTTTAACATTTGTAAAACTCTGGCTGTAGAACAACTTCGTTAAATGAGAAAATAATTTGTTAATGGGGCCCTAATCAAACGTATCCAGAAGGATATCTAAACACGTCGGGGAGAAATGAAAGCTGTTCTCTCATATTACAAGAGTTCCTAAAGTTCTGTTTTTTCTTCAAACTTTTTCCTTGTCTTGACAGCCTAGAAGTAGGTGAAACTGTGCTTCATTTAGCTTTATCAAATTTCACCCTCAACACTCACCCCCAGCCCCTTACACTATAATTAATTAGAGCAAACTCCTCTAGCAAAATTTGATGCCTACCCAGAAGTAACAAAATTGCATTCCCTCCTCATCCACCAGGCCAGGGGTGGCCAAAGTTAGTTCTCAAGGGCCACTATCCACCATTTTACTTCTTTCCCTGGTTCATCTCACCTGAATTAAATAATGGCTTGTTAGCAAGCCCCTGCAGAACTTTGCCATGCTGAGGATGTAGTTGGAACATTTGAACCAGCTGTGTCGGAGCAGAGACACATCTAAAACAGGCAGGACATTGTCCCTTGAGGACTGGAGCTGGACATCTGTGCTAGGGGCGGGCTCTAGAAAGGGGCAGTTTCCCAATGATTGCCATGTTAAAAATGCCAACGTCACAGCAGAAATAAACATGTTTACAGCCTGGTTCAAGAAACCATTTTAGGTTTTATAGGGCAGGTTTACCATCATGACAACTCTGAGTGTGGTGAATAATATATATTTTTAATCTTTTTAATCAGTTTAGATGTTATTTAGAGCTGTCATACTGAATTTCATAAAACAAGCTGGCTCAAAACATATTTTTAATGCACTTTAACAACGTTTTAACACCAAACAGCAATAAATATTTTGTGGAGATTAAAAGAAAAACAAGAAAAATAATAAAATCGTTCTGACACATTTGTTTAAAAACTTCTGCCAGTAAGATGGCTTGGTCCGAATCCAACAATTGGACCATTTGGTTGTCTAACTCATCGGACATTTGAAGTCACTGAAAACAAAAGACAGGTACTGTAAGTGAACTGCAACTTTTTTTTTGTAATCTCTTGTCTCCTATGGCTACGTGTTCCCAAATAAGCAGGGTGTGTTCTGGAGTTGGGAGGGCCTAATAGTCCTTAAACAGGCAGAATACCTATTAGGGTCATACTTTGGAATGAAATATCGGACCGGTGAATGGAAATCCCTCTGAAAGACAGATCAGTCAATTTTCACTGTAGTGGTCAAGTATTTTTGATTTCACTGTTATTTTTTGTTAATCATTAAAAGCTGGACAATCAAATTTTCATTTATGTAAAATATTATACCACAACAGATGTTAGAATGAGAGGTTTAGGGGGGGAAACTATTACTCTATCATTGAACAAAAATAAACCATGCTATGTTTTATGATTTTATGTATTCTGCCAGATATTATACTGATGTTTTGAATTACTTAAATATATTTGCTATTAGTCACATCCAAAGTGTATTTTAGGATTTCTATCCTTAATAAAGGCGGTTGTTTGGGAACAACCAGGGGTTGTGTTAATTATATATTTTCTGTATTTCTTTTAAAATGGTGATGGAAAAAACCCTAAAGGCTGTCTGTAATTTCGACAGATATCTGACCTCTGACCACTTGATGCAGACATTTGAATGTTGCTTATGGAGTACAGTACAAGTAACAAACAAAAAATATTCTTTTGGCAAAGATTTCCAATAGAGGATCTAAACATCATATTAGATCTGCACCTTGTCAATGCATCTCACCATATATGGTATGTGGTGTCCGGATCATGCAGACTCCAACCACAGCTATTCCTCAGCAAACCCTCATACTGAGCAAGCATGTAGCGACAGTGGAGAGGAAAAACTCCCCTTTAACAGGAAGAAACCTTTGGCAGAACCCTGGCTCAGTACAAGTGTTCATCTGCCACGACCGTCTGGGGGTCTGAGAAGACCGAGAAGAGTCAGCGTGGAGGATGTTCGGTGACTTTGAGCATCATCTGGACCAATGTTTCCCATCCAGGAGGGGACTTTATAGTTGAGCAGGATACCAGACCATGTGGAGCTTCTATGGGGAAAAAAATACTGAGAGAAAACTGGGTTGACAATCACAATAACAGCAGAAAAAAACATCTGGAGAGTGATAGAAGAAAAAAGTAGAAGAGAGAAGAAAAGTGGTCAGTCTGTCCTCCAATAGTTTAACCATATAGCAGCATAACTACAAAAATAACTCAGGATAACCTAAGCCACTAACTATAAGCTTTATGAAAAAGGAAGGTTTTAAGCCTAGTCTTAAAAACAGACAGAGTATCTGCCTAATGGACTAAAACTGGGAGCTGGTTCCACAGGAGAGGAGCCTGATAATTAAAAGATCTGCCTCCTATTCTACTTTTAGAAATCCTAGGAACTACCAGTAGACCTGCATTCTGAGAAACAAAGTGCTCTGTTAGGATCATATGGAACAATCAGATCTCTGATGTACGAAGGAAGAGGATCTTCAACTCTATTCTGGATTTGACAGGGAGCCAATGGAGAGTAGCCAAAACAGAAGAAATGTGATCTCTCTTTTTAATATTTATCAGAACTCTTGCTGCAGCATTTTGGATCAACTGAAGGCTTTTAATTGTATTTTGTGGACTTCCTGATAAAAAGGAATTACAGTAGTCCAGCCTTGAAGTAACAAATGCATGGACTAGTTTCTCTGCATCACTTTTGGACAGGATGTTTCTAATTTTAGCAATATTCCGAAGGTGAAAGAATGAAATCTTAGAAACCTGTTTAATATGGGATTTAAATGTCATGTCTTGGTCAAAAATTACACCGAGGTTCTTTACATTATTACCAGAGTCCAAATTAATGCCATCCAGATGAAGTGATTGATTTAGCAGTTTCCTTTTTAAAGGTTCTGGTCCAAAAACAACAACTTCTGTCTTGTCTGAATTTAAAAGAAGAAAGTTTATATTCATCCAAGTTTTTATGTCTTCAAGACATGCTTGTAATCTACCTAACTGATTGGTTTCATCAGGTTTTATGGATAAATATAATTGTGTACCATCACCATAACTGTGGAAATTAATTCCATGTTGTCTAATTATTCTACCAATTGGAAGCATATATATATATATATATATATATATATATATATATATATATATATATTTATATATATATATATATATATATATATAGAGAGAGAGAGAGAGATAGAGAATCGGTCCAAGCAAAGAACCATGTGGTACTCCACAAGTAACCTTTTAGTGTAAAGAAGATTTATCATTGACATGAACAAACTGTAATCTGTTGGACAGATCTGATTTAAACCAGCCTAGTGCTGTTCCCTTTATCCCTACATGTTCAAGCCTTTCTAAGAGAATATTATGATCGACTGTGTCAAAAGCAGCACTGAGATCTAACAAGACCAGAACAGTCACAAATCCATTATCTGAGGCCAGTAGAATATCATTAGTAACCTTCACCAGTGCTGGCTCAACAAAGCTATGACTCTGTGTAAGTTTGGCAACTGTACTAAAAAGAAACCTAGGGTTGTTTTTATTTACCTCTATTAATGACGAGAAATATGCTGTTCTAGTTTGTCAAAGGACGTTTTTATAAAGTAGTAGACTATTTTCCAGGTTAGCAAGGAATCATAAATAAGTCCCACCTGAAACTGCTGGCTAAGGATAAGCTTAAATGGGTGATTCTCTGAATTCTGTGACCTCTGTGCCCCAAAGGTTTATTACCAAGATTGTAATTTAAATCAAATCGGAAAATCAATTTTAAAACAAGAAATAGAAAGGAGGTGGTATGCTTTCAGCTTCTGGACCAGGGCAGGGTGGTGTCGGGTACAGTTGGGGCGGTGACACTGGCGTCACACAGCTTAGTCCTTTCCTTGGCTAAAGTCATGACGTCAACTCTGCGACAGCAACAAAAACACCCAGTTCTCTGTTCCAGCAATTAACTTGAGTTTGTAGGTACAGGTAAAGATGGCAGCAAGCAGCAACTGAGTGTGGTCAACGGAGGAGCTCCAGACACACGCGCTTTAAAAAATGTTTAGCCAACTATTGGCAACTTGTGTCTTAGACTGTTTGAGGACAGACTGACCACTTTTCTTGAAATTACTACTTTTCTACTTTACTACTCTCAAGTTGTGTTATTTGCTGTTATTTCATCTGTTAACCTTGTTTTCTCTCAGTCTTATTCTCTCCATAGAAGCTCCACCTGGTCTGGTATCCTGCTCAGCTACAACGCCCCCTGCTGGATGGGAAGTATCCATTCAGATGATGCTTCCAATAACTGAACATTCTACATGTCCTGTTATTAACGTTTTACTTTCTTTAATATATAAAGTACTCTTACATCAGATGTTTTGTTCTCTCTGTCTCTCTTCTCTGTCTTCTCAGACGGTCATGGCAGATGGCCGCTTGTACTAAGCCAGGTTCTGGTTCTGCTGGAGGTTTCTTCCTATTAAAGATGAGTTTTTCCTCTCCACTACATGCTTGCTTAGTTTGAGGAATTGCTGTGGTTGGAGTCTGCATTAAAGGGGTAAAACTGCCAGTCAATGGCTCTACACAATCTACAGGGAATTCTTAGATAAAATACTTTTTAACTGATTTGAATGTAAGTATGATTTTAAAGTGTCTTGAGATGAATTAATCTGTTGTGAATCAACACTGAGTTCCTTTAAATCAAAGCTAAGAATAAGTCTGTTTAGACCTGCCTTTGATTAGGTGATTAATAATAGCTGGAATGTCATATGTTTTAATGCATCATATGTTATGTGTCTCTAATGTTCTGTTTTTTTTTTTTTTGCTTTTACTTTTAGTTTGTTGCTGCTTTTATTTTATCCTCTAATCACCCACAGAACCTTGAATTGCGTTGTTGTTGAAAGTGTGCTATAACAGTAAAGTTGCCTTGCCTTTAATAAAGTTAAGAACAGTATTTTATTTATTTGAATTTTTCATTATTGTTTAACTAATGTTTTACTAATGTAAAAAGAAACAAACATACATGCTGTTCTAGGGTACTCATTCCTATGCACATGGCCGTAATTGTATGCAGCACAAAGTTTGCAGTTTGTGAGAAAAGAGGCAGAGATTGAATAACAACAAAACTAATAAGGGAAATGGTTCCAGGAGCTTCTGTACATTCCTTTATTCTGAAGAGAGGCAGAGCTTTTGCTATGTTTGGCTCTCATCAACCTAAGATCAGATCATCTGCACCATTCAATATAAGAGTAAATACATCAGGATCAGCTCCAAGGCCCCTCCACAGAAGACACACAACACACACAAAGACAATCAGCAGAGACAGAGAGATTCTTGATGATTTTCTAATAGAGTTTATTCCTCTCTCCTGTCATTAGTCAAATGATGACAAATCCATTTGATCTCCACTGTGTGATGTTATATGAACTTCACTAGGGAAACTCTCTCCTCTCCTACCCAAATGAGCCTGAAACCTGAGCCCTCACGTTCCCTTTTTTCCTTAATTGAAGCATTGAGAAGCAAATTAAACAATGGCTCAGTGTAATTAAATCTCAGCAATACCCTGTTGTGGTAGTTTAGGACTATAATGATATCTTTACCACACTCCACTCTCCTGTTCCCCAACAATTAAAACCTGCTGAAGAGTGTAAAGACAGCTGGATCAGTTTCTACTTAATGCCAGCGTCGTGGTTTTCAATCTGTCCTCCAGTGGCACTAAAATCCAATAAATGCGATAATTGTCATTCCTAAATGACAAGTCGCAGGTGCAGGCTAAGTTTTTTGTTTTTGTTTCATTTTTTTTTCTCAGCCTAATATTTACTGAAGATAAAAAAGTTGCTTACTTGTCTCAGAAGAATCCTATTTTGATGAGGGGTGACTTTAAGAAGCAGCTAGTATTGAATATCCTCATTTTAAAAAGATCGCCTGATCAAAAACCAGTGGTGAGGATATCTTTATGGAATTATTTACTACTAGACCCTCTGATTTTTGCAAGGAGGCCATTTCAGCATCATATTCTGAGTCTATAGTCTATGATTTCTGCGCTGATTAAAGAGGCTGGTGAGAGCATCACTCTGGAATGGAATATTATGTATAGCTTCCTGCTCAGAGTCAATTGCAAATTCACTTGATGTAAGACTTAAGAGAAGTGACAGATCTTAGGTGTGATACCAAAAACAGCTCATACAAGCAAGGTCGGTTAACATGTTGACCTTTTTTTTACCTCAACAGTCGGAACTCGGAGCCGGATTTGCCGTCACAAATGTGTAAACAGCGTTTCAGTTGATGTCGTTGGATAAGTTGGAATTTCAATATAGTGACGCCCAGGTAGCCATAGTTGTACTAACTCTTACAAACATTATTTTAAGCTGCACTTTCCATATACAAACACCCAAGTGTGTTCTTTAAAACAGACATTTTTCCAACATGGATACTGTTGTTGATCTGATGAGTGGTCATATTGAAAGTAAAACTCAGAACCAAAAAAATAAATAATCTCATATTCTCTGAGTGGGAAGTCTGACTTCGGAGGGCATTCTAGTTGATCTTTCCCATTCGGAAATCAGAATTTCTGAGTACAAATAGAACTAAGCACGTTACATTAGTTTATGCTTAACTAAAGCAAACGGACTGCTGCCAGATTGCAGAGTTACATAAGTGAGGGAAAAAAAGCATTTTGTTAACAGCCCAGTATTTCCCTAACTCTGGGGAATATGGAAACAAACAAATTTTTACTTAAGGGTGGTATATCCCTTAAACAAACAATACAGTCAAGTTATGTTTAGTATTCAATTCAATTACATTTTATTATATACCATGAACAGAGGTTCTTTAAGTTATTCCTGGTAGTCAAATTAATAACAGCCGGACGAAATGATTCCCTGAGCAGTTTCTTTTTCAGAGATGTCCAAAAGAGATGTCCAAAGATGATAACTTCCTATGGCTAATTACTTTCTTTCTATACACTGTCTATTGCCAGACGCAATAAGGAAGACATGTTATGAACTAGATCATCAATCTTAGAAGGATTAGAGATTACATTGTTGCAATCCGTTGTGTAACTGTAAGACAGTAGTTCTCAACCTTTTTCGGGTCCTGGACACCTTGTGTATTTTTGTTCAACTCTGGGAACGTTAGATTACAAATGACTTTTTATGAGTTCCTTTCAGCAGCTACAAATAACACTCCCCACTGCCTCAACATACAAAAATTAACCAGTTTTGAAAATACTCAATTTATTGAAAGTGCATTTTAACAGTAAAGTTGGAAATATACTTACTTCCTAACCTCAAGTTGACACCAGCAACTATGAAGCAACAAGCTTGTGTCTTGGGTAAGTACTTGCTTGCTCACTGCACATACTACTGGAGATTTACACTAGGGGGCATATTGCAGAGTACAGAACTCAGACTCAGGCCCAAACAAACAAGTTCGCCATAAAGGAGATAATCAGCTGTTTCAGATTGCGACAGAAAAAATGTCAGAAGTTTCATACAAGGTATATAAGATCATATTTACCGCTATAGTTGCTTGCTTTCCTAATACTTTTACCGCTTTGTACGCAATACATCTTTTTGCTTAAAAAAATTATAAAAATAGTAACACACAGTGGCTTGAACAACGAACTTCAATTTGATTACTAGTATGGAAATAGTAGCGCATTAGATTAGTCGTTACTGGTCATATTAGGAGTAACGCACTACTGAGTAACGTGTAACCAGCATCACTGCTCATAACTTTCCGTAACCTGGGTTGAATAGTGGCAACAACTGTAATGATACCTTTCTCCAGTTTAAGTCAGTTTCGGTATTTGGTCTTTATGTGTCTCAAAGCTGATTAATTATTAGCTGATTAGAATGTGGTACCAGGTGTCTTCAGTATTAAACATTTTCACACTTTTCTAATTTTCTGTGACACTGAATTTAGGACTTTCATAAATTGTCAGTTATAATCATGAAAATTAAAAGAAAAGAAACATTTGAAATATATCAGTCTGTGTGTAATGAATTAATATAACAAACAAGTTAAACTTTTTTAATGCAATTACTGAAATAAATAAAATTTTTCATGATATTCTAAGCTTATAACAATCACCTGTACAATGAATTACACTTGTGAAAGAGAAAAATAATGTCATGTTACCTTCTCTGGTTTAGGTAGATAAAGGTCTGGGTCACATCTGGGCAAAAATAATTATCTATAAATGTCAGAGGATCTTTAAAAAAAATACATATTTTATTATCATGGTACCCTTGCAATTCCACCACGGACCATTAGGGGTCCGCAGCCCCCAGTCTAACTGTGCATTCACAACAAAGCGTCAGAATTGTGCTGCAGGCCCGTAGTTGGATGCTTGAACATTCGCAACTTGACGAGGGTCCAAAGCACGGGCAGCAACTCTGTCGAGCCCGACATGTGCGTGTTCGGCTGCCAGTGGACTATGTTCTCTGAGCTATCCACTTTCTGTGTTTGGCCTGGCCTCCGTGGAGCAGGGGATCAGGGAGCTAAAAACCTAGTCAAGCGACGGCGGATCAATCAACAGACACTGGCCCCTCGGCGCATTGGAGAACCTGGCCTGCCCGACCAGTGTGAGGAGCTTTTGTCCTGCGTAGGGCCAAGCTTCGCCCGCCAATATACCAACTACTACGCTGAGCAGCTGTCCATCTGTCTGCGGTTCGTGAAACGGAATAATATGTGAGCAGCATGGGACGTGCTGTGGTGGAGCCATTGCCAGGCCTGGGTCGTGTAGTGGCCAACAACTCCTCCAGAGAGGCTGTCTGGGTGAGGAAGCTGTTCGTGGTTAACTTCTCGCTGGGGAGAGAGTGGTGCCTTTGCAGCCACAACTGCTCTTGTAAGAGCCACCCACGAACCTATTAAGAGCTTTCCTGTCTAAATGGTTTAACCTTTTTATAATATTTATCTTTATTATTTATTATTTAATTAAAATCTTCTTTCTCTTTTGGCTTTTCCCTTCAGGGGTCGCAACAGCGAATCATCTGTCTCCATTTAGTCTTATCCTCTGCATCCTCTGCCCTCACACCAACTAACTTCATGTTCTCTTTCATCCATAAATCTTCTTCCTGGTCTTCCTCTCTGCTTCCTGCCTGGTGGCTCCATCCTCAGCATCCTTCTACCAATATAATCATCGTCTCTACTCTGAACATGTCCAATCTCAGTCTGGCCTTCCTCTGACCTCTAACATGAGCTGTCCCTCTGATGGACTCATTCTTGATCCTTTCAATCTTCATCACTCCCAGAGGGAATCTCAACATCTTCAACCTCCAGTTCTACTTCCTGTCTTTTCGTCATTGGTATTGTCTCTAGACCTTACAACATCGCTGGTCTTACTACTGTCTGGTACACCTTTCCCTTCATTCTTGCTGAAGCCCTTTTGTCACACACCACACCTGGCACTTTTCTCCACCCATTCCAACCAGCTTGTACACACTTCTTCAATTCTTTTTCACACTCTCCATTGCTTTAGACTGTTGACCCTAAGTACTTAAAGTCCTCTACTTTCTTTACTTCTTCTGCCTGTAACTTCACCGTTCCACTTGTGTCTTTCTCATTTACACACATGTATTCTTTCTTGTTGCGACTAATCTTCGTTCCTCTCTTTTCCAGTGCACACCTCCAGATCTCAAGCTTTTCCTCCACCTCCGTCCTGCTCTCACTGCAGATCACAATGTCATCTGAAAACATCATAGTCCATGAAGACTCTTTCATAACCTCATTGATTAGCCTGTCCATCACCAAAGCAAACGAGAAGGGGCTCAGTGCCGATCCTTGATGCAATCCTTGTTGGAGTCCCACCTCCATCTTGCACTCCTCTGTCACTTCTACTGCACACCTCACTGCCATCTCACAGCTCTCATACATGCCCTGTACCCCTCTAACATGCTTCTTTGATATTCCAGACTGCCTCATGCAAAACCACAGCTGTTCTCTGGGCACCCTGTCAAATGCTTTCACTAAATCTACAAAGATACAATACAGCTCCCTAAGGCCCTGGTTGAAATTTTCCATCTGCGTCTTTATAGCGAAAATTGCATCTGTAGTATTCTTTCTGGGCATGACACTGTACTGCTGCTCATAAATGCTCACTTCTGACAGAAGCAGTTGCCACAGTTCTGTACATTTCTCTTGTTCTTAAAGATTGGCGCTAGAAAACTTTTCCGCCATTCCTCAGGCATCTTTTCAGTCTTACCTTCCTACCTGTCTCCCTAATCACATTAGCTGTAGTTGTCCAGTTATCAAGGAGCACCTCCTGGCCACCAAGATTCTGTTTCAATTCCTCCCTGAAAACCTCCCATCTCTCTTCTTTTTTCAGTTTCCACCACTTGGTCTTCTGCTCTGTCTTTGTTCTCTTGGCCTTCCTCACCATCAGTTTCATCCTACTGTCCACCATCCTATGCTGTCTAGTTACAGTCTCGCCCACCACAACTTTGCAGTCACTAATCTACTTCAGATCAGAACATCTACATAAGATTTAGTTCACCTGAATGCTCCTACCTCCACTCTTAGAAGTCACCCCATGTTCCTGCCTCTTCTGGAAAAAAGTGTTTACACCAACCATTTCCATTGTTTTTGAAAAGTCTACCACATTCTGTCCTTCGTACCTATCCTGGATACCAACCCTCCCCATCACCACATAAAATGGCGTGTGGATCTTCTGATGTGTGTAAATGCCTCATTTGCGCTGATGCACAAATGAGGCAGAAAACCTTTTTTCCGACGCAAATCTGCTTCTGTGTGATGCGCTACCCCCTGATGAGCATCAGTCCACTTCTCCAAAGACTTCACATGTAAACCTGACGTCCACGACACATCAAACGCGTTCGGTGTGAATGCATCATAAGACAGCATTAAAGGCTACATTTAGGATATCACGTTCAATTCATTTTATTTATCATCTCAAGTCATCTCAAGGTACTTTGCAAGAAAAGTCATTTTAATTCAATTATACAAACATTCCATTCAGTTAAAAAGTTAAAAGTTTTGTATGTAAGGAATCCCAGCAGACTGCACTGAGTCATTGACAGCATGTAGACTGTGGACTTTAACAAGACAATAATGAAATCCCCTACTATAATGATCTAATCTGTATTCAATACTAAATAAGAGAAAAAAATCTGACATATGATCTAAAAATTGAGAATAAGGAGCTGGTGGATGATACAAAACCACAAACAAAGGGTTTTTGTTTTCAGGAGTTTCTGCAGAGTTAACAAAGGACCCAGGCACAGAAATAGATTATTAGAAGGTAAGAAAACAAGGGTTTAATAAGGGGCAGCAACATTAATGGAGACAATGTAATGATCTGGCGAGGTCTGGCGCTCTTGGCGGATCTTAAATAAGAGAGGTCCAGGAGGAATAGGTGAAGACAATCAGGAACACAGGTGCAAACAATAGGTAATCGGGGCAGAGCCCTGAAAGCTCTGATAGGATGTCCCCCTTTTTCAGATCGGATTCCAAACCACGGGTACGCCCTTAGAGGTTGGGTGGACCCTGGATGGATGATCTGGAGGACGTCCCCTTTGGCGTTGTTTTGCTGGATGCTGGTGAAAACAAATCAATTTGATTATCACAAATTTAGTCATTTACAAACAAAGAATTATTGTATTGCACTGTACTGAATTATTGTAATTGGTTCAAGGTTACAAGCTTTCTAAGGAAACCCAGCAGATTACATCAAGTCATTGACTTGCAGCATTCCCTCCTCCTGGACGAACACGTAGCACCAGTAGACAATTGCCTGCGTTGTATCATTTACCCTACAGTAATCCCTAATATTGAGCAAGCATGCAGCAACAGTGGACAGAAAAAAACTCATCTTTAACAGCAAGAAACCTCCAGCAGAACCAGAACCTTACTCAGGGCAAGGGGCCATGTACTACAACCTGGTGGTTTGAGAAGACAGCTCCGCTCTGGGTATCACAGCTGAGCGGAAGGCCAGACTAGGTGTAGCTTCTATGAAGAGAAAAAACTGAGAAAACATAAAGTTAAAATGACAGAAGTCATTTTAACTTTATTATGAAATGACAAAAAATAATGAAAATTGGAGAACAGCAGAGGAAGAAAGTAGAAAAGTGAAGAAAAGTGATCAGTCTGTCTTCCAAATACAGAGACAGCTCAGGATAACCCAGCCTGTTAGATTGAGACAGAGCCAGGAAGATCAGGCCATACCTTTTACCTCCCTGACTCTAAGTGTAGGACTGCTTTATCAATTATGTCTTTGTGCTCTGTCACAGGTGTGTATTCCGACTCTTCACATTTGCAAACTGTTTAATTAAAGCTAACACTATGTAAGTACATACACTGTATAAAAAGATAAATTGCTTAATCAATTATTTGCACTGACACTCATTCAAGCTAAACCTGTTCTGTATCAGGTCAGTCAGGATTACCAAAATGTATATTAATTAAAGAATTTTAACATTCCTTTCACAAGTTTACATCCCTTGAAATTCCGAGAATAATTTAGGAAGTATAGATGGGGTTTATCTTCTAATCCCCAAAGTCTGAAATAAGTGTAAACTCACCTGTCAATGTGTTTTAAAGTAATACCTCAACCTGCCTCACTGCTTATTTGTGCCTAAAATCCAAAAGCATTAGAAAATCAGACAAGACCATAGTGGAAAACAAACATGGGCTGAAAGGCCACTCAGTGTGGAAGAAATAAAAGCACTGTTTTAGTGTGGCCATCATAAAGTCCTGATCTCACTTCCAGAAACTTAAAATTGGGGGCAGAGCTGAAAAGGTTTGTGTGAACAAGGTGGCCTACAAACCTGACTCAGTTAAAAATGTAGATCTATTGACTGCAGAATTGGAGTATACATCTTCTTGGACTAAGATGAAGCTTGCTCTGCCTTACAATAATCACGTCATTGGAAACATTGTTCATGAAGAATTTTACACGGTAAAGCATCAGTGTGAATGTTTTAATCACACATAAAAAACTGTCTTTATGTGTGACTTGCCTTCCCATGTCCTCTTGTCTTCCCCAGTCTTTCTGTACCCCTTGTTTAACGAGTGTCTGTGCAACTGAATGGCATTCAATTTGGTAGGATATTATCCGTCTGGAGGTTAGGGCCTCGTCTAATTCACTCCTACTCTCTTGTCACAACATTAAGACCCTCCCAACCCACCCATTCCTCCTCTGTTACACCGGCCTTCTTATAATAACGCTTGATTATGATGTCTATCCAAACTCCTCCACTGCTAGCCCCCCACAACTCATCCCCAGCTAAATGAAAGTAAGGAGTGGATGAGCTTCTCCTACGCTGCTTTAACAGCATTAAAGTTTTGGGACAGGTACGGTTTCCAATTATTTTCATCTAGGAGGAAACACGAGACTCACAAGTATCATTAGCAAGCAGACATAATTGAATCACTCATGAAGAGCGTGTGTGTGTGTGTGTGTGTGTGTGTGTGGAGGGGGGGGGGGGGGGGCATGTGTGTTAAGCGAGATGCTGGTAGGCCAATATTATATTCACTCCATCTGAGATTATTAAAAGTGAACTTTTTGGGCTTTTATATATATATTAAAAAATACTTTATTGAGAGGGAAATAAGGTGTTGTTGTAGCTCATACTATTTAATGCTTAAAGTTCTCCTGTAGCAGTCTGTGTTGTCATGTACTGAAGACACTCTGTTGTTGTACATGATAAAAAAAATGTTTGCTGAACATGATAAAATTATGTAAATCACATATAACTTAATTTCCAGTGTTAACTAAACATGATTATAATATTATAAATACCTGCCAATTTCTTTTATTCATGAAAAAATGGAAGGACTTATATTACTGAAGTCTTTATAATCATATTTAGTTAATGCTGGAAGTGAAGTTATATGTGTTATTATATACAGGTTTTCTAAGTTATTGTGTAGCAAAGTGGTTAGTGCAGCTGCTTAGAAAACAGGGGCCCCTTTCTGAGTTTGACTCCCATCCCCTGTTGTTTATTTTTGTGCCTTATACCAACCTAAATGTATTAGGTTGAACCAACTTGTTTAAATTTAGTTCACTCAACAAAATTCATTATTGCTAAATGGACCCAAATAAGTTGGGTGGAATTTGTTTACATAATTTTATTATTTTCAGCTAGCAAGTTTTTTTTTTTGAGTGTAGGACAGTGTCATAAAAAGGATGTTCAGGGTTGTCCATAATTTTCTTAATATTATGAGGAATCATTCTTTGCAGCGTCACCAGTGGTTCCAGAATAGAACCAAAACAGAACCAGCCTTATTTATCAGGTTGTTCAGCCTTTTCAAGTTAATGTCTCTGATGCTGCTACCCCAGCAGATGATGGCCCTTCGGATTACACTCTCCACAATAGATGATCTGCAGCATCTTGCTGCAAACATTGAAGGACCCAAGCTTCCTCAAAAAGTCAGTGTTTTGGAGTGGCCATAACAAAGCCACGATCTCATTCACAGTAGGGAAGAGTGGTGGATGAAAAGTGATACAGTGGCAGGAACGGGAAAAGAATTAAGACAATAAATGAAAACAGAAAAGAGAAGTGAAAGAAGATAAAGAGCAGAAAAAAAGAGAGAAAAATAATGACTGAATAAAGAGATTAGTGGGAAGAGAAAAAGTGTCATGAGAAAAATGAACAAAAGGGTGGAGAGGAAAGAAATGTGTGAATGGCAAGAAGAGGAAAGCCTCTCTGTGGTGGGTACATGGATCATCATCTAAAATATCCAGGCAATGCACTATTATACTCTTGTGTGTGTGTGTGTGTGTGTGTGTGTGTGTGTTTGCGCCCATATGCAGATGTGTATTGGAGAGGGCTGTTTATAGTCAGCCTCCTCACGCTGCAATTTTGTACTTTGGCTTTTTTGTCCCTGCAGTCAGTGTCAGCCTCCATTAACTCACTCATATCACTGTTTATTTGCATTAAATCTATCAAACCAGGTTTTTGGCCTGTAACATTCAGTGTAGAGTGGTAAAATGTATGTGACTGATAAAATTCTTGGATTTTTGAAGTAGTGATGAAAAAGCACCTTTCTGACAGTTGTCCATGCAGCGTATAGCTTATGCCTCTGCAGAGGGGAAAGCATCAACATTTTTCCAGTCTAATTCCAATTTGACCTCTGAGTTGCAGCTAGCCATGAAACTGGACTGAAATATGATTCTGCATGATTCTGTAATGAAATAGTCTCACTAACAGTGCATGCTCCATCAGCTATTAGTCAAGACTGTGCTGAGATTTTCTCATAACTTGATTACATTTTTTACTGCATTGAAGAGGTGACCTGTGAAGAGATGAGTGGAATTTTAGTCACATTTCTTAACTAAACTAATACAAAACAGTAGAAAATGGTTCAGGATGTTTTTAGGAAGTGCTGATAAGCACATATAATGTTAGATGTATTTAAAATAAAGATCATCTAATGTATAAGGTGGGGTTAAATTAACCATGAGGTTCTCACTGGTGCTTTACGACGCATTGTAGAAGCAGCAAGGCAGAACTAATGAGTAAAGCATAATCCAACAGTTGGTTACACTTCTGTTACTTTACATCCTACACATAATTACACACAAAGAATAGCCGACAGATAAAAAAAAACACATTTAGAACTCAACACTGCTGCCGTGTTGCTAAAAAGGACCATTAACATTCAGCATTGTGTTGAATCAGAGTCAGACCCAATGTATCCACTGTCACCGAGCTCTGCACACCTCCGCCACAGTATTCTATGGGCCATAGTTAAACCAAAAAAGTTTAGGATAATGAAGAGATCAAAAAGATTTCTCCGTGTGGACATCTGATGTGACAGAGAACAGTGCAGGCAAACAGCAGAGCAGGTAGGGATGGCAGAAGACAAAGCAGAAATAAGCCCCATATTCTGTAGAGAGGACCTGCTTAGTTTACACAGAGACTCTAAAGGTAACATCAGTGGTCAAGACTGGTTAAGGAAGAGCAGACTAAATACTTGTTCCAATTCTTCCTTAGTATGAAAACTTTATCTCTTTTTTATGATTGATTCATTTTATGCTTTCTGTGTTTTCTGTTTGAGTTCTGGTTTCCACATGCCTGAAACCTGATTAAGGATTACGAATGTGAAAGCACCTCCTCTGAATAACGCACAAAGAATCACCATGACAATAAACACATTAAAGTAATTTTATCCACTGGGGCAACAGTGGGAAGAGTAGTCATCTAGGATCAATTCAAGCTTCCTCTGGTCACAGGTCAATGTGCAACTTGGCAAAGCACTCAACTCCAAGTTTCCTATTGGTGTCTGCATTAGTTAGAAATGGTCCTAACTAATGCAGAGAATGAGGGGATATAGGGATGTAGGGTGAGGGAGGGGATAAGGGAGGAGATGAAGGGGTGAAGGTATGAGGGAGGGGATGAAATGATGAGGGGGTGAAGAAGGGGATGAAGAAATGAAAGAGGAGATGAAAGGATAAGTGGATGAGATGACAAAGGGAGGGGAGGAAGGGATCACTGAGGAGATGAAGAGATATAGCAATAAAAGGGTGAGAGGATGAGGAGGATGAAGAGGATGAAGATATGTGGGGATAAGATGATGAAGGGATGGGGCAGTGGATGAGTGGATGAAAAGATGAAAGAAGAGATAAAAGGATGAGTGCATCACAAGAGGGTGAAGGGATGAAGGGACGAGGGAGGGGAAGAAGGGATTAAAGAATGAGCAAATCAAGAGATGACAGGATGAGGGGATGAGAGGATGAGGGATTGGATGTAGGGATGAGGGGAGTATAGTTTGACCGTTAAGTGATTAGAGATTCCAGGTGCGAGGTTCCAGGTAGAGGGTGACACAGGAATCAATTGTCGCTCCCGTCACGTCCCAATCACGTGACAGCCCCCCCCGAAAATCTTGTCCCTAAAAAATCCCGAGAGAAAGACTCCCGTCCCGTCCCGAATCCCGTAGATTAGTAATTTACCTCCTATAGCGCTCGCTCCCCACGCTCCCTTTAAACCATAGCCTGGCACAGTATCAAAGATCATCTATTTAGCTTTATCCGCCGTCCGCCAAGTTGTGTTAAAATTACAGTGTCTAAAACAACACTACAAGCAGACAAGTACAGTTTATAGCCTATTCGTTCAAGTTTTACCTCTCACTGTAAATAAAGAATGCCTTCAAAAATGGAAGTGTTAATCATTTATTTTCATCAATCAACAAAGTGGCATGACTGAACAAAAGAGAAATCTGAAATTAAAATTTGGTGTGACCACCCTTTGCCTTCAAAACAGCATCAATTCTTCCACCAGGTTTTGAAGGAACATGGCTGGTATGTTGTTCCAAACATGGAGAACTAACCACAGATCTTCTGTGGAAGTAGTCTTCCTCACATCCTTCTGTTGCTTCATGTAATCCCAGACACCCTCCATGATGTTGAGATCTTCATCAAAAGAGCTGGAACAGAAATCTTAAAAAAACAGTCTGCTTTGAAATCTTTGTCTGACTGAGAGAGACCTTGTTGATGCAGTATAACAAATACAACCCACGTTGCCATTAGGAATCCTAGCTCAGTCAGTCTCATTTGTTTTGTCCTTGGACAAGACACTTCACCTGGCTTGCCTACTGGTAGTAGTCAGAGGGCCCGTTGGCATTAAATGCCCGTTATTAGTGGTTATCACTCTCATTTAATGCCGTCAGACTGTGCCCTCTCTACCTACTGAAACATACTTTTCCCGTTTAAAACCTCTTCAAATTACATTTAGGTTTAGGCATTTAAAAGAAAGCATATTTGTCCTTCTGTGACCTTAAGGTTAGGACATAAAACTTGTGGATTGGTTAAAATTGGTTAGATAACTCCAGTTACGATATGCTACTCTGACGAAGTATTTTTGACACGTGAAGACAGTTGGGTGTTATCAGCGATAAGAATGGTAGATAACCTACTAGTAGGATAGAGGGCACAGTCTGACGATACTTAATGGGAGTGATGACCGCTAATAATGACCATTTAATGGATTGACAACATCCGAATCGGCTGGTTGCTCTGCTAAAACTTGCTTTGACATGAAACATGACAGGAAATGTCCCACAGCCTTGGTAGCAGAGTTTGGCTGTTCCTCACCCAGTTTGAAGCCTCCTACACCGCTGTTTCAGTAGATGACTGTGTTTTGACCTATGTGTGACACTGATGATCATTAATACCTGTTTGGTATAATAATAATCCCTTTGTGCAACTTTGTGCAAGTGTCAATATAAGAATTGATGCTGGTTTAAAAGCAAAAAGCATTAAAAGCCAATATTTGATTTGAGTTTAATTGTTCTTTTTTTTGCTCACTTTGTATGTTTTAGATGAAAAAAATTATATAAATCAAATAATAATAAAAATCATTATTTATATTTCTGAAAGCATTCTTTGTTTACAGCTTGTTTTCTGAACCTGCCTAAAACTTTTGCATAGCACTGAATTTAAAGTAAAAAAAAATCTCCTAGAAAAACGTCCTACCCATAGATTTATGTACCTGCTGCATTGAACCTTTCAGTATTTTTGTAGTACAATGGACCCCTACCTATTGATCATCATTTATTTTTATTTAGAATGAGACTTATTGTACTTTTTTTATCCCATGTTTTTTCCCCATTATTTATCACCCAGTATTCCTACCTAATTCCTGTCCCAGGCATTGCTCTCCCTCTGCCAAATTTTGGTTTTGGTAATTGTGAGAAGCGTTATTGTTGCATTTAAATATGTTTGATTTAGACCATCCAATTAAAGCTGCTATACCAATGTTTTAAACAAGCAAGCTTAAAACATAAACACAGTTACAGAACTTTCCCCCCTCCCATCAACTATCACCCCAAGGCCACGCCCTGCTTATTTGGGAATGTGCATTGCCACAGCAGATGAGAGAGCACTAAACACCAAGTTGCATTTCACTTACCCGTCTTATGTTTTTCGTGACTTCAAATAAAATTTTTCCGTTTGGGAGTCTTGCAGTTTTGCAGTCGGCTGTTTCCACTTCCCTGACATTATTGAGGGGAGAACCTCTCTCACCAGTGGTTCTCTGATGCAGAATGTGGTAGCATGTAACGAGTGGAGGAGCCATATATATGCGGAAGTGCTCTTGTCCGGTGAGTGAGACAGCCAAGTGGTTCAGTCATTGGATTTTAAAACAAAATGTTTTGAGCTAGCATTTTTTCTGAAATTCAGTATAACAGCTTTAAGGTATATGTCATTTTAGTTGCTAAAATCTCAATATTTAATTTTTTTAATTGTTATGTTTTTCCCCCCCTGACGGATAGTCACTTTATTGTGGGGTTCGGATGTGTCAGTGACCCCATGAGCTACACTAGATGAAGCTCAGCCTTCAGGAGGGACAGCGGCGTTGGACAGGTTTTAGAAGCCTGACAAAGTGCTATCTCATTACAAAAACAGTTATCCGGACCAATCCCTTTTTCATCCTCCATCGCCACCATGTGCCCCGTCACACCCCTAAATAACCCCTCAAATATGCCTGCCTAGAACCGGCCCAGCTGTGAACTATCAAAATTGAGCATTGCAAGCATTTTTAGAGAAGTCTCAAGTATTCGCAGATATTGACTATTAGCAGGTGGCTGTGGTTCCTAACGATTACTCTGTGAATACTGGGGGTCTGCTGTATGTCGAAGTGTAAATAGAATTTAAAACATTTGGGGCATTTTGAAAACTAAAAACCAAAAAACTGACAAAGTGTGATATATGTTCATGCTTTTATAACATCTATTTTTTGTTATGGCCAAATGTATTTCCTGCCCCTTCATTGTGAATTAACACTTCTTGATGCTAACACTTCAATCCTAACACTTCTTGGCCAGGATTGACTGAACAAGCTGGTAATCAGCTTTGTAGTACCAGTGGAGCTCAGTCTTCACTGTCAGGTCCATTTCAGTTGGATCTGTTCAAGAAAACCCAAGTACGTTGAACCTGTTTGGTAATTTTGAGCCCTGGACCCGATATTTATGTTTCAAGACGGATTTACTGTAAGCCTTTAAGGTTCCCATAACAACTTAGATACATCAGATACAGCACTGTGATATCATTCCTTATTTTATTGCTAAATCTATTTGTATATTATTGTTATTCTTGTCAGTTTTGATGGATAAAATGCATACTTTATTTCACTAAATACTTATATCTGTCCATTCATCTGTGCTATTCAGGGTCACTGGTGCCTATTTCCAGCTATCATCAGGTGAGAGGTGGGGTACAGTTTGGACAGGTCACCACTCCATTGCAAGGCAACATACACACAAACAGGACAAACCACCATGCACACACACACTCTCAAACCTAAAGTTAGTTTAGAGAGACCAATAAACCCAAAAGACATGTTTTTTGGAGTGTTGGAGGAAGGCAGAGTACCTGCTGGGAAGCAAAGCACACACAGGGAGAACATGTAAAGCCCATGGAGAAAGACCTCAGGCTGGGATTCGAACCCAAGATCTTCTTGCTGCAAGGCAACAGTGCTACCCACTGTGCCACTCACTAAAAACTACATTTTTTTAAATATTACACATTCCAATCTATGATTTACAACTGGAATTAGCACTTATCTAATACACCAGATAATTAATCAACAGCAAATTGGATAATAGGTTTAATCTGGAATGAATCACACTCAGTATAAAATAGGATTTTGGCTTTTCTAACTTCCTAAAATTAGCTACCTCTTACTGCAACATGTGGTATGTCTGATATTGTTTATGCAGCTACAGAAAAATTCCAAGCTCGGGCCAGATGTTGCAGAAGCCGTTAGCTTAATGTCAGACATGTACTCATAACTGGAGCTAACAAATATGCAGAGGGGATTTCCTTTCCCACCCACTGCTCTGTGTGTGTGTGTGTGGTTGTTTGTGTGGTTGTGGTGGTGCATTTTAAGCATCCACTCAATTTTGTGTGTTTGTCATTGACATTTGGTTTGGCCTAGTCCTCCAGTAAGACAGGAAGCACTTTAAATGCACACTGTGGGTGGAGATATACGGTGAAGATTGAGATAAATCTGCATGTTTTCTCCTCTAATCTTAGGTCTAAAGGTTGATCTGGGAAAGATGCAAAACTACATGAATGACCTGACAAAATTAGCTAACAACACAGTGTACAAAAACTTTTACCACTTTTTTACCTTAACGCTTTGACTTTGGTAGAGACATCAAACTGCTTGTGAGCAGGTAGGGAATGGTTTAGACTTAAACCAAAGCCGTTTTAACCCGAGAGATCTTCAGTGTGAAACTATTACTCATAATAACAATCTGAATCTCATTATAAAGTCTGTTTTTGTTGAAAAAGTCCTAAGCCAACCTTCACAGGAAGAAATTATATTATAGGCACTTTTATATCATAAAACACATTATATTAAAACTTAACATAAAGGTTGCCCGATGATTGCTGGAGATTGGCATCAGTCCCCCCCGCCACCTTTTTATTGAAGGCCTTGGACTCCATAAAACAATAGATGGCAGACAGTTTCTTGCAACAACAGAAGTTATTTTTGTCCCTGACAAAAATGTGATGGTTCTTCCGTCAAAATTCTTGGATTAAAAAGTTTAATTCTGGCTATATGTTAGATACACATGTGAGTTCTTTGGTTCATTCATTTTTTATAAACTTGCACAATATTACTAAATTAAGGTTGATTGTTTCATATCTGAGCTTGGATTGGTTATTAATGCCTTTTTTCATCACGATTGAATTACAGTAATGGTCTGTTTACAGTTCTAAATAAAACCTCTCTTGAACTGTGATGATGCTGCCAGTGAACAAAACATCCACCATGTCCTGTTATCAACTTTTTACCTTCTTTAATATATAAAGTCCTCTTGCATCTGTTATTTTGTTATTTCTGTGTCTCTTCTCTGCCTTCTCAGACCCCCAGACAATCAAGCCACATGACCGCTTGTACTGGACCACGTTTTATGTTCTGGTTCTGCTGGAGGTTTCTTCCTGTTGAAGGGGAGTTTTTCCTCTCTACTGTCGCTACATGCTTGCTGAGTATGAGGGATTACTAAGGGTTTGTTGTGTTGGAGTCTGCATGCTGAGGGCACAACCTCACAGCATTTACTTACAGTAACACAATCTGCTGGGATTCCTTACATGGAAAACTTTTAACTGATTGGAATGTTTGTATAATTGTACTGAAATGACTTTTCTTGTAAAGTGCCTTGAGATGGCATCTGCTGTGAATTGGAGCTATATAAATAAAACAAATTGAAATAGAATTGAATTGATGACTGTGTCAAGCGCCAGTGATCAGACGGATCACTGTTGGGAAGATGGATGTTCCAACCGCAGAGCGAGGCAGGAGCCGAAGGTCTCTCGGGAACAGGGATGGAGGACGAGGTTGGAGCAGGGAAACCAGAGAAGTTACAACTGGCTGCCTGGAGCAGATTCCTAACTGCAGGAAGCAGATGGAGTCTAGAACAGAACGTAGATGATGCGCTAGTGCGGATCGGGAGCTAAGCCACAGAGCAAGGCTGATGACTGAGCATCGCAGAGGTGAGTGAATGGAGCTTTTGAGTGTCTGGATGAAGAGATCCAGCCAATGGTTGGAGAGGATCACATCAGGAGCAGCTGCTCCTGGTTGATTCTGATGATCTCTTGAGAGGACCCCCCCCCTCGAGGCCCGGCCCCTGAAGGGCCCAGACGATCTGGGTGAAGGCGGTGGAAGTCCTTGATGAGGGTGGAGTCCAGAATATGGCGGGACGGAACCCACGAGCGTTCCTCTGGACCATATCCCTGCCAGTCCACCAGGTACTGGAATCCTCTTCCCTGAGGACGGGAATCAAGGATGCGCCGAACCGTGTAGGCTGGACCCCCGTCGATGAGACGAGGAGGTGGTGGGCGAGCCTCCGGGGGGGAGAGAGGTGAGGTAAGGTGGCGTTTGAAGAGGGAGCAGTGGAAGACCGGGTGAATCTTCAGGGACGCTGTGAGTCGGAGGCGAAAGGTGACCGAGTTGATGCGTCGGATGATTGGGTAGGGACCCACGAAGCGGGGGGTCAATTTTTGAGGCCCCGAGGGCAATCGGAGGTGCCGTGTGGAGAGCCAGACAAGGTCTCCGGGCCGGTGACGCTGACGCTGGCGATGTTGAGCCACGTACCCGGCGTTAGCGCGCTTAATTGAAGCTTTAGCCCGGATCCACGCAGCCTTGGCTCGGCGGATGAACGATTGGGCTGCTGGGACCTCCAATTCAGGTTCCTGGTGGGAGAATAGGGGAGGCTGATAGCCGTTGCAGACCTCAAATGGTGACAACCCAGTGGCGGATGAGACATGCATGTTTAGGGACAATTCAGCCCAAGGCAGTACCCGTGGCCAGGAAGTGGGCTGCGAGGCGACAAAGCAGCGGAGGTACTTTCCCACCATCTGATTGGCCCTCTCTGTCTGTCCATTGGTCTCTGGGTGGTAGCCAGAAGAAAGGCTTGCGGTGGCACCAATGAGACGACAGAAGGCCTTCCAGAACCGTGCTGTGAACTGGGGGCCTCTATCGGAGACGATGTCCTGGGGGAAGCCATGGAGCCGTACTATGTTCTCGAGGACCAGCTCTGCTGTCCCCTTGGCCGTGGGCAGGCCAGGCAGGGCGACCAGGTGGACTGCCTTGGAGAAGCGGTCCACAAAGGTTGCAATGGTGGTCATGCCGCCAGCAGGAGGCAGCCCCGTGACAAAGTCTACCCCGATATGTGACCATGGTCGAGATGGGACTGGTAGAGGACGGAGTACACCGGTCCCGGGCTGAGTAGGGGATTTTGCTCTGGCACAGACCGAGCAGGCGCTGACGAAGGTTTCGACATCCCTCCCCATGGTGGGCCACCACAGGGCACGGCGGATGAACCGAAGAGTCCTCTTCACCCCCGCATGACCAGCCACCGGTGACCCGTGGCCCCATAGGAGGGCCTCCTGACGGCAGCGGGTTGGGACATAGAGGCGGTTGGCCGGCGTTTCGGGTGGTGCTGGTTCGTGGGCCAGAGCCGATCGGATGGAATCCTCTAGAGGCCATCGGAGGGCGGCCAGGACCTTATGTGGGGGGATGATAGGAACTGGTTGGGATGGTATGGGGTCCTGGGAGAAGCACCGAGAGAGAGCGTCAGCCTTCCCATTCTTTGAACCAGGTCGATAGGAGATGTGAAAGTTGTAGTGTTCAAATAGGTGCGCCCACCGGGCCTGACGGGGGTTCAGTTGTTTAGCGTTCCGGATGTGGATGAGGTTTTGATGGTCAGTCCAGATCAGAAACGGTTCTGACGTGCCCATGAGCCAGTGGCGCCACTCCTCCAGAGCCCACTTGATGGCCAGAAGTTCACGGTCACCAACCCCATAGCGTTGTTGTGCAGGCGCGAACTTCCGAGAGAAGAAGCAGCATGGGTGGAGCTTCTGGTCCGGACCCTGTTGGGACAGTACGGCGCCAGCACCGACCTCTGAGGCATCCACCTCAACAGTAAATGACTTGGTGGGATCCGGATGGAGTAGGATTGTCGCCGTAGTGAAGAGCCGGAGCAGTCTGTGAAATGCCCTCTTGGCCTCTGGTGGCAGGTGAAATGGGCGCGGCTGTGCAGTTGGTCTGGTCAGATCTGTGAGTGGAGCCACGATAGAGCTATAGTTGCGGATGAACCGCCGATAAAAATTAGCAAAGCCGAGGAAGGACTGCAACCGTTTTAGTGTGGTAGGAAGCGGCCAGTTGGTTACTGCGGACACCTTCTGAGGGTCCATGGCCACACCGTCGGGTGAGATGACATAACCCAAAAACATGGTGGAGCGCTCGTGAAAGGCACACTTCTCTAATTTACAGTAGAGGTGATTCTGGAGGAGTCGTTTGAGGACGGCGCGGACATGCCTGGTGTGGTCCACCTCTGACGTGGAATAGACCAAGATGTCGTCTAGGTAGACATACACCCACCGTCCCAGCATGTCTCTGAGAACGTCGTTCAGAAGGCGTTGAAAGACTGCTGGACTGTTACACAGGCCAAAAGGCATGACTTGGTACTCCCAGTGGCCGGTGGGAGTGCTGAACGCCGTCTTCCACTCATCACCCTCTCTAATACGGACTAGGTTGTATGCGTTCCGCAGGTCGAGGCGAGTAAAGACAGAGGCTTTGGACAGAGAGTCTAACACAGTATTAACCAGAGGAAGTGGATGACGATCTTTAATGGTCACTTTATTTAGGCCCCGGTAATCAATACAGGGCCGGAGGGTCCCCTCCTTCTTTTTAACAAAGAAGAACCCCGCCGACGCCGGAGAGGTAGATGGGCGGATGAATCCCTGTTTGAGAGCTTCTGAGATGTAGGCCTCCATCTGTGTTGTCTCCTCTTGTGAGAGTGGAAATTGGCGGCCACGCGGGGGCGCCGCCCCTGGCAGGAGATCGATGGCCATGTCATAGGAGCGATGGGGTGGTAGTTGAGAGGCTCTCTTCTTGCTGAAGACTTCAGCGAGATCCCGGTATGGGGGGGGGATCCCCTCCAGGGCCGGGACTGGATCGACCTCCGTTCCCCTGGTGGACGTTGGGCGGAGACAGCGGGGTGAGCAGGACGGACCCCAGCCGAGGATCTGCTGTGTGGACCAGGAGATCTGGGGGTCATGTGTTCTGAACCAGGGGTATCCCAGGATGAGTGGTGTGGAACAGGAAACGATGACCAGGAAGCTGATGAGTTCAGTATGATCACCGATCCACATCGGAACCTCAGTGGTGCGGTGTGTGATGGGGCTGGGTTGCAGCGGCCGGCCATCGATGGAGGTCACCGGTATGGGTCGCTGTAACAGCTGCAGAGGCAGTTTTAGTCTCTCCACCAGCTGAGTGGAGATGAAGTTCTCTGCTGCACCGGTATCCAGCAGCGCAGAGCATGTGTGGTCTGGATCAGGGTGGAGGAGCTGGACGGAGAGGAGGAAACTGTTAGGTATTGTGGTGCCAGATGAAATTCCTCCTACCTTCACCTGGCCTGATCTTTTACTGGTCGGAGCGAACAGTGACGCCAGGCATGCGCTGGAGACCCACAGTAGGCGCATAATCTTTCTCTACGCCTCCTCTCCTTCTCCTCAGGGGGCAGATGGCCGAGCTGCATGGGCTCCTCTTGTTCCTCCGGACGGGGGCGTGGCGTGCTAGAGCTGGCCTCAGCTGAGCGGGACTGAAATGGGCGGTGCGTTGGGGAGCGGGCCGGTTGCTTGGGGCGGCACATTACACGCCGGTCAATCTCGAGTGCCAGGGTCACTGCTGCATCGAGCGTCTTGGGAGCCTCCCGGCCCACCATCTCATCTTTAATGTAGCCGGCCAACCCCTCCAGGAAGATAGACTTCAGCGCGCCGTCGCCCCAGGACAGTTTGGCGGCCAGGGTGCGGAATTCGGCGGCGAACAGGTGAACCGGCTGGTTGCGCTGACGCAGGTGAAGAAGCTGACCCTCCGTGTCAACCTCGCTGCACGGCGGGGCGAAGGTCTTCCGGAGTTCCGCTACGAACAGCGAGTAGTCATTGCACAAAGGTGACTTCTGATTATAGAGCGCTGCAGCCCACTCCTGCGCTCTCCCGGACAGCAGCGAGGTAAGCAGGGCCACCCTGGAAGCCGGCGCAGCGTACATGACTGGCTGGCATTCGAATAACATGTCCAGGGTTGCAATCAGACCGTCGGGTTTTCCGTCAGAGCCGTTCCATTTGTCTGGGAGACAAACCCGTGGTTCGACGGTGGGAGACGGCCGTTGCTGGAGCATGTTGACGAGCCCAGCCAGACGGATGTGGGCTTCGGAGATGGTCTCCAGCTTGGAGTTGAGACGTTCAACCAGGCTCCTCAGATGGACCACCTCGGCACGGAGGGTTTCTAGCTCCGCTGGAACATTAGTCGTGGGCTCAGTCATCCTGTCCTGCGCCAGTGATCAGACGGATCACTGTTGGGAAGATGGATGTTCCAACCGCAGAGCGAGGCAGGAGCCGAAGGTCTCTCGGGAACAGGGATGGAGGACGAGGTTGTAGCAGGGAAACCAGAGAAGTTACAACTGGCTGCCTGGAGCAGATTCCTAACTGCAGGAAGCAGATGGAGTCTAGAACAGAACGTGGATGATGCGCTAGTGCGGATCGGGAGCTAAGCCACAGAGCAAGGCTGATGACTGAGCATCGCAGAGGTGAGTGAATGGAGCTTTTGAGTGTCTGGATGAAGAGATCCAGCCAATGGTTGGAGAGGATCACATCAGGAGCAGCTGCTCCTGGTTGATTCTGATGATCTCTTGACAGACTGCAATTTGTTCAAAATGCTGCAGCCAGGCTTTTAACTTAATCCTCCAGGTTTTCACCCAAAACTCCAATCCTGATGAAACTACATCAGCTTACAGTGTTTTTGGGATGCAATTTAAAACCATTTACTGTCATGGAAAGCTCTTCATGGAAAAGTACCAAATTATGTTACAGGGCACTTGTACTTATATGTTCCTAGTAGGTCCTGGAGATCCTGTAGTCAGGCTCTGCTGTTCCTTAAACAAGACTGAAAACATAGGGAGAGGGCTTTTTGCTTGCTGATCCATGGAACTTCCTACCAGATGACTTGAGATTGGAGGACTCTATTATTTCTTTTAAGGGTCAGTTAAAGACCTAACTTTCAGAACTGCCTTTTCTTAACTGTTTTTGTGTATTTTAATTGTTTTACAATTCTGTAAAGCACCTTGTGATTCGGTATTTTGAACGGTACTCAATGAAAGCAAAATTTCTTGCTTAGTTACAAATATACCAAAAAATTTATATAATATCTTAAAAAGGAGAAAAAATCATGACAGCCTTAAATCTGGTTTACCATGACAATTGCATTATACAGTTTTAGCCGCAATAAAACTAATAATAATAAAATTTGTATAATTGTATTGAAATTACTTTTCTTGTAAAGTGTCTTGAGATGTAATCTTTTGTGAATCTGTGCTATATCAATAAACTGAATTCAATTAAAATATTATGAAATTACTTATATGGGTTAAGTATACTGGACTTGTAGTGATACACACAACTAGTTTATATATATACCATCAGTTCCCAACAAATATTATCTCGAGACACTTTACAAACATTGAGGAAGCTGATCCAGTCAATAAACAAATAAGACCCCAAGGAAAGAAGATGGGGAAGTATGGGTAACATCAGTCAGGAAGTTAAAGCTTGGACACAAATGGGTCTTTCAAATGGACAATGTCCCTCAGTACATCACCATATTAGTTTCTACGTGCTTTAAAGGGGAATTCCGTTTTTTTTCCCAAGCTGGACCTTATTTTTAGCAAATTTTATGCTTTTTTTTTACATACCCTGAGAATTTTGCTACAAGTCTGAGCTGTTCAGCAGTATTTATATTACTTTCTCTATCAGCGGACATCCATAAAACGGGAGTGGTAGGGGCAGGACAAATTCTGCTTGTGGGTTAGGGTTAGGGTTAATCTCTCCAAAACGCAGTAATTTTACCATGTACTCTATATATCCCCCTTGGATTTACAAACACCTCAGAAGTGCTCCTTGATTCTCTTCTGGGCCGCTTTGGATGTAATACACATTTATGCTGCAGCAGGACAGTTAAAGAAAATTCTGTTGTTTTTTTTCAACAGTCCTGCTGCAGCGTAAATGTGTATTACAGTTAGCACCCTCTAATGGACTAGAAACGCCTATAGGGGGGAATGCGGTAAATGTGGGGTCATTTGAATCTATAAAGCACCAATTTTTAAATGAAAAGTGCTTAATAAATAAAGTTTGATTGATTGAGAGATTGAATATTTCTGGACACTATTGTGAGAAGCTTGTGGAAGACACCCAAATTGTTTGGCATCAGGTATACAGATTGAATGTCATTCTATCCATTCTGAGAAAATGGATATGAATTTCTGGATTAAAAAAAAAGTTATAAAAATTATCTGTCCTTTTTCTCATATTTCGCAAATAAAAATAATCTTAGTAATTGTAAGTGAGCTAAAGCAGTAACAGATATAGTCTGATTGGATGACAGGTGGTAACTTCAATATATAAAGTTATGCATCTTTATGCAGTACATATCTGGTTTCAACAATATGCAGATTCAGGTCAGGATCAGTTTTTGAACTGAGTTGAAGCAGTGTCCAATGAAACAAATGCTACTACAAATTTTCCTTAATCTGTTTTCATGAAAAATATCATACAATGAACATATCAGTTAATGAACTCATATTTAATATTTCTCAATGAGAAGAACCAGAAAATGCAGAGCTATGGATGCAATCATTTCTTGGAAAATAACTCTCCCTCATCCCTTTTCAGTGATTGCCGCTTTTTGTCTCTTAGCTTCTTCAACAAAGATGATTGATTACAAATATCTGCATACATTTAGCTGTAATAATATTATCTTTATTTCTTTCATTCATATCATTTAACTGGATGACAATCTCGTTGAATTTGATTTGTCATTTTATCATCTGGAACTAACCCACTTATACTGAAGCATTTAGCTTTTCTCCACAGCAGGAAGTGAAAGAAAAATCAGCAACTCTGCCTCCCTGATGGATGCTTAGCGGTTAGGCCGACAGTGCGCATGTGTTAAGAACCTTTTAGATCTTAGGAGAGGTTTCAGCTGGGGTAAACACAGTTTAACTAAACAATAGACAATAGTTTTTCAGTTATTTTTTTCTGTATCACAGAGCAAAACAGCATAGGGAAGGAATATAATCTTTACCACATTACAAATTGATGAACTGGTTTATAGTATTACTTCCTATTTGCACTTGGCATCACATAATGTAGACCCCTCAAAAAAGAGGGTAATTAGCCATAAGAGGTTGGTTCCTTGGTTTAATTCAGAGCTGTGTACTTTAAAGCGCAATACTAGGAAACTGGCAGAAAATGGCGCTCTACACACAGAGAGGATTCTTATTTAACCGGGAAAAATAGTCTACTGTTGCATAAAAAGACCCTTTTCCAAGCTAGATTTTTAAAAATATCATTAATAAAAAAGAATAAGAATAATCTAAGGGCTCTTTTTAGTACAGTTGCCAAACTTACACATAGTCCATAATGCCTTACTTGGTAGCACGTTGCTCTAAATACCACTTCGTCAGTAATGACTACTCTAATGCCAGATCAGGGGAATTACTGGGCTGGTTACAAAATGCTTCTCTCACATTTTGTGATTTAAACTATATTTATTTGTAGTGCCGAAAATAAGCATTTAGCCCCTACAAAGAAGTAAGAAATCTGCCCTTCACAGAACAAATATCTCAATTTGTTTTATATAAATATATGCAAATTAGGGCTGCACGATTATGTCCAAAAAACTAATCACAATTATTTTGATCAATATTGTAATCACGACTATTAATCACAATCGTTCATCCAGTCCTGTAAAATTTCTATTTTTATTGCACCAATTATTAACTTTAAAAAATCTTTAAGACATTTTGTGAAAAATAAAACTTTAGATTAGAATAGATGATTAATAATGCAAAAAAACTAACAAAAACAATCTCCAATATATATATATATATATATATATATATATATGTATAAATACATATATATTTTAAAGTACAAAGCTAAATATGTTATTGCAGAGTGCAATCTCAAAGTGCAATTTATGGGAAACAATTACAGCTTATACAGAAAAGGCCTTTGACTTTCCCTTCATCCAAATCCTTAGTATTTACTATATGCTACGTAGCAACTATTACTCACCTGTTAATGTAATACTGCATAGCAAACGATCGCGTAATAGGCATGAAATCAGACGTACTGCTCCACCATTTTGCATGTCCTTTGACCCGTATTGACTGTTCTGTGGTCCCGCCTCCTCTAGCCGTTATTTTGTCTGGTATGACTTAACAACTTAAATGTTTAATCAGTCAAAAAACAACTACAGTAATCAGTAACATCGCTTCACGTACATTTATCTGCCGAAACTGAGGCGGTATCAATGGTTGACAGTTCGTCTGTAGCAATTTTTAGCTAGGTCCTTCTTCTTCTATGATTTCGGGTCGTCCGCTACATTGTGGGATAGCGTAGCATCCACCGGCTGCTTACTGTGGCGGTAGTACACTTTTGGGAACTTTCTGCTTACTAGTCAGATCCAGAATGGAGATTTGGATCTACTACATTGCTCAAATACTCCTTTTCACCTGCTACATGGCAAGCATAATGCAGCCATTATGAGTGATGAGTGGCGTGTGCGCGGTTTTTATTTGGTCAGCTTAATGAAGCTTTAGCCATGCGTTTGCTCCCTGGTGGTTGGCAGACTATTGGTTGAGGCAGTGTATGATGAAGTGGCACACAGTGAAGCTCGCATTTTGAATGCAAATATCGTTCACGATCAGGTTCATTTAATTGTGGCCAACAAAATCGTGATCATGATCAAAATCCGATTAATTGTGCAGCCCTAATGCAAATGTAAAATGTTTCTGTGCAACCAAGAGAAATGATGTAGTAGTATATAGTAAATCTATTTGTAGTTTGGTAAATATATTTGAACAACTTTTGACAATCTAACTGATGAGATGAATTTACATTGTAAGGGCAGAAGTTTGAGCCATCTGAAACTGAAATACAATAACTTCCATTAGAATTTGCTTTGGTCAGCTTGAGGAAGTGCTTATAGAAAGTGATGCTCAATAAGTGTAATTTGAAAGCAAATTCCTTGGATTGAAATGTTCCACACTAAGCTGAATTAAATATTTTAAACTGAACTGATTTATGTAGAAATTGTATTTCTAGTTGTGAGAGATTCAGATTCAATTTAAGAAATGCAAAATCAAATAAAAATTTTTTTAAATCAATTTGTAACAGCTGAAAGTGTGACCTCTAGATTAGTGCGTATTTGATAAAACTAATAAACTGTTGCTTGTTACAAGCTTTTCTTTGTCCAAAACTAGGGCACTCCATATAGTTTGTTTATTTGTTAAATTGAGCGCTTCAGCTTAATGGGATGTTGTTAATGTTTTTCTTTGATATTTTTCATGTAGTATACTTGTCAGGGTTTGGTTAAAGGAGGACCCAGATGCGGAGCGGCATTTAGAACCTTTGTGGCCCAACTTTACTTAAAGCCCAAAACAAGCAAAGGAAAGCAGACAAGACGAGCTCCGGGAAAACAACGACAATGAACCGACGAGGACAGACAGACACAGGAAAGTATATATACTGTGGGAAGGGCAATCAGGAAATGGAGAACACCTAGGAACCGGGTGAGGAAAACTCAGGGAGGACTAATAGGACAGCAGGTGAGACAAACTAGGACTTTTTAACACAGACAGACGGGGAAGAAACAAACAGGGAGGAAATGATGACACAGACAGATCTTGCTTAAAACACATTATTGTCATTATTTAGTAATATAATTTTCTTTATATTGTAAGAAAAGCCTAACTCAGTATTATTTTTGTTTTTAATAAAGGTTTACCCTGCTCATGTGTCTTCTTTCTGGTTTTTCTTTTTAGGTTCACACATTCATGTACCAATACATAGTTTACTACATAACTTAAAGTGCCTTGTTCAAGGACTCTTCAACTTTTGTTGAGGAATTTGAAATCAAACCAACAAATTTCAAAGGTTGCCAGAGTGTCCTTGTGGTTCTAAGTGTCCTCAGAATGCCTCTGTGGTTCTCTGGTGCCTCTCTGGTGTTTCTGAGTCTCCTTGTGGTTCCCAGTCTCCTCCTTGTGGTTCCCGGCCTGTTGAACTCTCCGGTTACCGGTTTCTTTCAGCATCATGGCCACCCCACCTAAGCCCTTCTCCTTGTTTCTTTGTTTGTTTGTTTTTTTTGGCCACGTCTTTCAATTCAATTGAATTCAGTTTATTTATATAGTGCCAATTCACAACAAATGTCATCTCAACACAATTATACGAACATTCCAATCAGTTAAAAGTTTTCTATGTAAGGAATCCCAGCAGATTGCGATGAGTCATCAACGTGAGGTTGTGCCCGGATCATGCAGACTCCAACCATAGCTATTCCTCAGCAAACCCTCATACTGAGCAAGCATGTAGCGACAGTGGAAAGGAAAAACTCCGCTTTAACAGGAAGAAACCTTTGGCAGAACCCTGGCTCAGTACAAGCGGTCATCTGCGAAGACAGAGAAGAGACAGCATGGAGGATGCTCAGTGACTTTGAGCACCATCTGGACCAACGCTCCCCGTTCAGCAGGGGGCATTATAGCTGAGCAGGGTACCAGACCGGGTAGAGCTTCTATGGGGAGAAAAACACTTAGAGAAAACTGGGTTAACAATTGCATTAACATTAGGAAAAATATATCTGGAGAGTAGTAGAAAAGAAAAGTAGAAGGTGTATTAGGGTCAGTGGAGTCTGAAAAAGGATAATTTTTCCCCCTAATTCTTAAGTCTATTAGTAATGTACGGTGTGACGGAGATGGAGTTGAGGAGGGCTGCTGAACCGGGCTGCATCCTCCCCTCGCTGGATCGGGCTGAACACTCCATCTCCCTCTACTCCCTGCCCGGAAATCCAGGAGGAAAGAAGGAGGTAAATGGGTAAGTACTGTAGTGCTTATGCATCTCTATTTGCTCAAAGGACTGCGCCCTCTCCAGAATCTATGTATTAGAGAGATAATATTATTGGTAAGTGATATAACTGGAGTAGATCAAGGCCCGCTCTTCTGAAGACTCTGGCATTATCTTTGTCCATCACTTTCTAGCCTTAAAACCTGGTGTGAATATTTTTCTGTCCTGCTTCATGATTCAACTTTGGTTCAATTCTCTAATCTTTCATTCTGGTAAATTAATACATTACTGTTAGAAATCGGAGAGGGATTATAAGGTCTAGTGTCTATATAACTAACTATAAGCTTTATCAACAAGGAAGGTTTTAGGCCTAGTCTTAAAAACAGACAGAGTATCTGCCTCATGGACTAAAACTGGGAGCTGGTTCCACAGGAGAGGAGCCTGATAACTAAAAGATCTGCCTCCTATTCTACTTTTTGAAATCCTAGGACCTACCAGTAGACCTGTAGAACAAGTTATTTGGGATATTTTTTGGACTCTGTTTGTACAGATTTTTCTTTTTACTTTTCCTAGTCTGCCTGTTTAGTTTCATCCCAGTTTTCTCTTTGTGCTTCTCTCCTGGGTTCATGCTGCTTTCATGTTTTTCATCCATGCCTGATCTTTGTTGAATAAATGTCTTCAGGATAGGATTGCATCACTTCCGGTTTTGTTTAGCTCCACCTATCTCAAGGAATTTTAAATCGAACGCAACTAGAGTTGGTAATTTGTCTTGGAAGACGTTTTACCTCTTATCCAAGAGGCTTCATCAGTTCATGCTCGCCACTGACCAGGCTGCGACTGATCCAACTAACTGGTGTGGAGACTCAGCTATTTAACCTCTTGGAGGGCTTTTACAAGACTTTCATCCAGAGGAGAAAGGACAGAAGGCTCCACATTGGGGTATACAGAAAACCCACACATACAGACCAATACCTACTTTTTGACTCACACCACCCACTTGAACACAAGCTTAGTGTTATCAGGACCCCACAACACAGAGCTGATAACATACCCACCAGCTCACAGGCCCAAGGGGAAGAACGCAAGCGCTTGAGAGACACCCTCGCAACTTGTGGCTACCCCAGCTGGACTTTTGTGAAAACTGCAGCTAGAAGGAAAGTCAACAAAGTGGTTGAAAAAGAAGATAAATGAGACAATGTAGTCATTCCATATGTGTCTGGGATTTCTGAAAAACTCAGGAGGATTTTTAACAAACACAGTATCCCTGTGTATTTCAAACCCAGCAACACACTCAGACAGAGACTAGTACATCCCAAGGACAGAACACCACACGCACACAAAAGCAACCTGGTGTATGCAATCCAATGCAATGAAGAATGCAAGAACATCTAAATTGGTGAAACCAAACAACCACTGTACAAACACATGGCCCAACACAGGAGAGCTAACTCCTCAGGCATGGACTCTGCTGTTCATTTACATCTCAAGGATAAAGCCCACTGCTTTGAGGACAGCAATGTCCAGATATTAGACAGAGAGGACAGATGGTTTGAAAGAGGAGTAAAAGAAGCCATCTATGTAAAAGTAGAGAAACCATCGCTAAACAGAGGAGGAGGCCTGAGACATCATCTATCTCCAATTTACAACGCTGCCCTTTCATCCCTACCCAGGAGACTCAACAACTTAACCTCTAATAAGAAAAATAACTGTGACTCCAGCGACTGTCGGTATAACACAATAGGGCACTAATGAAGCCGAAACCTAACCTCCACCAAAAGGTGACACGCCAACGGCCGTCGTTAAGACATGGAGCACAAAGGATCCAATGACATAATGATTCTTGTAAAACCCCTCCAAGAGGTTAAATAGCTGAGTCTCCACACCAGTTAGTTGGACCAGTCCCAGCCTGGTCAGCGGCAAGCATGAACTGATGAAGCCTCTTGGATAAGAGGTGAAACGTCTTCCAAGACAAATTACCAAATCCAGTTGCGTTCGATTGAAATTTCCTTGAGATAACCATGACCTGGATGAATGAGAATATTCACAGGCTTTAGCTCCACCTTTAATGCATGACACTTAGACCAATTAGGATTTTTGCATGATAAGGGTTAAAATGGGAGTTTTACTGATTCTTAGTTAGGCAAGCTTATCTAACAATTAAGCAAACAGTAAATATTTTCCGGATCTTAGTGTGGTGTGGAAGGGAGTACTGTCAGGTCATTAATGGAGTGAATAAATTATTGAAAAAAAAAAACAGAATTCTGTCTCTCAAAAGAGCTTGTATTAATTCAATAACCTAAGAAAAAATAAATAAATCTATGTGTATGTTAATCTATGTTTTCCTATAACGTAAGCCCAATGTTGTCTTGCTCTGTTCTGGAGGATGCTGCTACATTACATCACCTGTATAATGATTATTGTCTCATCCTACCAAAAATAAACCCAAAGATTTCCAGCCCTTTGAGCTTCATTCTCTCAGTCTATCTCTCTCTCACTTTTTAAATGGTCACTCTGTCAGTTTAGTGGGAATAAATGACAAAGACATGCTATAAAAAGTTAAACACTCTTGCATTTGATTTTCTCCTTCTCTGTGGTGTTTGCTAATGACAGGACTCTTGGCTGCCCACACGGCATTGAGGTCATTTATCTTCCCGACACCCTCCCACACACACACACACGCATGGATGAATAGGATGTGGTATTTCAAATTAAAGGCCATAACTGATCTCACATTTTAACCCAGCATGAAATTGCGAAAGATAAAGTTAATGGAGATGGTCAGGTTTTACAATGATATCAATGAGCTAATCAAAGTGATGATAGAGATACACATGTTTGATTATGTCTAATGACGGTGAATCAGGTGGGATTTAAAATGTGTTCAGACTGCACACAGCTGTACGCAAAGTTAGATTATATGCAGACACACACACACACACAGACCTTCCTTTGTTGGATAAATACTTTTTTTTGGTTCTTTGTATGTTTTTTTATTGAATCGTATGCACACATTTTTGTGATATTGTATTCCATCATGTGCATTCACACAAATATCCACTGGAGTGTCATCCAACCATGCAATCCATGCTGTTTAATATGATGTCTGCTGGTCTAGAACCTGCAACTCTTCAAAGAAGGCTTTCTACAAGGTTTAGAATCGGGCTTTAGATCATTCTTGCAGAACAGCATTTGTAAGGTCAGACATTCATATAGAATGAAAAGACGTGGTTCATCTTCTCCGCTCTGAAGGTTGAGGCAAGGACACTGTGCAGGCTTGTCAAGCTCATCCACACTTACTCACATACTGTATCTATGTCTTTATGGATCCTTTGTGTAATTGCGCCCAGTCATGATGGAACTTGAAGGGTCTATCCCCAAACTATTCCTACAAAGATGGGGGTAGGAATTTGTCCAAAACTATTCATACTCCCTAAAAAGATTTAATATAACCAAAAAGTTTGTTTCTGACAGGATATAAAATAGACATTTCTCAAAACACAATCAAAACAATGGGAAAGGAGAATCAATAAAAAATGTTTTTGTTTACATTTAAGTAAAAACAGCAAGTTAAAAAATCAGTTAATAATCAGTGGGAAAATATTTATATTGGCATTGCAGAAATCAGACCATAGAATTGCAGAGGAAAATTTTGCATATTTCACTGCCATTTTGATTATTTGTCTTTGGTGACCTAACCTAAATCTATCACGGGGGCACAGATAGGATTTTAAAACTGACGAGGGACTGCTATCCCACCCCCCCCACACACACACACAATTGTATGAGCCTTAACTAGAGCTCCATTTTGTGCAGGAAGTCACACCAAGAAACACGGGACAATCCTGTCAATTGTGACAATAAAGACAATCAAAATAAAATACTTCGGTTGACAAATGCGATCATATTTGTGGATCTAACAGACTATAAAGATGTTAAAAGGTACCTCAAGGTTCAAAATTGGGACTATTATTTTTTTTTAAATAAATCATTTTCTAAATCTAGACTTCAATTGCTTCTTACCGATGACTCAAATCTTTTCATTTTAAATACAGATATAACCACTCTTATGACCATTATTTGTTGCCCTGCGATGGATTGGTGACACTGTCCAGGGTGTACCCCGCCTCTCAGCCGTTGACCCCTTGAGGATTAAGTGGTGTTGAAAATGGATGGATGGATTTTAAATTATTCTAAATGGTTAAAAGCAAACAAATTGTCACAAAAAATCTAACTGTATGGTATTTGCTGGAAATAAAACATATAACGCTGATCACATTAAAATTCATATTATAATGAAGAACTCCTGCAAGTTTGGTCAACGTGTCTTTTAGGAGTCTTGATTGTTGAAAAACTTTGTTGGAAAGATCAAATTAGACAAGTCTGCAAAAAGATTACAAAATCAAGTGGAATTTTGGGAAAAATAAAATTTTTTTCATATTTCTTGTCTTTGATTTATCCTCACCATGCTTATTGTGATATTTTTTGGAGGATCAACCTTTAAACCCGCCTAAACAAAATATTTATTTTACATAAAAGGTTTTTAAGAATATTTCAAAGCCAACACAGCAATTGCACCTCTGTTTTATTATTTACAGCTTTTTTTTATATTAACACACTTCTCACCTGTTTGTTTGTTTTTAATGTTCTTATTGACACAAATTTGCTTCCAATGTCAAGAGTTATTTGACTTTATGAGATTATTTACTTAACGAATGATGAAAAAAAAATAGCTGAGCAGAAACTCTTCTCAACCGGCGCAGAGAAATATGCATATGATATGAACAGGTGGAGCAGCAGACAGAGCATGGTTTTCCTGACTGTGCCGCTACTGCAGCCGGTGTGAACCATGCATCCGGGCTCTACGGTTCCTGCTCCTCTCACTGGAGAAAAAGGAACTTCAAGCTCTTAAAGTCTGTTTTTTCTTTCTTTTTTGCCTTATAAGTGGGGGGGACGGATCAGGGTGTATCTGAATCCAGGGTGGACAGATCCCCCCCCATCCTCCACCCCATCTGCCCCCTTGATCCATCACGTGTATATATATATATATTTTTTTTATAAGTGGCATAATTTTTTTTAGATTGTACAAATACAGTTTTTGCCTATTGCTTACACACGTTTTGCTAAATTTGGCTCATTGTGTCAAAACTCTACACACAAGCAAATAAGACAAAACACTGGGAAATAAACCATTAACATCTATGTCAAATCCATCCCTGGATTGACCACACCTCAATGTCTCCGCAGGCCTGTTCCATTGCCTGCAGAAGAGGCATACGGGCATGTGGTTGGCGGTCATATACACGCCATCTCCAAGCGGAAAAAAATTCCTCTATAGGATTAGAAATGGCGAGTAAGGGGGCAAGTACAGAACTTCAAACTGATCATGGTTGGTGAACCAGTTCTGGACCAGAGCAGCCCGATGGAAACTAACATTATCCCAGACAACAACAAACCTGGGCTGCTCTGGTCCATCCTGTACAATTGCATCCGGAAGTGTATCTAGAAATGTGATTATGTGTGGCGCTTTATAGGGACCCAGTTAGGCATGATGGTGCAGTAACCGTCGAAGACTTATGGCAGCACACAGTGTGATGTTTCCCCCGGGCTGCCCCGGGACGTGCAAAATTGCCCTTTGGCCAATTATATTACGTCCCCGTCGTCTGTTTTTGCTAAGGTTGAATCCAGCCTCGTCAAATTAAATACATTCATGCGGCTGTGCAGCTCCATCCATGTCCAAGATTCTCTGTAAAAGAAAAATACATATTGTGGATGGCCTTCTCAAAGCACATGCATACAGTGCTATGCTGCTTTAGGCTAGGCTGTTGGAGGACATTATTAGGGTCTGTTCCTACTTTCTCTCCTACTTCTCCCCAACTGCATGATGTGCTGTCAATTCAAGCACTAACCTGTTTTCTATTATAGTAGGTGCTCCGGATTAGCCCTGCTTGACGACCCTGACTAAGATGGCATTGCAGTGACGGAAAATTCTCCACGTCCTGCAACAAACTTCTGCATCAGTTCTATTGCTCTTTCTGTGTCTCTGTTATGTATTCTCCAAGCCACAGACGGTCGCGGCAGATAACCGCTTGTGCTGAGCCTGGTTCTGCCGGAGGTTTCTTCCTGTTAAAAGGGAGTTTTTCCTTCCCACTGTCGCTTCATGCTTGCTCAGTATGAGGGATTGCTGAGAATTACACGACGCAATCTTCTGTGGTTCTGTAATTTCTACACTAAACATTGTATTCTTATAACTCTTTTTGTAAAGTGCCTTGAGATGACATCTGTTGTGAAATGGCGCTATATAAATAAACTGAATAAATAAATACACTAAACAGAACCGACCCATCCCACCACACAGGTACCTGTGTAGCTTTCTGAATGCATCTATATGGTTCTAATCCAGTGGTACATATTCATCTGTTACTGGACTGCACCCATTCTTTATTGTAAATGTAAAGGACTGAAACACTTACCTGTACATATTCATGTCGAAGTTCTTTGACCCTGACACTGTTCCTCTCAAATGGGACCCTGTAAAGTTGCTTCATGGTCATGTTGTGCTTTACCAAGATCCATCTGATAGTTGTGATGCTTACTCGATTTATGTTGTTGAATAATTGCCTATCTGCAAGTATTTGATGCTATAGCTGGGGGAGACGGATTGCATCGTTTGCTCTGACTAAGTTCACAATAGCAAGTTCCTGCTGTAGGTCCACCCCAGTAGGTCTTCTAACCATTCTGTAGAAAAATGCAACCACAAATTGTTCTCGTCTGCTTCTTTTTTACAGTCCGATGTATACTGAACTTTAGTGTATTTACCACACACAGTACTGAAACATCTCAACACGTTACTGTATCAAGGTATGTTTAACAAAACTACCACTTTTGTTGAAAAAGGAGCATTAGCCACCCTGGAATACAATACATGTGATACAGTAATGTGATATGGTACAGTACTGTAAATACTCTATACAGTCTGAGTAGAGAGTTGAAGACATACCTGTTTTCCAGCCGGAATGTCCTTATTATGGATGCAACTGTGAAGCGGCTTAGATTAGGATGGACTCTCTGTCCAGCTTCCCTCATAGTCAGGCCATGGTTTATGACATGGTCCACCAAAGTTGCCCTTATGTCATCCGAAATAATGGTCCTTGCGTGGCCTCTTCAACCACGTCCTCCTCTCTCTCTCTGTCTGTCCTCCTCTCTCTCTCTTTCCTCCTCTTCCTCTTCCTCTGCCTCTGCCTCTAGCTCTCCCTGCCTCCACGCTTGCAAAGTTCTCAAAATTAAATTGCTTAACTGGGGCCTTTTTGTAGCTGGCTGATTGGTGTTCAGTTTTGTAAGTAAGTGTTTTCAGGTGTGTGTCTATGCCTTTTCAATTAAATAATGTGTGTTGTATTTTGAATTGATTTGTTTTCCCAATGGTACCCTGAGATTTCATTTTTGAACTAAGTGTCTTATGTATGAAATAGAGTGTAGTGTCTAGGAGCAAGTGTGTTGCAGAATTGCGACTAAAGTGCAAAGCAGCGCTTTTGTTTAAGGTATGGTTACACTTTGTTTAAGGTATAGTAACAACAACTTCAAGTTATGTTACTTTGGTTTAAGCATGTGTTTATAGTGTTCAAGCAATGGGCAAAAACTGTAATACAAATATTTCAGTAAACATCTGATTCGGGTTCATTGCTGCTTTGATATTGCATTAACAAACTTGTTTAAACAGTTATTTGTTGTATTGCTAGTGGTCCGTGAATCAAAGTAACGAGTAGCTCATAGTCTCTAACCTACACTGACTGACATTAACCAGACGTAAGGTCTGGGAGTTTTTTTGGGATTGCTTACACACTAAAATTAAAAGTAGTACACTATTAGCAGAACCTTACACTCAAGAAGCAAAACATCAGCCCATATTTGCACAACTATAAGCACATTGTCAACCTCACACTTGTTGCAAAACTCTACACACAGTGATTTGCAAAACACTACAGATATTTAACATACATTACACAGAAAAATCTATCATGAAGTCATAACAATGCTTTAATACTCAATCAGCTCCAGGCTAACATTGTTAATAACCAATGATAACCAATGATATCCATCAGGTCACAATATCAACACTGGCACACATCCTAAAATAAAAAAAAACTATTCAAATGAACCAAATTTAACGAGTGCCTTTCGAGCACAGTTCTGAAAGAGTGAAACGACTGCGGGCGGAATGATTATGCAGAGGTATGTATTCACTTTACCAGTGTGATCTTGCATACTGACATATTTTACTCTACTGTAATATGGAAACTAGATCTACACTGAACTACACCATTTTGCCTGACACTGTTCTTCAGAGAGTTTTACGAATGCATGGAGAGGAGATCCAGCATAGTTCATTTACGTAGATGAGGCTTCCACCTGACGAGAACACGAAGGAGGGGAAGAAACATCAATGTCCCAGGGCAATGTGGGGGTAATGTAACACTGTGTGCAGCCACAACACAGAATAGGGTCCTCCACGCCAAGCCCATGTGGGCCCTAACAACGCAGCACTCATACTTACATTCCTGGACCAACTGCACAATATAACAGCAGCAAATCAAATCGATCATATGCAACACATTGTTTTCTGGAATAATGTGTCTTTCCACCGCTCTGCTTTGGTTCAGAACTGGTTCCAGCAACATCCACATTTCACTGTCCTGTATCTTACACCATACTATTCCTCAACCCTATAGAAGAGTTTTTCTCGGCATGGCGGTGGAAGGTATATGATCTCCGTCTCCAGGCTGAGGTACCCCTCATCCAAGTCATGGAGGAGGCGTATGAGCAGCTGGAGGTAGCAGCAATGTGAGGATGGATTTGTCATTCAAGAAGTTTCTTTACAACCGCTATGACCCATATTTCAAAACTTTTAAGGCTTTTTCAAAACTGTTCACAAAGTTACCACAACATCAGCCTGTGTGTGCTATACAATTGACACAATTCTTATTCTTTTGACACAAAATACACACATATTACATGTTTAAAATTAGTTTGAACTCCTTTCACAGACAAGCTCAGTCAAGTCCAGAACAGTAGTTACAGTAACTGGTGAATTTTCAAATGCTTTTACACAGTGTGTCAAAACAAAAAATCTCCTGTTCAAAACTAATGGATTGAAGAATACATCGATCACAGTTGATTCCCATCACATCCAGCTCACGTGCTCGGCTTCTTTCAATCACATCACCAGTATTTACTGTATAGGTGGATCTTGTGAGGGATCTTGTGATGTCAATGAAAATATGTGGCCCAATGCTGATGACTGAGCAGATTAGCTTTTTCTTCTTCCTCCTTTACAGTGATTTTTTTCGGATCCTTTTTCATTCTTGTGTATTTGACAATACAATAATAAATGACAGCTAAATACTGAATTTTTTCCCCCTCTTTACTCTACTGTAAGTCATTTTCATTTGCAATACAGTGAAGTGTTTACCACAAATCCTGAAATATGTCTTCTTCTTTCATAAACATTCTAGCATGGGTCGTTCACTTTTTGTACTGAGTGTTGTATAAAAAAGGAACAAAATTCATAACCAACAAATGAAAAATGAAGAACGTCATCACAAACATTAATTTACATGTATGATCGATACAATAATCTGTTGATTGTAAAATAAAAAGGAAAAAAGTAGATTTGACACATGCAAAGTGATTCAGTTTGTGTTATTCCATCAGTTGTGTTTTTTTATGACACTGTGCTGTCACTGACTAAATGTTTCTGTTGGAAGACAACGTGTGTCAGTGCTTTGGTAGATTTGGTGAACTGTGGTAGTGTATTATTGTATTTTGGAAGCAAGTGTCTGTGTTTAGTTACACTGCATGATTTTAAGCATGAAATTAACTGTTTGCGGAAGTGTGTGTTTCAGATTTGATATGTGTTAACAGTTTTGAAAAAATGTTTAAGTTTCTGACAAACGGGTCATAGCGGTTGTAAAAAACTGTAACTTACAATACGTAAAGTGACATTTTGATACAGAATTATGAATCTCCATGTCAACAGTTTGGGCGTGTTGAGAAATAAATGAGTTGCTTCAGTCTACAACATTAATCTTTTGTAGTGTTTGGTGAATTTACATTATATTTGTACCTGTAAACTAGCGAAATTTCACCTTCAGATGGTCCCTGATGTTTAAATAGCTATTTCTACTTTCCATGATTTTATCATATGTTTTGATTGTTTCCTTATAACCAATCATGTAAAGCACCCTGAAAGACCATGTTGAAGTGTCCTATAGAAATACAATCGCCTTGCCTTGCAATGTATGTTTAGCCTTAAAAAGGTCAAAGACAGTTAAATGACTCCGGTTGAGTGATTACACACACACACACAGACACATCTACACACACGTGGGGTTGAACTAAAACAGATTGACCCATATGATGTGAATAGATCTTTAATTGAACCCTTTGGTGGTTGGAGGCCATTATAACCACAAGAAAAGAGAAAACAAGTGAAGATATAAAGCTGCTATTTAACATCAATCATTCCTTCTGCAGCGATATATGATTTCATTAGGCAGGAGCTTAGAGAACAGCACAGTATGATTAATGCTATCTCAGGCTAATGACTGAACTTGTACCATGTTTTGATTAAACCCGGTTCAACATACAGAAAGTAGTTGGTTTGCTGGACTCTGTATGGAGCTCATGTCACTTTGTGACTGCTAGTAGTAAATTAAATAACGATTAGTTGAAGCAATTTGTTAGCCTGTCTGACACCAGACCAGCTCATGGAATGGGTTGGAAGATGAATGGAGTGGCCCACAAGTACAGAGTCAACAGGTGAAGATTAACTGGCTTTAATGATGCCATTTGCCTAATGTGTTTGCTGTTTTCAGGCTTACTTTCTTTCCAATCTTCTGTCCCCTTAAGAAAACAACAAAATTGTGTGGAAATATCAAGCTGATGATAATGAAGTATATAATGCCAAAATACTAATATTAGCATTTAATATAGAACATGTTTTTATTGTAGGTTTAGCAGAAAGAAAAGCATTGCATACAAAATGTTATTAGTTATCATACAGAATGCAGTATATGATTATTTGGCTGATTTCCAAAATGTTTAGCTTCACTCCCAGCAACAATTTGGGAATGTGTTTTTGGTCGTGTTTTTTCTTTTATTCTTTATCATTGCCATTATCATTCTTCATTTTTGTCAATAGATCTGCTGACACTTGGTTAATTATTTTTCTGTCTTCGAGATCAAACTGTAGTGCTGAAACGTTGTGTAAACTAACCGTGATCGGTCTCCGGTCTCAAACTGAATAAAAAGCAAAGGCCTCATTAAAACTAAAAAAATGGAAACAGCTCCCAGTTTGTTTTTGCTTTTTTTTGTCTTTTCTTAGAGCATTGCACAATTTTGCACTGTTTAGCTTGTTAGTATTATCATTCACTGCATAATTACTTTAAACAGTTTAGAAATTGCCATATAGATTGTTAGACAAATACAAAGGCTTATTTAAGGTTATGATCTTTTTAATTGCAATTGTGCTAAAACACAGACACACACACACACTTGTATACTTGGAGCTAAAGAGGAACGATCCAGAGTCAGCACACAGGTTCAGTTAATCCAGCTAGAAACTACCGACCAGGCCTGTATGCTGTAATAATGGACTCAGACCTGAACCTCCACGGTCACAGAAAGGCAATAACAAGATCAGCTTTCTTCACCTGAGGAACATTTCTAAGATTAAAGAACTGATGTCACAAAAGAACCTGGAAAAACTCCTCCATGCATTTATCTATAGTCAGATTGATTACTGCAACAGCGTCCTCACAGGTCTACCTAAAAAAGTCACTCAGACAGCTGCAGCTGATCCAGAACACTGCTGCTCGTGTTCTCACTAGAACCAGGAAAGTAGAACACCTCACCCCAGTTCTAAAGTGCTTACACTGGCTCCCTGTAGTTTAGAGAATAGAGTTCAAAGTGATTTTATTAATTTATAAATCATTTAATGGGTTAGCACCAGAGTATATTAACAATCTGCTATTGCTGTACAAACTATCCAGATCACTCAGGTCCTCCAGCTCTAATCTCCTGATAGTTTCTGTGCTCCTCATATCTGGAACAAACTACCGGATGAATGCAAAACTTCAGAGATACTGAACTCTTTTAAGTCTAAAAGAAAAAATACCTATTTAGACATGCTTGAGTAACTGTTTTTACCCTAAATTTTAATTTTTAATCAAATGCTATTGTTTGTTTTATAAATGTTTGTTTATTCTTTTATTGATTTCATGTTTTAATTTTCTATTTTTTTGTAATCATGTTAAGCAACTTAAATTGCCTTGTGTTGAAAGTGTGCTTTACAAATAAAACTGCCTTGCCTTGCCTGAGGAGCAGTTTTTAGTTTCAGACGGGCATGTAAATACAAAAAGTCTAATATAAAAACAAATAGTACCACAACTTATATAAACGTAATAATGAGACTATATATACATATATATCCGAGTCCTGATCGGGAGGTAACATCCGATTCCGATCGAGTCTGAAACAATGTCAAAGGGCCCGATTTACCATCACGTGATCGGATCTGGATATCCCTAATTTTAATTGCTCTTTTTTTGCTGCTTTTATTATTCCCTGAAACGTTTAAAGCACCTTCATCTACCTTATTGTCAGGTTTCGGCTCAAGGAGGACCCAGATGCGGAGCGGCGTTTGTGGCTCTTACGGCCCATGTTTATTAAATGTCCAGAAAGACGAGAAGCACAGAGAACTAGGGGAGGTAACGACGACAACGACCCGACGAGGACAGACAGACACAGAAGGGCATATATACTGTGGGAAGAGGTAATCACAAAACAGGGAACACCTGGGAGCAGAGGAGGGAAACACAGGGAGGACAAAAGAACAGGTGAAACAAACTAGGACTAATAAACTAAAACAGACTGGGAGGAAACAGGGAGGAAAAAACAACACAGACAGGGACGGATCATGACAATACCCCCCCCTCAAGGTGCGCCACCTGGCGCACCAAGTAGGAAACTCAAGCCAGGGCGGGAGGAGGGGGTCCAGGACGGAGGGACAAAACCACAGTCCCCAGAAGACCCATGACGTGGCGGCCGGCGGCGAGGGATCAGCAGGCGAGGAGGCCGGCAACGAGGAAACAGCAGACGAGGAGGCCGGCGACGAGGAACCAACAGACGAGGAGGCCGGCGACGAGGAACCAACAGACGAGGAGGCCGGCGACGAGGAACCAACAGACGAGGAGGCCGGCGACGAGGAACCAACAGACGAGGAGGCCGGCGACGAGGAACCAACAGACGAGGAGGCCGGCGACCGGCGACGAGGAACCAACAGACGAGGAGGCCGGCGACGAGGAACCAACAGACGAGGAGGCCGGCGAAAAACAGACGAGGGAGGCCGGCGACGAGGAAACAGCAGACGAGGAGGCCGGCGACGAGGAAACAGCAGACGAGGAGGCCGGCGACGAGGAAACAGCAGACGAGGAGGCCGGCGACGAGGAAACAGCAGACGAGGAGGCCGGCGACGAGGAAACAGCAGACGAGGAGGCCGACGACGAGGGACCGTCAGACGAGGAGGCCGACGACGAGGAACCTTGAGCCTTGGGGGCCGGCGGCGTGGAACCTTGAGCCTTGGGGGCCGGCGGCGTGGAACCTTGAGCCTTGGGGGCCGGCGGCGTGGAACCTTGAGCCTTGGGGGCCGGCGGCGTGGAACCTTGAGCCTTGGGGGCCGGCGGCGTGGAACCTTGAGCCTTGGGGGCCGGCGGCGTGGAACCTTGAGCCTTGGGGGCCGGCGGCGTGGAACCTTGAGCCTTGGGGGCCGGCGGCGTGGAACCTTGAGCCTTGGGGGCCGGCGGCGTGGAACCTTGAGCCTTGGGGGCCGGCGGCGTGGAACCTTGAGCCTTGGGGGCCGGCGGCGTGGAACCTTGAGCCTTGGGGGCCGGCGGCGTGGAACCTTGAGCCTTGGAGGCCGGCGGCGTGGAACCTTGAGCCTTGGTGGACGGCGGCGTGTTTGCCTGAACACCCTCGGCAGAGTCAGGAACCGGAGGCGTGTTCGCCTGAACACCCTCGGCAGAGTCAGGAACCGGAGGCGTGTTCGCCTGAACACCCTCGGACGAGGCAGGAACCGGAGGCGTGTTCTCCTGAACACCCTCGGCGGAGTCGGGAACCGGAGGCGTGTTCTCCTGAACACCCTCGGACGAGGCAGGAACCGGAGGCGTGTTCTCCTGAACACCCCTCTGCAGAGGCAGGCCGGAGGCGTGTTCTCCTGAACACCCTCGGACGAGGCAGGAACCGGAGGCGTGTTCTCCTGAACACCCTCGGCGGAGTCGGAAACCGGAGGAGTGTTCTCCTGAACACCCTCGGAAGAAGCAGGAACCGGAGGCGTGCTCTCCTGAACACCCTCGGAAGAGGCAGGAACCGGAGGCGTGTTCTCCTGAACACCCTCGGAAGAGGCAGGAACCGGAGGCGTGTTCCCCTGAACACCCTCGGAAGAGGCAGGAACCGGAGGCGTGTTCCCCTGAACATCCTCGGAAGAGGCAGGAACCGGAGGCGTGTTCTCCTGAACACCCTCGGCGGAGTCGGAAACCGGAGGCGGGTTCGCCTGAACACCCATCGAAGAGTCAGGGAACCAGAGAGCGTGTTTCTCCTGAACACCCTCGGCGGAGTCGGAAACCGGAGGCGTGTTCTCCTGAACACCCTCGGAAGAGGCAGGAACCGGAGGCGTGTTCCCCTGAACACCCTCGGAAGAGGCAGGAACCGGAGGCGTGTTCCCCTGAACACCCTCGGTGGAATCAGGAACCGGAAGAGTGTTCGCCTGAACACCCTCGGTGGAATCAGGAACCGGAGGAGTGTTCGCCTGAACACCCTCGGTGGAATCAGGAACCGGAGGAGTGTTCGCCTGAACACCCTCAGAAGGGTCAGGAACCGGAGGCGTGTTCGCCTGAACACCCTCGGGAGAGTCAGGAACCGGAGGCGTGTTCGCCTGAACACCCTCGGAAGAGTCAGGAACCAGAGGCGTGTTCTCCTGAACACCCTCGGCGGAATCGGGAACCAGAGGCGTGTTCCCCTGAACACCCTCGGCGGAATCAGGAACCAGAGGCGTGCTCTCCTGAACACCCTCGGCGGAATCAGGAACCAGAGGCGTGCTCTCCAGAACACCCTCGGAGGAATCAGGAACCCGAGGCGTGTTCTCCAGGACACCCTCGGAGGAATCAGGAACCCGAGGCGTGCTCCCCAGAACACCCTCGGAGGAATCAGGAACCCGAGGCGTGCTCTCCAGAACACCCTCGGAGGAATCAGGAACCCGAGGCGTGTTCTCCAGAACACCCTCGGAGGAATCAGGAACCCGAGGCGTGTTCTCCAGAACACCCTCGGAGGAATCAGGAACCCGAGGCGTGCTCCCCTGAACACCCTCGGAGGAATCAGGAACCCGAGGCGTGCTCTCCTGAACACCCTCGGAGGAATCAGGAACCCGAGGCGTGTTCTCCAGAACACCCTCGGAGGAATCAGGAACCCGAGGCGTGCTCTCCTGAACACCCTCGGAGGAATCAGGAACCCGAGGCGTGCTCTCCAGAACACCCTCGGAGGAATCTCGGAACCGAGGCGTGTTCTCCAGAACACCCTCGGAGGAATCAGGAACCCGAGGCGTGCTCTCCAGAACACCCCCGGAGGAATCAGGAACCCGAGGCGTGTTCCCCAGAACACCCTCGGAGGAATCAGGAACCCGAGGCGTGTTCCCCAGAACACCCTCGGAGGAATCAGGAACCCGAGGCGTGCTCTCAACACTCGGTGGAATCAGGAAACCGAGGCTGTTCTCCAGAACACCCTCCGAGTAATCAGGACCCCGAGCGTGTTCTCCCAGAACACCCTCAGAGGATATCAGGAACCCGTGGCGTGTTCTCCAGAACACCCTCGGAGTAATCAGGAACCCGAGGCGTGTTCTCCAGAACACCCTCGGAGGAATCAGGAACCCGAGGCGTGTTCTCCAGAACACCCTCGGAGGAATCTCGGAGCCGAGGCGCATCCGTCCGGACGCCCTCGGAGGGAACTCGGAACCGAGGCACATCCGTCTGGACGCCCTCGGAGGGAACTCGGAACCGAGGCGCATCCGTCTGGACGCCCTCGGAGGGAACTCGGAACCGAGGTTCCAGGTGAGCCTCTGAAGAGCGCTCAAAAACAGTCTCCACAGGGGACCTGGGCTCAACATTCCCTAAGGAACTCTTCCCTCTGTTCCACCGACCCTGGGTCAACTCGGCTCCACCCGAAGGAAACGCCGGCGCCTGGCTGTGCTGGAGAGGATGAGGAGGCAGACCCGAAACCGGCCGTGGGCGGCAGGAGGAAGCGGCGGTCGAATCACCGAAGCTGGAGGCAGCACCAATCGGGACAGGAGGAGCCGGGGCGCTGCAACTCCGAGAAGGAAGCGAGAAACCTCCTGGAGCCGATGGAGCGGCTCGGCGACGCCTCCCTCCTCGTCGCCGGGAAGCAGGAAGAGGGCCAGTCCCAGAGGGATCACAGATGGGTGGCAGATCGGCGGAAGGAGCCAGGGAGATCAACCGGTCAACCCAGGAGGCAGAAAGCCGCGGCGAGGGCGGCGCACCCCGGGCACCGCCGCAAAAGTCCAGCTCGTCGTCCTGGGAGTCGGAGAAGAACTCCGGGAAGCCGTCATCGTCCTCCTCTGAATCGTCATACATAGACGCAAGGAGGAACGACGGGGAAACATCAGCTACGTTCCCAGGAGGACGCTCAGAAGCGCGGCGATGACTCGAGGCCCGAGGAGCGGAGAGGCCGCCATCCTCACGACGGCGGGGCCCAACACCGGGCGGACAGCGAGCCAGCCGCGATCCACAGAAAGGTGAGTCTGAATAGAGTCCTTGACTCACGCTCCAATCTATCAGTCTCCTCCATTCACTATCAGTGTGGCGATACTCCGCTGGGTCCAGTGGCAGGTCGGGTCGTACTGTCAGGTTTCGGCTCAAGGAGGACCCAGATGCGGAGCGGCGTTTGTGGCTCTTACGGCCCATGTTTATTAAATGTCCAGAAAGACGAGAAGGCACAGAGAACTCAAGGGGAGTAACGACGACAACGCCCGACTAGGACAGACAGACACAGAGTTTGGTGGCAAATATACTGTGGTGAAGGGGTAATCACAAAACAGGGAACACCTGGGAGCAGAGGAGGGAAACACAGGGAGGACAAAAGAACAGGTGAAACAAACTAGGACTAATAAACTCAAACAGACTGGGAGGAAACAGGGAGGAAAAAACAACACAGACAGGGACGGATCATGACACTTATTGCTGACATCGTGTTTTACGGATACATTTTCCTTGTCTTGTCTGTATGCTTAAGACCAGCCAACAGTTAAAATTAGCGCTTAGCAAGTGAACTTAATCAGCCGCTCCTGGCTGCTTGTTTTTGTTCAGCAGGAAAAATGCTACGGTATGATTTTAGTAACATTATTGTCGATTATATCTTTGACTGGAAGGCCAGAACTTCATGGAATAGAGAATGAGACAAGAGACGAGTGGGTTGGGGGAATGGAATGAACTAGTTATCGTCCATTTATTGTTATCGAGGGGAACTGCTCAATATATCACGGTATTGATTTGAGTTATTTGAGGACATATTGCCCAGTCCTACTAACAGGGTATAAGCCAGTTAGATATAAACAATATCTGTTTTTGAATTACATAGATATTTTTCAAAATCTCAAGACTATGTCAAGCAATAGGTGGCAATTTTCCACCAATATGCGCATCATTTAACAGACATATTGGAGCTTATAGAACAAGTGGTATATGAAATGACTTACGGGTTTGACACATTGCTTGGCTCCACTCTGCTAGCGGGTATCGCTATTAAAACTGACCAGCGCAGCAGGAGCAGCATAAGTAACTTTCATGAAAAAAGTTTACAAATCTACAGCAGGAGTATTTGCCAGAAGATTTGCCACAGAAACGATCAGCACTGCCAGACTGACTAGAGTAAACATTAGCATCGCGTTCTCTTAATGTAAATAATTGAAGGACCAGAAAAATCTTAAGAAACACGTAGCATGCTTTCTGCTCGACAGTTAACAAGTTTCACAGCAATGTTTTTTTGTTTTTTTTGTTTTTCTTTTTTCAAACTAGCACCAGTCACGGTGAAACTGAACTGAAATGTGTCTCTTTTTCCATTGAGGTCATTTCGTCTAACATTACAGTTTATTCATTTACAAAAATATCTGAATAATATCCCTAACCTACATGATGCTGAAAACCTTTGCCTTTCACAATTTTTTTGTTGTTTCACACATTTACCTCTTCACTCAATACCTGTGATGAAACAGAGTCTGATGTGCTTCTCATTTTGCTGCATATATTTCTCTGGAGGTTGAACTATCTGCCTTGTCATAGTAGAATTACACTATTGTGATTTTTGGCCTGTATGGCCATGGCCATGGTCACTCGAACACAAAAATACTGTTTGCAATGATTTAGGTATGTACTGCCCCCTCTCGTCAGGAATCTACACAGTGTCACTTTAAGGTAATCACCTGAGTAACAACCTTCTTTAGTCACAGCAACCTCAGTTGTGTGGTTCATAGATTGTGGTAACAACATCTGACTGTAACAGGCAACATTATTTTCTATGCACTGGGCCCAATTTATACACTGGAAGTTGTAAATACCTATTTGGAAACTAATATGAGTTGCACAGTGTAAACATTACATAACAAACATTAGCTAGTGGTTAAAGTTAGGTTTAAATTAGCAGTTTGCTATCCTGAATGCTAGTTATTGTGGCATGATGAGAAATGTTTGTGCTATTTGGAATGAAATCCTTTCTATTTATGGTCATTATTCCCTCGTGGTGAACACCTTGGTCCTTGGAACACAGGAAACCAGTGTAAACTGTACGGTCTACACCATGGACATTCCCCATTAAGTGAGGGCCTGTGGATCTCACACACAGGGGCTATGGCTGCCTGACTGGGAGCTGTAACCACAGTAATGGTAGGGGCTCAACTTCCGGTTATTTTGCAGAATCGCTCTATACCAAAAGAAGATACAGTTAGTTCTTAATACCTTTATCCACATATGTGGATACTATAAGTAACAGATTGTTTCTACAAAAGAAGCCAAACTCTAAGCATTTTTCAACAGGGTCTAATGATGCTGTCTGGAGAGAGGATTTTTTTTCTCTTTCAAGTTTTTATTGCTGTAACAAGACATTAGCATTAATGTTTTCTGATAATGGTGCAGAAGTCAAATGTCAATGGTGGAGCCCAGCTCGGTCTAATGACTGAGACATGGGATCACTTTAATGAATGCAAACCAATTAACTCTGACCTGCTGATCTTTGGCTTGTCCCAGGTGAGCATGCAGACATGAGGTGGATGATAAATGGAAGCCAGAAGATTCATTTCAAAATGACAAAGCAGCACAAAATGAGAGTCTGATCTAATATCTGATCCTATAAATCCTGGCTACCCTTGGAACCAGAGTATGGAAAACAATTAGGAATTATGCACTATATAAATAAACAAGATACAGTAAATACCTGCATGTAATATAGATGGCTAGAATAAATATGAAATTACATTTATTCATTGATGTTAAGAGTTATTTTCAGAAATCCCAGTTTATTATGTATTTGGTACATTGCAACCAAGAGATTGTTATCAAGAAAAATGTATAAATATCAATTATACTTTGTTAAACAGTTAACTGTTCCAAATTTCTGAGAATAATTAGGTTTTATCAGGATATTTAAGACAAAATGGTAATCATAGAACATAGATTCCATTTTGTGAATAAACAAAAAGGTCAGTTGAATTGAAGTAATTTTATGTGAGTACCAAAGTCAGATGGCTGGGAGTCCTATGTTTTGTTTTAGTGGCATGTTGGAACGTAGAACTTTAGTTCTCCACATATAGTCCTACACAGAAAATATTGGGAACGAATGCATGCGCCATTACGAACCTAATTCATTCTTAATAAACAAACAAACACTGTTTGCATCATGGGAGAAGAAGTGGCGATGGTTGAGAAATATTAATTCCTCCGAGGTCACCTGGACAACAGAGTGGACTAAAGACTCAATAGTGAAGCTGACTACAAGAAGCGACAGAGCGGACTATGATTCTTGAGGAAGCTTAGGTCCTTCAAGGCTGGTAGTAAGATGCTGCAGATCTTATGGAGTCTGTTATGGAGAGTGTAATCTCTTTAAAAATCATCTGCTGGGGGCACACACGTGTCTGGCTAACACATTCTCACTCCCAACTCGTCATACAGTGCTTAGCATAAACGAGTACATCCCACTGCGTTTGTCAGAAAACCTTTAGCTTCCTTTCAAAATCAACATTTTGTATGATATACTATACAAAAAAATACTACAATTACAGTCCTAGGAGAAAAGCCACACTTAAGACTACAAACTTCTAATTAACAGGCAACAACAGATGAGTCTAATGATTTATTTAAGAGGTGTCCAGCAGACAGGTGACAAAGAAATCCCCTTCCTATTTCATGCTGTCAGTAATGGCTCCCCATGGAAGAGAAATCTGAGAAAGGAAATAATTTCTTTACACAAAAAAGGTGAGGGCTACAAGAAGATCAGCAAAGCTTAACATATCAGTCAAAATACTGTAGCAAAAGTGATCAAAAAATTTGAGAAAGATGGAAGTGCAACCATCTTACAAGGCCGTCCAGGCCGTCCACCGAAGTTAACATCTTGACAGGAGCGTCTTCTGATTAGAAGGGTTGAACAAAATCTCCATGCAAGTTCACTGCAGTTAGCTAAAGCAGTAGAAAGCCAAACTGGAGTGACCGTTTTCCGGGACACCCTACGGCGCACACTGCAGAGGAATGGCATGCTGGGTATCATCCATGAAGGAAGCCTCTCCTAAAGCCCAGAAAGCACCCCTAGAATCTGCTAGGGCCCATGCTGAAAAAATGAAGACTACTGGGACTCTATACTCTGGAGTGATGAGACAAAGATCACTGTTTTTGGAACTAATGGCTCTAAAAATGGTAGGGTGTAGTAAAGGTGAGAATTTCAAAGAAAAATGCATGCTGCCTACAGTGAAACATGGTGGTGGCAGTGTCATTATGTGGGGCTGCATGAGTGCTGCTGCATTTCATTGATGGTATCATGAACTCAACAATGTACTGCTCCATACCGAAGGAGAAGATGCTGCCATCACTTTTCCATTACGACAATGATCCAAAAACACACATCTAAAGCTACTGTTGCATTTCTGAAGCAGAACAGGGTGAAGGTGATTGAATGGACAAGTTTGTCTCTTGATCTGAACCCAATCCAACACCTATGGCGAATTCTGGAGCCACAAGTTGAGAATCCCTCTCCATCCAGCATCCAGGCTTTAAAATAGGTTATTCTTGTAGAATGGAAAAAGATAGATGTTGCCTAGATTGCCTAGAAGACTTGGTGCTGTCCTTGAAAATCACGGTGCTCATACAAAATACTAGATGTAGTGGTATTTGTTATAGGGTGTATTCATTTTTGCTTCAACCAATTTGAGTAAAACTGAAGATTTTGTGATCTAAGTTAGATTATTAACTTTAATTTCATGTTATGGAGTTAAATAAGTGTTCAATAAAACTCGGCTTGTGCAAAGTATGGAAATTGTTCTTTTGTTCATTAAGCTACTGATTAAATTCATACTTTTTAAAGGGGTTGTACTCATTTATGCAGAGCACTTTATATGGACGCACGGTCAGGCTCCCTCCGCGTCACATAATGAGGCATGGGGTACCCCCCTCGCCTCATTTTTTGACGCGCTGGGTGCTCCCGTTGAATGTTATAGAGATCCCTAGACATCGGTAACTGACGACATGGGGAGGACAAGGAATCCCTTTACTTGCTTTCCTGTTTAAAATAATTTATTTTTGTCCTCCTGTGACCTTAAGGGTAGAACATAAAACTTGTGGGTTGGTTAAAATTGTTTAGATAACTCGACGTACGGTATGCTATTCTGACAAAGTATGTTGGATCAACCGGCTCTGAAACAAAATAAACTTTAGATGTTTACAATAAAGGACCAAGCTGTCTTTGAACACTTGGGTTTCCTCTGCCACTGTGATGCACAGTATCGGTTTTATAGAAAATTTAACATTTTCTGGGGAAGGTGTCAACTGTTTGGGACGGATGGACTTCACCTTAATAGACTGGGCACCCACATGCTGGCAGTGAGCCAGTGCTGTTGTGCCGAATATCAGGTCGTAGGCACGAGACTGCAGTTGTTAACTTGGCTGTCTCTGACTACTACTTTGTGTTTTTTAACATCACAGTTTTATACAGTGAGAGACTTCTTTGAGAACTATCAGGAAGCATCATCTAACCCCTCAAGTTGCTGCAGGTTTTCTTGAGGTTTTTCCTAAGATACCTCCTGTTACTTTATCTACCCCTGTGATTTTTTTTCGTTAATGATTTTAACAGTGGCTTCAATCCGCTTTTGACCTGCTGGCTCCACTATAAATTAAACTGAGATTCTTGACAAAGTTTTCGCCTCAGTGAGGCACACCACATGCGTTTGGATCCTATTCCTACTACTTTTTTTTAAGCAATTCGATTTATCTTTTAGAGATGAGATTTTAACCAAGATGAATTGCTCCCTTCATACAGGGCACAAGTGTGTGTGTGCATGGGAGTTGGGTTGGGGGAGGGGGGTATAATTGTGATCATGCTTTTAATTCTGTGGGGGAGGGATGGGTATGTCATTTATCTGGAGTCATTTTAATCTGTAAAGCACTTTGAGATGCATTTTTTTAATGAAAAGCATTTTATAAATAAAGTTTGATTTGATTTGATTACTGGTGACAACAGTGGAACAAATCCCATCTTGAAAACATACTGGATCTCAAAGAAACACAGCTGAAGACGTATTTTCAATATTTTATTAAATATAGTAATTATACAAATATACAATTATGCCTTTAGTAAGAGCATATATCCCTGTAGAAGAAAAGAAAGCAGAGTTGAGGACAGCTATACTAGATCAATCTGATAAATGTATAATTATATACATCACTAAATATTGTCAGTATATCTTGTATTCATTTTAGATATAAGACTGTGACCTCTGAAGGAATAAGAGTTGATATTAGGAAGACGATGGTTTAAATTCAAAACTACATTTTCGTTATCTACATTTGTACTTTATGAGCAGACAAACAAATCCACTGTGTGTGGACAGATGTGAAGCGTAATGCAGAAGCACAACATCTTAGAAAGCTGCTCATCTTTATCGCTGTAGAAGGCTGGTTTTACCCCTGAGCAAACATCCGTACTGGATGCCTGCACACTGGATGTGTGAATCAGGGGTAAGAAAAGTTGGACCATGTAGAGCCGTGGAGCTGGACGCTGCAACTGTCACCCTCTCAACTGGACCAGGATGTTCCTCTCGTTTACAGCGCACCTCCAGCGGTTCCTTTTGCTCCCTCAGAGGGCAGCAAGACGGGTCAGAGAACATTTCCCTCCATTCACTGCTGTAAAAGATCTTTTATGTCAAACTATTCCTCAGTTTAGATCAAAGTAGCATTAGCTTCTAAAACTCAGTGGTACAACTTTTTAGTTTTGTGTTTACAGCCGATGTGAAACTAGGATTAGGGAAACAATAGGATGTATTATGGATGCTGAACTAGTCTTTTTGCTGGACTGGTAATTAATAAATGCCCGTTTTGGGGTTATTTGATCATGATGATGTGATACAGTGCAATGAAAACTATTTGATGATTTATCAACTGACACAAGGTTAGTTTATTGTTTTGTTGTTTTGGCTAGCGAGGTGTAAAACCGTCAGTACACTTCTTCTTATGCAGCTCATAAAGATTTGTTATTTAGGACAGTGACATTACGTCGCAATCCTAGAGTGAGAGAGTCAGAGGGAAAATATCTGCAAAATTAGTGTATCTTTAAAGGAGTCATAACCTATTACTACATTGGATAACTATGCTCTGTTATAGTCTTTTAGGCTATTCAAAAAAATTTGAGTGAACATTTTTTTTTTGCTTTTCCTTTTTTTATAAACACAGTATTGTCTCATGAGATTATGTGCGATATTTTGCATCTACTGAATGGTCGTTATGATAACTCAAATGAGGGGTGCAGTAATTGGTAGCAGGAATGAGGGGGTTGACACCGTAGGCTCCGCTTCAGCATCTCACTCCAAAATAACAACATGGCTCAAGTTATGACCGAACCCGACCTGCCCGCAACCTACGGATTTCATTGCATTCAATATATATTTCCCACTTCAGCTTTCTCTGTTTTCTGCAATTTTTGACCTCTACATGTTGGAAAATACCCCAACAAGGCACCCACCGTCCCCTATAGCACCCGCTTCCTTCCTTATAGCCCCATTAGCAGTTAGCTGTTGTTTTTTATACACAGTGGAGTAATAAGACCACATCTTACTGTTTGAATTGCAGGCAAGTCCTGATTGTTGGAATTCCAAACAGAGCTTTGATGCCATCTTCACCTGATATTGCCCCAAATTAGTAAAGCATTCTGTCTTTAAATGTTTAGTACAGACACCTAGACCGGTGGGGAGGATCATTAAAAATTAATTTAATGCACGTGTCCCTGGTAGCTTGGACAGGTGTTGGGTGTCAACAACAGAACAATTCTCATGTGCACCTTGTTGCTTCATTTTCCACGCTTGAGTCTGTACTCCTAATCTGAATTCACTAATAGTGGCCCCGGTGCTCGAATGGATACAAGGGGGAGGGGGGTGGCGGGAGCTTGCAGCAGTATTGGTCTTCGGTGTTCATATATGATATATCTTGCCGATTTGACGTCAAGACAGGAAAGAAACTGAGATCTTGTGTATGAGTGCATGTGGGATGGTTAAGGAAGCCAAGGGTAAACAAATGTTCCATTTATAAGAAATCAGCTTCCCAGCTAGTGTAAAATCGTTGGGAAACCATAATATACATGCTTTCACGTGGAACAGTGAAAATGTCAGATTTTGATACCTTCAAGTACTGGTGAATTAAAAAGTATTAAACATAATATATGAGGTCAAACGGAAGGACTGTTTTGGCTGGATAACACTGGACCCAAATCCCAGAAAGCAATGTGTTTGTTCCTGATCCTTTTTCTTTTAACACATACACAACGTAGGAGTCTAAAAGAAGCAGTCCAGGAGTACTGGTTAGGCAAGGCAAGGCAATTTTATTTTATATGGCACACTTTCAACAATATGGCAAGTCAAGGTGCTTCACATGATTTGGGGAGAACAATAAAATACAACACTATAGATACAAAACATATAACACATAAAAAAATCTGACATTCCAGCTCTTATTAATCACTTACTCAAAGGCAGCTATTAACAGATGCGTTTTTAGTTTTTGAATTAAAGCAACATTGAAAAATGTCAGGAAGTTTGTTCCAGATAAGAGAAGCACAACAACTTAAACCTCCTTCTCCATGTTTGGTTCTGATTCTAGGGATGAATAGTAGAATAGAGTTGGTATAGTGATAACAAATCTTCAACAAACTTTGGTGCTAAGCCATTCAATGATTTAGAAACCAGTAGGAGTATTTTGAGGTCCATTCCCTGAGCAACAGGGAGTCAGTGGAAGGACTTTAGAACTGGGGTGATGTGTTTTACGCTTTTGGTCTTTTGGTGGGGATGCGAGCAGCAGCATACTGGATCAGCTACAACTGTCTGACTTTTTAGGTACACCTGTGAGGACGTTGTTGCGGTAATCAATCTGTCTAAAGATGAAAGAGATAAATATAAATTAAAAAAAAAAGATGAATAGAAAAGGCCCCAGGATGGAGTGCTGCGGGACCCACCACACATTATTTCTGTCTGTTCTGATTAAAAGTTTCCTATTGACTCAAAGAGGTAAGACTCAAACCAACTAACTGCTTCTACATCATGATCATCAGAGTCAAATGTTGCACTGAAGTCCAACAGAACCAGCACTGTGGTTCTCCCACAGTCTGTATTTATGCAGATGGCATTAAAAAAAGTTGACAAAGGTAGTCTTGGTTTTTCAGTTATGAAGCTATTTAACTTTTAAAATACAGCCTTTTCAATAATCTTACCAATGAATGGAAAAATAGAGATTGGCCTGTAGTTCAGCAATAACATGTTCTTCTTTAGTAGTGGTTGATAACTGCTGTTTGTAAAAGCCGGGGAAGAAGTCTGACAATGTTAACTATTTGAATCAGATCAGACCCGATGAAAGAGAAAAAACTGTAGGTAAGATATCAATTATTAGGGTATATTAGGGTTATGGTTAATGTGAAGAACACATTAAAATTCATAGTAAATACCTGTGTTGTGTGTGTGTGTGTGTGTGTGTGTGGGGGGGTCTGTGTGTATTTAGTAACTTGGATAAATGACGAAAGTGCTGACAGTACAGTGACTTGAAATAAGCACCCTACCCTCATTGTCTCTCCATCTTCATGTGCTCTAAAGGCACATCACTGTCCACCCACAGCTTCAGATTCCCCTTGTTACTCCGTGCTGCCAGGACACCCCCATCACAATCTGGTGAAGCTGACCAAGTGGGACACGGTTGCTTGTTTGGCCAGCAGATTCTCTTTCTTGTCTTTGGGTTGTGGGAGGCATCTTTTTTTCTGTGTAATTTGGTGTAGGAGGCTTTTTTTTCCCTCTATTGATGCTGACCATCAAAGGAATTTTTGCAGCATGGTGCTGACTAAACCTGACAATACCAAGCTGTATTTCTATATTTCAGATGTGAATTTGATTGCATTTGTCTTTTGGGGAAAACAAATTACTAATATAGGGGGAGGTTTTGTTACACTCAACAAAAATATAAACGCAACACCTTTGTTTCTGCTCCCATTTTTCATGAGATGGACTTAAACATCTATAACTCATTCCAGATACACAATATTACCATTTCTCTAAAACATTGTTCTTAAATCAGTCTAAATGTGTGATAGTGAGCACTTCTGCTTTGCTGAGATAATCCATCCCACCTCACAGGTGTGCCACATCAAGATGCTGATCTGACATCATGATTAGTGCACAGGTGTACCTTATACTGCCCGCAATAAAAGGCCACCCTGGAATGTGCAGTTTTGTCTCACAGCAAAATGCCACAGATGCCACAAGCATTGAGGGAGCGTGCAATTGGCATGCTGACAGCAGGAATGTCAACCAGATCTGCTGCTCGTGCATTGAATGTTCATTTCTCCACCAGAAAATTTAACCTGCCTCAGGAACTGCTGACCATATTCTACACAGCAATAGTCCAGTCTGTCCTGACCTCATCCATCTCTGTCTGGTTCGGATCCGCCACCAGGCAAGACAGAAACAGACTGCAGAGAACAGTCAGGTCCTCAGAGAGGATCATAGGTTCTGATCTTCCCTCCATTGAGGACCTATTCCGGGCCAGGGTCAGGAAGCGGGCCAGAAAAATCACCACTGACCCCTCACACCCTGGCCACAATCTGTTTAGGCTCCTCCCCTCAGGCCGGCGTTACAGAGCGCTGTACGCCAAAACCACCCGACACAAGAACAGTTTTTTCCCCCAGGCTGTCGCTCTGATGAACTCTGAATAGTCACAGAGTGTGAGTCCATTCACATGAACAATAAACTAAAACTCTGCACTGCTGTATATACTTACTGTACAATAACCCTGGTTTGGTGTATATATTATCCTTTATTATTTATTTGTATTTATTTTTTTTCCGTTTTTTCATTTTACTTATTTAAGTTCTGTACTGGAGAGAAAAGTTGCCGGGGTCAAATTCCTTGTATGTGTCATACTTGGCCATTAAAGCTGATTCTGATTCTGATTCTGATAAGCCGTCTCCAAAGGCGTTTCAGAGAATATGGCAGTACATCCAACCGGCCTCACAACCGCAGACCACGTGTAACCACACCAGCCCAGGACCTCCACATCCAGCAGGTTCACCTCCAAGATCGTCTGAGACCAGCCACTCAGACAGCTGCTGAAACAATTGGTTTGAATCTGGAATGAATTTTAGATCTTTAAGTCCATCTCATGAAAAATGGGAGCAGAAACAAAGGTGTTGAGTTTATATTTTTGTTGAGTGTAAAAATGATTGATTGCCTTAATGAAGAGGTTGTACTTAAAACATTTTATCAAAATGTTATCATTATAAGTAGTAGCAGTAGGAGTTATTATTTTATATATTACATTACATTAAGATTTCTTATCGTAAAACACTTAAAAACACAGACAAAACAACAACTTACATTTGGATAAAACTCCAAACATGGTCTCTTGGTATCCTTTTGTGGCTCACTACTTTTTTTTGTTTCAGGGAAAATATACTGACATTCTTAACATTTCTCATTTCCCAAAAATTATGATGTAATTTGTTAATAAGTGAATATTGAATGTAGGCGGTTCTCAGTTTCAGTTTCCTGTTATGTGTGTAGTTGGTACCAAAAGACCTAATTATTTCTAGGAAACTGCTGCAATGACTAGGACTTTTATTTTCCACCATGAGTCTCATGGATTTAGATATGGATTATAAGTGTAATGTCACCATTATAATATGTTTTCAAACAATTTGCTAAGTATATTCGTCCTAATCCACTGGATACATTTTCAGTAAAAATAGTAAAAGCAAATTTCATTAGAAATTTGCTGTGGTGTTGCTATGAATCAGGGAAATCAGATTTTATTTTTGGGTGATAATAAACAGTACAATTTTAGAGTATGTGGTCCCTCAGGATGTTAAATAATGTTATGGAATGTTCCACTTAGTTGCTGTATTGTTGTTCTGTAGTCGTCCATTTTCTACTTGTATACAGTTTTTTCTATGTACAACCAACAACATCAACAATGGCATTAGGTGGAAGCTGGCACTGGTGCATCTTTATAACCACATCCAACATTTCTTTGCATCATTCTCTAATTTTCACTATAGTCCATCAAAGTATAAAAAAAAATAAAAAAAACTTGAGCTCAAAATAAGGTTCTAAAACTATTAACAAAATGATATCAATAATAATTTATCATTAAACATTTCATGAAATAGCATGGCTACGTTTACTTCCAAAGCAACAACTGCACAGATCAGGTGTGGAAAAATGTTAAATTTTAAGGTGATTATATAACATCTCTGTAATCTTTTCACAAGAAAGAGAGAGAACACCATCTAAAAAATAAAATATCAAAATTAAATCTGACTAAGTCATATGATTTTGGAGCTGTTGAAAATTCAAGAAATTTCCGTCATAACATTCGATCTTGTCTCTGTAGTCTAATAGAAAAATCCTGGAGTGATATGAAGTGAAAGATGCTGATTTTATTTTATCGTTTGTCACTAAGCGACCTGCTGTGATCAGCAGCAACACAGTGAAATAATCAGAAATGCATAATCAGTGTCACAACTTGATGAAATGTTGAAAGCTGTTTCCTATATTATTTTATTATTATTAATTATCTTTTCTTTATTTCCCAATCTGAGATGTATTTGTAAATATACGAGCACGTGACAAATTGAATTTCCCCTTTTTGGGGATAAATAAAGTATCTATCTATCTACATTTGGTTCCTATTTTCACCATCAATTATGACATTACATTATGAACAATTGTTAGAATAGAGAATAATCTAATCTCAGAAGGACATTTTTCTACATACAAAAAAAACTTGTTGGGTAGACATAATAAAATTATATATACCATGGTTTGGGTGAATTCTCGATTCTGATTGGCTGGAGGGTGTACATTAAAAAATAATAATGTACACCTAGGACAGGCGTCCCGTCAAATTGCTTGTTGACAGTTCTAAATTATTGCGCTGGCTCAAATGGTAACGGAGACTCAAAGTTATTTCACAGTTGACTCATTGCTGTGGCCACGTTGCTTGGTAACACCTGTATCAAGAAATATTAAATAGTGCACTCGACTTATAAAAAACCCTCATGATTTTAACTGTAAAACACATTAAAGTATTATTAATTGATTCAATATTTCTTTCTTTCGTAAATGACCTTGGTATAAGCGGGATAATGCGCTTTGAGGTGTACATTATCAGAAATGAATGGACTTCTTGGAAGCAACGCCTCCACATCGTCCGTTTTTTCTGATAATGGACACCTCATCGGGCATTATGCCTTATTTAAACATGTTGGGTCACCTAATACATTATACATAAGGCACAAAAATTAACAGCAGGGGATAGACTCAAACTCACAAAAGGGCCTCCGTTTTCTGAGCACCTACACTAAACACTTTGCTACACAATAACTCAGCAAATTTGTATATAATAACACATATGACTTCATTAACAGTGTTAACTTAATTGCTATTTTTGAGCCTTATAGCAAACCGAATGTATTAAGTTGACCCAACATATTTAGCCTACATTTAGTTCACTCAACAGAATTCATTGTTGCTAAATGGACCCAAATCAGTTGGGTGGAAATGATTTACATAATTTGAATATGTTCACCCAACAAGAGTGTAGTGAACTCTATGGGTTATTTTACCAGCAACGTTTAGAGACTTAATCACAGTGGTACATCATTTGTTTTAACTTACCTTAGCAGTATTAAACAGAGTGTTCAAATCAATGCGATTCTAAAGTATGTCAACAGTCTACAGTCTTACCAGAGACTGATGTTTGATTTGAGCTGTACAGTGGTGCAGTTGGTAGTACTGTTGCCATGCCGATTTATTCATATAGCCCATTTAAAAACAGCATGAGGGCTGACCAAAGTAGTGTACAAAAGTCAGACAGGAGTGACAAACAAATAAAACATGCATTAAAACAAAAGGAATCAATACAATCAACAAAGATGAAACAATAAGCTCAAAGGAATGCAGCAAATAGGTCCTGGGTTTAAATCCCAGCCTGAGATCTTGCCACAGACTTGTAAGCATCCATATTTTTCCTCCAAATGTAAAGATGGCCATTATGACCTAACACATTAGGTTTACTTTTATCTGACAACCACATACTGTAAGCTCTTTGTCCCTGAGTGCATTCACAAACTCTAACCTTTCTTTCCCTGTTGCTTTTGGAACAATGACCCCTTTGCTCATTATGTACATGCATTTTTTATATTGCTATTTTATTGATCTGCTGTATTTGTTTTATTCCCTGTTTCCTTGTTTAAGCACTTTGGTCAACTGTATGGTTGTGTAAAAAAACGCTATAAAAATGAGTACGGTATTGTGTGGTATGGCATACTGACTGTGGATATAAACATGACTTATTCAAAGATACTCAATTGCATCAAAATCAATTCAAACTGACGTATTTTTCTAACAATGAGCTGCAGCAGGAAGCTTAGAATCCTGAATAGAGGTCCAGAGTAGAGCTTCTAGGGCGAACACAAAAGTGTAGTTAGGAGGTACTTTGACTTATGACACAGATGGACAAGAAAAGCTGCAGAAGGATGCTAGATGCTAGCTGTGCTAACGAGAGAAACTACTGTGTTGGAGATCAACCTTAAAGGGTCAGTAAAACTCCTGAATCTGCTGCAGTGAAGTAGTAAATCTTCTGGATGACATGAGCTAACATTATCAGTTTAATTATTAGATACTTACTGCCATGCTCTCCCTCTGTGGGTAAATTTAGTAAAATGTATTATTATTAACATGATTGAATTTTGACAACCCTAAAGGCTTTACATTTCCATGCTGCTAGTAATAAAATTTAAAAAAGTATAACTGTTTGAACAGATGAACGTGGATACTTCAGGTATATGAAAATTGGACCAAAGGGTGACACCAGACATTTGGAGGTCCATAGTTCTCTTCTTGATATCTGGGCTGATTTCTTTGCTATATGATTATGGCACAAATCATAATGAATTCTATGGAAAAGATCTCTCTCATTAGTCCAACACTTAACAAATATAAATACTGTAACTGAATCATAAGAGGAGAAGTTCAGTAGTGATCAGTATAAAATAAATGTTGTCTTTATCTAGTTTCAACTTTAAACTTAGAACTAAATGCAGGAGTTTCATACAATGTTTAAGAGTTGTGCATGTAAAATAAATTAATTTTCGAAAGTTTTTTTTGAGAAACAGCCTTTTTTCCCTGAGCTCCCTATTAAAACCGACTGAATTTGTTTTGCTACATGAAGTTTTTCCTCAGATCCCTAATTTTATTTCTCACAGGGGCCAAAGCAAAAAAAGATGAAACAAATGTGTAGAAGTGTAAAAGGAAATGAAGTTCGCACAGATTTGGGGTTTAATCTCTAAGTGAGTTTTAGTGTGAAGCAGAGAAGCACCGAGGAATTGTGGACGTGATACAGCAGCAACATAACTGTGGAGCTTGAGGGGAGTCACTGCTGCTATTCTCGGGTTTACTCTGGAGCTGATGCTGAAATCAGTGCTGATGGAGTGGCCAGCGTGATGTGGGCGTACACAGCTTTTGGCCATCAGACCCCAAAGGCCTCACCACTGAAAACTTCATCTTCTTTGTCTTTTCCCCCTCCCCCTCCCAGTTTTTGGATTTCACTAGTTTCTTTCTTATCTTGTCTTCCAGGAAGAATATGAAGCCAACCCTCTCACTTCTTTAACTCTTTAATCTGCATGTATTTTCATCTCCTCACATCCCTCTTTCACTATTCCTTACCCTGCTCTTATTCCCTTTTTCCACTTTTTCTGCAAGTTTCCTGTTTGAGTGACCTGTTTCTTCTTCCTCACCCCTGTGTTTCTTCTCGCTTTCCTCTTTTTGCCCACAAGAGCCCATCTTTTTCCTCTCCTCCTCTCATCTGGCATGGCTATCATTGTGCTCTCAATTCTTTGCCACAGTGTGCAAACATTTTTGCGTCTGTGGGCGGGACAAAAGAAAAACAGACTGCATTATCTGAGGACGTCCCCGCAGTGAAACTGTTTCCTCGTCTGAGTTTGTGGAGGCGGATGAGGAACATTCCTGAAAATGCGAAACATTCAGATGAAGCGTTTTAATGCCGAGTGTTTTCAAATGCCTTCTGTGTTCAGAAGAAAACTTAGACGCTTTTGTGGTGACTAAGCCTTTGTTGCTGGACCTCCTCATACAATCAGTATCTTATGTTTATGCTGAGCAGCCTCACTGTGCAGACACTGTTATCAATGACCCACTGTTTACAGGGTCCATCATATGATTCTTTCTGTTGATCGCTCATATGCATAAATTGAAAGTCAGACAATAGTTAAGTGGCACAATATCATTTTAAGCCTTTTCTGGAAACCAGTGGTGTTGGTTTCACCCCCAGGCCTTCAGTGACATCCTACATAGTCCAACCTAAAATAATACAGCTTATAATACCATCTGGGGCCTGGTTTAGAAAGCTTGGTTAACTTACCTTGTGGTGAACTCTGAACTCAGGGTTACTCAACCCAAAAACTTGTTTTCATTTGGTAAACACAGCCATATTTTCACATGACACACACACACCATTCATTGAATAAACACAACTCAGCTTTTAACTGAACACTACCAAGCATTGAAAGAAAACACTGAAGAGCAAAATAGAAAACACAATAATAATTAATCATTAATCAACATCAATTACAATGGCCACTTCTCTCAAAGAAAAACATTACAGTTTTTTTGATTGCTGAAACGCAAAAAGCTCAAATTAGGTACAATTTTCCCAACCTCTACTTCTGTCCCCATTCGCTTAAATCCATTTATTATTACTTAAGATTTCCTTATCATATTAGAACTCTGACTTTCCTTCTTTACACTCTAATGTCAATTTCACATTACCTCGTTGTCAACACACAGCACACAGTTTTTCAGGTTTACACACACTTCTCACATAAAATCTCAAAGCTTCAATCAACAACACACAAATATTCAAATCTCTGAAGCTTTGGGTCTTGCGAGCAATTTGCAATCAAGGACTGCAGCAGCTTGTTCGACCTGATCATGACATAGATAACCCACAGCAGGTAAACTATGTGATAATTGGGGACAATGTAAGCTTCCATAAGGCTGCCCAGGTGCATGAATGGTTTCAGGACCACCCATAGTTTTCTGGTCTATACCTTCCACCTTATCCCCCTTCCTCATTCCCACTGAGGAGTTCTTCTCACCCTGAGGGTGGAAGGTGTATGAAAGGAACCCACAGAACCAGGTCCCACTGCTACAGGCCATGGAGGAGGCTTGTGGAGATGCGGGCTTTGGTAGTGTTCAACCAAAAGCTACTTGTGTTTATTCAATGAATGGTATGTGTGTGTCATGTTTACCAAATGAAAACACGTGTTCCATTTTGTGAACATGTTACGAGATCTGATGGCAGATTTGTTATGCAAAGGGATGCCAGGGTTTAGCAATTTGTGTGTGATGTTTGGGGTTTTGTGTGTGCAGTTTTGATAAAAACGTACAGTTTTGCAAAACGCGATTTAGCAATCGAAAAAAACTGTAATACAATAAGTGCAATTGCTATATACAGTAATTTGCAATAAAGTGACTGTTTTCAGCAGTCTGCTGCTTTTTCTCTAGTAGCAGTGATGTATCTTTTTTTAGTTGCAATGCAGAACGTTGCACTACACTCTGAATTCGATACATAAAATTGTTTGCAGATTTTCAGCTAGAATACAGCTGGATTTGTTGAAACTGACAGGGCTGAACCAAAAGTCAGAATACGAATACATGTACCCTTACATCCTTAATATTTCCCAATCAGGTGCAACATTTCAAGCTACAAAAAAACATATTTTTTACGAAACCTGATTAATGTAATATGATTTGTGAAAAAGTTAGAGCTCTATTCAGAGCAGCTCTTTTCCACAGAGTGAATCTCAATCTGATGATACCTTTCCCTCTTTTACTGAGCTCAGGTTAACCTGCCTGAATGCAACATAGGACTACGTTCTGTCTAGGCTTGTAAAACACAGAAAATGATTCCTAAACTGTATTACTTCTGACAATGCAGCTGTATTTAACTTTTCTGGAAAGACAATCATGAAATAAAGCTTTGAGATGTTTTTAGTTTGTGTCCTCTCCTTGCTCTGTGTTGTGTAAAAACCTATGGTCCTCTTTACCTTATCAGTTAAATTTAAGCTGCGTCACAGCTAGAAGCTACCAGATACGGGTTGCTCTGTATGGTTTTACGTGAAACTATTCAGACATGTAATGCGGTAGAGCTCAGTTTGAAGTCCCTAAAAATTAACCTACAGCGAGAAGTGCTGGTAGTTTTTTTTTAATGGGGGTCTGAACATAAAATGCAGATATTCCTGAGCGTAAACATAACTGAGTAAAATGAGGTGCCCCTCTCTCTCTGTGCATCATAATCTCAATCGAAAGGGAGGGAGATCAGGTCAAATTTCCTATATAAATCAATTGAGTCATACGTTGACTTTGTACAAAAAAATATTTCAGAGTGTACAATTACAAAATTTCCCTTGCTTTATTAACAGAAAAAAGCATAGCCATAGATGCTAACTTTTCTTACAGTATTTCTGATTTGCTAAAACAAATTTTTTGAATGTTCCTCTCACTTTCTCAAAACCTTAAACAAAAATCACCAAACTTAAGCTAGACTGTCAAAACCTTTGACTTGTCTTGGTATATCAAACAATTGATTCAGAACTATTTTATCTTTACCCAAAACCAAACACTGTTTTCAGATAACACACACATCCAGCTAATGCATAAACACTGCACAGCAGTCATTACACAATACAGAGATAAATGCAAAACACTGCACTCAGGGCAGAGCAAGGGAAAAAATTTATTTATTATGAAGTATTTGCAAAATCTTGCACACATATAAATGTAGTCACAAACAAAAAATGCAGCAGATCGTTAGCAAGCAATGTCTTGGAATCATTCTGTCTCAGCATCATGCCTCTGGGCATGGTCAGGGCACAGGACCTCATCAACGTCCAGGCAATCCTGTCCCTTGCTAAACAACGGGGAAAGAATCCTTTAGCATGCCGAATCCAACCTTGAATCGCTTCCACTCCGATGTCGTCACGTGCTGCATCCATTGACTCAATGATATTTTCCTGTGCATAAGGATTCCTGTCAAAGACCTTCAACCTCCATGCAGAAAAAAAATTATTCAATGGGATTAAGGAAGGGAGAGTATGGTGGGAGGCACACATTTATAAAACGTGGGTTATTTTCAAACCACTCACTGATTCTAGGACCACGGTGAAAGTTCACATTGTCACAGATTACCACATACATGGGATGCTCTGCCTGCTCATCACCTCTCTCTTCACGTCTCAGTAATGCTTCCTGTAGAGCATACAGAAACGTTACAAGATGGGCAGTGTTGTAAAGCCCTAAAAGTCACATGGCGGTGAATAACACCGTAGCTGCTGATGGCTGCATATATGGTCACGTTGCCACCACGCTGCCCTGGCAGCTCTACAACGGCACGTTGACCAATAATGTTGCGGCCTCTCCTTCTCCTCTTGGTGAGATTGAAGCCAGCTTCATCCAAGAAGATGCACTCATGAGGCCTCTCCATGGAATCCAGTTGAAACATTCTCTATAGAAAAGAACAAAAATGTATTTTTGAAGTAACGTCATTTACATAGCATTCCAGGCTTCATGCCTCTATATACATGTGCTGCATTACATTCAACACAGTAAAGATGTACAGTAACTCTATAGTGCTGTCTAATCTCTGGACATGATTATGTACTTGTACATATTGATATCGTAGCTCTTTTACCCTTTCAGAATTTCTCTCAAATGGAACTCTGTAGGCTTGTGTGAGACTTATCAGGTTGTGTTTCAGGAGACGGTCAATTGTGGAGAGACTCACACTGTTGATTCCTTCAAAGTTCACGTTGTCTTCCTCAACTCGCTGCTGTTTTTCACGTAGACGAATTAGATTATTTTGAAGGACCATATTAACAATAATGGTCTCTTGCTGTTGTGAGAACATACCCTTCCTTCCACCGGCATGTGGCAGTCTTTATATTCTAGCAAATAAAACCTCTTGTTAGAATTCTACAGACAGGTCTAATGCATTGAAATGTCACCAAATATGTACAATACATAAAATACTTTTATTTTTAGTATTACTATTAGTTTTACTGTAATACTGCTAGAAAAGGGACAATTTTTAGAGATATATTACAGTAATTTACTGAGACGTTCCACAACTGTACATACTGTACTGTAAGTTTGAGGGACCACAAATGATGGTAAACTTACCTGTTCTCTTCTCTGAATGTCCCGACAATGGAGGCCACAGAGAACCTGCTTTATTTGGTAGAACACGTAGTCCTGCTTCCCTCATACTCATTGCATGAACCAGAACATGGTGTATGATTGTTGCTCTAATTACAGTTTTTCTCAGTTGCTAAAACACTAAAATCTATTGTCTGAAGAAAGTTCTCAGTTGCATGAACTCATTAAGCCAACTGTTCAGTCTGCTGTCAATACCTTAAACCATTTCACATGGTTTAGCGATACTCTAAACACATTATCATTGTTAAAACACATTCTGCGCTCTAAAACACATGTCATCCATACTGGTAAACACAAGTGGCAACAACTACACGTAACACATTAGACAAATGTCATTGATTGAACACAATCAGTCAAAATCGATTTCACTTGCTTCAAATGATGTGACAACCAATATAAGCCAGTTCAGAGATCAAACAGGTTGCTGAAGGTGGGAAAAAAGTGCGAGGTGGGGAACAAGTAGAAAGAGGAGGAGGGTAGCCAAAAACAATATTGATCACATTGATCACATGTTTCATTCTTTGATTTTTGTCACTTTCATTGTATATTCTGTAATACAGTGCATTGTAGGCTGTATATGGTACAGTAAAGAAATTGTATGGCCCTGAACATTGTGCTTTCCATCTGTTTTCAGTACTGACTGCTGAATAGATTTTGATTGGTTACAGGTTGATATCAAAGAACAAGAATTACATTATCGCAGAGATAACGTTTTTGAGACGGAGGGTACAGCACTGTAAAAATAAGGTTAGAAGGAGGAAGACCAAAATAAAATGCAAATAGCAAAACTGTGAATTCTGATCCATTTTGAGCATTTTGTATAATGTCAAACGTGGAATTTGTTTTGAGATTAGAAATGTACTTCTCCCTGAGAACGGTTTTGAACAATGTGTTTTCTATTTTTGGTGTATTGTTTACTGACTGCTTGATAGGATATGTCATTTTGAGCAATTTCTTTATTATTTGAGAGCAGTGTTTGATTTTGGGCACACGTAAAACTGTTTTGAGGCGAAAGTTTGATTTTGCAAGAGAAGTCAGAGGTTTTGTGAATCGTGCTTGAAGCTGAGGTTTTGTGTTTAAGGGTTTGAGAAAATAGAGCAAGGTTTCAGGAATTGTGCTTTAGCAATTGAGAAAAACTGTAAATTGGAAATGATGGCCCTTCCTCCTCCCCCTCCTCCTCCTCCTCGCCCACTTCCACTTCCTCCTTCTCTCCTGCCCTCCATTGTGGAAATCACACATGCCATTTGGATTTGACATGGCTTTATATCCTGATTATTGATTAGGTGCAACACATTACTGATTTGACACAGGTGTGTTAAATTTTGAGTGCTTTTACTGTGTTACTGATGACAACAGTGTGTTGCTTGTGTTTCACTTTTGGGGCCGTGTTGTGCCAATCTGAGTTGAAGTGCACCACAATGCTGCATGTGCCTTGTCAATGACAATGTGTTTACAGTTTTGCACAAAGACTGATTCCGATTTGCTAGTTGTTTCCAGCCACACGAAAAGTGTTTAAAGTTCTGCAAACTGTGTGATTCAATCAATAAAATGGTTTGTACACTTGAAACTTTGGTTTTGCAAATGGATTTTAGTGTTTTAGCAATTCAGAAATACTGTAAAGTATAAAAGCAAAGTGTGTACATAAAGTGACAGTGTGTAGTTTTTGCAGTAAATCTTTGAAAATTGCCATTAAAATATTATGTAATAATAATTATGTAAAGCACATTAATAGCAAAAATATTGGCGATATTGTAAATCATGACTTTAAAAATCAGTTTAAAAACACATAGGTGCGGGTCCTCTTTTCAGGGGAAAGCCATAGTAGATGACGTCTTTACTTCTACAAGAGCCCGGATGGACAAAGCGCACGGAACACGCCCGCTATTAAAACATTGATTTCCCCTCAAAATGCAAAAAAGTTTCTCCATAAATACATTTTTACCTCTTTGCTAGTTCCAAGCGATGAAAGAGAGACTGATGTGCTCGTCATGTTGCTGCAAATAGATCATTCTCAGGGAATTGAGCGTTTGAAAACAGCACTAGTTGGACCTCCGTTGTTGAGTTTCTTACTCGAAGACACAGATACCGCATGCTTGTGATAATTTAGGTATGCACTGCCCCCTACTGGCCGAAAATTACACACTGTGCCTTTAAGTAAAATGTTCAGGAGATCATAAGAATGTTAAAATATACATAAAATAAATATAAATGAAAAATCTAGGGCTGTGAGGCAATTACAATTTTTAATCTATCACAGGGTAGGTGTGAATTAATCATAATGAATTAAAACTCCGAAACATGACTGGAAATTTACAATTTTTAGGGTAAATATTGCTAGTATTTTAAGGAAATACAGGAGAGATGCATGGAACCTTTGTTTTGAACTCCACAATCACATTTACATGTGGCTCTTTTGAACCTATTCATCTTTTAACCTGTTGCTAAGGTAAACTAACTGGTTAACCTTTTCTGAATATAAAGATTGTCATTTCTTATTAATTTTGGGCGACCCTGACCATCCTCTTAATGTGACTACCTTACAACAACAGAGTGTCTTCTGTCAGAGGCTTATATAAATCCTTCATACATATATATATATATATATATATATATATATATATATATATATATATATATATATATATATATATATATATATATATATATATAGGCTTTCCCTCCTTATGGAGGGATTCAGTGATGGTTTTGTGACCAGCTGCAGGTCAGCAGTCTTCCCTATGATTGTGACTCTTACTGAACTAGACTGAGACCATTTAAAGGCTCAGGAGCTCTTTTGAATTCATTAGCTTATTAAGGTGGAACTATGAGCCTAAAATATTGAAACTTTCTTAATATTTAATTTTTTTGAGATTTTGAAATTAGGGTTTTCATAAGCTCTAAGCCATAATCATAAAATATAACAGATAAAGGGCCAGAAATATCTCACTTTGCATATGAGTCTATACCAAGGGTCCCCAACCTTTTTGATACTGAGAGCTACTTAAAGGGTGCTGAGTAATGTGAAGGGCTACCAGTACATTACACAGTTGTATGGTTTTTCTTTAGTTATATAATAATAATAATAATAATAATAAAAATAATAATAATAATAATAATAATAATAATAATAATAATAATAATAATAATAATAATAGGGCTGCATGGTGGTGCACTGTTGCCTTGTCACAAAAAGAAGGTTGTGGGTTCGTATCCCGGCCCAGGGTCTTTCTGCATGAAGTTTGCATGTTCTCCCCGTGCATGCGTGGGTTCCCTCTAGGTACTCCGGCTTCCTCCCACAGTCCTAAAACATGACTGTCAGGTTAATTGATCAATCTAAATTGTCCTTAGGTGTGGGTGCGTGGTTGTTTGTCCTGTGTCCTGTGATGGACTGGTGACCTGTCCAGGGTGTACCCCGCCTCTCGCCCGTTGACAGCTGGAGATAGGCACCAGCACCCCCGCGACCCCTAGAAGACTAAGCAGTTCCGAAAATGGATGGATGCATAGATGGATGTTTATATGCAATTATTAATGATTTAAGAAAGGAAACAGATCATTTCAACATGTAATACTATTTTTATTAATCTCTCAGTGCATTTCATTTTTTTGCTATTTTTAGAACATGTCCAGAGGGCACCAAGTTGGTGACCCCTGGTCTATCCCATGTATTAATTTCCCCTTTTAAGTTGGGTTACTGGAATAAATGAACCTGTGCATGATATTCCAATTTTCAGGCTTATTCAGGAAATCTGATGTTTTTAGGCTTTTGATATCAGTTAAGTTTACACTGTTCTCACTGTAGGAACTGATAGAACAAGAAATGCCCAAGCAACTGTTGCCTTTTTACATCTGTACCTTTGAGTTAGAATTTTTCAGTTAACTTCACAGTTCAGACCCTAATGTCCAACTTTGAAAATGAGACAATTCTCATCTGTCCTAATCTAAAATCCTACATACATACTTTACTAGTTACAGCCAGTAACTGGTTTTCTTTTACCCTAATTCATAAGAAAAATGTGGGTCTTTGTCTAAAACATTTTTAAAGCACTGTGCATTTTTTTAAAAATAGTTAACAACTCCTATTTATCTGACAGTAAACAGTAAACCACTATGCTCCTGCTCCTGGAGATATTAGCCATGTCTTTTGTTCTGCTGTTAGTTACTTTTTCTTTTATCACTACATTGTCACAATCATTTTTGTTCCAACACAATAATTCACCTTTAGGATTTACAAATTTTATTTTATTTAAAAAACCATTCACTTATCTTCTTTTAGAATGTTGAAAGCTTTTCATGTTCCTGAATGGCACTGGTGTTCAAGCTACTAAAAATTCAAAGTAAAATGCAAATGCATGTTTAAAACAGAGGAAATCCTTTCAGAAAGTGTAACAGCATAGGGGGTCACTTTCCCATGTTCAAACAACTAGCACAAAGCAGACACTTTGCAGACATTAAGGTGATAGGAGCCAGATGATGGAAGGTAGGTGTGACGTGTGTGAATGTGTGTTTTAACTTGATATCAGCAATGTCCCTGTAACTTCCTATCTCCAAGATCTGGTGATGGACATAATAATTATGTTCTGTAAAAGGTGGGATGACTTACTCTACAGCAGGTGTGTGCCTCAATTTCATTACTCATCACATTATGGACATTTGTTCAATGTGATTCTAAAGTCTAGAGTCTGCCTCCAGATTGTTTGCATTCACTAGCTAGAAGAATATTTAAATGTGTCTTTCACTCCAACACCAGCTTATCAGTGTGGCCCTATGTCAGCTCTGTCAGCCAGGCTGCCAGATTAATGTGGGTTTGGTCTCAGTCTGTCTGTCGGACTCTGACATTTGTTCATACAGTGATTATACAGGGTAGAGGATCACTTTCTTCTATTGTGTGTGTGTGCGTGTGTGTGTGTGAGAGAGAGAAAGACATTGTCTAGAAAAACTGTATTAAGGAATACTACCTTTATTTACAAGTATATCTAGAAGATTGGGATTTCTTGAAAAATGTTATCTCTCAATTAAGACAGGGGAAACTCATATATTTTATAGATTTATCACACATAGAACAAAAATAATTTAGGAGTTTATTTCTACTGAAAAATTCAACATCTCAGAATATTATAATGTTACATAAGATCAATAAAAACAGACATTTTAAAGAGGAATGGCAGGCTTCTAAATAGTCTGCCCATTTATATTGTGCCAAGGCCTGGTTGGGGCTCATTTTGCCTGAATTACTGCATTAATACAACGTGGCATGGTGGAGATCAGCCCCAGGTTTCTGATAACAGCCTTCAGGCCATCTGTAATGTTGGTTCTGGTGTCTCTCATCTTCTTCTTAACAAAGCTCCATAGATTATCTACAGAGTTCAGGTCAGGTCCGTTTACTGGCCAGTCAAGATCAGAACCACCATGGTCACTGGAGCAGTTTCTGGTACCTTTGGCATGTGTGGGTTGGTCCCAAGTCCTGCTAGAAAAGTAAATCAGGATCTCCATAAAGTTTGTCTATAAGGTATGAAGTGTTGACTGTAGAATACCCAGTGGACCAGAACCAGCAGATGATAGAAACTATCACTGACTGTGGAAACTTCTGACTGGTTTTGAAGCCAAACCCTTCAGACTCTGGGACCTTGATTTCCCATTGAAATCCAATATTTAATCTTAAAAAGAGGAGTTTGGACCCCTGAGGAACAGTCCAGTGGTCTTATTTATAAAGCTTGCTAAATCACAAAACAGCATCCGAAAATAGCGAAAGTCACTTTCCACGCAAAGTTTTTAATTGACAGAAAATACATGACAGAAAAATGTTTGCAACTTTAATCACACCAAGGAACTTGCTTACCCACAATTTAGACGGGGAGGAAACTGGCAGTGCAGGTGGCAAAAGGGCAAAATGGTGAATGGAAAAAAAGTCCTATCAGATCTATGGGCCGAACTGGGCCCGGTGTTAGATCTACCGACCCTCTGGAAACGTACATCCTGACTTTGGCCCCATTCTGGCTGGGGCATGGCAGGGACAGGGGCCCCCACACCCTCCACTGTACCTTCCATTGTCATAATTTTAAGTATACCTTTTTTTGTCATTGAGTATCAACATCCAACATTGCTCTAATTGCTTTATTTTCAAATAATGTGCTGTGATGTCACTTTATCTGACAGGTGGAGGTGAGTTTGTGCCCTGCATCACTGCATTTGGTTCACTGGACTTTATACAAGTTTAATAAAAAAGCTTGTTATAGCAAACTTTTGTTTGCAAGATCGCTGCCCTTTTCCTTCATAAAGATATGGATATCATTTTGCGATTCAAAGACCGTGGAAAGCACCTTCACCACCTGACAGTTTGAGTAAGTACTTTTTTTTTTTGCTGGTTTTAGTAAGGATTTTTAGAAATGAGACCCCAGTTCTCATTTATCCCATTGTTCCCAGGTAAGACACAGCTGATATCTCTGGTTCGGGAGTGACTTGGCATGAGGAATGCAACTTTTCCAGCCCATTTGTTGGTGATGTCTGTGTGTAGAGGCTCATGGTGATCTGCCCCCTGCCTCAGAATACAATCCTATCAATGCTCAGGTCATCTGTACTGCTGATGGACCTTTTGCTATCAAACTTTTTCCTTCCTCTTAACTTTTCATTCTTTTTCTTGGATTCAGCACTCTGTGGCTTCCCCTTCTTGTGACCGATGTTGACTGTCTTTTGGACATCTGTCCAGTCTGTGAGCGGTCTTCCCCCTGACTGTGTCCTACTGACCCAGACTGAGGGACCATTTTGGCTCTGAAAAGGTCTGAAGGTGTTTCAGTTGATTAGCAGATTAGGCTGCAACTCACTGAGTTTCCAGAAACTTTTTCCTTATCTTTTTATCTTTTCCACAATATTCTAAATTTCTGAGACACTGAATTTTGAGTTTTCATAAGCCAAAAACATAAAAAAATTCTGTATGTATTGAATATTTAAAATGTGAGTTTCACATATGAGGGACAATAATACTGAACTTTTTCACAATGTTCTCTTTTTTAGACGTACCTCTTTCCTGATGAAACAGCATTTGCTTGTGGATCTGGGTAAAATATTGTATTATGGAAAAAAAAATCTGCACATGGCCTTCTGGTTGGTCTGCTGTCTGAAAAAAATAACATAGCATTCTACAACAGATTCTAAATGCTAATTTGTAGTAGAACATACATATAGAATAGAGTTTTGTTGCTTTCTAACTCACTGTTGGCCTGGGAATATATAAATCGAGAACAGCTAAGGAATGAGGAGCAAACCTAGAATGACACAGCTGATCACCTTAAGTAAAGCACAGGCCCGGACAGGGGCTGAAACAGAGACGTTTCCACAGTGGAACAGAGCAGTGCACTGTGGTGTGAGATCAGGCAGACCACAGCAGATCTGTATGCAGTGTGGAGCAGAGGTGGATGGTGATGGGGACAATGACTGTACACTTTCAGCTATGACACTTGGCCCTGGAACGTTAAGGGGGTGGCTGCATATTTAGCCAGGTGGGAGGCTCCTCTGTCTACAGACATACAGAGCATGTAGCATCTACATAGATATCAGCTCAACTGGTAGATTATTAAATAATGTCTCAACTTTACAATAAAATGTTTGGATTATAATATTTCAAATCACAAAATTATGACACCACTGTTTATTAGTTAAGACTGAGAGGCTAAGGGATTTGTAGTTCATGTCCATGACCCAAGAGACAGAAACTACAAGCGTTGTGGTGAATCTGATAGACTATCATATGCGCTGACTAGTGGAAATGTGTCATTTTAGGGTTTCATCACAAACAGAGCAAAATATATATTAAAGGTTCTAAAAAATGAAAGAAAGACACAAGTTGGTTTAAACCTCATCCATCCTACTAGGAGAAAACACTATACTCATTGATTAAAGTTAATTGCATCTAGTTCTATTATTTTAGTTATTTTTTTTTTTGGTTTTGTATTTTCAGTTAAGTGTAAAGTTCTGCTTCCAGTGATTTTATATCATGTGTCTCTTTTAGATTTTAGCAACCTTGGGACTGGGATGTGTTCTTACTCTGTTCTATCTTCACCACTATTCTGAGTTTTCTACATGTTCACTTCAGCATGGTAGGTTTACATTTCCTAGTACCACCATTCTGTATATTTAAAAACACAAACTTAATGAAAAACTTTAAAAAAAGTATAAATTCAGCTTGCATAACATGATTTCAGTTATTTCCTTATAAATCATCATGTTTGGTCTAAACTTTGAATATGGATATGATCTGCTGAAGACACAAAGTCATCTCCAAGAAAATCATCAGCCAGTTGTATTCAGTAAAAACATTACCAGGAGAGTTGGATTACCTTAAAGGGATATTCTGGTAAAAATGTGTTTTTTGCCATATTCCTCAAAGTTAGATAAGTGGGGGAAAAAAGCATTTTGGAACCAGCCCAGTAATTTCCTTGATCTGGCAGAAGCATAAACCAGTATAAGTGAATGGGAACTAATAGCATGCTAGTAGTTCCCATTCACTTATTTTAGTTTATGCTAAGCAAGAACAAACTGACTGCTTCCAGATCAGGAGAATGATTGGGCAGGTTTCAAAATGCTTTTGTTTTTGTGAGGGATTGCTGAGAAGTCAAGACACAATCTTCTGTTCTCTAATTCCTACATTAAACATTGTATCGTAATAACTCTTGTTGTAAAGTGCCTTGAGATGACATCTGTTGTGAAACGGCGCTATATAAATAAACTTAATTGAATTTAATAGTTCAGGGCACAGAAGGGGAACTATTTGTAGTTTAAGTCCAATTGTTTAATCCCATTTTTTTCTGTCTGTCGTTCTCTGTTTGGTTTGGTGAAATTGAATATAATTAAAATGAATTAACAATAAATACTACTGAATGTGTTATCATTTTTAAAATGATGGATACATTTATTTATTTTGATCTTGTAATCAAAATGATAGACAACAAAAATCTCTAGCCCAACCGCTGATTGTATATATTTCTGGACTGTGGGAGGAAGGTGGAGTACCCAAAGAAGAGTCCCACATAAAGTAGGGTTAATCTTGTAACCCTTAAACTTAAATGTAATCATTGCAGAACCAGAGCAGTGTGAGCAACCATCTGAAGAGGATTGTTTGCTGTTGCTGCTTGTTAAAACAAAACAATTAAAGTCAGTGGTAAAAATGAAAAGATCTCCTTCAGTCAGGACGAGAAACAGGACAGATCTGACAAATAATAGCGGCCCATACTGTAATAAACTGCTAGATCATTAACAGGCTTCTTGGTCATACTGTTGGTATGTCTGAAGTTTTAGGGAAACACTGGAAGTGAAAAAACATTGCATGACATCACTTCCTTTCTGTTAGTGCTGAATACTGTTCAAAGCATGGGTGTTCTGTCTCTAACTCACTGGGTGCAATGCAGAAACAAGAGACAGTTTTCTGTCTATATACTCACAGGTCAATTCCCCTAGAACCTTCTGGATCTGTGTTTTTGAGCACAGAGAACTCTGATGAGCAGATACATGTTTGAACCTGAGACTTTCCGGCTGTGTTTTACCCACCACACACCCTGTAGCACCTTTACTTTTTAGCAATATGGGAAGGTGAATTAAAACCACAGTAAATCCTTCCTATACAAAAGACAACAACAAAATGTCATAATTTATAACCAAAATTTTGAAATAATCCTATTTAGAAAGATGTCTTTCTCACGGTGTGTCATTGAAGCCACATTCACCCATTCACTCACCGATAGCTAACATGGCTCGATAGGACGATGTACAATTTGTGGGAAGGGGCACATCGACAGACATGTGACTGGAGGAAGCTGGAATCGAACTTACAACCCTCTGATTGCAAGCCAATGAGCCACAGTCGCCCCAATACATCTGTATACATCTTAAATTGTATCCTGGATTTAACAGGGAGTGGAGAGAAGCCAAAACAGGAGAAATGTGATTTCTCTTTTTAATATTCATCAGAACTCTTGCTGCTGCATTTTGGATCAACTGAAGGCTTTTAATTGCATTTTGTAGATTTCCTGACAATAAGGAATTACAGTAATCCAGCCTTGAAGTAACAAATGCATGGACTAGTTTCTCTGCATCACTCCTGGACAGGATGTTTCAAATTTTAGCAATATTCGGGAGGTGGAGGAAATACATTTCGGAAACCTGTTTAATATGGGATTTAAATGTCATGTCTTGGTCAACAATTACACCAAGGTTCCTTTTTAAAAGATTCTGGTCCAAAGACAACAACTTCTTTCTTGTCTGAATTTAAAAGCAGAAAGTTTAGAGTCATCCAGGTTTTTATGTCTTCGAAACATGCCTGTAATCTACCTAACAGACCTAACTACCTAAACATGGATGAATATATTTGTGTATCATCACAATAAATCCATACCATGCTTTCAAGTTCAAGTGAAAAAGAAAACTTTTTCTGTGGCAGATTTTCAGCATTTTAGGTATCTGTACATGGTATCTGTTAACTAGCCAATACCAATACGAGTACATTAGAATGGTATGTCCCGATACCCGATATTGGTGCATCCCAATGTATTTAGAATTAAGCATTTCTATGATGATCTTTCTCCAAATTACACTATCCAAAAGGAATGAACAAATATACAATAATTAAGAAGAAGGTCATGAAGTGTAGTTATGGTATTATTTGGTGAAGGAGTAAACTGCCGTGGATCCATCTGAAATTTATTGCATATAGTTGTATACAGTACATTACACATTAATATGGTTTTTGAACAATTTATTTTATGTCCGGTGATGTTAAATTAAATACATTAAGGAAAAACTGTCCAAAAAAAGGCCTCCTGGTAAATAACTTTATAAAAATAAAGACCACCAAGACCAATATCTTTGAAGTGACCCCCCTCCCCCAGCAAAGCTCCTGTGTGACACAAGGCCCTCCTGTAACATAGTCTTCCAATGTTACAGCTTTTATCTTTTATCCATGACTTTGGTTGCTTTCCTTTCCTTTTCTCCTCATCTTGGATAGATATCAGAGCTTTTCAGCCTGCTTTCATGTTTCTCTCAGCAGTCGATGAAAGCTAACTGTCTGGGAGGCAACAAAGCTCACAGTCATGGTGGAAGGAGAACAGCTATAAAGGATGAATTATGATCTCAACAGCAGCGACTTTCACATTTAGGGGTAACGATCTTCCACCCCAGGGAAAATGGAATTAGTGTCTGTTGCGCTGGTTAGAAATGCTGTTAAAGGTTTCTAGGGAGGGCGCTGAAGAACCTGCTAACTGTAAAAGAAGTTTTGTGTGTGGTGACACTTTCAATCTGTTGCTGAGGGCCTGTCCCAAGTAACTTCAGTGGATGTACGATATGAGATAAACGGAGCGTAAGTTTTACATTTCCAGTCTCTTTGATTACCTTAACTGTGTTCTAGTTTGGATTTTTACATTCCACAAAATATATGACACTTGCACACACGTGTTCTGTAGCCTTAAAAGCTAAAAAACAGCTTATGGTCAAAGAAAAGTTGAACACATCATAGGATATGTAACAGTAAGCATTATTTGATTTCACTGACACGTAGAGCTGTTTTTTTATGCAATTTATTTATGCAACTGTGATATTTCTTTTTAATATTATGTTATATAAGCTGTGATATGTGAATGTAAGTCGTGTGTAGGTAAATGTCTTTGAAAATCAAATGTAGATTTGTTTAGAAGTGTTTGATGTAAAGATTTAATGTGACTTTTTAGTTGTTATGAAATTATAACCCTGTATGTTCCCATCCCATACAATAACATACATAATGTTTTTTTCATTAATATGTACTGTCTCAATTGTGATTATTTTTTTCACAGATTTCAGTAAATAAAAAACCCGAAAAGTATTTAAAATCCTTGTAGAATGAACAGTAACAACTGTTAGGTGTTTAGGTGTTTCTTTATTACGAAATTGAATTTGTTGGTGGGATTCACCATCTGGTTTAATTGACTATTTTCATGTATGTAAACTGGATGAATATTTTTTTAAAGGTGCAATGAGATGAAATCTGTTGTGAACTAGCATGGTATACGTAAATTGAAGTGAACTTTTGGCATCTTAAAACCTACCAACCGCCTGGTTTTATAACAGCCTTTTAGATTCTGTAATTTAATCTCTACTCCAGTGATGAGTAGATGATGGTGTAAAATGGAGTTAACAAAGTTAACCCGCTTCGCACATCCTAATCAGCCCTAAAATCGCCTCACCTGGCACTTATGGCCCCTCACACATTCCCAATCACACCGTGATGCACATATAAACCCCGTCTGGCTCTCATTTCTTGTCTGTCTCGTTCGTTTTTGCCCATCCCTCTAGGTGGCCCGGTCCGGGTCCCGCTGACCCGCCTTCTTCCAGGGTCCCGCTGACCCGCTTTTCTCTCGGGGTCCTGCCGACCCGCCCCTCTTAACCCTCCCCCTTTCTCTTACAGCATCTTCCGTTTGCATCATTCCCGTTCCACGCTCTCTCTCACTCCAGTGCCACTTCTTCTAACATCTCTCTCTTCTAGGTTCTGTCTGGGGGGGTACTGAGCAGGCTCGGAAAGATGAGTTTCCTGAAGACTGCGCCCCCACACTGAGTCTTCCTCCTGGGTCTCCAACGACACCTCCCATAGACTGTCGTTCCTCCATGCCTCCAATAAACTGTTTAAATTCTTAACTTGTAGCATTATTCTTGCTTGCGAATCGTTAACTTAATCTGTGGCATGGTCCAGGGCAGTGAATTACAGTTTTTCTTAGTTGCTAAAACACTCCATTGGCTGAAGAAAGTCCATAACAACAAAATGTCACACACAAATGTCATTGATTTAACACAATTAGTCAAAATCTGTTTCATTTGTTTCAAATGATGTGACAACCAATATAAGCCATTTCAGAAAGCAAACAGGTGGGAATGAGAAAGTGTGAGAAAGGATGGAAGAATTTATGTGAGAGGAGGAGAACGAGTGCGTATGCAAGGTGGGGAACGAGGAGAAAGAGGAGGAGGGCAGCCCAAAACAAGAAAAGTAAGTCCATTGATCATGTTTCATCCTTTGATTTTTGTCCCTTTCATTGTATACTGTAGCACAGTGCATTGTAGGCTGTATATGGTACAGTAAACACATTATATGGCCCTGAACATTGTGCTTTCCATTTGTTTCCACTACTGACTGCTGAATAGATTTCGACTGGTTACAGGTTCATATCAAAGAACAAGAATTACAGTGTCAGAGATAAAGGTTTTGAGATGCAGGGTACAGCACTGTAAAAATAAGGGTACAAGAAGGAGGAAGAACAAAAGAAAATGCAAAGAGCAAAATTTTAATTTCTGATCCATTCTGAGCTTTTTGTTTGACCTAAATATATGAAATTTGTTTTGAGATTAAAAATGTACTTCTACCTGAGAACTATATGTTTTGAGAAATGTGTTTTCTATTTTTGGTGTATTGTTTACTGACTGCTTGACAGTTCATGTAATTTTGAGCAATTTGTTTAATATTTGAGAGAAGTGTTTGATTTTGAGCACAGGTAAAACTGTTTTGAGGCGAAAGTTAGATTTTGCACGAGGAGTCAGATGTTTTGCAAATCGTGCTTGAAGCTGAGGTTTTGTGCTTGATGTTTTGAAAAAATGGAGCAAAGTTTCAGGAATTGTGCTTTAGCAATTGAGAAAAACTGTAAATCACTAAAATTCCTTAGTAAGCCTTTCAGTGTTCTGGAACAGTGTATTTGTGGGGGTAACTGTGGCTGTTTGTTCATCTGCCGATTGAAGATGGGTAAACTTTCATCAAAAACCACATTAGTGTTCTAATTTTGATAGTTCTTCATTCATTGTCTCGGTGCCACTCACTCATTTTAAAAACATATTTATGTGCAAACACACACTCTCGCTGTTGTACTCCCACACAGAGAAAATATGTGGGCTAACAAAAGCAAACTGTATCCACTGTGGGTTTTGCTTTGATGACTGTGACAATTAGACAGACAAGGAAATAACTGCATAATCTCCAGACTTAAACTTGTGGCAACAGTATAACCTCAGTGGGATTATTCAACAGCAGAGATGGGTAGAGCAGGCAAAAATTGTACTCAAGTCAGAATAGACCTACTTCACTTATTTTCTCAAATTAAAGTAAAAAGTAGTTATCCCAGAAATTACTCTAGTACGAGTAAAAAAGTATTAAGTACTGAGTTACTATAAGGTGCAGGTTCAGCAGACAGAAACTAACTAGAGAAAAAAGCTGATGTAAGAACAAGAGCTCTAACTTTCATATAAACCATTGGGCTGTGTCTGGTGCATTTTGGGGTAAATCTGTTTGTTCCTAAGTCTGTGGAATTACTGGCACTAGGCGGAGTTTTCCACATTTTTACTCAAGAGTAGCAGTACTTCATAATAATTTCACTCATGTAAAAGTCAAAATTATGGAATAGTAAAATTTATTTTAAATGAGCTTTTTTTCCCCAAAATGTTACTTAAGTGAGTGACTTTAATATCTTTCTAACTGTACTTACAATTGGATATATTAGAGTAATTAAATATAACCTAATGTTTAAAGGCAACGACTGCCAGTGTCAAAGAAGTCTTGTTATTATTACTGGTATGTTAGGTGTTTTTGTTTTGAATATAAGCTAGTTATTTCCTTTATTCAGTTGAAATGATAATTTTTATTTATTTATCGGTGGTTTTTTAACTTAAGGACGTTAGTTTTTTGATTTTGGCACTTCTTTGTTTCCATTATTTTTTAGGGATGCAATATCAATACCAATACTTCTAACACAAAAAAAAATGCAATAAATTGGAAGGCAGATTTTATTTTCTTCTCTGCTTGTTAAAACAAATGAGGTTGAATTAGATTTAAAAAATCAATTGCAATGGCCACAAAACTAAAATTTCAAGTTAAAATTAACATTTTCTGTGAAATTATTGCAGTTTTTCTATATTTTATGTATCGGCTTCTGGTATCAGTTAACTTTAACTGAGACTGATACGACTACATTAGATGGTTTTGCGGCATCCCTAATTATTTTTGTGTTTTTATCTTTTATTTGTGTTTCTTTACTTTATCAGTCTTTGTTAGTTCCTTATTTCTCATTAGTTTCCTTAGTTGTGTTCTCCTTCCAGTATTTATTCCCTTCTGTTCTGTTCTCTACCTTGTTCACTTCTATTCATAGTCTCACTCCAGCCCCCTCTTAGCTATCTTATCTTTAGTTAATTCCAAGTTAGTTCTTATTTAGGATTTCTTCTCTGTCTTGTTTTCCCTTGTTTGAGTTCTTGTTTCCTTCGGTCTCTCTGCCATTCTGCTCCCCGGCCCAGTTGCTGATTCCAGCTGTGTTTTCCCTCTCACCTGCCGCTAATTAGTCCCTGGTCTTCTTCACTTCATCTCAGTATATTTAACCTCCCTCTTCACTGCAGCACTTCGCTGATCCGTCCGTCTTGCTTCGCCGTCTTCTTTTCATCCATTTTACCGCTGTTTATTTCTATGTATCTAGTCCGTTCTTCTAAGTGCTTAATTTGACTTCATTAAAACAACTCATCTACAGTTCTCTGCATTTAGGTCCTCTTTTTACTACCAGACATGACAGTTACTAAAGTTTCATATTTTTTATTTATTTTACATTAAAGTAATATAGCAACAACACCTTATTCTTATTTAACCAGTGATAACCATCATCATTCACAACAGAGTAGGTGCATTTTAGGGACAGTACAGGGATTTTCCCTGGGTTACATCTAGGTAGGCAAGAAAGTTTCAGTCCATGTTAGCGGATATCATGTATGCAATAAACACTGAGCTAACAACTCACATCATACTCTGAAGAGAGCCGAAGAAGTCATTAGTATCAGGCTGAATATAGATGTGGTAGGCTATTCGCAAACTGCTGCACAGACATTCTGTGGTGCAAAGACCTAAAGCTGGATTTTATTTCTGTCTTCTGACCAACACAGTATTATTGGAATAATCAAGTTCCTGTATATGTCCATCATAATTACTAACAGCAGGTAAAATGGTCATTTTCAGACAAGACATAAAATAAACACATTTATTGCCAATGTATGCATAGGTTAGCACATTAAAATTATGTTGGCAATGCTAAGTCCAACAGCTGAGAAAAAGCACTTTATGAGTATTTGGAAGAAAATCTGCTGGAACCTGACTTCTCTGTGAAATTTGCAAATCTTTGCAGAAATATAAAATCAATAACCCATTACCTAAAAAAAGAAATATAGCCTTCATGTCTTGCATTAGGTAAATTATGTTTAATTCTTCAGATATTTATGAAGATTCTCGATGATCTCTTCCCATTAGCCAAAAAAAAAAAAAAAAACCTCCATAGGAAGGCACCTTAATTAGATCCTAAAAAACAAGAGACCCCTTTCAAGGCTCTACTTGGAGCTACTATCTAATGCAATGTTTCTCAACTATCAGAACTTCTGGGTAGTTTTACCAAACTTTTATATATATATACAGGGTAAATCTCTTGACCCACTCCTCTCATGTCTCCATAGAACCAGGAAAGTAGAACACATCAGCCCAGTTCTAAGGTCCTTCCACTGGCTCCCTGTAGCTCAGAGAATAGACTTCAAAGTGCTTTAATTAGTTTATAAATCACTGAATGGGTTAGCACCAAAGTACATTAACGATCTGCTATCATTATACAAACCATCCAGACCAATCAGGTCCTCCAGCTCTAGTTTACTGATCATCCCTAGAACCAGAACCAAGCATGGAGAAGCAGCTTTCAGTTTCTATGATCCTCATATCTGGAACAAACTACCAGGAGAATGCAAAGCTGCAGAGACACTGAACTATTTTAAGTCTAAAATTAAAGCCCACCTTTTTTAGAATCGCCTATGAGTAACTGATCATATTATTGCTTTTTTATGCTTTTTTTACTTGCTTGTTCTTAATTTTATTGTAATTGTTGTCTTGATTATTATCTTATTGTAATTGCTTTTCTTATATTCTAATCATCAAAGTGATTTATGCTGAGTTCTAATTTTAATCATGAAAAGTACCTTGAATTGCCTTGAGTTGAAAGTGTGCTATACAAATAAAATTGCCTTGCCTTGCCTGCTATACATAATTGGCCCTGTTAGGAATTTGCTAAGACGTCCATATATCATGACCATTTTGGCAGTGATTGATGTCACTTATCAGTGCCAAAAGGAGCCCCCAGCAGCAGAGAAACATTAAGGAAACAAGCAAAAGGCAGGGATGGTTGCTGGGTTTATGGTTGCTATGTTGTTTTAAACGGCTTCACCAGAAAATATATCATTTCTCTCTGAGTTACAGCCAATCAGCAGGCCCTTTCTCAGTACATTACCCCAGGGGTGGCAGTTGGTAGGTTACTAAAAAAGCCCTGAAACAGTTCTGTTAGAACAGCTTGGTGTAATGAAGACATACACAAACCATCAAAGTCCAGGAAAATGATCCTCAAGTTCTGATAGTGGAAACAAGCCTCATGCTCCTCAAGGGCCTGTCGCCTGCATGTTTTACTTGTTTCCTTTATTCTATTCTGCCACCTGATGACTAATTAAGGCTTTTGCTTAACTGCAATAATCTGCATCAGGTGTGTTAGGGAAACATCTAAAGCATGCTGGGCAGTGGGGCTGCTCTAAAGAATGAACTCCTGACTCTGTATTTGAGGAGGAGTCTGCTTGGCCTATGAAGGAAGCTCTTTTTATCCACTTGCATCCTAATTCTTACACTTCTGTACTGATCCATTTCCCCTGAGCATCAGTGGGGATTGGAATGTGGAGACAGCAGGAAAGGTTTACTTTTCCTTTCCAATTTCTCTTATTAGTTGTAACTTCCAATCCTTTTAGGGGCTGCTTTATGCCTAAGCCAGACACTTTTTCTAACCTTAATCCTTATCAGTCTATTCCTAAGCCTAATTCTGACTAAAACTTAATTCACACCATACCTCTAAAACCAACTTGAGCTCAGTGACATTAAATGGTCCTCACTTTGTCAAGTCTGAATTTTAGACAGGACCACACACACACACAGACACACACACACACACACACACACACACCTTTAGTGATGAATACCGCTATTATTGACTGTCCATATTGACAACTGCTGTGAATAATGTGAAAGTTGTGTGTGACTGTGAGACTCTGGAGCCGTTGCCTCATTAGTCATGTCCTATGTTAAATGTACAGACACGTAACTAAAGGTTGGAGAGACTAACTAATTACATCATAGTGGCAATCACTCGCCATCAGGATGTTTAACTAGAGCAGAAACCATTGCAATATTTTATACTTGCGCTGCAGAAGTAACAGCAGAAAGAATAAAGCCAGCAGGTAGTTTGTCCTGAAATATTGAGTTATCGTCAGATTAAGTAGAATCTTAAAAGTAAAAGAAAAAAAAACTGAAAGTGTGCGCAATACTCTATTGACAAAATTACTTTCAAATATGTATTTTTTAAAGGGTTAGTTTAGAGTTTTTGAAGTGAGGTACTGTGAAATTGACATCAGTGATAGTTACCTTAACTAAAGTGTCTTTATTGTGTAAAAAAGGACCCAAATTCAGGAAACTACGTCAGACAAGGAGAATTTTATAAAAGTAAAATGGAGAACATAGAAGGGTCAGACTGAGTATGTGGATAAAGGTTAAGGACGGTGAGTGAAGACGGAGGGTCCAGCAGAGAATAAAGGAAAATTGGAAGCTTAAATATAGTGAGCACGAGTGGAAGTGACAGGAAGAAACCAGAGGACTAATTATCAAGAAGCTGATACAGGTGAGAGGGAGAGAATAGTTAGAGGTAAACAGTACCTGTGCAGGGAAAGCTGTGGTAGGGAGTAAAGGAGGAAAACAAAAGCAGAAGAGAAGGGAAGACTAGACACAAATACAAATTAAATAGAAATGGGGACAATGTAGTTTGTCTGAGTGCGTTGTGTGACATTATTGGCAAGCGAAGGGCTTCTGAGCAAATCTGGCAACCTGAGCACATCTGGTGGTATCTGCATCCACAATAAGGACACAACTCCAGCTCTGGCCCTTAAAGCATCATTATTATTACTAATCATCTCAGAATCTATATATATATATATATATATATATATATATATATATATATATATAAGTTGAAAACACTATTTAACATAAGAGCAGTTAAGAAAGTGACAGTTTTAGATTTGAATTGTTTTAAATGAATCCCAGGTGATTAATTCCACTGACAACATTGTAACAACCATCCAACACACAATATACATGACAGAAATTTGTTCATCAAATCTACTCTGGTATCTGACATCGCTGGTAGAAGTCCATACAGCTCCTGTAAAATAGGAATCCTATAAAGGTGCCTGTATCAAGCCAAAGTCTGTAGTTAAAATGCCATATAGAGAGCTATTCCACTGAGTACACTGACAGGTATTCCAAGTTTATTCATCATGATAAGCAAATATTTGACTTTTCATATATTAGGTGGCTTCAGGTCACCACAAAGCCTTCAAAAAGGTTTGATTTAGATCACAACAAGATTGCGGCTGGTTGTATGATGTGGCTATGCAACACACAAACATAAAAGCAGACAAAACGGAAAGTAGATTCCACCCAAGGTGCCCAGTGTTTTCTGTCTGTCTTTTTTTCTCCACCCACAGAGGGACTTTTTACAGTCAAGTAGAGCAGAGCATTGGTGTTCGAGTGTGGAACAGAGAGAGGGTGTTAGACAGGAGCTCTTCCTAAGGACCTCGCAGGACCACAGCCTTTTTCTTTTCTTAAATACAATCAATTATTTAAACTCAAATTTATTGAAGAATCATGAGCACATTTGCATGTACAATAATTTTATAATATTTGTGAATGAAAATTCACAAAGCAAATGGTGGGTTTCTTCTATAGTCCAGTATGGGATACAGAACGTAAATTTATAAAGAACAGCCATTTTATTTGGATTTAATATTTATTTTGCAGCACCCATGCCTCTAAAATATTAGTTTCCTTTTCCGTGTGATCTATAAATATTTCTGAATGACTATAGTTAACTTCTCAGTGAACTAAATCTAGTCTTTCCTAGAGCATAGTCAAATCAGACTGTCAGAAGTTTCCGAGCCTTTCCGCCTGTCACCCAGAGGAAGAAATTCCACTTCTCTATCCGCCTCATTTGACTGTGGTTCTCTCTCTCTCTCTCTCTCTCTCTCTCTCTCTCTCTCTCTCTCTCTCTCTCTCAGCTCGGTAAAACTCGTCACTTTCCGATGATCAAACTCCGGAACAGAAAGCCAAATATGGAAAAGAGGGTGTGTTCCTTTCAACCGGATTCAACCTTTTATGGGTTCAAAGCCAAACCTCGGTGATGCTTTTTTGATGATTTGTTCATTTAAAGTAGAGCTGGAACAGCTAGAGAACAGAGAACAGGTTAGAGAACAGGTACCAGCTATGTTCTCTGTCTGCTATTAGAACTTAAAGTTCTGTGCAGCATCAGTGTTGCTCCACACTGCGTGGAAAAAAAAGCTAAGAAACTTTCTTATCTCTTCTGTGGGATCGGGCTCTCCACTGAGAAGTGATTCCCTTTGAAATCGTCACGGAGCTCCCCAGCCAATCAGAATCAGCAGCGCGTGCCGTCTTTAGCCCTCCCTGTCCATATTTGGGTAATGACGTAACAGGCACATTCAAAAGGTTCCCCATATATACATACTAGTGTCAGGGCGCCCGCTTCCGTCACCAGAGCCAGTGGTAAAGTTTGTCGCATGAAGCGCAGCAGCGTCCTCACACAGCGGCTGTGACCGACACAGAGAGACATGCAGCGGTGAGACCTCCTTGGCTGGCTTCCACACTCTTATTAGGCACGGGCTTGAAGAAAAAACATAAGAGAAGGAGGAGAGAGTGTGTGTACGGTGTGTGTATGAGAGAGAGAGGTGAGCACACAATGACAGCTAAAACTCTGGAGAAAGTGCCGGTGAATCTCGGAGGGTTCGTGCATCCAGTGGCCGACAGCTTGTACTCTGTGGATGACATCGCGGCCAGTCTGCCGACCTCTGTGGCCATCTTTCCCAACGCCGACCTAGGAGCACATTACGACCAGATTAATGTGGCAGCAGGTACGATAAACAAGTCCGAAAGGACTCTTACCAGCCGTATATGCTTCGTAAAGTTTGAAAGTTTTTTCCGACCTGTTTAAATTGTGAAAAAGATTACATGCAAATGGAATTGTGAGAAGTAGTGTGAGCTGTAGTACGTGTGCGTGTGGAGCCTGCGCTGAGTGAACAGGTGGGTGAATCATGGTTTGTTATTCTCCGCAGACAGCCTGATGGGCGCCGACATGAACGCAGAGAAGCGCTCCGTGGACCTGTCCTCCTACTCCAGCGGCTTCTCCCAACCCACATCCCATCGCAACCAGACCTTCACCTACATGGGGAAGTTCTCCATCGACTCCCAGTATCCAGCGAACTGGAACCCAGAGGGAGTCATTAACATCGTTTCGGGCATATTCAACGTGGCCCAGCCGCCTCCTCCACCACCTCCTCCCTCCTCTTCAGCTTCTTCCTCCCCGGCTTCGTCTGGATCTCCACATCACTTCGCCAGTGGAGCTTTGAGTTGCACCATGGCGGCTCAGAGTCAGGCAGACCTGGATCACCACCATCACCTGTACTCACCCCCGCCCCCTTACTCGTCCTCAGGCTGCGGGGAGGTGTACCAGGACCCCTCGGCGTTTTTGTCCACCTCCTCCTGTCCGATAGCTTCATACCCTCCGCCCTCATACTCCTCACCCAAGCAGCCCAGCACTTCGGACGCACCGGGCCTCTTCCCCATCATCCCTGACTATTCAGGCTTCTTCCAGCCGGCCTGTCAGCGGGACATGCACCCGGCCACCATCCCAGATCGGAAGCCGTTTGTCCCGTGTCATCTTGATACATTCCGAGTTCCTCCTCCCCTGACCCCGCTGAACACTATCAGAAACTTTACCTTGGGCGCTCCGGGTGGCGGCGGCTCAGAAACAGGGCAGCCGAGGCTCTCCTCTGCCTACAGCCCCCAGAACCTGCCCCTCAGGCCGATCCTGCGGCCAAGAAAATACCCGAATAGACCCAGCAAAACGCCCGTCCACGAGCGGCCGTACCCGTGTCCGGCGGAAGGCTGCGACCGACGCTTCTCCCGCTCCGACGAACTCACCAGACACATTCGTATCCATACCGGGCACAAGCCCTTCCAGTGTCGGATCTGCATGCGGAACTTCAGCCGCAGCGACCACCTCACCACGCACATCCGCACGCACACGGGAGAGAAGCCGTTCGCCTGCGACTTCTGTGGCCGCAAGTTCGCTCGGAGCGACGAGAGAAAGAGACACACTAAGATCCACCTGCGGCAGAAAGAGAGGAAAGCGTCCGCGGCGTCTTCGTCTTCCGCCTCTTCTGGAAGCTCCGTGCTGGAGCGTCCATCAGGCGGCATCAGCGCAGCCAGTGGGATCTGTTCCTAGGTTCGCTTTGAAAACTTACTTCCGTTGACAGCATGACTCACACGAACCCCTCACAGAACTCTCAGAGAATCAGTGTGAAAGTGCTGGAAACGAAGCACGGCAGGCTAAACACCTAAATAAGAACTTTTTTTACGCAGTGGTGCACCAAGACGCAAAACCACGCTACAGAACTTACATAGATAATTATACGAATGCACTTTGCCTGCACATCCTACTGAAATATGAATAGATATAAGAATCAATGTTTCCATAAAAGGGATTATTCCCAACAGTTTGAACTGTGACACGGCCTGCGCCTGTACATGTAAAATAACAGCAATAATGGAGACACATTTAAGTTATTGACTTTTAATATGATTGTGGATGAGTGTTTTTCTCCAGTGCCTTGCTCTGTCTTTTGTACACTGACTGATTCAAGGACGCTCCTAATGCAATGTAAATTTGTCCGTTAATATGTACAGTAAGAAGACATTCTATTTTTGTACGCATTTAGTCTTTGTGTCACTGTGTTCTCATTAATTGTTGCTCATGTGTAAAAAGTCTGTTGAGCTGTAAATATGTCTGAGGATAATAGACCCGTTTGTTGTGATGTGTGTTTTAAGACTTATTAAATGAATGAGGATGATAAACACAAAAGCTGCTGTTTATTACTCACGTCGAAGTGCAACACACCGCGCAGGCATGCAGAATAACAACGCCTCATCTGAATTTATACACACTTTTTAATGTTGGAAAGTTTTATTGGGTAAATCCCTCATTGCGTCAACTTTGGCACGTCTGACTCACAGTTTAAACCCACTCACTTTTTATTTTAGTATCACTTCAGGTTATTATCAGACACAGATCTAGTGGGCAGACATGTTACTGTTAGAAAGCCACACAACAAACAGGACAAATCCGCGCTTTGGCACAGAGGAGCAGGAATAAAGACTGGAAAAAAGGATGACATTTCCAAAATTCCAAATATAGACACTAGCTTATATTAAGGTTTCAGCAAACTGCTGGGAGAAAAAATATTTGATCTATAAGGTGCACTTTGTGCATACTTCTAGTCTATATTCATCCATTTTATCTTCTATACTTGTCAACATATTCCAAAGTTTTCATGGCGAGGTTTTCGTTAGCCGACTTGTTGGTCCAGGATGTGGCGCATTCATTTCTGCAGATCCAACAATTATTCAGTTATTAATGGATTCAACAGAATATGACATAAATGGGAAACTATATCTTCTGATATGGAAAAAAAGCCCAAACACCTGACAAAATTTCTTGAGATAGTGGTAAAAACTACAAGCTAAGAATTCTCAAACATAAAAGGTCAAATCAGTAATGTTCTTATGTGGTGAAAATAATGAAAGCATTCTTCTTTCTAAAGGGTTGGTTAACATACAAAAAATATTAAAAATAAAAAATACCTAACACACTTCTCAAGATAAACTTTAACAATGTGAGCTTTTTAGGTATAAAATGAGAAAAGCTTTTATTAAACAATACGCCAGCAATAAATTACTGACTTACAATAGTTAATAATTTTACATTTACAAACTAAAGAATTTATAAAACAATTTATTTCCTGTTGGTTTAACAGCATTGTGCAAATGCACATTCACACACAAACACACACACACACACCTACACACGCATTCACACACACACGCAAACATACACACACACACACACCAACACACACACACCAACATACACACACACACAATGGGAACAAATGTCTTTTGGTATGTTCTTTCTTTCAACTGGGCAGTAGAATAACTGCAGCCCCAATATTCCAGTGTACGTCTGTCGTGATAAATCTAACCAATAAACGTGACCCAGCTCAAAGGACACAGTAAAGAAAAATAAACTAATTTTAAAAAAATGAGGTAAAAACATGCGTGAAAGCTGTAATGCAGATATTTTGTCTCTGTTCAGGTAAAGTAAGCCTATTTGAAGCAATGTCAGACTCAGTCATTTTTCCTGTTCCCTTCCCATCTGACCAGTGACAAGGCAACATGTTGTTATGTTTACAGGTTTGCTCTTTGAGTTTCATTTCATGTTTGGATTTTTCTTTTCATTTCTTTATTTATGTCTCATCATTTTACTGTATTTTTCTATGTTACTTCTTTGGTGCCTTACAATCATTTTTCATTTTAGACTATTGATTTACTTTTTAAAGTTTCTACCTTCCTTTCCTCTGCCTTCTATTCTTTTAGGGTTTTAAAAAACCCCAAAACAAATTTTTAACAAAAAATTTTAAATGTCATCCCAAGTATTTTTGCATGGTGTCTGTTGCGTTGTAGATCAAATTCTCTCACTTGCATAAGATAAAATAGGTTCTCTTGTTTATTTTGATGTGTTGCACGAGCACTAGCGATGAACCTAATAGCAATATTAATAAAAAAACATAGATTTTTAAAGGGGAGGGTTGTAACAGATCTGATAAAATGTTAAACCTTCCCTATATATAGAAACGCTGTACTGGTCTCCTTTTTACTGCATGCTCAGGCAGTGGAAGTGTGAAATAGACATGCGTTTCCCGGCAGAATTTCCCCAGAAGGCAGTAACTTAAGTCATATATGGAACGGCTGTGAGACGGTTCGCCAAAGTCCACTACAGCTGCCAGATGTTGTGAAACTGCAGAAAAGCTAAGAGAATGTTAGATGTTTTGGAGGTAAAGTAAGGACTACGTCTGTAAGGATGCTGAGATTGGAGCCATCGGGCAGGACGCATTGAGGAAGACCAAAACTGAAATGTATGGATGTGAGGAAAGAGGACATGAAGTTGGCTGTTGTGAGGTTAGAGGATAGATAAAACAAGACTTAATGGAACCAGATGATTCTCTGTGACGAGCAGAAAGAAAGAAAAGAAGTATTTATTTCTAATATATTTTATTATGCTTTTATTTATTGATATTACTTTTTGTAGTTTTAAAAGTTTATGGTTCCCTCCTTGTCATTTATCAAAGTGCTTCCACACATTTTTTAGTGTGGATCTTTTTTTTATCCAGAAAAATTTAACTGTTACATCCAAGTAGTGTTACAACTCAGCCCGGTACTGGGGCAGGTTGTGACAACATACCTCACTGTGTTTGACATTAATTCAAGCCGTCTGTGATGGTGTGGTAGAAGTCCAAATGCATCTCATTTATAGCAGACAAACATGGCTGCCACATGTTAAAATTTGAGATCTCTGGCACAAAGAACCGCTAAGTTACATTTGCCTGAACAAAAAGTATTACAACGATCCCTGGTCTCCCCTATTCCATTATTTTTATGTGTTTAGGAGTATCCTTATTCTGCGTTCAGACGGCAGGCTTTGTCAGTGTCAGCGACGTCAAGATTACATGTTAGGTCTATGGTTGAGGCCGTTGGAGGAGTATCACGGTCTCTGCGGCGCTTTGTGAGCTTTGGCTCCGTCAGCTTTTCAAGCTTTTCCTGCTTCAAAGCTCATAAAGCCAGCAACGCAGAAGTTCAGCTAGATGAACTTTTGACAGAGCTGACGGCCCTGAAGAGGCGCGTTAACCAATCAGAGCTTATCATTGTAGTGATGTCACTACACGTATTTTGAATGTAGCGGGGGCAGGAAAAATCTACAATTTAAGTCTAGAAAACGCAGATTTACAAAATCATAAATAACACTTACTGAAGACAGATGGACAGGCGCTCCTAAGGAGGAACAGAGAACCTGTAGTTGGTGTCCTACTGGGCGATTCAAGCTCCGTTGCGGCCCAGGAGGTCGTAAAATTAGTCTCAATACTATCTGCCATAGTTCAGAACGTACAGCAACAAAAGAAGCCCCGCCCACGCGTTGTTTTTTGCTCAGAAGTGACAGGCTTTGCAAGCTTCAACAGAGAAGCGTCAAACTAGATGCTTTGTGAGTTTGCCTGACGCTGACAAAGCCTTTGGTCTGAACGTAGCATAAGACCCATTTTGAGTCCAGAGGAGACATGTCCTGCAAGCTGTGGCTCCAAAGCTTTGGAATGCCCTGCCAACATCTCTGCATGTGGCTGATTCTGTTGAAGACATTTTTTTAGACAAGCTTTTGCTTTTTAGGCAACTGTGGCTCAGTGGTAGAGTAGAGTTGGCTTGCAATTGGAGGGTCGTAGGTTCAATTCCAGCTTCCTCCAATCACATGTCGATGTGCCCCTGGGCAAGGCACTTAACCCCAAAAACATCGTCCTACCGAGCCATGTTGGCTATCGGTGTGTGAATGTGAGTGTGAATGGGTGAATGTGGCTTCAATGTAAAGCGCTCTGAGTGGTCAGTATCACTAGAAAAGCGCTATATAAGTTCAGCCCATTTACTATTTGGTTGATTTGTCTTTGTTAGTATGTTTTGTTTTACCTGTTTGTATTCTTGTAAAGCACTTTGTGATTTTATCTGTGAAAGGTGCTATATAAATACATTTTCTTCTTCTATTGGCAATTGGCAATTGGCAAACATTTGGGGTAAAACCAGGGTCCTCATAAATAAGCTGTACTTGCACACAGATCTGTGTGTATTTTGTGCCTAAGCACAATTTTAGGCGTAGCGTGGTATTTACCATATGGTTTTTGTGTGTAGAAATGTTCCTATACATAAAGAACAGCTCTGACCATGCATATGCACATATTCTAGTGGCAGAACAGGGGAACTGCAACCCTGAAACAGTTTGAAGGAATATTTATGTCATCAGTTTATCACCAGCTGTCTTTTAGCAAAATAACTTAGAAGGTTTTTGACAGATTTGGATTGAATTTTCAGGAAATTTTGGAAATTTTCCACAGAATGAATTATTCAATTATGGGGTGATCATTAACCTTGCAGTGCAAGATGGATTCCCGCAAGATTTGGAGTTTTGCAAACTCAGGACAATCTTTCTTGTACCGCTCCAATCAAAACCGTCCAAACTCCAATGCATATTTCGCCGTCCAATCATTTGTCAGCATTGTGCTTTTTGGCGGGAGTTCATTTGTAGAATAGTATTAAGTGTCCAGTTAAGTGTAACAAACATGGCCGCGGTAAAACATGGATAATATTTCTTCATTAAAAAATTAGCAAAGAGAAAAACTTTTTGCATTTCTTAATGGTAAAGATGTGTTTGCTTTTCTGCCGACTGGATTTGACAGGCACACATGATATACGTCATATGAGTTGTTATTGTGACTGGCTAAAGAAAAATCATGGTCTACTCCTCCTGGGAAAATTCCATATCCATAAATCACGATGGACAAACTCAAAACCAAATATAAACCACTTTTGCCATGAACTTGCAGAATACAGCTTCATGATTAAAGATCTTGAAAATCATAAAGCAGTTAAAACCAATTTTGTTCTTGACAAACTGAAAGTTAACCTACAAATTTGAAGTTAATCTGTACATTTTATCCACTTGTTTGCGTATATAATGTAATGTGCCCTTTGTATTTTTTTCCTCCTAATCTTCATTCAGTTTTTTTATACATAAATATACATTGTAAAATATGTTTACTCCTGGCATTCTCATGTTCTGTTTATACACATGTTCTGCTTATGTCTGTACATATATAACAGCATGCAAAATAAAGAAGTTCAATAAAAAAAAAAGAAAAAGAAAAAAAAGAAAAATCATGGTAGCTTTTTTTTTTTTTAAAGCTTTATTAATAGAGTACAAATCATCAGAACATAAATGGCACCACAAAACCAAGGGACAAATACCATATAATACATTAATGAATAACGCATATAAATCAGTATATAGGTATTCAAAACAAATAAAAGTAAACAAATCATACATAGGAAAAAAAAAGGCAAGACGTATTACAGTTCTCCAAAATAATCTTGAAGGATGTTAGCAGTGTGTATACATTTCTTATATTCAATTTTTTTGATACATTCCAAGTAGTTTTTCAGATCATTCCTAAAAACAGGAAAGAAAGGTCGAGCTTTTGAAAATTTGGATTTATGTATGTGGAATTTTGCAATTAAAATGATCAAATTAATCAAGTGCTGCATTTTTCGGTCTTTATTACTGTAATATAAAAGAATATCTTTGGCTTTCAAAGTAATTGGTTTGTTGGATTGTGAAGTGATGTAAACTTCAATTTGTTTCCAAAAGATCTGTGAAAAATTACATTCAAAGAAGAGGTGTTTAACTGTTTCCGCTTCAGCGTTGCAAAATACACAGTTGACATTAATAGTGACAAATTTTGATAGAAATGTGTTGGTGGGGTAAATGTTGTGTATAATTTTAAATTGGATTTCTTTAATTTTGTTTGAGATAGCAAATTTATGAGGAAGGAGCCATGTTGTTTTCCAATTAATATCAAGGAAATAGGAGGACCATACAAATTTCCCCCTAGGTGTAATTTTCCTCTTCCTAAAAAAATGGTTCCTTATGTGTTTATTGCTACAATGTTGACTCATAATGTTTATACCACTAATAAAAAAAGTAAAGTCAACTTTTTCAGCCTCTTGCCTTCCATAATAACCTTTTATTAACTGGTGAATGCCACTCGGGATAGCATTGATCACAGTTTGAAATATCTTTATAGGTAACAGGGAAGATTTTGGTTCTAAGAAAGTCTTCATAACTAAAAATTTCACCTTCCTCATTTAGTAAATCCTTAAGGTAAATTATTCCTTTGTCAATCCAATGTTCCAAAAATAGTGATTTATTTTTCCTAATTATAAATTCGTTATTCCAAATAATAGTCTTATGTGGAGAGAAGTTGTGGACAAAGCATAATTTTGCTGCTGAAAGAACTTGTTGATGAAATTTGGATAGTTTTAGTGGTAACTTTGAGACATCATAATCACAATTTAAGAGAAAAGGCAATCCTCCAATTTTCCCAAATATATTCTGTGGTATAAAGAACCAAAGGGATTCTGGCTTTTTTAAATATTTTTTTATCCATTTTGCCTTAAAGGTATAGTTCATGTCCATAAAGTCTAACAACTCCATACCACCATCACCTCTTGGGGCTGCTAAGATTTCTTTTTTTAAATAATGGCATCTGTTTTTCCAAACAAAACTAATTAGGGTGTTATTTATTTCCTTGCAAAGGGACTGTTGAACAAAAAGAGAGAGAGTAGGATATACAAATCTAGAGATACCATCTGCTTTGCTCAAAAGAACTCTTCCAAACAGGGACAAATCTCTTTGAAGCCACATATTGAATATACTTTCAGTTTTTTGTATTTTAGGTTTAAAATTTTTTATTTGACGTTCAACAACATCTTTAGAAATATGAATTCCAAGATACTTAACACTTTTTTTAACTGGTATATTACAAATGAGTGTTTCATTTGTGTTGTAAAGACATAGTATTTCACATTTTGTTAAGTTTTAACCCTGATGCAACAGAAAAAGTGTCTATCAACTTAAGTGCTACCTCTATATGTTGTTTATTTTCCAAAAATAAGACTGTATCATCTGCCAATTGAGTTATCCTAATCTCTATCTCGAAGATCTTTAAACCTCTAAAGACATTGCTCTGTCGAATTTGTATTGAGAGTAATTCAACGACATTAAGAAAAAGAAATGGAGAGCAGGGACATCCTTGACGAACTGACCTACAGACTGAAAATCGTTTTGTAGTATTTGGGAATAACATGACACAGCTGCTAATATCTTTGTAGAGCATTCTAATATAAGATACAAAGTTTTCACCAAAACCAAAAGTTTGAAGGGCTTTGAATAAAAATTGATGCTCTACACTGTCAAATGCTTTATAGAAGTCCAAAAATAAAATTAAAGCGTCTGAATCAACATATTCAGAGTAATCTATTAAATCAAGGATAAGTCTAATGTTACAACTTATGTGACGATTGTTCATGAAGCCAGTTTGAGTTTCATTTATGATTTCGCTTAAACCTTTTCTTAGATGCCTGGCGAAAATTAGTGAGAGTATTTTATAGTCAACATTGAGCAACGTTATTGGTCTCCAGTTATCTAAAAGAAGGTGGTCTTTGTCTGGTTTGGGAAGTAAAGTTATTATACCTTGTTTCATGGTTGTGGTCATTTCTCCATTGTTAGTACATTCTTTCAGCATTTCGAAAAGAGGGCTTTCGATTATATCCCAAAAACACTGGTAAAATTCGATAGGGAGACCGTCCATTCCTGGAGATTTACCTTTTTTCATTTTGTTTACAGCTTCAAGAATTTCAGCTTTAAAGATCGGTTTTTCGCAATCCAATTTAAAATCGTCTGATATTTGAGGACTGAATTCTTTTACATTGTTGATGAATTCTTCGCCTTTTATTGAGTTATAATTCGAGCTGTATAGTTTCGAATAAAATTTAAAAGTGAGGTCTGATAAATCAACTGGGTTAGAGATTACATAATTATTTATTTTTAAAGATGTGATATTATTTCTTTTATAATTCCTTTTCTCTAAGGCAAAGAAATAACTTGTATTCCTCTCACCTTCCTCTAACCATTTAGCTCTGGAACGTATAAAGGCACCCTTAGTCATATTGATATATAACTGATCTAAATCGTCTTTCAATTTTACCAGTTTAATTCCTTCCTCTACAGTTAGGGATCTTTTATTTACAAGGATATTTAGTTCCTTCATCATTTCAGATTCCTTAATCTTGCTGCGTTTTTTCATTTCTTTACTGTGTCTAATAGCAGATTCTCTGATTTTAAATTTAAAGAATTCCCATTTTTGTATATTGCTTAATTGTTTCCCATTAAAAATGTCTCCCGCAATTGCTTTGACTGATTTACAGAAAGCTTCATCTTTCAGTAATTTACAATTTAATTTCCAATAACCACGTAATGTTGCCTTTTGTTCTAGAGGATTAACAAAAGAAATTACTATCATTTTGTGATCTGAGAACGGGGCATAACTATGCGATATTTGGGAAACATGTTGCATAGTGTAAGAAGATACTAACCACATGTCTATACGAGATTGTAGAGAACCACTAGCGTTACTCCATGTATACTCTTTTTGACACGGATGCATATATCGCCAGGCATCTACAACATTAAGTTGCTCACCTAAATATGCATTCACTTTAAATCTTGAACTGGAGGGAATTCTTGCTGGTAATCTGTCCATTGAATCGTCAGTTGCATCATTTAGGTCACCACCAATAATTAAATGAGCCTCTTTATATTTTTCTTTAAGCTTCTTAAGTTTTAAAGTCAATTGGACAAACATATTCTTTGCAAGAGCATTGTTATTATGACCATAAATGTTGTTTACCATCAGAATCACATTGTTTACTCTAAGTACCAAAATAATCCATCTACCTTCTTCGGATAAATGAGATTCTATAACATCCCCTTTGAATTTATTAAACAGAATAGCAACTCCAGCTGAGTTGTTAGAACCATGACTTAAATATATTTGGTCACCCCATTGACTTTTCCAAAATTTACTGTCATCTTCACACGAGTGTGTCTCTTGTAAACAAAATAAATCCGCATTAGTCCTCCTACAAAACAGAAAAATTGCCTTTCTTTTGGTTATGTTACGAATACCATTGACATTGAGAGAAAGTACTTTAAGGTTAATGAAATTATTGGTTGCCATAAATAAGGAATAAATAAAATAAAAAATAAAAATTAGCTGGATGCCGGTAAACAGGAAAACAACAACAGGAAACAACAAGAAAGAGCTTAGGAAGGCTCTCTACCTTTAGAAAAAGTTAGAAATTACTCTGAACATTATGGGTATCAAGCATATAAAATTAACCGTTTTGAGGCCCTAACATTTGTCATACTTGACTTTTTTTTGTTCGTTTTTATTTTTTTAAATTTTTTTTTTTTTTTTTTTTCCCTATCATGGTCTGCAAAGACTGGCATCTCACGCAGTGAATTTTACCCCATCGATGAAGACAATCGGCCCTTGCCATCTGGTTTTTTTCCCATCCTTACGTGCCTGTTCAACCAGAGGCCACACTTTATTTCGGGAGTCCTTCTCTGAGCGGGTTAGGTCTTCAGCTATACGCAGGTTCATCTTCTTCAAAATGTCAGCGTTACGTGATTCTCTCCAGATCTTGATCCTGAAGGACAGCAAGTTGAATTGGATGATGACCGGACGCGGTTTGTTGCCATCCCTCGGACGCCCCACTCTGTGTACCATGTCAACCAGGAAACCTAGCTTACTTTTTTCATTCGGTGCAATCTGGCTCAATATTTGGAAGACTTCTTGCTTCACATCTTCGTTTTCTTTTTCTGGGAGGTTAATGAGACGCAGATTCCATCTTCTGCTATATCTTTCCCCTTCTTCGGTTTTTTCTTTCAGTTCATCCACTCTTTTATCCAACGTTGTTACTTTATCCTCCGTTTCTTTAGCTTGAAAGCTAAGGCCTTTCATCACTTCTTTTGCCTCCTTAATGTATGTAGTGTTTTGTTTTAGTTGCTGCTCAAAGACGGAGAAACTTCGCTTTAACTCACATATGGCTTGGAGGATATCGGAGTTAGAAACCATGTCTTTCTCCTTGTCTCCACATAGTTTCTTCGGGTTTGGACTTTTGCTGGGCGTCACGGGAAGAGGAGTGCATAAGCCGGAGAAACCCTCCTCTGCCTCCATGTCCATCACCAAGCTTCCTTTTATGGCCTTTTTTGCGTCTCTTTTCGACATTTGAGTCAATTGAGCAGTGTTAATATTAGCTTCAGAAGTTAGCTTACTGTCGCACGTGTCTGAGAAATAATGTCCAGACGTCAGACTCTCCAACCTGTCCTTTTAAACTTTTCAATCCTTTTGGTTGATGTCAAGCCGTTTAACAAGCCATTCAAACCGTTAGCCTCTTCAATTTTCCATCAGATACTCTTTAATGTTACAGAGCTTAACGCTTACACAACTGCTACAGCCGCCATCTTGCGCGACTCCAAAAATCATGGTAGCTAGTACCAGCCAGGCGCTACCTTGCACGTCCTCGAATCAGCTCAGAGTATTCTACCAGATGTCCCTCCCTCTTTCAGACGGTTTCTGATGCAAAGATTCCAGATTGAAATGGGTAGGCTCGACACTGGGCGGGGCTACACAGAGATCTGGCTGATGCCAGGTAAGGTGATCATGCATGCTCAAGAAATCTTGTAAATTGCAATCTGGGGGTTGGGGGTGTGAAGTGCATTGCAGAGAACTGCCTCTCTGTTTGTTTTTACTTGTCATATCAAGTACTTCAGTTTAAAAGGATGATGTTATGTTACACTTCACTTTCTACTAGACTGTGTTCTTTTTTTAAAACAATTATACACCTGCGCTAATACTCGTGACAAACTGATTTAATTAGTTCATAGAAGTTAAGTATTTCCACGGAAGTGAACAACAGCAAATGAAACGATTCTTTGCTACATTTTTTATGTCTGCAGTAGGAATATAAAGAATTTATATTCCTTGTTGGATGGGGAGGAGACATGAAGCAGAGGAACCGCTGATAACAGCGTGTGTTGTCCATGAAAATATTTTAAAATTATTTTTATCATGACTATTGTCGTGTCCCCCCCCCCCCCCCGTTTCACCTTGATCGCGGTGTCGCTGAAAGTCTTGTCTTTGCTCTATTGGCCATTAAATTAGGGAAGAACACAAGAAGTTAATACATGTGCTAGAGGATGTGTATGACTAAATATGGTTAATTGAGGATTTTTTATGCAAAGCACCAGAGTACTCACAAGTGGGATTTATAAACAGTTGATTTCAGAGGAACATGCGTACGAGTGACAGCACATTTGGTAAATACACATTTTTCTGTGCGTACAAACGTTCTAAATTCCATTATATTTTAACAGACATTTTACAAATGAGGTTCGAGGTCTGATCTGGAGAGACGCATCCACCCTACTTTGGGACCAGTTAATGACTAGTTCTCCTTTAGTAAGTGAAACAGAATCAAAAGTAACCGTATAACCTCATCTGTGTTTGGACTGTTCTGATTCCGTCAAGCTTTCTGAATTATCAAAAATATTAGCCTCATCTAAACTTTACATTTTTGAGCTTGACCCAGTCCCAACCAAATTATTTATAGAAGAGTTCCCTTAGATTACTGCCACTTTTTTTTTTTTTTTAGAAATAATGAAGGTATCCTTAGTAAATAGATACATAAAGCAGGATTTTAAAGTTGCTGTAATGAAATCTTTACTTAAGTAAATCTCTCTCGATCAAGATGACTTAATAAATTATAGACCTACATATAATCTTAAATACTTATCTAAAATCCTAAAGAAAAATAGTTGCTAAGCCAGTCTCTGAGCATTTAAACAGTAACAAACAAAGTTGATTATAATAGTCTCTTAGAAAGCCTTGCAGGGTTCAAGGGAAAAGCACCATATATATATACATACATAAATACATGTAATGACGAAAAATCTGGATATTGTGGTGGTTAATAAAGAGCATAGGAAAGCCGTTGTGGTGGATATGGCAATACCAAGTGATGGTAACATCAAAAAGAAGGAACATGAGAAACTTGAGAAATACCAAGGGCTCAGAAAGGAGCTAGAGAAGGCTTGGAAGGTGAAGGTGACAGTAGTACCCGTGGTAATCAGAGCAGTTGGTGCAGTAACCCCAAACTGGAGGAATGGCTCCAGCAGATCCCTGGAAGAACCTCAGACATCTCAGTCCAGAAAAGTGCAGTACTAGGAACAGCAAAGATACTGTGGAGGACCCTCAAGCTCCCAGGCCTCTTGTAGAGGACCTGAGCTTGGAGTCGATGGGAAAAACCGCCTATAGAGCACGAGAGGGGAATTTTTATGGTAAAATCTACAGACAGCTAATTTTCTGCAGTTACTGCGTGCATTCCTGGGGACGTGCCTGTAATCTACCAGATTGGATTCCTCATGGTCTATGGATATGGTTGTGCCACTACAATCGGCATAACTGTGTTCTAATTATTTTACCAATTGGAAGCATTTCTATAGTAAAAAGAACTCAGCTGTAATTTGAACTGTGGAACACAGTTGGCCGGATCTTTAATAATCGTAAGGCTCTTCATAAAAAACTGTCCTTAAAAAACCTGGATATGACCCCTGGGTTAACCCCAATATTTGGTCATGTAAACGTGTATGGGCATATCCCCATCAAAAGGAACAATTATTTGTACGTTGTGTTTATATTGTGAATGATCTGAATGTTTCAGAAACCAAAATAGTGACCTTAACCCGACCATAACCATTTGGCTGCATATAAACCCAGTCACTGATTTTCAGCCTATTGATTTTATTTTTACTTTGTGCAGCACATTAGCCAGCTTCCATTGTCTATTTAAGCACGCTATAATCAGGTGCAGGTGAGGATGAAATACAAAACCTGTGTGCAGCAAGAACAGTGCCAATGCATGACCTCAGGAAAAGGAGGACAAACCATCCAGGGCTGGACATAGATGGTGGGTAAGTGGAAAGGATCAGTAGCTTCGGCCTTTTGGTGGTCCACACCTTAGATGATCTCAACAGCTAATGAAGCAGACACTATTTTTTCTCAGAGATTCCTCATAGTGGGGTTTGCCCAAGGAGCTGCTGACCACATTTACTTTCTACTCAGGGTGGTACTCTAACTCAATGTTGCTTTCCCCTGGTCCTCAGGTCTCACTGGTCTGTCTTTGGCTTGCATCTCTGCTCCAGCACATGTTGTTCCAATGATAGCATTAGCTCCTGCATGCCATCAAGTGCTACAGAAGCCAGTAAATCGCCCAGTCACTAGACATCAGGTGTGTGACAGAAGGGAAACACCTAAAGCATGGGGGATAGTGGCTCCCGAGGACCAGGTTTAAGAAACTGTTAACTGCTCTGCAGTGCAGAAGAGCCTGCAGAGTCATCAAAACAGCAGAGTAGGTCGTTGGATCCCCTTTGGCCAGGACTGTACCAACCAGCTCAGGAGCAGCTTCTTACCTCGTGCTGTAGATACTCTGTTAATGCAGTGCAGGAGACAGCCATGCAGAAGGCCCTAAGATAACTGATAAGGACTTTAACAACTGGATACTACGGAGCCCGTCATGGGTCAGGTGCAGAAATAATGTTGAGAGGTAAGAATCCGTATCCTCGGATTATTAAACTGTGGCCTCGGATTTGTGCACTCTGCTGGACTTTTCACAGAGCTTTAAACTGAATAAAGACCATTATTCCTTGAACTTGCAAATAAGACGACTAAGCTATACTTAAACTTACTAGTGATCAAGTTTGTTTTAAAGCAAAGAAAAATTATTTGCACAAATTCAATATTTATTTTTATGCAGCTTTGAAGACAAACGGGTTAATCTCTGCAAAGACTGCTGCAACATTTGCACATGAAGAAACTGTATAAAATAGTGGAATACCAGTCAGTTTGGATACTGATTCTATGAAAATTGCACAGGGAGCATAAGTGGATGTTAGACCTGCACTGTTAAAAGTTCCACATCAGGTTTTAAGTGCTGGAGATAAAACTTTTGGTGCATGTTTATAGCCTACTTTACCGTAGGAACCCCAAAAAATGCATGCGTGGCAAGGTGCACAACAAGGGCCCAAGCAAAATTCAATCCCCAGACTCCCAGATGTAAGTCAATGTGGCAGCCAAACAAATCACCTTGTGGCCAAACAGGCAGGGCGCATTGTCAATCAGAACCATAATGACCGGACCTCCACTCTGTAACACACGCTTTAATAAAGATAGGGAACGGTTTTCTACACTTCAAAATTATTTCTGCACCCAATCCTTATTGGGCTGTGTAGGATACACACATTTATTGACTAGCAAATATATGTATATTCTTTAGATTTTACTTTTACTCATTTGAACTGTAAACTTTTGTATTTTCCAACCAATTTTGCAGTTATTTTTTTGTTTTTGAGGGATTAATGAGAATTCATGACGCAATCTTCTGTGGTTCTCTGATTCCTACATGAAACATTGTATTGTAATAACTCTTCTTATAAAGTGCCTTGAGATGACATCTGTTGTGAAATGGCGCTATATCAATAAACTGAATTGAATTTTTTGTTTCCTGAGGTACTGCTGCCAACATTTCATTATACTGCCCTGTGCATGCAATGACAATAAAGCTAATCTCATGTATTTTGCATATTAGCGAATAAATGATGAGAGAAGCTGCACTGCTGTCATTATTAAGGACTTAGCAACAGTTTTGGTGAAAGACAACCAGCACCCACCATCCTTTGGTAACTACATCCTCTTGGTTTTAGTCCTCACCAGGTGATGCTAATATGTCTTTGCAGTTATTGTCATGTTCTTTTTTATGACTAAAAATTTGCATGGCTAGTGATAAGAAAAAACATGAAGAAATCTTATGACATTTAATGTGAAATGATTTGACAAAACAGTATGACCTGAGCACGACGCAAACCTTTACATCATTCGATAAGTTACCATCAGGGCCAGTCTAGTGGTGGGCAATCTATCTAAGGTCAAACTGTTTGTTATAAACCCTTATGCCTTACAGAACCAGGTGTGTTACTGGAAAAGAACCAGGTTAAATAATAGCAGCAATGCTGGCTGCATTCATTTTACATATTAAGACGAACGTTAATAACCATGAGAGGTGGCGACCTGAAATATAAACCCCAAAATATAAATGATAAAACCTGAAAGGGGATAAAGGTTGAGGATTATTGGGATCCTCATTTATTACACAACTTACGCTCAACATGAAAATAATAATTACTACAGGCATACAGAGCAGTGTAGACTCAAAGGAAGGCACAGTATAAGGTTAGGTAACCTACAGTAGCGTGATAGGAAGAAAAAAGTGTTTAAAGGAGTTGTAAGAGAGTCCAAATAGTGTTTTATGCCACATCATGTCACTTCAAACTTTTTTCTCCATTTCTTACTTTCAGTAGGCCGACAGCATGATGTGCTCTGTAGTCTCCCTCTGGATTCAGTCCCAATAAGTAAAAGTGGCATGAGTACAATACATCACAAAGCAGCAGCTGATTGCTTTATCATATCAATCAGAATTATTAATAACTCTTGATATAGAAACCAGGTTAAGGCTAAAAACAGGAAATGGGGTTTATATAATGTAGCGTGGGCACTTAGGAAGAAGGAATGAGTGCATTAAATAGAAATAGCATCATTGCTAGGTGAAGTAATATTTACAAGGTAGGCTGAAGCTTTGGCATCAAGACATCACAATGTGGAGGTCCTCTGCAGCACAGACTTCATGGAAAAAGCTGCCACATCTCTAATTACTCCCACATCATTTAGTAAATGACATTCAGCTGTGTACAAGGCAATATATGATTCAAATAAAAAAATAGGATTAGGAATGTCACTTCCTGGCCGCCTTCTAAATCTCTTCCATACTGTAGTGTTCAGGGACACAGCATCCGCTCCTGAATTTCCGGCCAGTTATCACTCCGATAATTGGAGTGGAAGGTCATGATCCGTTGTGGATGGATGGCTTGGAACATCTCCATCAGTGGCTGCAGTGTTCTTTCTCTAAGAGGAGGCGTGGCTCAGATGGCCACCACAGGGCCTGGGTAAGGTTCCCCTCCACACCAGAAGTCATCCGGCTGAGGAATCTCAAGCAGCCATCCCTCATTCTCCTCCTCTCCCAGCTGCTCCTGCTCCACCTGTGCTCCTGTTCCTGACTCCGTCACGCTCTGCAGGACTTTGTAGTAGTGACAGTCCCGGCCGTCCTCTGGATTATACGGAGGCGCCAGGATGTCCAGGAATGCAGCCGGCCCGTCCACCGCATCGATCTGGTGTACGTTATCCCGCGCAGGAGTGAGGAGGCACGGCCCGCTGTTCTCTGAGTATTCTGCCACCGAGCGGAGCACGCCGCGCCAAACGGCGGCCATCTGCAGCGGAGCCAGGGGAGGGTCGAAACGAGGCGGGACGGTCAGGCTGTTCTCCAGCTTGTCAAAGCACCTGACGTTTACCTTTCCATAGAGAACCTGGGCAGGTAACAGAAAATAGGCAGGATTAGGAAGGAAAGGATGGTTTTCTCCTTACAGCATACCAAAGAACACACCACAATCTTTAGAATCCATTACTATGACTTAATCACAGGGATGTCCAAAGTATCAGCCTGGACTCCCAATCACAAGAGTTTGGATTGACATGTATCAGAGTACCTGACTACAGACGTGTATGGGGTAAAATCCCTTTTGGACCTTTGGCTCTAAAAAGATTTGGATCATAAAGTTTCACTTCATAATCATTAAGGTTGTAGTTTAAAAAAATATATATATTCTACAGGCAAAAGTTTACTAAAGTACTTCTGGGTACAACCCGTTCATATTACACACGAGCATTGACTACCATGCACAAATCTACACTTATAAGTATGATTGAACTCAGTGAAGCTGTCCCCCCCACCCACTTGAAAAGTAATGTAAATAGGTGGAGCGGTTAGTGCTACGTTTGTGCTGATTTGTGCAGGTAAAATTATCGTTGTGCTGCTTTGGTTTTTGAAATATTAAACGTTTTATTTTTGCGTGATGATGTCACTGTCCCCCCAGACAGCTCCAAAACGGACCAAAGTGGTCTATTTGAAAAACATTTTCAAGTGTATATCTCAAAAACCAAAGCACCACAAACGATAAATTTACCTGCACAAATCAGCACAAACGACTATTTTGATCCGTTTTGGAGCTGTTTGGGGGGGGGGGGGGGTGACCTTTGAATTACCTATAAAATAACGTTTAATATCTCAGAAACCAAATCAGCACAAACGTGGCACTAACCGCTCCACCTTTTGCTTTACTTTTCAAGTGGGTGGGGGGGCAGCTTCACTGAGGTGTACGACTACATTAGTCAGTGATTTGGTCTGATACACCTGACCCTGCTGTCTATGGTTTCATATCAGACACATCACAATAACTGGAAATCATAGCTTTTGTAGGATACTGGAAAACGTTGTGATGGAACACGGAAACTTGGAGTAGAGCCTAATTTAACAATTATCTGTCAAAGGAAACAGCGAGCGCATGTCTGTGATTGGTCAACCAATATCAGCCCCACATCATTTCACCAGAACGGTACTCTATAGTCGATGTAATCAGTAGTCAATGCAGCTTTTGCCCACTAGATGCTTTATATTGAAAGGCCAGTTGATGTAATCTGGTCTTTTGGTGATTTTGAACACCAGAAGGTGTAGAGGACAACGCAGACTGCTGTGGTTGTTTCCATGTTCTTTTAGAGTATTCCATGAGCTGCACTTCTAGTGAAAAGCTTTCCTGCATTACTGTTTGAGTAGATGTTCAATTTCAATTCAATTTAGTTTATTTTTACAGCACCCATTCACAACAGATGTCATCTCAAGGCACTTTACAAGAAGAAACATTTTCTACACAAATCTGACACTCTGTACATGCGGGCATACTGACTGAGGGGTCCGTACCGAGAATTTTAAACAAAATGAGGTGTACCACCACAGCCCTAATATATGGAGAAAAACAGAACTTAAGGGGTGTGCATGCTGGGTTGTTTGTACTGTGTCTATGCTGCCCTGGGTTTACAGGGTGAACTCCACTTCTCACCAATGAGTGCTGGAGATAGCCACCTGCACCAGACCGTGTAGGTAATGGATTTATATCTTAAGGTATATTGAATGATTAGATAATCTCTTTTGTCAATGTTCAGAGTCTAGAACCTCCATTTCTTGCGTTGCAACTGCTGTCTGAAATTTGACAAATTTCTGTCCCAATTTCTTGATATCGTAATGAGTTGGAGATTATTTGAGACATTGCAGGAGGATCCTGTTACTGAAAGGTGTACGGCAGACAAACAACCCCAAACTCAGCTATTCTGTGTCCCAAGACAAGAACAACAGATGAAGAATAGTGGTGGTCCATTTTTTTTAAATATTTAATTGCAATCTTTTAGAGAAAGGTGTGTGTGTGTGTTTGGGGGGGGGGGTCTACTTTAGAAGGCAGGTTTCAGCACTATTACTATTGTGTTTTGTAAAAGTTTGGTCAGAGTTTTGCATTTGGATGTCATACTGTATGATTATTCTGTTTGATTTAAAAAAACAACGCTCACCAGATTAGGTCTTAGTGCTTCCTTTCATTCATTTAATACCAAGTATGTGCCAAGAGTGATTCTCTGTCCCATACTTGCAGTTTACAGCACAGAGTTGCATGCTACATACTAACCCGGGCTTTCCACTGGACATGTCAGCAAAACGTAGCAGCAGGGAAGCAGCTGTCACCAAGAGAGCCCGAAATCATGCGAGATCAGCGAAATCACGCGTGGTTTTGTCAGTAAACGCAACAACAAGCAGGAAAAAGACTACAACGTGGCTCCAAAGGTCTGTGTTTTATGTTCTGTCCGTTTTACATTCGCCAATAAGTTTATGTTATGTCAGGGAATATACAAAATCCCTCGAAGTGCAAAAGAATCATATTAGTGGCGATCCGAGGTAGTGTAGACCCTCCCGCGACCTACTGACTTCTCACGGGGCCGCACAGGTAGAAAAGTGAAGCTACTGGAAAGAAGCACCTTTGTTTTATTTTGAAAATTTCCGGATGCCGAGCCGTCTGTTTCCTGTCTTCCCCTATCCAAAACGTCGAAATTTACAAGTTTCACAGGCGTAGCATATAGAAAATAGGACTGCCGCGTATATTTAGAAAAGTGCTGCAACATGACGCTCCTGTGACGGGGCAAACTTGTGCTGCTTTCGCCTCCGGTGGAAATGATTACAGGTGCTGGCCAGTAAATTAGAATATCATCAAAAAGTTGAATTATTTCAGTAATTCCATTCAAAACGTGAAACTTGTATACTGTATACTTTCCTTCCACACATAGTGATATATTTCAAGTGTTCATTAATTTTAATTTTTATTATTACAACTGACAGCTAATGAAAACACCAAATTCAGTATCTCAGAAAATTAGAATATTCTGAAAAGGCTCAATATAGACGACACCTGGTGCCACTCTAATCAGCTGATTAACTCAAAACACCTGCAAAGGCCTTTAAAAGGTCCCTCAGTCTTGTTCTGAAGGCTCCACAAACATGGGGAAGACTTCTGACTTAACAGCTGTCCAAAAGACGACCATTGACACCTTGTACAAGGAGGGCAAGACACAAAAGGTGATTGCTAAAGAAGCTGGCTGTTCGCAGAGCTCTGTGTCCAAGCACATTAACAGACAGGCGAAGGGACGGAAAAAATGTGGTAGAAAAAAGTGTACAAGCTCTAGGGATAACCGCACCCTGCAGAGAATTGTGACGACAAACCCATTCAAAAATGTGGGGGAGATCCACAAAGAGTGGACTGCAGCTGGAGTCAGCGCTTCAAGAACCACCACGAAGAGACTCATGAAAGACATGGGATTCAGCTGTCGCATTCCGTGTGTCAAGCCACTCTTGAACAAGAAACAGCGTAAGAAGCGTCTCGCCTGGGCCAAGGACAAAAAGGACTGGACTGCTGCTGAGTGGTCCAAAGTTATGTTTTCTGATGAAAGCAATTTTTGCATTTCCTTTGGAAATCAAGGACCCAGAGTCTGGAGGAAGAGCGGAGAAGCACAGAATCCACGTTGCATGAGGTCCAGTGTAAAGTTTCCACCGTCAGTGATGGTGTGGGGTGCCATGTCATCTGCCGGTGTTGGCCCACTCTGTTTCCTGAGGTCCAAGGTCAATGCAGCCGTCTACCAGGAAGTTTTAGAGCACTTCATGCTTCCTGCTGCTGACCAACTTTATGGGGATGCAGACTTCACTTTTCAACAGGACTTGGCACCTGCACACAGTGCCAAAACCACCAGTACCTGGTTCAAGGACCCCTGTCCTTGATTGGCCAGCAAACTCGCCTGACCTTAACCCCATAGAAAATCTATGGGGTATTGTGAAGCGGAAGATGCAATACGCTAGACCCAACAATGCAGAGGAGCTGAAGACGACTATCAGAGCAACCTGGGCTCTCATAACACCTGAGCAGTGCCACAGACTGATGGAGTCCATGCCACGCCGCATTACTGCAGTGATGGAGGCAAAAGGAGCCCCAACTAAGTATTGAGTGCTATACATGCACATTCTTTTCATGTTCATTCTTTTCAGTTGGCCAACATTAAAAAAAAACATTTTTTCATTGGCCTTTAAAATATTCTAATTTTTTGAGATACCAAATTTGGAGTTTTCATTAGTTGTCACTTATAAATATCAAAATTAAAAGAAATAAACATTGGAAATACATTGGTCTGTGTGCATTGCATGAATATAATGTACAAGTTTCACGTTTTGAATGGAATTACTGAAATAATTCAACTTTTTTATGATATTCTAATTTACTGGCCAGCACCTGTATATTGATTACAGCGGTGGCTAACAGCCGCGTAAGACTGCTGCTGCTGTAACGTATAATGGACGTGAAAATGCAACAAACCCTTTCAAGAGAGTAAGTGGCTTAAATTCCTGATATATATCAGCTCTCTAACGCCTTAGGGCATTAAGAATTTTAGAGAGGAATTTTAAATCTCTATTGACGACAAAATTAGTCGTTATTCAAAGCCCATATGAGATCTTTGAAAAATGTTGGTTTGATTCACTGGTGTCTTGGCCACAAATCTGCTGGGGAGAAATGTATTCCTATTTAATAGAAAGCCTTGCAGCCTTCAGTCATAGAACAGTTTAAGCTTCACAAGCCTGAAGGCGTACGGTTCTATGGTTTCACGGGGAGTCAGGCTGATCTCTGTGAAACAGAAAGCTGGGGTCAGACCTGGTAGAGTCACGGTGGGATTTACATCACCTGTAGGTGTTTTCCAAGGAGAACCCTGAAATCCTCACTGTGACTGCAAAGCTGGGTAAGTCCTCATTGATCAGTCTCCTTATTGATTTAATTAAGCATGAACTGATGAACGCTCTTGGATAAGAGGTGAAACATCTTCCAAGACAAATTACCAAGTCCAGTTGCGTTCGATTGAAATTTCCTTGAGATCACCATGACCTGGATGAATGAGAATATTCACAGGCTTATAGAATGTAGTACAATTTCTGTTGTCCTGTGACTTGAGAAATGTAATGGCGTCTAGATTCTGGTGAAAAACTGAAAATCACCGCTTAGACAATTCTGGTTTTTAAATCTAGTGTTAGTAATATGCATCACTTCATAGCTTTAAAGGTTGCATCTTTTAGAGGGGTGCAAAATAAAAGTTAAATATTTCCGTAAAAAACTTATATTTGAATTACAATATAATTAAATTTACATTTAAATTGGGCACGACAACGACGTTATGTTTACATCTACCAGCTAGTAGAGGCTGTGGGTTGACAGATACGGTCTCTATGATCCAGCTTTATGGTCGGCTGGTACTGGGAAGAATGGTGGAGTCAGCAAGTCCAGCAGCTGCTTCAGAGCCCCAGAGATTTTGTTATCCGTCTCAGGAGAGGAGTGATCGCAGAAGAACAGAAACTAGAGTAGTTTTAGGTGAAGCCTACACTAAAAACATTTCTACAGCATCAAACACACGCAGAGACTTTCCTTCTAGATCGGTAAGCTAACTCACTAGCTAACTTTGCTAACGTTAGCTGTCAGTTAAACTCCTCTAAAATACATTCCTTACTGGACACGTTTCAGGTTGGTCAGGGGCCGTAAGCAACAAACCTGGCAACCCAACAGCTGGAATTATACTTTTGTTTTTGTAACTACAACCTAGATAAACTAAATGTCGCTATCATGCTCATGTTCCATGTTCAACTTTTAATGTTTAAAGTAAAGTATCTGTCAGGATAGGGCTTACAGCTGCTGCACCCAGCAGCAAGCATATTCAGGTGTTAGGGACACTTGAATCAGAATGTGAAAACGATACAATGCAGACATTTTTAAAACAAGCAAATCTGAATTTAAAAAAAACTTCTCTAAATAACAAATACATAGTCACAAGGACTTACTATGAACAAAATGAGCCTCTCATATTGGCAGCTGCTGCAGGAATCCGGCCTTTCATCAGAGCCCTCAATCTCTCATGTTTTTAGCGTTCTTTTTAGAGGGAATTTAAGGAAAACTTTTTATCAGTCGACCACAAGGCAGGAGGGAACCATCTGCTCCGCTAAATCGTCCTCCAAACATGGAAATCAATAGACTTATAGGTAAAATACGCTGTTTCTTGCCACCCAATCCCATGATGCAATATGAGGAAAGATAAACATTGACTTCACAAAAGATTCTCTTATTGGGGCCAACCAAAGCAAAATCTGGTTTAAATAATGAGGTCCTACCTGGAACCCATATTTAGATTTGGTTTAATGACTTTCACTAAAGTTTGGCTAAGGAAGCTACAGTGATTCATGACGGGTTTTATTCTGCTCTGTGGGTCTGATATTAAAAAGGGCAGTGCTAAGGGTAGCACTTGCATGCAATGATAATAAAGCATTGCAATTATTTGTTTCTCTATTCAATATCAATTCACCAAGTCCAATTAATAGATTCAGTCCATCGGCCAATGGTGGCACTGTGGAACACTAGTGAGAGCGTTCAGGGTTGTCCAACAGATGTACACAGTTTGTTCTGCTAAATAAGGCATGACAGGAAACATGCTGTGCTCAATTTGTTCTTAAACATTAGTAATACTGCACACATTGTTTAAAAATATACTCAGGTACTTAATTACTTGCGTATTTACTTATTATTAAATCTAATCGAAATCGAATTGAGACATTCCTTACATTAGTCCCTAGTGGTCCAGGTGAATTTGCTGTGTCTACAGCAAATTCACCTGGAGGTGCAGGTTACATAGTGAGCATTTAATGGTAATGTTTCTTCAGATTTCTTGTACCCTGGCTTTAGCAGTGTTTCCCACGCGTGGTCCACACTACACTGCATGTTTTAGATGTCCCATGCTTTGACAAACCTGCTTCATGTGGGTGCAGCTCAGTAAAAGCCTGATAATTCGCCATCCACTGAAATCAGGTGTGCTGAAACCGAGAACAATCTAAAACACACATGACACTGTGCCTTGAGGAGCAGGGTTATTTTATTGTTAGCGGCTACATTTAACGCAGGTGGGTGAACCGAAGAAAAGGTGGAGCGGTGAGAGACCTTGAGCATCCCGTTCATTCCTGGGTGGTCGTGCAGCGGGATGGAGGTCCCGGCCTTCAGCAGGAACACCCCCATGCTGAACACCTCCGTCTCGCAGATATGCATGTAGGTGACCGGGGGGCTTTGAGGTGCAGCTGCGCCGGAACTCGGTTTGTTTTTCGGCGGAATAATTTTCAGGTCCTTAGCCCGGACGGAGGTCACTAAGGAGATGAGTTCATTGAACGTGTCCGTAACGACGTTCCCGTCCTCGCTGTTCGCAGACCTGCAGTCTTTAAACGTGATGAAGGCCTGCTTCGCTATTTTCTGGATCAGGGCAGTTTTGTTGTCTCGCGGCATTCTGCTGCTGTTGGGGAAAAAACTAATGGTTACCAGAGTCTCTACTCCGGCGCAAAAACAGCAAGGTAAAAAGCCTCTCACAGACCGTGGTGTCCCGGTGTGTCCCACACAACTGCTCGGTCCAGCTTCAGAAGACACTAGATTAATGCGCTTATAATAACAAAAAACAATTCATGGTTATAATGTTAAATTTCGCCGCCACATACTAGCCTCCCACATCACATTTTTCTTCGCCTCGCCCCCCATTATCCAACCTCAGGGCGCATGCGCGAAAATCGAAAAGCAAACCGGGATACGAAGTTCCATTAGAAAATATAATACAAGCCTCAATCCTGTCCAAATAAACACCGAATCAACAGTGTTTTCTTGTCATCTTCTATTTAAAGGAATCTGTTTATTTCTTTTAAATTAGTTGTCCTAATTAATTGTAAGTGGAGGGGGGGAAAGCCTCCCTATTAATGATACTACATTTCCCAGCATCCCTGGGTTTGAAACAGTTTCAGAGGCGAAGGCCAGTCAGGCCATTGAACTCTCGGCTGCTGAGCCTTGGCTTGGTGTCAGCTCACATACTTTCTCCTTGCCAGCGTCTATCGTACATCACCACATTATTTCTAAATGAATAGTCTTTATATTTAAAATGAAAGAGACAGACTCAGTGTTGTGAAGTTTCTGTGTGTTTCTGCTACCTGTAGAGGTAACGTGTCTCTCTTCAGGTTCTGCTTCAGCTTACCTAAATATACAAAAACTATAATTTCTGTTTTTTGAGACTGTGTTGGTGGCATTTTTATGTGCAAGTTTTAATGTTTCTCTTTGATTTTTGAAATGAGCTTTTATTTCGAAAGCGACTGCCCAGCGTTTTTCCGTTTTGCAGCGCACCAGGTGGATTCATTTCAGCCTTCTGTTGTGCACAGTATGGGATCCTGCTCTCCGGTCAGCATATGTCTTTAAATAAATGTCAAGAAATTATGAGAAGTGTTACTGGGAGTAAATGTAAAGTTTTTAACAAAAATATGACAATTTCTCGTTATTTCCTGAAATCAGATGCAAGCATGGCTGTTTCTAAGCATTGCAGTTTCCGATGGTAGTCAGATATGAAGTGAGACTAAACGCAGAAAAATCCAGCAATTTGACTTAAAATAACAATCAGCTCTTCATCGTAGGCTTTGCTTTAAACACTCAAAAAACAAACTCATAAATGCTATTTTCCCTTCATGATACTGTTTTTGTTGTATCCTATAATCATTGAAATATATACAATATTTTAAAGGTATTTCAATTGAAATTATATCTTTCTATCAACTGAGGATTATATTTACTATCTTCAGTATAAGTTAGTATGGTGAGACATAAATGTAATTATTTACTGTCCACTGTTGTCAGTGGTAAAAAAAAAAAAATCACTTTTATTGTTGTTCATCCAATTTATACCACTGTTTTAGCGACGCACATATCAGGCTCATGCATGGCCGATACTAAAACTTATCCATACCCCCGGCAGATTGAGATTGAAAATAATTTCCTTCATCATTAAGTTTATTTTTTGGTCTGACGTGAGAGATTTATCCCTCACATATTAATATCAAACACTTTAAACCTTGTTTAGGTCTAGAGCCCTTTGAAATGTACCTACCAGGGATTGAACACCCTTAAAATGACAGAAGACAATCTCAGATTTTTAGCCATTTTTATGTACCTTAAATGTATTTTAATTTGAAGTAAAGGATAATTAATATTTTATTTAAAAGTTTAGGGTCTTGTGTAGGGATGCAACGATACCAGTTTTTTTGAAACCGATACAATACCAATACTTGGATCGTATTTCTTGCAGTTATCAGTACCAATACTTCTACCACACACACACACACACACAAAAATGCAATGAATTGGAAGGAAGGTTTTATTTTCTTCTCTGCTTGTTACAACAAATGAGGTTGAATCAGATAAAAAAATACAAATATAAATAATGACCACAAAACTAAATTTTCAAGTAAAAAAATTTACATTTTCTGTCTATATTATTGCAGAGATTCCACATTTTAAATATCGGCTCATGGTATCAGTTAACTTTAACTGATACTGAACATTAAATGGTATTGGGACTGATTCCAGTATCTGTGCATCCCTAGCCTTGTGTATTAATGTTATAGAATTTCAGAAGCATGAAGCACTTCAGTAGACACTATAAGTGTAATTACTTTACTAGAAGTCAATCAGCTGGGTGAAGGCGGAGAAGTGTTTTTGACCCGGTTCCATTAATTGACCACAACATCCTTTTATTTGTGCGATGTTCCTGTTTATTTTTATCCAGGTTTACACAGGTTAGGCTGAATTTTCTTAACAATGCTGTGCTGTTTATGAATGTAAAAAAAAAAAAAAGATTATAACAAAACATGATGTGGCAAGCGGTAAAAACCGTGCGCTTACCCCGCCACCCATGCGTAATTCCCATGGTCCATGATCCTCTGGGAGCAGTTCTATCCATAATGATCACAATGTCCCCAACAGCAAAGCTTCTTCGTGGCTTGATCCAACTTTGTCTCTCTTGCATCATCAGCAAGTACTCCTTGGTCCATCTTCTCCAAAAGAGGTCTGCCAGGTACTGAACTTGTCTCCAGCGTCTTTTAAGTCCAGGGGTCAGGAGAGGTTTTCCTTTAAACAGTATATTATGATTAGGAGTGAGAGCTTCAAAGTCGTTAATATCGTAGTATGCCTTGGTGATGGGTCGATCATTAAGAATGGCCTCTGCTTCACACAGCACAGTATGAAGGCTTTCATCATCCAGTAATTGTCTATTCAAAACGGAAAACTATCTTTCGGACCATTTTGATGAGTGTCTCCCATACACCTCCATGATCTGATGCTGCAGGGGGATTAAATGTCCATTCGATGTCTCTTTGAAGGAGAGTGCTGCAAATCTTTCCATAGTCGACGGCAGCCCAAGCCTGTCTCAACTCTCTTACTGCCCGCACAAAATTTGTTCCATTATCTGATCGCATCCCCTTCACTTGACCTCTATGACACAAAAATCTTCTTATGGCGTTAATACAAGAGTCTGTAGTCAAGGAGTGGGCAAACTCCAAATGGACTGCCCGACTGATCATACAAATAAAGAGTACCCCATACATCTTAACAAAGGAGCGTCCTCTTTTGACCTAGATGGGCCCAAAATAATCCACCCCCACATTAGTAAAAGGAGGTAAATCTGGAATAACTCTTTCCAAAGGCATTTCAGCCATTTTCTGCCCACTTGGTTGACCTTTCTGTCGTCGACAGATCACACATTTCGATATAATTTTTCTACAGGCAGAATTGGCATTTGTAATCCAGTATTTCTTCTCAAGGTTGTAGCATGTGGTTCCTTCCTGCATGTCCGAGTTGTTGATGTATATGTTGTAGAATGAGTTTGGACACATGCGGGTTCCTTGAGATGATTACAGGATGCTTTTGTTCTTCAGGTAAAGCTGCATGTCTTAGTCTTCCACCCACTCTCAATCTGCCATCATTCAGTTTAGGATCCAGCTTGTAGAGACTGCTGCTTTTCTTCATACAAGATGTCCCAGCTTCCAAAAGAGTAATCTCTTCCTTATAAGTGTTCTCTTATAAGTGTTTCTTTGACTAAAACGAATTATAGCAGTTTCTGCTTGGGAGAGATCTGAAATAGTCAGAGATTGACCATCAAGTGAAGATTTATTCTTCAACATCTTTTTCTCCACCATCTCTGAGTCAAGGGGAGCTAAAGTAGCAACAATTTATTTTCTCCTTTTACTCAAGGTTAAAAGAACATCTCGAAATTTGAGGAGCCATGCCACAGATGTTTTGAGCTTTATCCAAGAAGAAAAATTATCGATAAATGTTACTGTGTCTTGAGACGTTGTAGTGACGACATTTACCATGATGTCTTTCTTAACCTCTGGATCATCTGAGGAAATCTGTTGTAACATGAATGGTCAGTGCCAATCGTCTTCGGGTTTTCTGAGGAAGAGTGGACCTGTAAACCATCTGCTGCTTTTCAACAGACTATCCATCATCAGACCTCTGGAGGCATCATTGGCTGGATGGTCTTTTGAGCTGATGTATCGCTATTGTTCAGCATCGGTCGCGTCTGTTATCATGGTCACTCTGTTAGCTACAAAGGTGTGAAATCGTTTGGTTTCATTGTTGATATATTTCAGTACAGTCTGGCTATCTGTCCAAAACAATGATCTTTGAATTTCAAAAGAGCTCATTACGTAGCATTTTGTCAACTTTCACTGCTAAGACTGCAGCGGTAAACTCAAGGCGAGGATTTGTTGTCTTTTTCAAAAGTGGAACTCTCTCTTTTCCCAGCGTGAAAGCCAGATGAAGCCTTTTTTCTTGGTTCTTCATCCTCAAATAAGACACGGTGCCATATCCATATTCACTGGCATCTGCACATTGATGAAGCTGTACATGGAGAGGTTCTTGAAAGCCTTCAGGTTTGACACAGTGATCAACGTTAAGCTTTTCCACATTCTTCAAATCCGATAACCATTTGGTCCACTGTTGAGACTGCGTTTGAGAAATAGGCTCATCCCATAACATCTTTTGTCGACACATCTCTTGTAGCATGACTTTTGGCAACAAAGGGTGAAAGGAAGCCAAGTGGATATTAAATAGAGCTCACAGCTGACAATATTCCACGCCTGGTGTGTGCCTTTTCTTGGACGTCTGGCTTGAAGATAAACGTATCATTTTCAGCACAAACGTATCATTTGTGTGGGCGACTGTGGCTCAGTGGTAGAGTAGTTGGCTTGCAATCGGAGGGTCGTAGGTTCGATTCCAGCTTCCTCCAGTCACATGTCGATGTGCCCCTGGGCAAGGCACTTAACCCCCAAATTCTACATTGTCCTACCGAGCCATGTTGGGTGTCGGTGTATGAATGCGAGTGTGAATGGGTGAATGTGGCTTCAATGTAAAGTGCTTTGAGTGGTCAGTAAGACTAGAAAAGCGCTATATAAGTTCAGTCCATTTACCATTTACCATTGGAGTCCAAGTGCTCTTTCCACTGGTAAGCTATCTTGTTCTGGATAGAGTTCTCTTGTAACAGATTTATTTGACTCAGAAACTGAAGACAACACAGTTCTACTGTTACTTGTCCATTTTGACAACTTGGATCCTCCTCTCAGGCACAACTTGTTTAGATTTGCGACCATTTGGACTGCTTCCTCATCTGTGGGCAAAGACTTGAAACAATCATAGACATAGAAATTTTTGTGAACTGTTAGTTAGCTCTGTTCCAAATACATTTATCGATTGCAGTCCTCCTCAGTGTATAGTTGGCACAGCTTGGTGAGGATGTTGCTCCAAATAAATGCCCGGTCATTCTGTGCTCTACTGGGTTTACAGATGAATAACCCATTGGCCACCATAAAAAAAACGGAGTAAGGCTTCTTTGACATCTTAACCTGATGGAACATAGCTTTTATGTCAGCTGTCAAAGCAACATGATTTTCTCTGAATCTTGTCAAAACACCAAACAGAGAATTTGTCAAATCAGGACCTTGCAGAAGCTTGGAATGGAGAGAAAACTCCTTAAAGATTGCTCCACAACCAAAGACTACTCTTTGGCTTTTCTTCTTTGGGTGGTAAACACTGATGAGGTAGATACCACACTATACCATCTTTACCAATAATCTCGTTTGGTGGGACTACTACTGCATACCCATTGTCGATCATCTCCGTGAGAAATTTGGTATACCCTTCTCTGTATCTTGGTTCTTTATCAAACTTTTGTTTGAGGTTCTTTAGCCATTGTTCAGCAATGCATTTATTATTTGGCATTGTGATGTTATCCTCCTTAAAGGGTAAATCCATGCAATAATAACCATCTTGCATACATGTGGACCTTTCCAAAATATCCATGAACTTCAAGTCCTCTTGTGACATCTCCTGCTTTTCTTCCAGTCTCCTTTCATTGAAATCCTGGTTATACTGAGAGATCAGCAGCTCCTCCAACTTGACAATGGATATCCTATTAGCATAAATGGTTGAACCTTTCTCATTGCCCCTCAAAGGACCATTAATGACCCACCCTAGTAGAGTCTTTATGGCATACGGTCCATCACCTTTGATGTTTATTATTTCCCAGGATTCCATGAGTTTTGATGCATTAGCTCCAATTAAAAGTCCCACTTCTGCATCTTAACTTGGGATCTTGAGGTCTTTCATATAATCCTATTTTTTGATGTCCTCCTCAGTAGGGATATGGCTGGTTGAGACAGGTATTGCTTCCTGCAAGAAGGTTTCTGGAAGATCCATAAACTGGCCACCATTCAACTCTGATAGTTTCCACAACCTTATCTTGTCCCATGGTACGTAACAGAATGTTAGTCTTAACACCATGTGCTTTCAGTTATTTCATTACACGCTGGGTACAAAATTTTGCAGTACTTCCAGGGTCTAAAAGAGCATATGTCTTTATCACTTTATTTTGTCGTTGAGCCTTTAGCTGTACTGGTACAACTGAAAGCAAATATCAATAATCTCCGGCCCCAGTACAACCACAGGTTTTAAGACTGACGCATGCATTGTCGACAACTGTCTCTTGATATTCAGATGGATTTTCATTTTTGTCAAAATGCAGAAGAGTTGGGTGCTTATAACCACATTCCTCACAGGATGAACAATTTCTGCAACTCTTACTTACATGACGAGCTTTTCGACATCCAAAACAGATTCCCTTTTGTTTTAGGAAGTTTATTTTCTGCTTCCTAGTAAGATCCTTCAGTTTTTGACACTTTATTAATAGAGGTGAGCCTTTACAATAACCACAAGATTTGAAAGACAATTCTTCAGTCCTTTCTTGCTGCTTGAAGGTTTTATGCACCCTGGTGCTGGGAAGGAAAGTTTTATTTGAGGTCCCAATGGCGGTAACAAAACTAGCACGTTTTTTACCAATCCTGTGTTGTTTTCATTTTGGAAATGTTTACAAAGTGACTTGCTTTGGGATCCGAAATGTCCCCAAAAACTGGATGAGATAAGATTCTGACTTGTTTCTCCAGGAAATCCACCAAATCAGAAAACATTACTCTGGTTCCTCTGCTCTCTTGTATTTCACAAGCTGCTGAGCGCCATCTTTCTCGTAACTTATATGGCCATTTCATGATCTTTCTGAGATTTGCTGGAATATTCATTTCCTCCATATATTCATTGTCATCCATGGTATTACAGCTTCCCGTTAGAAACAGAGCAAATTCCTGCATTCCCTGACCATCCTCAGCTTTAAGGACTGGCCAGGTGAAAATCTTGTCCATGTAAGCTGTTGCCACTTTATGCTCATCTCCGTAATGTTTTTGCAGAAGCTCTTTTGCCTTTATATATCCTTGCTGAGGTGTCATGTGCAGACAGCTTCTTACTAATGCTCTGGCTGCCCGCTCGTATATTGTTCCAAAAAAATAAAGACAATCTTGGTAATTGTTTGTTCTGTGCTCCACACAATGTTCAGATGTCCGGATAAATGAAATATTCTGCAGCGGATCTCCATCAAATGGCAGGATTTCTCTTTGTGGTAAAGTGTTGGACTTTTGTTGTTGTACAAGCATGGCAGTAATTTCATTTAGCTTTGGCATGATTTCACAAACTGGGTCCTGCATAGCTGTATTTTGAGTAGGTAAATTATGCCTAAACCTTTGTTGCGCTTCTCTTTCTGGAGCTGATAAAAAAGGCTTAGCCATAGAAGCATTTAGAGTTTTTTTCTGAGTGGAGAGATTTTGTTGTCTCCTTTTCTGTTCTCACTTTTGGTCTCACATCTTGTGCATATGAAACAAGATTTATTTGTGATCCTTGCTCAACAAGCTGACCTTTTTCCTTTGGAATAAACTCTTTCACATTTGGATTGAATTCATTATTTTGCTCCTTAAATCTTTCTTATTTATATATATGAATTCATGCCATCAGAACTGACCTTTCCACCAACATCTATGCCTTCCAACACAGACAGTGTAGCAACAGCAATTTGTGTATCGAGTTCCATTTGTTCTTTACATTTTCTTAATTTCTCTCTTTCAAGTCTGAGATTTTCCTCCTGAGCCTCCAGCTCATGTTTCTTTTTCAAAGCAGCAGCTTTCTGCAGTGATGCTGCTTTCTCTGCTTTTACCTTTAAACATTCAGGGGAAATACTTGAGGCAAATGTGCCAGAATGACTTCTCCTTGACCTTTTGCTTGATATATTTGACACACAGTCATCAGGATTAATATCATAGCACTGAACAGCTTCCCTTTCAACAGCAACATTCACATCTTTAATATTGCATTCAAATGAAGCACATTATTTATTTACTCATTTGACAATTTCTTCAGTAAAGGCATCATTGGCATCTTTCTTCAGCTTAAACCATTCTTGTTGCCTTTTTTGTTCTTCAGGAAGAGAGAACTGTGAGCAATGCCGTATGAGCTTGAATCGCACTTTCACAACACTTTTTGAACTTCTCCAGATTTCGTTAAGCAGCACAAACATTTTCTTTTGAAAGCTATAGTGCCTCAATTTTAGACTTTAATTTGTTTGCTTGTTTGAAACAACTGCTCCGTTCCTTCTGAAGCTTGTCAATTATGAATGAAATCCCTTTCGGAGTTGGTTTGATTATTCTTTTTTCATGATAATCCTTTTAGGTATTCGCTGATTCAGCTTCAGCCGTAACACATCGAGTACTTTCATCCTCAGCTTCAACAACATTACGCACGTCACTCATTTTCAAACATGCACGCTGGACGATTCTGCTTTAATATTAAATCATGAAGCTGACGCACGGCATGGACACTTAAATGGAATCTGCACACCTCAAACAAATTGAAAACATCGCTGTGCGTATATATCCAAGCAAACGATGCAATCGCCGCACCTTGAAAGCAACACCACATTCACTGACGCAATCCACAGCTTCGCAGCGTCAAACTCTGGAGCAAACAATCCACGTTCCTTTCAAACATATGTCTGTTTTTACATCAGTACCTCTTTGATGTCTTCATCACCTTGCCTGTTCGTTTGAATGATTATGCACGAATGTAGCAGCGTCTTCAAACAAATCGCTGTTGCACCGTGCCAAAATGAGAGCTCCAAGCTTTCCAAAGGACCTGCTTCAGTGGGCCGTGGTTCTTTTACTTCCTCCTGGTGAGTACGGTTTTTACTTTATTTAATGACTTTACTAGAAGTCAATCAGCTGGGTGAAGGCGGAGAAGTGCTTTTGACGCGCTTCCATTAATTGACCACAACATCCTTCTATTTGTGCGATGTTCCTGTTTATTTTATCCGGGTTTACACAGGTTAGGCTGAATTTTCTTAACAATGCTGTGCTGTTTAGGGATGTTAAAAAAAAGAAAAAGATTATAACAAAACATGATGTGGCAAGCGGTAAAAACCGTGCGCTTACCCATGCGTAATTGGACCTGCCAAATCACCTGTGTGGACACACCTATATAATTTATGACGTGACCCGCCACCATTACCATAGGTGAAATCTGATGTAAAAAATAAGAAAGAAATGGCTCCTACAATAAATGATTTAGGTTTGAATTATTTTGAATCATTCTAGACCTGAACTGACCTGTCCAATCAGATAACAGTGTATTTTGGATTTAGGTGTGTGTTACATAGTTATGTGCAACATTTTTAAACCCAATCGAGCCGTTGCTGTAGCACCACAAGAATGCACTGTATGCTTGATAAGGTTTTTATCAACAGGAATATGTCAATAAAATAATCAACACCCCAATTAATTTTTATTTATTCATTAACATAAAGATATGTACCATTTTTCTGTTTGACTATAAATACATGATTATATATTTCTGTATATAAACTGGATTTGTTTGTCTTTTAAAGTCAATATCAATATGGAAGAGGATTGCTGATGTTTGGGGATGCTTAAAATACATAAAGAGTTGAGAGGCATTGATGCAGCAAGTTATCAGAAAGTAACAGAGCAGGGTAGTAACTAGATGCATTTACTCAAATACATTTATTTGAGTTTAAAAATACTTTTAGGAGAGGTTTTACTACATTGTACTTTTTACTTGAGTAATATTATTATGAGGTATCATTACTCTACTTGAGTAAAATTTCTGTATAGCCGAACTGAGTGACTTTAGTGAATAAAGAAGAAACATATGTTAACCAAAATTGGCTGAGACAAATAAAACACACCTACAGTTTATGTAAAAGTCTGATATCTTGTTTTTACACTAGCTTTGTTGTTCTAAAACAGTACATAAACGCACATTACATACATTAACAACTGTATGTAAAAGTTTCACAAGTTTTTATTGAAATGAAATATAAATGTTCTTATGCTTGAATTGTTTATTTTGTAAATATTGTATAATTTTAGTTTTGAAAATACCAGATTCTGCACATATTTTTGTCAGTCTTGTGACTGACAAAAAGAAGAACAAGGGCCGTGGCCTCCAACATGAAGGTAGGAGCATTAAACAAGGAGAATAAACCTCTATAAATCTGGCCATGTGGAAAGTAGCATCTATGATGGGGGAGAAACAGTTGGTGGAGTGAGAGCCAGCATGGAGTAGAAGCTTTACAAGGTGTAAGTGATTGTTGTGTTAGCCAGTGCTAGCTAGCGTTAGCTTCGTGACATCATACATGCGACTTCTGATTTGAAAACATTTTAATTGCAAATTTTTTAAATAAAATAAATCCCAAATCACTTGACAAACATTCGAGATGCACATAATTAGTTATCATTTAAATAGAGGTACATCATATGTTTGATTCAGGACGTAAGACAAAGCGGACTAGAAAATAACTTTTATTAATTGACTTCCATTCATAATCTTTTTAGCCAGGGGACCCACGGGCCAACCTGTAGGGAAGGAGACTAATGCCCCTTTTCCACTTGGGCTGGAACGGAATAGGTAGGTTTGGAACCGTTCTGGAGTGTTTCGATTCGTATTATACAACCCTTTTTTCTGACTACCTCTGCCTTGGTCCGATGCATGCCGAAGCGACCCAACACAACTACTTTGGAGTGATGGCCTGGCGTTTTGCAGAGTGATGTCTCAGAGTGTAACAGTAACAGCACCAAAATCAGAAATGTTCTCCATAAAATTTGAAATATTGAAAGTCTCAGAGAATGTTTTATTTTTCTTTGTTAACCTTAAACTCCAAGCTGGATTCTCATGAGATTTGGAGATTTCCACACCCACGAAAATCTATCTTGTACCGCTCCAAATAAATTGTCTGAATTAACTCCACTGGTTATGCAGACCAATCATTTGTCAGCATTGTGTTTGGTGTTAAGCTATGAGTCCAGGCAAAACAAAACAAACATGGCAGTGCAAGTGGACATACGTGTTAGGTATATACATGGCAATTGAATCTGTTTTAGAAGTCCTAGAGGCAACTGCTTTGTTGAAAAATGAGCAAAGGTAAGGACTTTATGTATTTTATGATTGCAAAGATGTGTCCCTAAGCTTCATTTACCACATTGAAACCTCTCTTAAGGTTCATTACTGTGAATGGTCTAAGACAAATCATGGTAGGTGGACACCTGCTGGCGCGTCCTCCATTCAGCTCAAAATATTATACCAGCTGGATCTCCCTTTTTCAGATGCTTTCTGTGGGAGCAGATCCGGATTGATGTGTAGACTCAACAGGGCGGTGGGGCTTTTGCCAGGTTAGCTTTAAGTAGCTCCATACTTAAAAAACGGAGTGCTTTATAAAGTGTTTTAATCACACTTAGGGAGGGTAGTGGTTCTGCGATCGGAGCTGCGATCATGGCTGTTTTTGCATTCCACACGCGTATTGGAGCAGGTTCAGGTAGCGATGAAGCATCTCTGTCTGGAGCATTTCTCTGCATTCTTGTCCGAAACTCAACCAAGCTAATCATGGAAGTTGTCCGCTGGTATCTGAATGCCATTGTTCAAATCTATTGATCTATTTTATGGTGATCGGGTCCTACTGATCGGAATGGGTGGCTACCTGGTCTACCAGCAGCTCTGGAAGCGATTGAGAAGCAGGAGTTGTGTGACAGCCTGGGATGGGCTGTTGGGGACTCTGAACTGAACTACTTGATGGGTAAGCTGGGATGCAGGCTCGAGGCTGTAAATGGTGATGTGGCCGGTGTCTCTGGACTCATACGGGAAGTGTCATCAGACATGGAGAGACTCTCAGCCCAACTGGGTGGAGAAATGAAACGAAATTTATGGATCCTCATTTTTGGTCGAATTGGAATATGGATTGGAGTTATACCGGACCGCTGAGAGACTCAAGGAGAGAAAAGGAGAGAAATTGGTCTTCTGCTAACCATGAAAACTTTTATTTGGACTCATGGTGACCTTCAACTGCCTCACAGTAAAAAACCCTGTGTCAGGAATGTAAACAGATGCTCCTTCACCTCCCCCTTACCCTCGTCCAACACTTAGTGACACACACATACACACATCATACAGACACACACACTACCTACTTCTCACCGTACCTTGCTGTTAACATTGTCAATGTCTGAATATGTGCTTAAATGTTGAGGTGTGGGTTTTTTCTATCACCTGTTTTTTTACTCTTCAATAAGGAATAAAGATACAGTTTAATTTCCCCTCGTGGGATAAAAGGATTTTTGATTTGATTGATTTGATTTGATGAATGGAGCTGTGTTCGGAGCTGTTATTGCCTTTCACACGTGGGTTGGAGCAGCCCCCTGTCAGGTAGCAGTAGAGCAGGTGAAGTCAGCGTGTGACGGTACGGAGAAACCACAGCGAACCCACGGTGTCGGGTAGGAAGAAGCCAGTATAGCAGCAGAGAACCAGGAGGTCTCCACGGCGATCAGACAGATAGAGACGGTTAGATCGGGCTGGAAGGCTGCAAATTCAGAGTCTCAACAAACCGATCGCGTTGTCATGATGACTTTGTGTCTGCTTTTTGCTAGAGCTTTTATTAAGCTAAGCCCACCCATGTCCTCGCCCACTACTGTTCTTCTGAGATGGTAATGGAAAGACAACCATACCGTTCTGGGCCGTGCTGACCGAACACTTTTGGGTCTAAAGCGACCCTAGTAGAAAAAGGGGCATTAGGCTCCCCATGGGGAGAGCTGAAGCATGCACGAGGAATGGGGAGATTTACTGCCTGTGAAAATAAAGGGTCACATTCATAAACACCGCAAAATATTTCACACTATCATTGTTAAATAGAATCAGACTAAGGTACCGGGATAATACAATTGTAAAATCAAATTTCTCTGCATGCAAACAACAGTCAGGAGAAGCCGAGCTTTGGCAGCCTACAAACTCCCCCTTCAGTAAGTGAAGAGACTGTAGAAGCAGGAACAACAACAGAACAAGCAGGAGCAACAAGTGTAACACAACTAAACATTTTAGTACTTACTAAGACTACGGACACAATGCAGCTCTTAATGCTCTGATTTTTTTTTATTGTGAACTCTAAAAAAAAACTGTTGAATTTACGATAAATTACTGGCAGCTGTGGTTTCCAGAATTTCACTGTGAAAAATACAGCGTAAATGTAGAACGCACAAAAGTATACTGTTTTGGTAACCATGATTTTTACAGTTTATGGTTAGTCATGTGAAAACAACAGATATGCAGTTTAACTGTATCCAGTTAAACGGCAGAAGTTCCATTTAGACGTGCATGGAAATGTACAGACAGACTGCGAAAAAAGCTAAAACACAAGGTGGGGGTGATAAACTTTTGAGAGAAATATTTCGTCAAAGTAAAACTTTTTCTGTGTTGCAGTTCTCCCGTCCTACAATTATATGCTGTGCAAAAGAGAAAGATTCCCATGACAGCATCTGAGATTCACCAAAAAACCATAAGGTGGATGGGTTAGTTAGTTAGTTAGTTAGTTAGTACCTTCGTTCATTCCTTCAATCGTTCGTTAGTTAGTCACAGCAATAGCTTCTTCAATTGCTGTGTCTAGAACAGAAACAGTTAAACAGAGAAAGTTATGTTATCATCAGCTTGGCCAACACCCTGAACTGCCATTTTCATGAGCCTATCCTCACACCTTAACCATAGAGCATGGATACCCAACCCGAGTCCGATGGCATCCGACCGGCAGGGCGGGGTTCGGACAGATATTTAGAAAGGAAGCTCAGGTTTGGGTTAGGATCGGTCACATCAGAGGAGGGAGGGCGAAGACCTCCACCTCCATCCAGGCTCTACAGAGCATTAGCCGTGTGCGATTTGTGAAAAAACCAGAGGGGGGATATTTATTTGTTTGATTTTATTTACTTTTTGTTCATTCAGGTTTGTGTGTGCTGGGTGCTGGGCATTGTGCACATATGTTAACCCTTTCAAAACTGACAGAAAAAATAGAAAAACAAAATTATTGACATAAAAAAATTAAGATTAGATAAATAAATTAAGATGATTAAAATTAAAGAATTCACTTGACTTATTCAGTCATAGCAGGTGAGATGACTTTTTCCCCATGGCAGCATCAGCAGCACCTTGTCTGCCCTCTCACACCCACAGCTCTGCATATTTTTCAGTTGGGGAAAAAGTCCACCTCTGGACCAGAGGAGCCCAGCCAGGGTCAGGTGCAGAAAGTATTTTCAGGTGCAAGAATCCTTACCCTCGGTTTATTAAACCATACACACCTGTGTCGGGCTCGTACAGAAATATCTTTATGTCTGTCGGGCCAGGGTTGGGTTTGGTTACTGCTGTGTCAGACGCGGGTCGGGCTCGGACAGAAAAATACGGCCCGATCCGCACTCTAATGACGTGGTATTCTGGAGCCACCATCAGGAACAAACAGAAACTGTGGCGTGTTGTGTGCTCTGCTGAGAAGGTGATAGGCTGCAGACTCCCGTCTCTGCAGGACCTATACACATGTTGCTGGTTATGATGCTGGTTACACGTTACTTAGTAGCATGTGACTCCTAATATGACCAGTTTTTCAGTAACGCTTAATCTAACATGTTACTACTTCCATACAGGTAATCAGATTAAAATTACTTGTTCACGTCACTGTGCGTTACTATTTTTGTAGTTTTCTTAAGCAAAAAGATGTATTTGGTACATAGGGGCAAAAGCATTAGGAAAACAAGCAACAATAGCGGTAAAGACGATCTTTTTCTGTCGTAATCTGAATAAACTGATAATGTTTGTTTGTTTAAGCCCGAGTCTGAGTTCTGTAATCTCTCCTCTGAGTCCGCCCCCTAGTGGAACTCTCCATTAGTACGTGCAAGTATGTCCCCCAGTAGCAGCTTGTTGCTTTATGTATGCTGGTGGCAATGTGAGGTTAAAAAGCAAGTACATTTCTGGCCTTACTGTTAAAATACACTTCCAATAAAGTGAGTATTGGCAAAACTAGTTAAGGAAGTGCTACTGGCAAGTGCTGAAAGTAACTAATAAAATAACTTGTAATCAAACGTAGTTACTTTTAAAACAAAGTAAAAAGTAAAGTAACTAAGTTACTTTTGGAAGGAGTAATTAGTAGTCAGTAATCATATTACTTTTTCAAAGTAACTGTGGCAACACTGCCTATACACCCCCAGGACACTGGGGCCAGCAGGTCCTAACCCTTCTCATCCGGGACAGAGACTGTTTGACCTGCTCCCTTCAGACAGGAAGCTCCGGTCCATTCGGACCACAACCTCTTGCCATGAGATCAGTTTGTTCCCCTCTGCTATTGTACTCATGAACAGTAATCATTGCTATCCTACTATGACCTTGTGTTGTCATTTCTATGCCTGTCTGATTTTGCACTAGTCATTTTTATTTATTGCATGCTTTGATGTGTTTGTATTTTTTTATGTTTGCACAAAGTATCGCAGCTATTTCCTAATGTTGTGAATCTATTCACACATTTGGTTATAAAACCTTTCTGATTCTGGACTTGTTGGCAACAGTAGTTCAACAGATACTTAATACACCTGAGTAAGGTATTGGATTAAGCAAAAAACATTTTATAAAAGAGCAAAGTCAAAAACATAACATACAATTTGCCTGTGATGGAGTGATTACCTGTCCAGAGCGTAACCCACCTCTTAATCAGTGACAGATGGATAGATAGGAATCTAAAGCCTCTTTTCCAAGATGAACCAAGCCAGCATATTGGGGTAAAATTCTGGGCATGGTGTGTCAAATGAATTCTCCATGGTGCCATGGAATTGTGGGAATTTTCCGGCATTCATGCTAGCAAGCTTGTTAGTAATATTACCACAATCTTGCTCCAAAAGAGGGGGATATTATGATGTGTATAATGTGTGCTGAGCCCTGACTGGCAACAGTATGTAAAATGCAAGTAAGCATGAGGAGTTCATTTAGCATTTCTAAACTAGTTATTATGTCCATCTATTTTTTTATATTGACCACAGACTCTTCTGTCTCAGGCTTTATACAATTTGAACATTTAAAAAAAAAAATCAGAAGGCTTTCCGTCATTTTCACAGATTAGTATTTACACCTCTGACCACTCAGTGGAAACACTCAGAGTCTAGATAAATAAATCAAATAAAGAGAAAATTCGCAGACACTTTGAATCTTACTGACCAGTTGGCTCACTGCTAGTAGAAAATTTACTGAGGTATCGGAGTGCGTGTGGCTGGTTAGATGAACTCCAAAAAGCCTGATGTGTGCCAAACACCAGCACCTGCTTTTGCTTTCCTCCAACAATTTATGGGTAAGGAAACTGTTCATTTAGAGTCTTTCTTTCGACATCTGATTGCCATCCATCCATCCATCCATCCATCATCTTCCGCTTATCCGGGGTCGGGTCACGGGGGCAGTAGCCTAAGCAAAGAGACCCAGACTTCCCTCTCCCCGGCTACTTGGGCCAGCTCCTCGGGAGGAATTCTGAGGCATTCCCAGGCCAGCTGGGAGACATAATCCCTGCAGCGAGTCCTGGGTCTTCCCCTGGGCCTCCTCCCGGTGGGACGAGCCCAGAACACCTCACCAGGGAGGCGTCCAGGAGGCATCCTGACCAGATGACCGAGCCACGTCAACTGGCTCCTCTCGAGGAGCAGCGTCTCTACTCTGAGCCCCCTCCGGATGACCGAGCTTCTCACCCTATCTCTAAGGGAGAGCCCAGACACCCTACGGAGGAAACTAATTTCAGCCGCCTGTATCCGTGATCTCGTTCTTTCGGTCACCAGCCAGCGTTCGTGACCATAGATGAGGTTAGGAACGTGGATCGACCGGTAAATCTAGAGCTTTGCCTTTTGGCTCAGCTCTATTCACCACGACAGACCGGTACAGCGCCCGCATAACTGCAGACTCCTTACCAATCCGTCCATCGATCTCCCGCTCCATTTTTCCCTCATTCGTGAACAAGACCCCCAGATACCTAAACTCCCTCACTTGAGGAAGGACCTCATCCCCGACCCGGAGAAGGCACTCTACCCTTTTCCGGCTCAAGACAATGGTCTCGGATTTGGAGGTGCTGATCGTCATCCCAGCCGCTTCACACTCGGCTGCGAACCGCTCCAACGAGAGCTGTAGATCACGTTCAGATGAAGTCAACAAGACCACACCATCTGCAAAAAGCAGAGACCCGATCCTGAGGTCACCAAAACGGATCCCCTCCACGCCTTGGCTGCTCCTAGAAATCCTGTCCATAAACGTTATGAACAGGACTGGTGACAAAGGGCAACCTTGGCGGAGTCCAACTCTCACTGGAAACGAGTCCGACTTACTGCCGGCAATGCGAACCAGACTCTGACACCGTTCATTCAGGGACCTAACAGCCCGTATCAAAGGGCCTGGTACCCCATACCCCCGGAATACCCCCCACAGGACACCCCGAGGGGCACGGTCAAACGCCTTCTCCAAGTCCACAAAGCACATGTAGACCGGTTGGGCGAACTCCCACCTACCCTCCAGGACCCTGCCGGCTCTTGGGACATCTGATTGCTTCAAAAAAAATGTTTCCTCATTTTAAAACATTGGCTGAAGTAATGCTTAATTCCAGTCTCCAGTGGGGGAGATGAGCGCGATTGAGCTTTCAGAACAACATCTAAACACGAGTAAGCACGTCTCTGAGGCAAAAATTGAAATCCTCATGCCGTTAACCTCTGCAGGAATCCTTCTATTTGATTACGATCAAATGGGTGATCATTCCTGCAGCAAGTATTCCTATTTTAAGTGCAATCGTTTAATTTCACTTTAAAGGCAGTTCTATGTTCAGCTGATTTGGATTGAAATTTTTTTTAAAGTATTCAATAGTATTTAAAAAATGACAGGTAAAAATAGATTACCAGAATTTTTTGACCCTCCTGGCCAAAATAATGTACAAAAAACATGTCTAGCACGACTTTTGGTAGCAGCATCATGTTAAATTATTATTAACAACTATTGCTGTTGATGTAAACCAGACAAATTGTGTGCATGTTGTTCAAATCTAAATCCCATAAGTATAAATTAAACACACTAAACTCAACTAAAGCAATTTAGAGTATTTGTCCAGTTTTTAAAAATCATAGCCTAGGCATGGCTCGCCTTAAGTACTACAGTATGATGATATAACAAAATTTGAGGTTTACCTTACAGTCTTAATTGTTTTAATTTCCTTTGCAAGGACAGTGACTGTAAAAGAGATATGATACTGTTTGCTTTATTTTTTACCCATCACTGTCAGGTGGCCTGCAATGCATTGTCTTCTAACAGAGTTCCGTTTGGTGAGACTTCTGTTAAAACAATGGCAATAAGATTTTTACAGCATGCAAAGCAAATAACTTAAGCAGGAGAGTATTGTTGTCTATGAGCTTATATAATGAACTGGAACAGCACTGAAATATGTTGATAGTTAATTATGAAGTGTTCCAATCAAAACAGGGAGATAAAACTCGCCTACCACATCAGCAAACTTTCTGAATGAAAACATTGTCAGCAGGAGCAAGATAGGAGTTGAGTGAAAACTTCCTGCAGAAACACCTGCTGGGACAACCCTTTTCTCAGAGCAAGGCAAACTCATTGATACACCAGTACCACAAGTAAGACTATAGTGTTTTACAGGACATCAAACAGAAAATAGAAAGAAAATAACAAAGATATTTAATAATTTGCTCAAATTAAAATTTGACTTGTTATAAACATAAAAGCACTGCACTAAAGAAGCTAAGGTAGAGCCACATTTAAATACAGCTATTTAAGAGAAATTTATACCGGACTGTGGTTGAAGTTGAATTCTAAAGTCACATCCTATCCACAGCTAATCTTCAATACCATACTTTTACTCAGACAAACACTTCGTTGATAGGATTCTTTTATCAAACCCTGTATAATATCTATCTAAAATATACAAAACATTAAATAGAATATATGAATCAATAGCCCTTCCTAGTTCAAAAAAATGGACTTGTCCATCTCAATAGACCAAAACCTCTGGTCTCAAATTTCATTAAGAACCTTCAAATTTCTTAAGAATCCTAATCTACGATTAATACAATATAAAATCCTTCATAGAGTGCATTATACAGGGCAACGGATGTTCAAGATGGGTTATACGCCGTCTGATACCTGTTTACAATGTACAAGCAATCTACCAGACAATTATATTCATGCTCTTTGGTTCTGCCCACCTGTTAAGAAATATTGGTACCAGATATGTGAAGATCTATCAAAGTGTCTGAAATGTAATATCACACCTGCTCCCAGAGTTTGCTTGCTGGGAAATATAGATGAAGTTACCATGGATACAAAGTCTATGCAATTATTTTACATCGCCTTATGCATCGCTAAGAAAAATATCCTCTTGAACTGGAAAAATAAAAATACTCTGAATATTAATCAATATAGAGATCTCCTTCTGGATTACATTGGTCTAGAAACGGCATCTGCCTCCACATCTGATCAATCTTTCTGGTCACCCTTGATCAGTTCCATCACCTAGTGGGGTCGGGCCCTTGATTCCGTTCTGTGGGACACGGTTGCCGATGTGGAGCTTAAGGGTTGGTGGTGACTGCGGGGAGGTCCTTGGGGGTGGGTCCGCTTGCGGTTCGGCGATAGGTGCCGAGACCCTCGCCTGGGGTGGGACTTTGGGGTCTTTGTGTGGTGACTCCTAGTGGCTGCATGCGGCGCCTTAGAGGGGTCGTGCTGGCGGACACGGGTTACTGGCCTGGTGCTGTGCTGCTCTGGGGGGGTCTGGACTGGGCCTGGGGCTCGGGGTTCTGGGGCGGCGCGCCCCCCGGCTGGGGCCCTGGCGGGGCTTGGCCGGGGGGGGCCGCTGCCGTCGGTGCCGGCTGGGGGGGGGCTGTGGTCGGCCGGTGGTTGGCGGGCGCTGCTGCCCTTTCCATCTCCCCGGGCTGGTTCCTGTCGCTTGCTCCCCGGTGGCCGCTTGCCGCGTCCGGGCGTCGGCGAGAGGCCGTGGCGGGTGGCCGGCGTCTCCGGGCCCGATCGGCTATATTGACACTGGACATGGCTCCTGGGTCTTGGTCTTAGCCCTCGCGGGGGTGCTGGGGTGGGGGGCTCTGGCCGGTGTTGGTCGGCCTCCACGGTGACTGACCAGTTGGTGGGGTGTGGGCTGGTGGGTGGACGTGCTGGGTTCTGTTGCCACCCGGCCATCGGGCGGTAGTAGCAAGGCTGGAGGATGTCGGCCTGGGGATTGGCCGCCCGGGACTTCGGTCTGCTCACGGGCCTGGCGCGGCATGTCCGGGGTACCCGAGTCGGTGGTGCGCCGGGTTCCGGCCTCGGCCCGGGGGTCCTCGGACGCTGGCGGTGCCTGGGGCGTCTCTTATTGGCGGGGAGGCTTTTTACCATCTAGCACAGGCGCTCTTTTTAACGGGGTGCGCTTGGGACGGGAGGGGGGAGGGCGTTGAGGGTGAGGGGGGGCTAAACTCAACCTGGGTGTCTAGTGACATGTGTTTTGTTAGCAGTGTGAATGTTGGGGAGGATTTAGGTATGCCCCTGGCATGGGGGCTGGTGGATTGCCGGGGCCCCCATGGGGCTCGGCGGTACCGCTGCCGTGGGCCCCGACTGGACGTGCTGGGGCCTCCCACCCCTGGTGGATCGGGCCGAACGGGGGTGCCTATTGGAGTCAGCAGGGGAGCTGGCTCCCTGGGGTTGGCAATGGTCACCCCAGTTATTTTCTCCCCATCCCCATGCCTCTGTCCACCTGCTCCTTCATTCTACCATTCACAAGGCCTTGGGACGTGGGCACGTCACTGGGGTGCGGGATGGAGCTTCCGTCTTCGCTACCCGGTGGCGGCCTGGGTCCCGATTTTATTGAGCAATTTAGACACTACACTTGCAACATTTACAGGGAACGCACATGTAGGGACCTGGCGGTGTGGCGCCACAGGCGAGGCCCCCCCGTTGGGGGGCCTCGCCTGTGGTGCCGGCACCCACTGGTTAAACGCATCTAGACACTGAGGGCCCGGGGGGGAGATGGGGGTACCCGGCAGTATTCCCATGTCCCCCCCCTCTGTTTTAAGTGCACATTAGAACAACACGCAACAACACCACATTGAGCTGGGGGAGAGAGGCTGGGGGGTCTTTCCACACCCCTGTTCGTTGGACCATCAGGGGTCGGAGCCCGGATAGAACATCACGCCGTCTGGTCGGGGTCCTGGGCTGGTGGGCTGCTCTTGCCGGTGTGGGGCCTTGGCGGTCTACTTGTCCCCGTCCTGGTGGGCAAAGGGGTCTGTCTCCTGGGTGCAGGGGCAGGGTTCTCTACTGGGGCGTCTGTCCCTGGGCCTGGGAGTATGGAGTATAGTGTACGTATGGGGGGTATGAATGAGGGTATAGCGTCCTTTTTTCGTATGTCCTGTATTTGTAAGAATGTGTACACATGAGAGGGAGGGTACGTATGAGTGTCTCTGTCTGTCTATGTCTACCTGTCAGGTTGGGTGTTTGGCTGCTCTCTGGCCTGATGCATCTTCTTCCCTCCCCGTCACTCCCCGTCGGTGATGGTTGCTCCTGCCCGCTGGTTGATGATGACTCTCGATGCATGGGGCTGGGGGTCCCGGTTGCGGCCCGGCTCGGTCCTGGTGCATGTCGGGCGGGTCCTGGGTGGTCCGGTGTGTCGGGCGGCCGCTGTTTCGGGCCGATGTCCTCCTTGGATTGACTGGGGCACCTCTTATGGGGGTGCCGGGGTTGTAGAATAGGTTGGTGCCGTCCGGTGGATCGGTGGGGACCGTGCCTGGCGCCCAGTCCTCCTGCCGGTTCCAGGACTTCAGCTGGCTGGTCTGTTCACCTGGTGGGGCTGTCCGGCATTGGCTGGGCCCCTGATCTTGGCGCCCCACGTGGGGCGGGATCTGGACCCTGGAGCTGGAAGATCTGGATGTCCAGGTGCCGGCTGGGCGCGGCCTGGGGAGGGCGTACATCCGCTGTGGCTCTTGCTGTGGCTCCCTGGCGTGTGGATGTGTGGAGGCGGGCCGGGTTGTTGGCGGTGGGTACTGGTCCGGGGTGGCGGCGGCGTGTGTTGTCCGTCGGTTGGCTGCGGGTCCTCCTTGCCTGCGGCGGCGGCGGGGGGCCCTTGTCGGCTGGTCCCTGGTTGGGGCCCCGCTGGGGGGCGGGGTGCCCCTGGTCCCCGTGGCCTCCGGTTCCTGGTCCGGGCCCGCCCTGGCGTAGCCGGTTACCGGCGGAGCCCGTGGGCTCGTCACTGCGATCTCTCGGGCCCCAGCATCGCGGCTGGTGGGTGCTCCCCTGGGACTTCCATCTGTTCCTCTCTTGGTGGGTGATCGACCCTGCGCTGATCCGCCTGTGGACTCTGTACTCTGTGGGACGCTGGATGCATACATCTCTTGCCTCCTCCATGTCTGTGCCGATTCCTGTAGGACGGATTGACGGTTCCTTACACCAGCTATCAATCACTTGCGTGGGGAAACCTTATTCAGACCTGCATGCTCGCACACACATAGGTGTGGGGACATAGGTGAGGACGGACATATCTTAAGCTGAGGTTATCATCATTAGTTAGTTGTTCACAGGAGCTTACCAGAAACATTTGTATTATGTTCATTAATCAATGCTTGTGTGTAGTGAATGTGTAATTCTTTGTTTATTCTACCAGATCCGAACTATTGGTGTGGTTCTGTACAGTTTGTTGTTTTTGTTTTGTATTACTGTTTCTCTGCCGTCCGGCAGAGGTGAAAGAAGAGAAAGAAGAAAAGAAAAAAGAAGAAAAAACAAACAAAAAAAAAACCCTGTATAATAAAATGTTCAGTCGTCATTTAGAGGAACCAACAGTTTCTGCACATCAGGTTTTAAGTCAGTTTTTTTCCCTAAGAGTATAGAAACTAAATGTAAATTCGCCTTGTTTAGTTCTGGTCTTGGAAACGAGTAAGCAGGTCTCTGAAGATCTGTTGCATATATACAGTTCCTACTTGGCAAGCAAGACAGAAATGTATTTTAACCCAAAACCATTTAGTGCTTCATTGACAGTACAACATATAAAATCAGTTCTGTAACAAACTGGGAGTTAGTGCAGTGATTTAAGAACTGCTATGACATAATCCAGCCAAGAAAAAACAAACAAACCCTGCAACTCTTGGAATGTCTTTCGTAGGTGAGTTAATATAGTGTAGAAGATATTTTACTGCACTTTAAAGCTACTGAGATCATGCACAAGGATATATCCTTGTGTAAAGTTTCATACTGTAAAAATGTTTTACCAGATAAATCATCTTTATTTTTTACATGATTATTAAACTTTGTTTGAGGCTTATTTAAATGTTTGACATTCTAAAATAAATTCAGATATTTGTGAGATGCTAATTAGAACTGTGTTCTGTCTGCCAGAACAGAAGGAAGTCCACCCAGTAAATCCAGCAACAAAACACGGGTCTGAGTCACCCAAATCTAAAAGACTCGAATACACAAAATTGAGTCACCAGCATCGCAAACCGAAATGTACTATTCTGATTACATTTCAGAAGTTGGCTGGGTTGTGGGATGGTTCATATTGGAGTACCTCTTTTTATTTTTTTCCCCCTTTTTTGGTGTGAGTAGCCGAGTGCATTTGTGTGCATGTTACATTATGTATGATGCTTCCTGTGTGATGAGTGAGATGACACAAAGAAAGCGACATCCTCTCCAGAGATAATGAGAGCTACATGCACACATATGTGCACACCCACACACACACACACAGTTCAGTTTGGTTAACGTGTGTTGCTTAGAGACCTGTCTTCATTACATGAGGCGTGAGGTAATCTCATTTAATTCTATTAGGAATCAGAGGGTTAAACAGGCAGGCAGAACTGAACCTTTGTTTAGTTCTTTGTGGCTACAGAGGACTGATTTGAAGCAAAACAAAATCTCCCAAGAAACTGTTTTACACATTCAGTTTATTGGCTGATTAAATTATTCATTGATCAAACTTCCATAGTAGTTTTATAGTAGTAGTGTGTATATATATATATATATATATATATATATATATATATATATATATATATATATATATAATTCTAATTGGTAAAATAATCAGACAGCATGGGATACACATCCATAGCTATACCAATGATACACAACTGTATTTATCCATAAATCCTGATGAATTCAATGGGTTAGGTAAATTACAGGCATGTATGGAAGACATGAGATTGAATTCAATTCAGTTTATTTATATAGTCACAATTCACAACAGATGTAATTTCAAGGCACTTTACAAGAAAAGTAATTTCCGTACAGTTATACAAGTTGTTGACATGAAATGATAAAGTTATACTGAATTTTCTTTCAGATTTGCGAAGGTCAGTTAAAGTAAATTCAAAAGTTAAATAATTGTCTGAAAGGACTCGGTTATTTTGGAGGACTGTTACTTGCTCCCACTCAATGCCGTATGTCAGTACAAGGTCCAAAGTGTGCTGACCCGAGTGTGTGGGGCTTATCAGCTTCTGAGTAAAGATGACTGAGTCTAAGATAACATTAAAGGCTGCAGTTTTGTTATCACTTTCAGTGTCCACCTGAATGTTGAAATATCCTGATGTAATTACAATACCAGTATTTAATACTAGAACAGATAAAAAAATCTGAGATCTGATCCAAGAATTGAGGGTAAGTAGACCCTAGGGCCTGGTGGACGATACAAAAGCACAAACAAACATGGTTTTAATGGTTTGCAACTTGGATAAGAAAAACTGAGAATTAGATGTTCAAAATATTTTTTGGTATTCATTTGTCTAGAATTAATTTGTAAATCTGAATGAAAGATGGTTGCAACTCCTCTTCACCTGGGACTCCTGGGAATTTGAATTTAAATAATTGGAAGGAGTTGACTCATTTAGGCTACGTCCACACTAAGCCGATAAGGTTATACGGGGAGTTAGACGCCTAATGTTATCCACTCAACACGAGCATTTACACCCCGTTTAAGGTCTGTTTAAGTTCCCATTATTGCGCAATCCCATATAGACCTGTGCAAATACTGGGCTTGCGGGAAAAGACGCACGGAACACGCGTATAATCTACGTGACGCCAGCGCCTACATAATATATACAAGAAGCTCTACAGCACAGTACATATCTGCTTTAGTGTGGACGATAGGGGCGTGTAGACTAAATAATTATATGTTTAAGGCATTACCCCGGCTTGGTGTGGACGTGGCCTCAAAGTAACAATCTTCCTTCTGCAGCCAGGTTTCTGATACACCAAACAAATTCATTTTATTATCGCATATCAAGTAATTTACTAAGAAAGTCTTTGAGGAGAGGGATTTTGTGTTCAATAAACCAAATCTAATTATTACAAATTTTTGTTTAGTCAAAATGGTATTTATTTTAATGAGATTTTCATAATGTGCTTTTCTTAGGTTAACTTTTGATCTATTTGATCTTGGCCATGGGCAAGACACTGTCTCAATAGGGTATTCAGTGGGTAACGATACAGAAGCTGCAGAGAGGTGGGTTAAACTATGACTGTGCTTCCTGTTCTGGACTCTGGTTCTTGAGTGTTTTGATGGACTAATACATGTGTCCAAATTCCTAGAAAGAAGAGCAGCTCCATTCAAAGTGGGATGGATGCTGTCTCTCCGGATCAGACCAGGTTTCCCCAAAAAAGTTTTACAGTTATCAATTTAGCCCACGCTGTTTGCTTGAAACCACTCAGACAGCCATTGATGGAATGACAGCATGCGGTTAAAAATGTCATCCCTGGTGCGATCGGGCAGGGGACCAGAAAAGATTAGAGTCTGACCTAACTTAGGAAACTGACACACAGAAGCAACACTAAATTTAGTGACCTCCGATTTGCATAACTCATCATTGCCGCCTTCGTGAATAACAGTCTTACTGTATTTATGCTTATCCTTAGGCCGGCAGTTTCAGGTGGGATTTGATGTCGCCTGTACTAATCCCTGGCAAACATTTGATGATGGTCAATGGTGTTTCTAATGACTGTTCAATAGTGTCTCTAATGCCTTATTTCTGACTGTGGAGCTATGGAGCTGCATATTACCAGCGTCTGCTTCTCAGCAGTTATGTCGGTGAGTGGGGAAAATCTGTTAGAAACACCAGACAGGTTAGTGGTGATCCTTGGGCTGTGTTTTAGAACTATGCTTTCTACGTACTGTCACCCCTACTGCTACTGTCGGCCTGAAATCCCAGCTGCGTGGGTTCTGTTTTTCCCCTTTTCAACTAGGTTTGCTTTAGACCCTAATGGTACAGCACGGTGCGGTCTAGAACAGGTAGGTTGTGTTTCCATTACGATCTTAGAAGACCGGTAGTGGGTGAGGACATGGGCTGGCTTAGCTTGACAAAAACTCCAGCAAAAAGTCTCAAAGTCATGATGACAACACAGATCCTCTCAAAAGTTAAAAGACTTTTGTCTTAACTCTCTCGGACATCAATTTGTTCATGCCTCCAGTTCCTGATCTGTGTTCTTCATGCCAGTACTGATCTAACCAGTGATCATCCAGTCTATTGAGACTCCGAATCTTCCGCCTTGCATCCGATCCAGCTCTCTTATCACCAAGGAGACATCCTGCCTCTTTGCTGCTATATCTCCTTCCCTAACACCTTGGATTGCTGCCAGCTTCTCCATGCTATCACACACCGACTTCATTGCTACTGCTACAGCTACCTATAGCAAGCCATTATCTTCCCTGCTGCAGTTGAAGCTGTAGCCCGTATCAGTAGATTCTCCCCATCACCTTTTGGTTTCAGCTTCATCAAAACCACAACCCTCTCTAAACGCCATAAAACAGTTAATAAAGCACTCTGTTTTTTTGTGGGTTTTTTTGTTTTGTTTTTTTAAATGGAGCTACTTAAAGCAAAGCAAAAAAAAAAAAACGTTCTGTGTCATAAACTACAAGGAAGACCAAGAAATTCAGCCACAACACAGGAGTGAGCAAAAACTTAGGAGGAGGTTTTATTGAACAACAGAGGGGAAATGTGCAAAAGGTTCTGCAGACAGGATCTCTGGTTCTGAAGAGAGAAGGATAACAGTTAGTGATTCCGGGGGAAGAATGTAGATATTGATCTGTTGTTCTCACTAACCTGCAGCGGGGAGGTAGACGGGGAATTCCCCGGGGCGGTGACATCAGAGGGATAGAGGCTGCATTAGTGCTTTGTAAGCACACACACATGTGTGACAGGGTGCGAGCTCCGCTTGCTCCTCCTTCTGAGAAGTGATATTAAGAGTTTTAAATAATTCACCTTGTCACTTGGGGTTGATCCGAATTTTGGAACCGGAAACAGGCACAGGTCATGCACAGGCGGGCAGCGATCAGTTAATCCAGAGAAGGCAGAGATGTGTGGTCAGGATCTGTTGCTGTGTTCGGCGTTGGGAGGTCAGAAAGGCGATTGTGGCTTGTCAGGGGGAGGCAGAGGTCGGTGGTCAGGATCCGTAGCTGGGTTCGGCATTAGGAGGTCAGAAAGGCGATTGAGGTTGGTCAAGGGCTCGGCAAAGGCAAAAACTCTAGGAACGTGCAATATGTCGGTGGTGGAGATCGGAATCAAAAGGCTTGATATCTACTGGCGTGAGCGTTTGAAAATCTGTCAGGGAAGCAGAGGCAAGGAGATGTTTAAATAGTGAGACAGACAGGTGGAGCAGGGAGAGGAATCAGACATGGCACAGGTGCATTAGATCAGGCGGATAGGTAAGGCGTGGCATGAGGAATATTACAGTTCTGTGACACTTTGAATATTTACAATTTTATGGAGAACATTTCTGATCTTTAGTTCAACAATAAACTCCAGGCAAATCACCAGCTACTACTTCTGGGTAGGAGTGAGAGGGATATCACATTACTGGTGGGGATGGTGGGTCGCATCGGCATGCTTCAGACCAAGGCAGAGGTAGTCCAACAAAGGAGTCGGCTGGGGTCGGCTCGGACCGGGCACAGGTAATGGAAACAGACCAGAACCGTTCCAAAGCTACCCGTTCCATACCGTACCGGCCCTACTGGAAAAGGGGCATTGGAGGACCGCTAGGTGGTTCTGTCCTTGCTTACTCCGCACTAGCCAACGGACCTTGGTTATGTACTGGATTCTGAACAGCGCAGAGTCATGCCTTTAAATCTATACCCTCGCTTCCAAAGCTACAAAAATGCTATAAAGAGACAAGAAGAGATTTAGGTGGAGAAACAGAGAGAGGAGAAGTAGAAGAAAAAAACGTGTGAAACACAAAGGGTTCCCAAAACGTCAAGGACACCAACTGGAAATGAGTATTGTAGCGAGCTTATGTATTACTGAAAAGAGTCTGAACACCAAACAGGTTCAGCAGATTGAAAATATTATTCTCTCATGTTGTTGGTTGATTCTATCATGTTATCATTCTGTCATGAAGACATGATTCTGTCACGATTTTGTCATCAAATCGTGTCTTCCTATGTAGACAAAACATGATTTTTACTATTAAAGTTCACATTTTAATTTGTTATGATGCATAACCATGGCAGGAGGTGGTTTACAGTCAGGAGCCGCTGATTAACATTGGCAAAGCTAAAAAAATACCTCAACTGAAGCCATAAATCCCAGGCGATTTGAAAAGTAGGAGGCATGGATGCAGAACAGGCGCAAAAAGGAGACACAGAAGTAAGAATTTCAAACCATCTCTTCCATTGATCATAATGGGCAATGTTAGATCATCTAATAATATGGATGAACTCCATGCCCTTACAAGGACTCAGCCAGAGTATAGGAAATGCATTATTATGTGCTTCAGTGAGGAATGGCTGCAGGATCATATCCCCGACTCCAACAGCTCTCTGCCAGGCTTCCTGACAATACATGCAGACAGAGATGTTAGGTGGAGTAGCAGTGCTTGTCAACAACAGATGGTGTCATCCAGGACATGTTGCGGTGAAGAATTATCTCTGCAGTCTTAGCAGTAAGTTTTCATCCATATTAGTTACCAAAACAATTTACCAGTATTATTTTGGCAGTTGTTTACATTCCAGCCTCAGACGTTGGAGAAAATACATATAATGTTGTCAGTTCTGTTGTTGCCAAGCTACAGACCCAGCACCCCAACGCATTTTTTGCAATATCTAGTGATTTTAATCATTCCTCACTCTTTTCTACATTTTCAACATTTCAACAGTTTTTCAGCTGCTCTACATAAGAACACAAGCCCTTGGATTTGTTTTCTGCAAATGTAAAGGATGCTTATATGTCCAAACCAAGACCTCCTCTAGGACAATCAGATCATAATCTTGTTTCTCTCTGCTCAGAATATAAACCATTTGACCAGAGGCAACATGTGACAAAGAAATAGTGAGAAAATGGTCACATTAAGCTGAAAAAGCCCTGTAGGGTTGTTTTGAGTCCACACACTGGATGACTCTTTCCCAAGCACATGGAGAGGACATCAATGCTATGACTGAGTGTGTGACTGACTTTTGTTTGAAATAAATAATCCCCACCAGAACAGTGAGATGCTTCCCAGAGAACAAACCCTGGCTCACAAGTGACCTGGAGGAACTGCTGAGAGGAAGACCGGAAATTATCTAGGAGTACACATAAGCAACTTCAAGTCAAGATCAGAAGCAAGGCAAGGCAAGGCAATTTTATCGACCAAACAGAAAAATAAATCAATTAAATGTGGTTTACCAAACATAAGATCTCTCCCCTTAAAAACACTCTTGGTAAATGACTTAATTTGTGAAAGTAATATTGATCTGTTTTGTCTTGCAGAGAGATGGTTGCAGGAAGAGGACCATGTCACAATAAATGAGTCAACTCCCCCTAGTTACTTAAACTTTAGTGTCCCTCGAAGTACTGGTCAGGAGGTGGAGGTCCCACCATCTTTCATTCAGATTTACTAATTAATCCCCAAAAAAATAATAGTTACAGTTACTTTGAACATTTAATCTTGAGCCTTCCTCATACACATAACAAAGCAGTAAAGCCACTTTTGTTCATGGTCTTGTATTGTCCACCAGGCCATTATTCTCAATTTTTAGATCAGATCTCAGATTTTCTATCTGACTTAGTTTTAAATACTGATAAAGTTATTATAGTTGGAGACTTCAATATTCGTGTTGATAGTGAAAGTGATAGTCTAAATACAGTTTTTAACATGATCTTAGACTCAATAGGCTTTACTCAAAATGTGCAGGGACCAACCCACTCTTGTCACCACACTTTAGATCCTGTGCTGACTTATGGCATTGACTGTGAAGAAATAACAGTCTTTCCACATATCCCTATCCTGTCTGATCATTTTCTGATCACTTTTAAACTCACTCTAACTGACCATTTCAAACTTGAAAGAAAACTTCATTATACCAGAACGTTATCAGACAATGCTGTAGCAAGCTCTTCCAAGTTTAGTTTCCTCTGTACATAAAAGTATAATAGATATGTTGATTTAACTCCTCACCCCTCACAACTTGACATCTAGTTCATAGCGTCAATTCCTCCCTGCGTCTTGCAATAGACAAAGTGGCCGCCTTGAAAAGGAAGGTAGCTATAGAAGATTAGCTCCCTGGTTTAATTTAGAGCTATGTACCCTAAAGCAGAATGTTAAAAAACTAGAGAGAAAATGGTCCTCCATGCATTTACAGGATTCTTATTTATGGTGGAAAAATATTCGCATAGCCTCAGACAATGGACTGGTCACCATTCTGGTCCTGTTAGATCTCAGTGCTGCCTTTGACACTGTAGATCACAATATTTTCATAGAAAGGTTTCAAAGTGTCGGTATAATAGGAACAGCACTAGGCTGGTTTAAATCTTATTTGTCCAACAGATTTCAGTTTGTTCAGGTAAACAATAGATCTTCCTCGGCCTAAATGGTTACTTGCAGAGTACCACAGGGTTCGGTGCTTGGGCCAATTCTTTTTACTATATATATGCTTCCTATTGGTAAAATCATTAGGCAGCATGGGATAAATTTCCATAGTTACGCAGATGATACACAGCTATATCTATACATGAATCCTGATTTATCCAATCAGTTAGGTAGATTGCAGGCATCTCTGGAAGATATAACAACTTGGTTGACTCTAAACTTATTGCTTCTGAATTTCTGATAAAACAGAAGTTGTTTTCTTTGGACCAGAAGCTCTGAAAAAGAAACTACTTTGTCAACCCCTTCACCTGGACTGCATTAAATTAGCCTCCAGTAATAAAGCAAAGAACCTCTGTGTTATTTTTGACCAAGATATGTCATTTAGATCTCAAATTAAAGAAGTCTCTAGGATTTCCTTTTTTCCCCTCCTTTTTTCACCTCAGGAATATTGCAAAAATTAGAACCATCCTGTCCAGGAGTGATGCTGAAAAACTAGTCCATGCCTTTGTTACTTCAAGGCTGGATTACTGTAACACTTTATTATTAGTAGTCCACAGAATACAATTAAAAGTCTTCAGTTAGTCCAAAATGCTGCTGTTAGGGTTCTAATGAATAAAAGAAGAGATCACATTTCCCCTGTTTTAGCTTCTCTTCACTGGCTCCCTGTAAAATCTAGAATAGAATTCAAGATCCTCCTTCTGACATATAAAGCTCTTAATAATCAATCTCCATCATACATAAGAGAGCTGATTGTTCCATATGTTCCTAACAGAATTCTCAGAATGCAGGTTTACTGGTAGTTCCTAGGATTTCTAAAAATAGAATGGGAGGCAGATCTTTCAGTTACCAGGCTCCCCTCCTATGGAACCAGCTCCCAGGGTTGGTTCGTGAAGCAGACAACTTGTCTGTCTTTAAAACTAGGCTTAAAACCTTCCTCTTTGACAAAGCTTACAGTTAGAGACAGGTTAACAGGTAGTTAGAGACAGGTTAGACAGGTAGCTAGGAAGAGACAGGTTAATGTTAGTAGTCAGGTAGAGTAGCTTGGTAGAGATAGATTAATGTAAACCAGGTAGAGAGTGTTAGTAGCTAGGTCTCCTAGTAGCTGGGAGACATGTTTATGTTAGTAGCTATCTCAAGGAAATTTCAATCAAACGCAACTGGACTTGGTAATTTGTCTTGGAAGACGTTTCACCTCTTATCCAAGAGGCTTCATCAGTTCATGCTCGCCGCTGACCAGGCTGGGACTGGTCCAACTAAGGGCGCTTTCACATGGTACGGGAGTCCGTACTCGGGTACGGTATTTGGTCAAAATCCACTTATTTCGTACCATGTGAACACAGACTGTACCGTGCCAGAATACGGCCAGAGAGACCTGCCTTGGAGGTAGTATCCGAGTCCAGGTACGAGCGGCCACGTATCATGTGAACACAACCCGTACTCTGGCCGTACTCAAGACAATAGACGCGCTCCATGCGGAAATGACGACACCGCCGGCCGAAATTACAGAATCACCTCGCGACCATACAAATACCAAAACAACGCGATTCAAGCATCCCACAGCAACACAGCAGGTTACAAAACGGCGGGTTTACTACAACACTCACCCTGTAGATGGCTTCAGGTAGCAGCTGACCAGTAGACCAGTTTGTTTACATTCTAGGCTGTCGCTCGTTTTATGACGTCGGTACTTCTCACTCCCTTGTTTGTTGGAGAACTAAGACTTATTTGTATGCCGCCACCTGCTGTTTATTTGTAGTAAAAGACTGGATCCCAATACGGTCAGAGATCCGTGCCATGTGAACAGAAAAAATTAGCATTTTCTCTGGCCGTTTTCTGGTACGGCCACACATGTGAAAACGGCCTAACTGGTGTGGAGACTCAGCTATTTAACCTCTTGAACAAGAATCATTATGTCATTGGATCCTTTGTGCTCCATGTCTTAACGACGGTCGTTGGCGTGCCGCCTATTGGTGGAGGTTAGGTTTCGGCTTCATTAGTGCCCTATTGTGTCATAACGACAGTCGTTGGAGTCACAGTTGTTTCTGTTATTAGAGGCTAATTTGTTTGAGTCTTCTAGGGAGGGATGAAAGGGCAGCATTGTAAATTGGAGATAGGTGATGTCTCAGGCCTCGTTAAGACATGGAGCACAAAAGATCCAATGACATAATGATTCTTGTTCAAGAGGTTAAATAGCTGAGTCTCCACACCAGTTAGTTGGACCAGTCCCAGCCTGGTCAGCGGCGAGCATGAACTGATGAAGCCTCTTGGATAAGAGGTGAAACGTCTTCCAAGACAAATTACCAAGTCCAGTTGTGTTTGATTGAAATTTTCTTGAGATAACCATGACCTGGATGAATGAGAATATTCACAGGTTAGTAGCTATGCTGCTTTAGGTTAGGCTGTTGGAGGACATTATTAGAGTCAGTTCCTACTTTCTCTCCTACTTCTCCCCAACTGCATGATGTGCTGTCAATTCAAGCGCTAACCTGTTTTCTATTAGTCTCTTCCTACAGTAGGTGCTCCTGACCCGCCCTACTTGACGACCCTGACTAAGATGGCATTCCAGTGGAGGAACGTTCTCCACATCCTGCTACCAACTTCTTTTTCTGCATCAGTTCTGTCACTCTTTCTGTGTCTCTGTTGCCTTCTCCAAACCTCAGACGGTCTCGGCAGATGATCGCTTATGCTGAGACTGGTTCTGAAGGAGGTTTCTTCCTGTTAAAAGGGAGTTTTTCCTCTCCACTGTCGCTTCCTGCTTGCTCAGTGTGAGGGATTGCTGAGAAATCACGACGCAATCTTCTGTGGTTCTCTAATTCCTAAATTAAACATTGTATATTAATAACTCTTCTTGTAAAGTGCCTTGAGATGACATCTGTTGTAAAACGGCACTATATAAATAAATTGATATTAATTTAATTGAATTATCACGGTGGCGCAGTGGTTAGCACTGTTGCCTTGCAGCAAGAAGGTTGTGGGTTCGTATCCCGGCCCAGGGTCTGCATGGAGTTTGCATGTTCTCCCCGTGCATGCGTGGGTTTCCTCCGGGTACTCTGGCATCCTCCCACATTCCAAAAACATGACTGTCAGGTTAATTGATCACTGTAAATTGTCCTTAGGTGTGAGTGTGTGCATGGTTGTTTGTGCTGTTTGTCCTGCCCTGTGATGGACTGGCGACCTGTCCAGGGTGTACCCCGCCTCTGACCTGTTGACAGCTGGAGATAGGCACCAGCACCCTTGCGACCCATAAAGGATTAAGCGGTTAAGAAAATGGATGGATGGATGAATTATCACTGACGGGTGCAAGGATGTCATCTTCTCTGTGTGTTACAGCAGGTTGGCGTTCACTATGTATCTCAGTTCGACGACAGTTTACATTACATAACACATTCCAGAGGTAGAGCTTTTGACCTTTCTTATTGATGTGACGTCCATTTTTTGTGAATACATGCCTTCGTTCACCGAAGATCTTAAAATTATTCAGGAATGGAATACACCTTTCAGCACAGACAGTTTTAATAAATCTAGTAAATACTTTGATCCGGCTAAATTCCTCGTCTGAGGACGTTGCTGGAATTAGTCCAGATATGTGAAGTTCTATCTTGTTATTTGTGAAAGGTCTGTAGTAAATCCAAGAAGTCCTTCTTTAAAATTTCCGATTTCTTGTGGGAGATAGCGACTCCTGCATGGACAACAATTTTTTTGTAGTTCTGGGTCGCTCTCAATAATTGATGGAATCATCTCAGAAAGTTGTTTGGCTCTACCTCGGAGCTCTGAGAGTAGACCGAGTAGAGGGGGAGCAAGTCGGAAACAAAGATGACTGCGCCCGTAGTTGAGATATATTTTCTTTGTATTCGCACTGCTGGTAATTTTAATGTCGTTTTTAAAAGCTCTTACACACTTGACTACATTTCTGCTTTAATCCGATCACCAATTTATACATTGCATGGTCTTGCTGTGCGTGCAATACAATGTACAACTTTGTTTTTCATGCTGGTCTGCTGAAGATGCTATGCCGGCAATAACAATAGCAATAACTAACCCGCCCCTCGACAGCCGCTGCCCTCAAAGCGTCCATGTTCTTTCCGACTCTGAGTTTAGCGAGACAAACTGGAATGCTTTCAGTTGGGATTGACGTCACGTTCTCGTGTACAGCAACTCGGACGCCCGAGTTTCCGAGACAAATGGAATGCAAGATTAGACTCAGAGAGCCGGAAGAGGCCAGTGCTGTGAATCTGTTTTTTAAAGTGATTATCGAAGTTGTTCATTGTTGGAGTTTCTTTTGACGTTCCTTATTTTTCTTTTTGGGTGTCTCTCGTGTGACTGCTGGCCACTCTTCTGATGAGTGGGAGGTTCTTCTCGATAGACGTCGTCTGTTCGAGGGGTACTCTGTGTTGTTGGCATCAACCTGCCAGGTTGTTGGAAATCGCTCATCATACTCAGAGTACTATTGTTTCTGCCATTTTCTTCAAAGAGTCGGATCTTTAATCCCATGTCCTTCATTCTTTCCAGTATGTTTTGGGGAGTGAAATCAGCGTTGAGAGCCATTGTAGTCTTTGGTTGTTTGTCCACAGTGGAATAAGAAGAAAAAGAGGGATAAAATCCGTCCAAGGGAGGTCGTCCAGTATCCTTAGGGTGAATAAATAAAAATAAAAAGGAAAATAAGTGGGGGGGTTGGGTGGAGAGCAGGAGTGGAGCAGGAGGAGAGGAGAGGAAAACACGTTCTGCTCCTTCGACAGTCACAAGCAAGTGATACAGGAAAAAACAGCAAGGAGGCATACAGGAAGAAACTGGAGAGCAAACTACAGAGGAACAATATCAGAGATGTCTGGTCAGGAATGAAAGAGATCCCAGGCTTTAAGCACAGGAAGGATTGGAGATGGAAGTCTGGATAGAGCTGATGAACAGAACACAACTTGTGACTTTCCAGTCACAACTTGGATGTTTTATTCTTCACCACGGTAAGGGACTCTTCTGCTTCAACAAGTTTGTCTTCAATGAAGTCAGGAGATGCGGCTTCCCCCTTTGTCTCCCCCTCCTACTTGTCCATCTAAAAGTCAGGTGAAGAGGCAGTTGGAGCGAAAATGAACAGGAATAAGACATCAGGTCCAGATGATGTCAGCTCCAGAGTCCTGCAGGCTCTGTGCGATTCTGTAGCACGTCTTTCATTGTGATACTGTGCATGATGACTACGTTTCATTAAATGTAACCAAGGAAAATTAACCACACTGGTGGAAGCTAATGAGGATCCATGAGAACTACAAATTACTGTGCTCATCACTTCTTTAGCAGGTGCAGACGCGCTGAGAATGCAGTGAGTTGTGATGCGTCTTTGAGGGAAAAAACGGAAATATCTACATACCTGTCAGGTTTATGGCCATTATACTGTTAATTAAGTTATATTGTGTGTGAATTACATTTTTCATTTGCCAATAATAAACGTATGTGCAAAGTTAAAACATGCCTTTTTAGAAATGTTAAAAATGGAAGATATAATAGCTGGCACAAACATGTTGATGTTTAGTAAATCACACTGTGCCTTGAATGCCTAATGTTTGCCTGTTCTCCTCTCAATATTTTGCGTCTTCTGATAGAAACGCCCGTACTGCATATTCAGCTTTGTGGTATTCCGAGACACTGAGGGAAGGAAGAATGGAACAGATTTTTTAAAATTTGTACACCTTTGTCGGATAAATTGTTCTGTAATGAAAGTCCAAGACTCAAAGACCAGAATCCTAACTTCACGCAGCAACTGCTCAGACAGTCCGTAAATGCATCCAACCAGCAGCTGCATGGACACACTGACTTGCTGCTTGGCAGCTTGATGCCCACTTGATGTTTAGGTACAACAGACTTTGCATGTAATCTAGTTGCCCTGCTTCCTGGACACGCTGAGTGCTATGAACTTTAGATAACATTAAAGGCTGCAGCTAAGCTATCGCTTTTATTGACCACATGAATATTTATACTGCTATGATTACCTTATCAGTATTTAATACTAGATCAGATAAAAAATCGGAGATCTGATCCAAGAATTGAAATTAAGGGCCTGGTAAAAACCACAAACAAAAGGGATTTTAATGTTTTGCAACTTGGATGAGGAAAACTAAGGATTAGATATTGCTATTTATTGGTCTGGGTGTAATCAATAAATCTGAATGAAAGATGGTTGTAACTACCCCTCCTTGCCCAGTACTTTGAGGAATGTGCAGCTTGTTCAGAACGCTGCTGCTCATCTCTTGACAGGCTGCAAACGATGTGACCATATTACTCCAGTTCTCTCCTCTCTGCACTGGTTGCCGGTTCATTTTAAGGATTGATTTTAAATGTTTAAATGGTCTTAAGTGTCCCCAGAGATGACAGAACCAAACAGCAATGTTCATTATTACATTATTTAAAGAACACAAAATAGATAACGATCTAAGTTCAAAGTAGTTAAGGATTTCCAATGCATGTGAAAGATGATGTGGTATTACCACATATGATATAATTGAGGGCATTTCTGTATGCATATGACTGTGAACAAGCACGAGGACCTGGGTACGCACAAGTGGGATTTATCAACACATGACTGCGGAGCAGTGTGGATACGAGTAGCTACCACACGTTTCATAATTCAGACTTTTGACTGTTCGTAGGAACATTCTAAATTTCATTTGTAAGATAGAATATAGAACAGTTTTTTACAAACGTTTGATAAATAAGAGCTCTGGTTTCTGAGAGACAAAACAGTCAATTTTCCTATCACATATCAAGTTATTTTCTAATAAAGTATTTGAGGTCAAAAGGTCTTATGTTTAATTAACCACATTTAATGGTTTCATTTATATGTTTAGTCAAAGTAATATTTATCTTAATGAGATTTTCATAATTTGCTTTTGTTTGGTTAACTGTTAACCCCTTTTATTTTCGGCTGTCGGCAAGACACTGTCTTAATTCAATTCAATTAGTCTTATTTATATAGCGCCAATTAACAACAGATGTCAACTCAAGGCATTTTACAAAAAAGGTCATTTCAATACAATTATACAAACATTCCAATCAGTTAAAGTTTTCTATTTAAGAAACCCCAGCAGATTTACATGAGTGTTTAACGTGAGGTTGTGCCCTGGACCTGCAGACCCTGACCACAGCAATCTCTTAGGTTGCTCAGAATATATTAATCAGAGTCAGTCTTCCAGCATCCCTTGCGCCCGGTCGGCAGCCATTTTGTGACCCTAACAGCTTTCCATTGGTCGGCACCCAATTGGTCAACCCCAACAGCTTTCATTGGTCAACTGCTCAGTGAGGAACAGGAATGATCCCGCTGAAGGCAATATAACGGCCAGCTGATGATGCATTTGTTCTCTTCCACTAAGCTCTCTGCTGATACGAAGGGAATTCAACATCCACTAGTGACCCATTTCCCTTCTCCCTTTTGATTCTACTGGCTTGTCCAAAGGATTCATACTGAAACTAGCCCAGGGTTTAGGTTTTTTGTCCACTGTCCAATCCAAGTCAGAAAACTGTCTGTGAGACGATGTGTTTATCAGCTTAAGCCCAGAACACGCATCTCTAAACTATGTCCTCTCTTTTTGCGCACATCAAGGTGGACGATTTAGGCAGCCTCTCTGCTGATCTTTGGCTGGCTTAATAATACGCTTCTTATAGCGCTGCACTGCGTTTGTAAGCTAAGCTTAGGTTCCAATTAAACAATATTATTAGACTTTAACTGTCATAGAGGACAATGTTGGAAAGAACCCATTCAGTTTGAGATCATATTTGCATTTGATGCTTGTCCCTATAAAGCCAATATTATTCCCCTTTAGTTTAAAATATGCATGACTGGCATTGCAGAGAAGTCAAGTAGGCTTCATTGTGCAGTTGTTAGAGCTACAGCCAAGAGCCTCTGAATGGAGAGAGTGATTGTCCCTTTGGCTACTCTTTGCATGGTATAAACACACACACACACACACACACAAATATTCTTATTCATGGTACATTCCTCGTTCTTCTGCAATTTGCATATTAGGACAACGAGACAATGATAAGGGCTTCTATGCATCACTTTGTGACCTTTGAGTCCAGTCAATAAACAGCCTGTTTTCTTTTGTCAGAACATTCAATATTTTGCATTGAGAACATGAAGAGTGTTTTATTTACTGTCCCCTGTACCCTCACAGCATCAAGCTTTCATTGAGAATAAAGCCAACTCTGTTCTCAATCAAGGAATATAAACAGCTGGAGTCCAAGAGGATATTCAGTTCTTTGAACCTAAATAAAAAATCAAAGTCTGGCAATGCTTGTGACCCATGACCTCTGCATGTTTGTGGAAGAAAATGCAGAAAAAGCAGTGGTTCTCCCAAAACTGCTACCATTAAGCATACTGAGCTTGCTGTAGTGAATGTAATCAAAACTGGTCGGGGTAAAATCTTGGTCAGAAAAAGAACAGCCTAGTATTTGATACAATTGTACTGAGTAGACAATTTTAGGATATTTTGAAAAAATGAGGACCTCCAAGCAAGCCAGGGTCCTCATTTATCAACCGTACTTATGCGCAGATCTACACACAGATTCTACACATTGTGCGATATTTATTTGTAATTTGTACATGCGCATGAAATGTTCATAAATACAAGTACAGTTCTAACCGTGCGTATGCACAGCATCTAGTGTTAGAACATGTGAACTGCAACACTGAAACAGTTTTACTTTGATAGAATATTTATATCATCAGTATATCACCCACGCCAGGAAGCTAATGTTGGTATCTGTCTGTGTTTTAGCAAAAATAAGTCAAAAAGTTATGTATCACAATAAACTTTCAGGAAATGTTTGAAATTTGCCAAGAAATACGTAATTTAATGTTGGGGGCGTTCATGCATGGAGATCCTTTCACTTGCAATCAGCACTCTCTGTGCACAGTACCCCCCCCCCCCCCTCCCCAATTTATTTGTTACACCAAGCGCTTCTTCTAATAACTCACAAAGTTATGGGCTGTTTTACAATAAACTTTCACGATATCTTTTGCCGAGATTTGCCAAGAAATACATTATTTACCCTCTTACTCCAAAGTTAAATTAACATGTTGAATTAACATGATAATTCTGGGTTGCCGTAACATGAATTTATTACATAATGTAGTCACATTAATTTTAAGTCATTAAAACCAAGGTTTTCATTTCAACATGCTTGGGATTGTTGATCTTACTCAATGTTGTTTTGTAACATGAATACAAGTTGAAGTTTCCCAGGATGGGTATTGAATTTACGTTTTCTGGATGGAAGGCATTGCATCTACACCACTGCAGCCATAGTAGAGTAGTAGAGCTCAACATTTATTAAATAATGAAAATCTTGTATTTCTTTAAGGTTTTGTGGCCACAATAACCTTTATATGACAGTGGATTGTATATGGAGGCACACAAAGATACAGCTGGGGATGGGACTCGAACTCAGAAAAGGAACAGAACCTCCGATTTATGAACACCTGCATTAATCACTTTACTGCACAATGACTTAAAACATTTCTGATCAAATAAGATATATGAATTCCTTTCCAGTGTTAACTAAACATGATTATCATCATTTCAGTAACACAATTCCTTCACTTTCAACCAACAAACAAAAATTTTGTAAATTCAGTATTGTTGATAATTGCTTTAATTGTACTTAATTAAATCATGGAAATAAGAGAAACATGTATAGATTGTGTAGCTTTTACTTGATTTGTTTTAGTAAATTCAAAGACCTGCCAATTTCCTTTTTTTCAGTGCGTGTTTTATTTTGAAAAGATGACCGGGTTCTCTCCGTTACTCACGCTTGCCTCAGTCACCTTATACCTCATAGCTAAAACAAACCCACAAGATAGCAGACTGATTAAAAACAGAAGTCTCTGAAAAGTATCTTTGCAAGAGGAAAATGTCATTTGTAGAGACAGAAGAAGAGCCTACGACTTCCAGGAAAAAGGAAGCTATACTTAGCAGACCAGGAGTCCTACCTAAATTATGCTTTTATCTCGACAGGCAATTTCACCTCACCAAACCCTGCTCCTCTCTCACGTGGCAGCCGGGGTTTTCTAATGAGGAGAAGCCTTTAAAACGGATCCAGATGGCGCTGTCTCATTACAGAGAAAAAAAGCCACTGTGCTTCTATTGATTCAGCATTGTGTTGAGTTTTATTTTTCAAGCACTTTATATTTGTTTTCTGGTAAACCTTACTTTAAAGGCATGTTTAAATGTTAACTTAGTGAACAAAGAGCTTCAGGAGGCACAGAGAACGTTTCTCAAGTTTTGATTTTGGCACTGTGATACGAAAATGATAATATATTTAGGAGCATTATGGATTTACATTTAATGTTATATTCATAAATAGCCCCATTTTTATTCCACTCCTGTCTTTTCATATTGTTGCATTTATCACTGTTAATATTTCTGATATTAAAATTGTCTACGGCATAAAAAAATATATATATATATTGGGGACCAATTTTCTAAATGACACTAATCAAAATGCAGCAACTAGAAATGAAGCAAGGTCACTTGACTAAAGAAAGAAAAGCTTTAAAGGACATATATGTGTATATTTTGGCACTGTGTTCTCAAACACTTTGAAAAAGCAAGTGTTACCATGCAGGCTATCGAATTCAGTGCAAAACTAATTTATTGATCCCAAGGGGAAATTAAGTGATATTGTAGCCCATACTAATGAAATATTTAAGAGATTATCATGGCTGCTGGCAGGAAGGATTTCCTGTAGCAGTCTGTGTTGCAGTGAAAACTGAAGAAGCCTCTTCTGGACTTCTGTAAAGCTGTGGCTTTGATATAATCCCTGTAAATGGTAAATGGACTGAACTTATATAGCACTTTTCTAGTCTTACTGACCACTCAAAGCGCTTTACATTGAAGCTACATTCACCCATTCACACTCGCATTCATACACCGACACCCAACATGGCTCGAATTTGGGGGTTAAGTGCCTTGCCCAGGGGCACATCAACATGTGACTGGAGGAAGCTGGAATCGAATCTACGACCCTCCGATTGCAAGCCAACTACTCTACCACTGAGCCACAGTCGCTCCACCATGTAGGACTACATCAGATGTCTGATAGATCAGCTTGAGAGGTTTGAGTCTCAAGCTGAGGCATTGTGTCCAACCGTTTCATAGAAGTAGCACTGAACCAACAAAAGCATTTTTTGGAGAAAGCAGTCTCAGAGGATGAATTATCAGCTTGACAAAATTTCTCTACTAGTGTTGTTTTGGTAGTTGTTAATTGACAAATTTCTGAAATGAATTGCAGAAATGCTGCATATGATAACCTCAAAAACACATTTGCCTTCCTGAACAACTTTTCGGATTCTGCTGTTTCAGAGCTAAGAAACAAAGCATCTCATCTCTAAATGAAATATTCAGCTGACCTGGAGATGGACTCTGTGAAAGATATTGTCCAGCCAAAGGATTCACATCTGCTCTACTGCTTTTAAAATCAACCCAAAAAAAAAGAACAGGAACATCTTCCCAAATGTGGAAATGTGTTTTTTGTTCTGTTTAAAGGACCAAATGATTAAAAAGCAATGGATGTTCCAATGAAAACAAATGTTGTGGTTCAGCGTTAAAATTTGAGAAACAGCAACTTTAATTAAATCATTTGCAGTTGCCACGCTCTGTTTTTTTTTTCTTCTGCATAATTTGTCTAGAGGCTGCATCATACTTAAATATACACTAATGATAGTTGCAATTTTCATATTAAAATCTCTAGTTCATTTTCACATTTATAAAGATAAAACCCAAATAAAAATGCCTGGCTAATCAGAATTTCCTCATCAAACCTGCTTTGGATGGACATTAACTTTCTCAGTCTCAAAATCAGTGCAACAGCCTCAATGAAAGTAAGTCTACAAGAACAAGACATAAAGCTTCGGCTGCTGCTTTTAGTCCAAGAAACTGTATTATTATTATTATTATTGTTTGTTTTGTTCTTCTGTAAAATTACACAGTGCACTGCTATCAGAATCCTGAACCCTGGTGCCAGAGGAGTATGTTATATAAATGAATGTATAAAATGTATCACTGTATTCTGAGGAAATGATTCATCACAAACACTTATGTGCATGTGTGTCAAGTCTTTTTGTAGTGGGGACATTTTTCATATATTATACAGTATTATCCAATAATAAATGAGCCTCTGCCTCCAAAAGATCATAGCACCTATTTCCTGTGTGAGTCATTATCTGTATACACATTGTACACTCATACACACACAGGAGAGGAAAGTATCTGAAAAACCTCTTGTGCGCTCTGCTTCCTCTCTCTGTCACTCTTGTTTTAAGGTCATTAAGCACATGTCACGAATGTCCTGTTTTTGTCTGTCCTAATTTTTCAGGTTTGCTCACTCTGGCCTTGGGGTTTCCAGCCGATACCCCACACAGATGTTTCTGTATACTATGCCGGCCACTTAGTTATGACGTTTTGTGTATGCTTTTCCTGCTAGCATTTTAAACCCTGCTGTTATGTGCTGGATTGTCTCAGATGACTCTTTGCTCAGCCTACACATTGGGTCTTGTCGGGTGTGGTAGATCTTAGCCTCTATTGCTCTGGTGGTCAGAGCCTGCTCCTATGAGCTCCCAGGATTAGTGCCTCTGTATGCCAGCCCTCTCTAGCCATCATTCACTTCAGTTATGCTCTGGTGGTGCATCTCATGTAGGGGCTTGTCCTCTCATGATGGTTCCATGGCATTGATCATGTCATGGCCTGGTGTTGCCAGTTTTTCATACCTGAGACTCTTTCTTGGATGTCTGCCCATGTGATGGTAACTGGATTCTATTCAGGGTGGTTGCTGTGCTCCTCTCTCAGAGAGGTCAGCCATTGAGCACTGCTATTATGTACTGCCTCCTTTCCATATGCTCTTCCAATATCAATATAAGGGTGGGGTTGCAAAAAGCCCAGCCTGTTTATTCGTCTGTCTTCATTGTCTTTCGTGTACCTCTTTAGGCGGTTGGCCAAGGCTTGGAGTCTTTTTTTAGCAGTTTCAAGTACTTCCGGTATGGACATCTGGCTGTACCTCTTTGGTATTGGTCGTTTTATTGGACCTCTCTGGGTCTCTGGCAATTGGCTCACTTCCATCCAAGCTACCTTGATGTTAGCCTCCAACCGTTTGTTCCATGGTGGATATTGTTTCTCATGGCTCCCATGGTTGCTCTTTTAGCCAAGCATCTCTAGGATCACTGTTGCTGAAGTGTATATCAGCTCATTAGTTTCAGTGATTGTTGTGGTAGGGCTCGCTCTCAATGCTGCATTCACAGTTTCCAGGAGACTTTCAGAGGGTACTTCACTTAGTCATTGTAATTGGCATCAGGGTTGTCCTGCGCTCATTCTCGACATGATCTTATCTTTCAGGTCAGCCGTTTCTTAGCTCAGCGCTATTGTTTCGTTTATTGCGGGTCCATTTCCAATCCCTCGTCAATCTCAAGTTGCCGTTTGTGGATGTTGGACCACTAAGCTATATATATATATATATATATATATATATATACATCAGCATCAGTGCTGAGAAACCAGGGCAACCAGGGCTTCTAGAACAAAAGCCAGGCGGAAATGGATGAGATGCGAGAATATGGCTCTGTTGGAATGCTACTACTCAAGTTACCCTACTCAGAGAGGTTACACAAGAAGAATGTGGGCTGAATGGTTACTTCAATACCCACAGTCACAGATGACGGCTAAACACCAAGTTGCTCAGTGTTCCAACAACCACAAATGGCAACTGCTATCACAACTTGAGACTGACGAGATACAACACAAATGCTACAGCAAGGTGGAGTCAGGATGCCAGGTCAGAAGGGGGGTTATACAAACTCCCCAACCAGCGATGGGAAACGGCTCCAAATGAGTGAAACCATAGCACTGAGCAAAGAAGTGATTGGCCTGAAAGATAGGATCATGGTCAGAATCAACGCAAGACCCCGTAACGCCGATTACAATGGCAATGTGAAGTACCCTCGGTAAGTCTCCTGGAAACAGTGAATGCAGCAGTGAGAGCGATCCCTACCACATCAATCACTGAAACCAATGAGCTTATATACACTTCAGCAGCATTGATCCTAGAGATTCTTGGCAATAGGAGCAATCATGAGAAACGATGCCCACCATGGAAAAGATGACTGGAAGCTAACATCAAGGTAGTTCAGAGAGAAGTAAGCCAGTTGACGGAGGCCCAGAGAGGTGCAATGACACGACCAATTCAAGCACTTGAAACTGCCAAAAAAAGACTCCAAGCCTTGGCCTATTGCCGAAAGAGTTACACGAAAGACAATGAAGCCAGACGAATAAACAGGCTGTTTGCAACCCAACCTGCGAAAATGCTCGCTCAGTGGTAGGGCAATAGCTGCAGAGTAGACCCACCAGAGCTGAATACTGAAAGATACTGGAAGAGCATATGGGAAAAAAGGCAGCACATAACAACAGTGCTCAATGGCGGACGTAAAGCTAAAGAAACCCACAGCACTCCACGAGTGCTCCACCCGTTCCACCACATCCCAAAGATGCTCTATCAGGTTGAAATCTGGTGACTGTGGGGGCCATTGTAGTACAGTGAACTCATTGTCATGTTCAAGAAACCAATTTGAAATGATTCAATACTTATGACATGGTGCATTATCCTGCATGACGTAGCATTCAGAGGATGGGAAAATGGTGGTCATGAAAGGATGGACATGGTCAGAAACAATTTTCAGGTAGCCGGTGGCATTTAAACGATGCCCAATTGGCACTAAGGGGCCTAAAGTGTGCTAAGAAAACATCCCCCACACCATTACACCATCACCACCAGCCTGCAAAGTGGTAACAAGGCATGATGGATCCAATTTCTCATTCTGTTTACGCCATATTCTGACTCTACCATTCGAATGTCTCCACAGAAATAAAAACTCATCAGACCAGGCAACATTTTTCCAGTCTTCAACAGTCCAATTTTGGTGAGCTCGTACAAATTATAGCCTCTTTTTCCTATTTGTTGAGGAGATGATTGGTACCTTGTGGGGTCTTCTGCTGTTATAGCCCATCCGCCTCAAGGTTGTGCTTGTTGTGGCTTCACAAATGCTTTGCTGCATTGTACAAGTGGTTATTTCAGTCAAAGTTGCTCTTTTATCAGCTTGAATCAGTCCATTCTCCTCTGACCTCTAGTATCAACAAGGCATTTTTGCCCACAGGACTGCCACATACTGGATGTTTTTCCCTTTTCATACCATTCTTTGCAAATCCTAGAAATGGTTGTGTGTGAAAATCCCAGTAACAGAGCAGATTGTGAAATACCCGTCTGGCATCAACAACCATGCCACACTCAAAATTGCTTAAAGTGGACCTGGCATGAAATTTGAATTTTTTGATCATATCTTTTAGTTCCCCCAGTCTGCCTACGGCCCTAAGGAGTTAAAATTACTGATTACTCTTTCCTTTGTCCCGGGGTATGTCTGCCTACATAGTGAAATCAGCACTCAGAAACGGGCTGTTTGGCAGTTCGGCATATGACGACAGGTTTCGGCATATTACGTGTTGAGTTCCAGCCAATTACCCCCTTCCCTGAACTACACCCTGCAAGTCCCTCCCTCCGCGGCATGGAGAGCTACGGTAACAGGAAAACAACAAACCAACAGCATGGAGTCCAGACCGCATCCAAACTGCACTGTACCTGGGTGTACAAAAGAAAACATACATCTTTTTGTCCTCCCCCACTTCTGAGCCACTGAAAAGCTTGAGGATAGATTTTATTTATGCAGGGAATGTGCCCAATCGACTGCCGAAGTGTATGGTAGTTTGTGGCAAACATTTCTAGGACGACTGTTTTTCCAACATGGGACAATACAGCAGTTGATTCGGAGATCGTCTTAAACTTCTACCAGGATTAATACCAACTCTCCATGAACCAGCAAATATCCCTCTTCAAGTAAGCATATTTCCTCAATAATGTCCTTCAGCTGTTAGTACACATTGTGGCATTGTTTGAGTTGTTCGCTTTTCAATTAGCTTCATAGCTAACATTCAGAATTAGCTTCACGATACCCCAGTTTGTTCATGTAGTATTGGTGCTAGTGTGCTATTATTTGGGGGAAAAAGATTATATATCATAGTTGAACATTCAAAATATCGTTAGAGACTCATTGACCACAGAAGCGCATAGCCTAGGCCCCGCCCTCCGAAACCCGGTCATTCTGTGCTAATGCTAACAGAAGGGCTACCTCATCATTCTACAACAAAGCTGAATTACGGCAAGCGATCCTTTGATATAGTATTAAGGTACTTAGAGTGTGGCTAAAAAGGTCCGAATGTTGCGGGGAATTTCATGCCAGTTCTACTTTAAATCACCTTTCTTTCCCATTCTGACATTCAGTTTGGAGTTCAGGAGATTGTCTTGACCAGCACCACACCCCTAAATGCATTGAAGCAACTGCCATGTGATTGATTGATTACATAATTGCATTAAGGAGAAATTGAACAGGTGTTCCTAATAATCCTTTAGGTGAGTGTATACATATATATATATATATATACATTCTTGCTAAAGCACTTCTGGAAGGATGCAAACTGCATTTCGTTGCTTTGTATTTGTGACATTTGGTATGACAATAAAGTTGAATTCTATTCTGTTCTGTTGTACTCTGTTCCATTCTATTCTAATTGGATCAAAAACTATTTATATCCAAGCTATTTTGTCTGTTTACCACATATTCTTCCATTTTATGGTTAAAGGGCTCACTTATGGCAACATTGTCTTTTGAAACAGCCATGTGTTGATTTAGGTCCATGTCCTCTGCTGCTGTTGGTACACTGGGATTTATTAAGTCTAAATGCAGCCATCTACCAGGTCATTTTGGAGCACTTCATGCTTCCTTCCTTCAGCTTTATGGAGATGCTGACTTCACCTTCCAGCAAGACTTTGCACCTGCCCACACTGTCAAACGTATCAAAACCGGCTTCAATGACCATGATGAGATTACTGGGCTTGAATGGCCAACAAATTGCCCTGACCCGAATCCAATAGAGAATCTATGAAGCATTGTCAAGAGAAAGATGATGGAACAAAACAGAAGAACGTTTGAGCCATTTAAGCATCCTGGTATTTCATAACACTTCAGCAGTGTCACAAGCTGATAGCATCCATACCATGCTGCATTGAGGCCAAAACTAAGCACATAAGATTATAGTTTTTAGATGTAAGACATCTCTCTATTTAAAATCCTTGTTTTATTGATTTCGTATTATATTCAAATTTTCTGGGATTTTGAGGTTGTTGTTTTTTTATAAGCTGTAAAGGTAACAAATTCTGCATTTTATTAATAAAAATAAACTACTGCCTTTATAAATACGTATTTAATTTTTATTTTTTTATATTTTTTACGTGTCCTGTCTAGCAGTTTGCTACTCAGAATTGGTGCCTGAGTACCAAGTACAAGCCCAACAGATTTACTTTTCCAAGCAGAGTATTACAGCTTCTTGCTACATCTTTATTAGTGATTACTGTGGTTTCAATTTCCTGAATTCATGGACACGAAACCGAGAAAAGAAGGAAGAAAGGAAGAAGGTGAAGAAAAGAAACAGGACCAGCAGAGGCACGAACCGACGACACAAGACAGGGAGGCAAACAAAGAACACAAGAAAACATCCCAGTCCTGCCGGACGGCAGAGAAGCGGTAAAACAAAACAAACCACGAACAGAACAGAACCACACCAATACTTCAGATCCAGTAATATAAACTAAGAATTACACATTCACTACACACAAGCATGGATTAATGAACACCATACTAATGTTTCTGGTAAACTCCTGGTAAAAGCTAACTAATGACGATAATCTCAGTTTAAGATATGTCCGTACTCACCAATGTCCCCACACCTATGTGTGTGTGCGAGCATGCAGGTCTGAATAAGGTTTCCCCATGCAAGTGATTGATAGCTGGTGTAAGGAACCGTCAATCCGTCCTACAGGAATCGACACAGACATGAAGGAGGCAGGAGACGCATGCATCCAGAGTCCCACAGAGCGCAGGAGCCGCAGGCGGACCAGCGCAGGGCCGATCATCCACCAAGAGAGGAACAGATGGAAGCCCCAGGGGAACACCCACCAGCCGCAATGCTGGGGCCCGAGAGATCGCAGGGACGAGCCCACAGGCTCCGCCAGAGACCGGCTACGCCAGGGCGGGCCCGGAACAGGACCCGGAGGCCACGGGGATCATTAATGATGTATTAAATCACCAATTTTATATTGAAGTGTTGCTATTCTATTTGCTAAATTTAAAGAAACAGGAGCACGATCGCTGTTAACTATAGGATGTATCTCAGTGTCTGAAATGTCATTCAACAGTGAGCTGCTGACTAACAAATATTCCAATCTAGAATAAGAATGATGGACATTTGAGTAAAACGTGTATTTTCTGTTGTTGGGATGAAGCGATCGCCATGCATCGCAAAGTCCATAATCGCTCATGTACTGTTTAACTATATCTATGGATTGCCATCTGCGCTGAGTCCCTGCTGTTCTGAGCCTGTCTATTTCTTCATTTAATCCAAAGTTGAAATCTCCCACAAGAACAAGTGAGCAATCCATGTGATTTGCCAAAACCGAGAAGAAAGTATGAAAGAATGAGGGGTCGTCAACATTTGGACCGTATTCACTAACTATACATAAATTCGGTTATGTATAAATAGTTTTAATATTATAAATCTACCCTCTGGATCTGTAACTGTGTCTATTACTTTAAAATTAGTATTTTTATTAATTAAAATTGCTACTCCTCGTTGTCTTGAGTTAAAGCATGAAGAAAATATATTAGGATACTACAGTGTTTTTAAATCATTAGCTGTTGAACTTGATTTATGAGTCTCCTGTAGTAAGACGACATCTGCCTTCAATCTTTTAAGATGGTTGACAATCTTAATCCTTTTATCTCTGGAGCCAGATCCGTGAATATTCCAGAAGCAGAGATAATGCGAGGGAAATAACGTACTATACAGGTGTGTAAAGAATGATAGCATGATGGAAAAACATGAATATGCCGTGATAAAAGTCTCTGTGTGTGAAAGAAAAAGGAAAGCAGTCAATCTAGCGCAAAGCCCTACCCCTACCCACATTTACAAATATAAACAACCTGCTGAGCTGTGCTTCTTTAAACTATAGTTGTCTGATAAAACAACTTCTATCTAGACTCTTTTAAATATGACTAATAAAGCCATGGAGTAGCCTGAGGGTCCCTAAACAGCTGACCGTTAACATACAGTTTATCTACCGTAACTGTAGCCTTACAGCCCTCACTAATATGTTTCTTTCTAATTGGAAATAACACGCGTCTTCTGTCCAGGATTTCTTTCGGAAATTGATTATTAACGCTGTAATTCGTCCCCCGCAGTTCTCTCCCACGTCCTTTGACGTGTTCTTTCTGTTTAAAATGTTCAAATTTGGCAACAATTGGTCGCGGGCGGGTGTTGTTGGGTTTCTTACCTCCGAGTTGGTGAACCCGATGGAAGGTTATGTTTTTAACCATGTCGCTTGGCAGTTTCAGCTGATGTTGGATGAACTGTCGGACGGTTGTTTCAGCGTCTTCCTCAGCCTCCTCTAGTATCCCAGAAAAGACAAGATTATCTCTCATGGATCGGGCCTGGATGTCTAAGATCCACTCTTTGAACCTTTTATTTTCTCCAGACAGCTGCGTCATTCCCTCGGTGAGTCTTTTAACGTCTTCTTTCAGTGTTTGATTTTCTGTAACAAGCGAAGCTACCTGTTGTTGGCTGAATTCCAGAGATTCCCTCAGAGCCTGAAATTCTTTGTGTAGAACCTCAACCAGCGCAAGACGGGCGTCCAGGCTGGTTATCTTCTTATCTATTGAGTCCAGGATGTCGCCGTAGCATCTATCTGGCGAGTTGGTGGAAGTGCTGGTCTCAGAACGAGTGCGTTTCTGAGATGGAGTACTTGTTGGTGCATCCGAAGCAGGTTTCCGTGACTTACCCATAACGATGTTATCAAAGCACTCGTCTAGGTAGCACTCCAACGAATCCAATGTTTCCTCGTCCAGGTTATTTAGAAGAAATAAATAATTTGATGGTTAGTTTAAACGGACAGAAGCTGCGTTTGGTTCAAAATTATTGCCTTGTTTTTACCTGACATTGTTTGTTTATTTTACCAGTATACCGCCATGTTTACTTAAGCACAGCTCTCGCGTGAACTCAGCAGCTCATCCTCACCAATTTTTTTTAACTCTTTGGAGTGAATGCCAGGCGTTACGTTTGGAGAAAATCAGGCGTCGCTCATCACCTGGGCAATACCATCCAAATACGTATTTTGCCTAGGTTTAATCACAATCGCATTATCATGAAAGCATTCCCGTGTCTTAGAATATGTTGTTTATAGATACAGAGTGTGCACCTTCATATGAGGCTGCCATATTGCATCGCCATCTTTAAATACGTTAGCCCAAAGGGGTTAAACCTGTTTGCTTTACGCGTTTTACCCAGTGACGTTGGGGGAGGGGGGAGGTAAAGAAAAGAAAAGAGCAATGAGCATGGAGGACCATGGATCATAGTTTTCTATTTCAATGGAGGACCATCCTTACTCTTTGCCCCGTGAGAGGGAGAAAACCATACCACAGAAAACAAAAATAAATAACCAGGAGAAAACAAAAATCTACATCGGTGGACCGTTTACCAGATGGAGACTATTCATGAGGGACACGAACTTGAAGACGGATGTGGAGGTTGTGGGGTTTCTGCTGGACAGGTAAGATAATTATATTAAACAATGAAGTTTATGTTAGCATTATGTTTGACACAGGACAGGTTAGTCCAGCGAATACTTTATCTTCCGTTTAACTCGGACAATTTACTCCGTGGCTTCCGTAGTATTGACGTATTATAACGCCAAGAAGCCAGAGAACACTGTTCAGTTGCTTACATTCACTGCGCGCACCACTAGTGTAATTCTTACATATGGGGGCTTTAAGACATAATTATCATAATTATAACAAATAACGGCTTGAAATATCTTACTTTGCATGTAATTAGTCTATATAAAATATTAGTGTCACCATATAGGTTGAATTACCAAAATAAATTAACCTTTGCACAACATTCTAATTTTTGAGGTTCACCTATAGAAAGGGGGGAAGGAACTTTTGCCACTGTCGTCATGGGAACTACTTTTTGTAAAAGTGCAGTTTCCTAGGTTCCAAACTGTGTTTCGGGAAAACCTGGTCTGATCTGGAGAGACAGCATCCATCCCACTTTGGAGCTCTTCTTTCTAGGAATCTGGACTGATTTATTAGTCCTTCAAAACACTGAAATACCAGGGCCCAGACCAGGAAGCAGAGTCGCAGTTTCACCCACCTCTCTGCAGCTTCTGTACTGTTACCCACTCAATACCCCATTGAGACAGTGTGTTGCCCACGGCAAAATCAAATAGACTAAAAGTTAACCTGACAAAAGAAAACTATGAAAATCTAATTAAAATACATACGACTCAGACCAAACAAGGAAATAGGGCAATTAGATGTGGTTTACTAAACATAAGATCCTTCTCCTCAAATACTTTTTTAGGAAATTACTTGATATGTGATCATAAAATTGATCTATTTTGCCTATCAGAAACCTGGTTGCAGCAGGAGGATTTTGTAATTATAAATGAGTCAACTCCTTCCAATTATCAAAATTTTCATATCCCTAGAAGAACTGGACAAGGAGGAGGAGTTGCAACCATCTTTCATTCAGATTTGCAAATTCGCCCGAGACCAATTATTAACTACAGCTCTTTTGAACATCTAATCCTTAGTTTTCCTCATCAGAACTGCAAAACATTAAAACCACTTTGTGGTTTTGTCTCGACCACCAGGCCCTTAGTCTCAATTCTTTGACGATATCTCAGATTTTTTATCTGATTTAGTTTTAAACACTGATCAGGTAATTATAATAGGGGATTTCTATTTCTATCAAAGTGCCACACAGGCAGGCGGAGTGGCTCTGGAAGGGTTGTCCTGTTATTCTTCGAGGTGTGCCAGGATATATGGGGCGGTTCGCCGGCTACGGAGAACATAATAATTGGACTGGAAACGGATGATATGCTCAGCTCAGAGAGTTCATCACCCCCTAACCCAACTTTGTCTTTGTTCGAATTGAACGAAGATTCCAGCTCTCGAGTTGGTTCACCGTCTCCTTCCTCCGTCCTAAACAGTCGACGAAGCATGCTCCAATTAAGTGTTTTCATTTTCGAAATTATTAGCGGGAATTTTAATAACATCGCCATTAAAATTATTTTATTTTTTTTTGTTTAGTTTTACAACCTAGCAGCAGAAGATAGCTAGCAGTCTAAATCTTATATACTTAATGGTAGCAGGTCAAGATAGTCTGTGGGTCCGCCATTTTTCTCTTCACTACAACAACAGAAGCACTTGAACACAACACAACGCACTGGAAATTTTCACTTGATAAATGGAAAGGATAATATTTTCCATATATATAGTCTGTATAATATGAGCAACTTGAATACAATTAATGGGTATTCTCTTTTAAACCGCATACCGCAATTGTTTATGTATTTGTGAAACAAAGCACTGTGGTGAATGTTCTGCAGGCCTACTTGCTTTTCAAGTATGAATGGAACAGTGGGTTTAAAAATCTCTCTCTTTCCCCATGTATAGGCACAGCTTGATGGTCACAGGACAGAGCGGCTAAAAAGGAAGGTCCACTCTGACCCGGCAGTGCAGAAGGACCTTGAAATAAAGAGGAGGATGTTGGAGTTAGCTGAGTCATCTGAGACATACACACAAAATAAACTGGAAAAGCTTACGGGCCAGATGGAGGCCATGCGTGCTTCCATCAGTGGGGGGTTGTCCATGTTAAAAACTCTAATAACTCAACACCAGCATCCAAGCCTGTACCGTTATTGACGCGCAGATTTGCACACGCCACCGACTGGTTTTGCACCACCTTTCCACTATACACCTGGTCCTATGCACCACCGACATATATATATTATACCTGTGTATAATACTACACTTGGCCCCTCCACTCCTTTGCAAGGAGACCAGCAAGCTCCAGCCCACTCATTCCGCTGCATGTTGTTAGAGAACAACACCATGGAGGAGCAAGAGTGACGTGACTTTTAAAGACTTTGCTTCTGGTCACTTTAAATGTCAGCTTTACTTGCACTAAACCTTAGCTTATATTTTAATGTCCAATTTGGTGGTACAGTACTGTCTACATTTTTGCACAAGTTATTTTTTTAAACTATTTTTTTACTTTCTTTTTAACTTTATTACCTCTGCCTTAACCAGGCATTAAAGCGTGTGTACGTGTGTGTGTGTAAATAAAAGATGTTGAGCAAATAACTGGGTCATTGATTTATACACAAATCAAATGTAAAACAAACACTTCAGTTAAATGTTTTAACAGGCTGTGGGTGCTGAGGGTGTGTTTGTTCCTCCATATCATCAGCACCCACACCCTGGGTGGGTTTGGCAAAAGGGCCTTTCTGTGTGGAGTTTGCATGTTCTCCCCTTGTTCCCATGAGTAGTTAATGTGAGCTACTCCCACAAAAACATGGACCAGTTCTGGGCTATATACTGCCTCCTGACCGAGGCGCCTGAGGGGTTGGAGAGGATCTGGCTGGAATAGTGTGATCCTTCCAAACGCTACATCCTGCTGGGGGAACCCCACCCCCTCGAGCTTCAGTGCGGAGCCCTCCTGCGGTCGGCAGAGGGAGAGCAATGCCCAGGACTGTACTTAGGTAGGAACAGTGGGGTGATAATAATGGAAAAAAAAAAAAACATTAAAAAAAAATTGTTTTACCAGCCTATGGATCAAGAAACTTTGTGACAACCCTTTGGACCAGCTTTCCACCCCCCTCATTGCAGTCTGTGAGTTAGTTATTAGTCTGAGTTGGGGGCTGACATTCTTGGTCAAACTGCACCATTTCTGCAATAAGGCCCTAACTCACAGGTTCTTTCATAGCCTCACAGTAGTTATGCAGAACAATGCATGGATAAATGACATATGGTAAATCTGTGAGATTTATGTCTATGAAAACCTGCCCTTAAGTCGTCCAAATACGCACTCGATGACCATGCAAGCTCTACATAAACTCAGTCCAAAATATTGCTCCTGAACAGTTGAGCCACCATTGGAATACTCCATCAGCAAGTAGGGAAGGAGAGGATAGGCAGGGTCTCCTAGCAGAAAAATTTGAATGGCCTCTTCATCGTCCACAATCTGCTTCCGCAATGAGGGGATTTTACCCGTCTTCAGGTAGGTGTTTACTTTGGAATTAGCAAAGACTCGTGCATCGTGTACACTTCCAGGCCACTTAATGACTACGTCCTTGAATCTACATTTATAATCACACACAGCTTGGATGTTTAAAGAGTATTTACCCTTTATGTTAACATAGTCCGTGGAATTATGTTATGGTTGCTTAATTTCCACATGAGTCCCATCCACAGCTCCTAAGCATTGCGGCATACCATATGCCTGAAAAAATTCCGACACAAGCGTCTCCGTCTCGGGTTCAGTGAAAGGCATCTTAATGTATTTTGGACCAAGGTGAACAGTGATGGCCTGGCATGTCCGCCGCACAATTAGCGACACAGTCGATCGAGACAAACCAAACGCATTTGCGATCTTCCGTAGTCTCCCTTCATCACCAAGATAGTATAAGGTGCAAGCAGCCTTCTTTAGGACTCCCATCGGTGACCTCATGTTCGTCACTTGCCCCTCGATGTAGGGACGGAGTTGCTCGGCAAGAGCCAGGAGCGACTCTCTCGACATTCTAAAGTTTTCTCTCCATGCCTGCTCGTCAACAAAGCCATTTTCAAAATTGTCCCACCAGCGACTAGTTCTCCTGGGTCTTATCCACAAGGTTCTTGTTTTTGTCCTCCACTTAAATAAGATAATCAGCCATAGGAGGCTGGCTCCCTGGTTTCGTACAGAGTTGCGTACTTCAAAGCAGAATACTAGGAAACTGGAGAGAAAATGCCGCTCTACACACTTAAATGATTTCTTTCTAACTTGGAAAAATAGTCTACTACTTTATAAAAACGCCCTTCGACAAACTAGAACAGCATATTTCTCGTCATTAATAGAGGTAAATAAAAACAATCCTAGGTTTCTTTTTAGTACAGTTGCCAAACTTACTCAGAGTCATAGCTCTGTTGAGCCAACTATTCCCCCTTCTCTCAGTAGTGTTGACTTTATGGGCTTCTTCATAAGTAAAATAAATTCTATAAAGAATAAAATCATTGGAATTCTCCCAAACATGACTAACTCTCTCTCAGTAACTGAGGCAGTATCAGAGAGAACTGGAGAACCATGTTTATGTCTGTACCATTTTGATTCTGTTGAACTTTCAGAATTATCACAAATATTAGCTTCATCTAAACCCTCATCTTGTATGTTAGACCCAATACCAACCAAATTATTTAAGGAAGTATTCCCTCTGGTTACTGGCCCTATTCTAGACATGATAAATCTATCTTTAATTAATGGATATGTGCCTCAGGAATTTAAGGTTACTGTAATTAGGCCTTTACTTAAGAAACCTTCCCTGGATCAAGATCATTTAGCTAACTACAGACATATATCTAACCTTCCTTTCTTATCCAAAATTCTTGAGAAAATAGTTGCTAATCAAGTATGTGAGCGTCTAAACAGCAACAACCTGTTTGAAGAATTTCATTTAGTTTTTAGACCTCATCATAGCACTGAAACATCACTGATAAAAGTTACTAATAATATTCTACTGGCCTCAGATAATGGATTTGTGACTATTCTGGTCTTGTTAGATCTCAGAGCTGCTTTTGACACAGTCGATCATAAAATTCTCTTAGAAAGGCTTGAAAATATTGTAGGGATAAAGGGAACATCACTAGACTGGTTTAAATCATATCTGTCCAACAGATTCCAGTTTGTTCATGTTAATGATAAATCTTCTTCACACTAAAAGGTTACTTGTGGAGTACCACAGGGTTCTGTGCTTGAACTGATTCTCTTTACTATATATATGCTTCCAATTGTTAAATAATTTGACAACCCGGAATTAATTTCCACAGTTATGCTGATGATACACAATTATATTTATCCATAAAACCTGATGAAACCAATAAGTTATGTAGATTACAAGCATGTCTGGAAGACATAAAATCCTGGATGACTCTGAATTTTCTACTTTTAAATTCAGACAAGACAGAAGTTCTTGTCTGTGGACCAGAACCTTTAAAAAGGAAAATGCTAAATCAATTACTTCATCTGGATGGCATTAATTTGGCCTCTGGTAATAATTTTAAGAACCTTGGTGTAATTTTTGACCAAGACATGACATTTAAATCCCATATTAAACAGGTTTCTAAGATTTCGTACTTTCACTTCCGGAATATTGCTAAAATTAGAAACATCCTGTCCAGGAGTGATGCAGAGAAACTAGTCCATGCATCCATAGGAGTTCCACACGGTCTGATACCCTGCTGAACTATAATACCCCCTGCTGGATGGTGAACATCCGTCCAGATGATGCTCAAAGTCACCAAGCATCCTCCATGCTGTCTCTTCTCTGTCTTCTCAGTCCCCCAGACGGTCGTGGCAGATGACCGCTTGTACCGAGCCAGGTTCTGCCGGAGGTTTCTTCTTGTTAAAGGGGAGTTTTTCCTCTCCACTGTCGCTACATGCTTGCTCAGTTTGAGAGTTTGCTGAGGAATTGCTGCAGTTGGACATGATCCGGGCACAACCTCACATTGATGACTCATCGCAATCTGCTGGGATTCCTTCCATAGAAAACTTTTAACTGATTGGAATGCTTGTATAATTGTATTGAAATGACTTTTGTTGTAAAGTGCCTTAAGATGACATTTGTTTTGAATTGGCGCTGTTTAAATAAAAGTGAACTGAATTGAATTGTTATTTTGACTATTTGTGAGAGTCATCATCAGGATCCATGCTGAATAATAAATCAGTCAAGGAAGGAATATGCCATCCCTTAAAGACAACATAGGGCAGCCTCGGAGCTCATGTAAGTGGTAACACAATTCTGGACTCCTTATGAGTCAGAAATCTCTGCTTTAGAATACTCCGTTTTCTCACCATGAATGCAACTGATTTTTTGTTTTAACATAATTCCACAGCTTTCTTGCCACCAAACTAAAAAGGACCAAAGATTTTAAGCTTCCAGTGTCTAATAAAACAATTTCACATTGACTATTTATAAGCACAGATACTGTTCGGGAATGGAGAGATACGTCTGGAAACTGAACCCAGGACCCTCTTGCTGCAAGGAAACAGTGCTACTAGCTTTCTCACTTTGCTTCCCTGTATTGCTTACAGTAAACAAAGAATGCATGAAAATAAAAGAGAAAACACACAAAATACAGAAAGAAAAAAAACTCAGGTGAAAGACAAGGCAAAGCAATTTTATTTATATAGCACATGTTTAATAAGATAATTCAAGTTGTTTTAAAAAAGAAACAAACATGCAAGACAGCAATTAGATGTATAAAAGCATTGAAAGTAAAACAGCAATTACGACTTAAGTTGAAATTTTGCTAGTTTCAGGACCATTAGCAATTATTTTCACCTCCTGACAGTACCAGTAAATTAAATATAACATGAAAGGAAAAGCATAAAAAATAGTAAAAACGGCAGAACAGCAATTAAGGGTAGAGTAAAAAACCCTCCAAAAAGAAAAAAAAAAACAGCAATCAAACATAATACACATAAAAATTACATTAGAATATTACTCAAACTAAGCTCTAAATAGAAGGGTTTTTATCCTTGATTTAAAAGAGTTTAATTGATCAGCAGCTTTGCAGTGATCAGGAGGTTCGTTCAAGATAAGGGGAACATAGAAACTGACAGCTGCTTCTCCATGTTTGGTTCTGATTCTACGGATGATTCGCAGACTAAATTTGGAGGAACTGAGTGGTTTGGGGAGTTGCTATAGTGACATGTCTTTTAGAGCTAAGTCATTTAATGATTTATAAACTAGCAGGAGTATTTAGAAGTCTATTCTCTGAGCCACATGGAGCCAGAGGAAGCACTTTAGAACTGTGGTGATGTGTTCTACTTTCCTGGTTCTAGTGAGGATGCCAGCAGCAGCGTTCTGTATCAGCTGCAGCTGTCTGATTGACTTTTTAGGTAGGCCTGTGAGGACGCTGTTGTAGTAATCAAGCCGAATAACGATGAATGCATGGATGATTTTTTTTAAGGTCCATTGTGACATCAGTCCTTTAATCCTAGAAATATTCTTAAGGTGATAGAAAGCTGACCTTATTGTTGCTTCTATGTGACCCTGGAGGTTTGGGTCTGAGCTCATTATTAAACCTAAATTACGTGCCTGATCAGTATTTTTTAGTTGTATTAACTGAACCTGTGTACTCATTCTTGATTTTTCTTTTGATCTTTCCTCTTGGTCCAAAAATAATGACTTCAGTTTCTTAAGTGTTTCTGTTCAGCTCGTTTCTCATCAGTTGCCCCCTGGGCACCAGTATTTCATTTGTCTTTTCTCCTCATATATGTGTCAGTGTAATTGAAAAAATGTTAGCACCTGTCTCTGAAAGTCACTGTACAATTAGCTGTAGTTGGCCCAATTTACCCTATGTAGAAAATCTATGTGTCAGTTTTAATTGTTTTTTTATTATCTGCTTATTTTGTGAACTGATATTATTGCAGGGGTAAACAACATCTTGAACTCTCATCTCAACTGTGGGGCAAGGCTGGCTTTGGGTGTTGTTCTAGGTTCTTCTGTGACCTCCTGAATGAGTGAAAGCACTTTTTCAGTCATTTCTGTTGGCTCACTAAACCTGAGAAGATTCTGTACAGTTCCATGTTTCTTGATTTGTGGATTATTGTTACACTTTGAAGGCTTCAAATATGGCTTTATACACCTTTTCATATTGACGTCCAGTAATCTTTCCTTGATTTATTTTACATTTTTGATATCAAATAGCAGTTTTACAAGCAAAGACTTAGTTTGGATTTTGATCATGTTTTTTCTACTAGTAAATGACTTTTAATGCCAGGTTATTGTTGTACACATATATCTTGTTTTTTTGGCTTTTTAAAGTACACGTTTTTAAACTTGTTTTCTGCAATTCAACTGTTTCATATCATTGTCTTGCTCTGCTTTGCTCTCATCTTATTATTTCCAAATATATGTCTGTTTTCATCTGTACTTTCCTATATATCTAGAACACTGACTGAAAATTACACAGAAAAATCAACACCTAATATTGGCCTCTTCTGACATTTTGAATGTTTTGTGGAAAGATGTTTTGTTTTGTGGAGTTTTTCGGAGCCAAGTAATGCAAGGAATGTCCTAGAGAAACAGGAAGACCTTGATAGAAGGATGATGTCCCCCTCCCACCTCACCTCCACTGTCACCAAGCCACAAAGACCTGTGCAGGTCCCTGTCCATCTACCCTATAGTCTCCTCATACATCATCCTTCTATCCATCCATCTGTCAGGGGCTGTGGCGGAACCCAGCACAGCCAGCAGACATGAGCCACTGTCAGGTTAAGTCTTCCCTTACGAGGACCCTTGTCAAAGTTTTCCAAGATCCCTGTCAGAGCCTGCCGTGCCACGCCAACTCAATCTTAGTAGTGGACAAAGTGAAGAAAGTAGGAGCTGTCCCATCAGTCTCTATTATGGAAGAGTGTTGTTGCTCTGCTGTCGTATTCCTGTGGTAATCCAAGGGAGATGCTGTCTCATACATCATCAGGGAACAAAGGACCTAGCTGGGTTGGTGCGATTGGGGGTTGGAGAAGGTAGGTCTGTCCTGCCCCCATGACACAAAAACCCACACCCACACACACAGAGACACACACACACCACTGACTGCTCATCCAGTTCCACAAGCCTAAGAGGCTATATCAAGAAAGTTGTTTTTCTCTAATCAGAGCTAAATATCTCAGTCAAAACCCTTCAGGGTCTGCTGAGATTAGTTAAAAAGGAATTTCCTGCAAAACTGATTAACATACTCCATTAGATTTAGTCTTCAAGGGCAAAATAAGGTTTACAGTTAAACTGCACTTTATAGTTTAAAACATTGTAATCTAAAGACATAAAGCAAGATTTCTTGTCTATGATAGAGCACAAAACCAACAGGAAAAAGCTGTTAATTAAACATGTTCTTGATTTGCAAAAGTCATCTGAAGCATGCAGCAAAAATGTAAAAATTATCTGCCATATGTGTGTTTTTCAGTTCTTAACAAGTTTGCCCAAATTGTAGTTAGAAATTGTAAAACTCTACAATCTAAGACACACTGTCTGAATTTACAAGAAAAATTAAAAGAAACCCATTAAAGAAGAATACCCTCCCGAGATTGAATGAAACCATGTGGACATAAATGAAAAACACAAGATCATCATCTTAAAATCATACTTAAAGCAAAAAGAGTGAATGATAGACATTTCCTTTTTTTAGAAATAAAGTGGTAAAGGTAATGTGATTCACCATAGCAATTTTTTTATTAATATGATTAACACTGCAAGAGGAGATGCTAAAGAGGTTTAGACAAATATTAAAAACTGACAGGAAATTGTATGGTGCACAGAGAAATCAGGGAACATCCATGATCCAAGGGACATTGCAACAATTTTGAACGATGACTTTATAGACTCAATTAAAGAACTGATTTAAAGCAACCGCCCCCATATAGGATTCCATACAACAATGCCACTGAATGCCTACACACTCTCTTTTAATTTGTGGGTAGTGTCACAGATTGATAAAGCTGTATATAGCCTCAAAAGCTCTAAAGCCAAATATGTATTTTGGATGGTTATAATATTAATTTTTAAATCACAAAGAATCTTTCATATCACCCTTATGAATAAATTCATACAAAAAAGTTCCTTCCCTGAACCCTGGAAGTGCAATGTCATTACACCATTTTTTAAGTCCAGTAAGTCCTGCAAAATCCAGTCACAACAGACCGATAAGCATACTTCCAGCAGTCTCCAAGGTAATGGAAAAAAAAATGTAGTGGAGCGAATTGTAGAGTATCTTAACATTAGTCCATATACTCTAAAGAGGAAGGAATTTGACTGTAGAAAACATAATTCTACTGAGATGGCGATTTACTTCTTTCTATAAAACATAAAATCAAAGCTGGATGCAGGCGGTGTCATTGGTGCTTTTTTCATCGAGCTCAGAAAATTATTTGATACCATTAACGACCAGATACTGTTGACCACACTGTCTAGTTTTAACTTCTCCCGAGTATTTTAAATTGGATTAAATCATACATATCTGCAAGATCCCTGTGATGGACTGGCGACCTGTCCAGGGTGTACCCCGCCTCTCGCCCGTTGACAGCTGGAGATAGGCACCAGCCCCCCCGCGACCCCTTGAGGAATAAGCGGTTCAGAAAATAGATGGGTATCTGCAAGATCACAGTTTGTTAAGATACAAAAAATAAGGTCAACATCGCGTAACAACAATCTTGGGGTACCGCAGGAGTCAGCGCTAGGTCCTTTGTTTTTCAGTTTGTTTAGAAATGTTCTGCTAAGTTGTTGCCCTTCGAGTGTCACCTGCCAAATGTATGCCGATGATGCTGTTCTGTATGTCCATGCAAAGGATAAAAAGCATGCTACATAAGAACTGACAGATGCTATGACAAATGTGTGTAACTGGCTTGAGAAATCCCAACTACACTTGAACATATCCCAGACTGTTTGTATGTACTTCTTAAAAAGAGCAGATACTGACAATAATGCCCATGTTTCTGTGCAAGGTAAAACAATTAAGGTGGTACAGAAGTTTAAATACCTAGCAATCACTCTTGATTCACAACTTCTTTTTCAACAACAGATAAAAACACTTTGAATAGAATTAAGTTTACTTTGTCCAAATTTAGGTTTGTCCTCCAAGAAACAGTTTAAACCTACTTGAATCAGCAATAGCCTGCTATTTTGCTACTCTTGGACCCATCGTAACACGGCTCCTATTGTAGTAGCTGACGTTCGCGCATCAGCCTGTCATGACTAAATTTTAAAACGCTGTCAGTTTGAAAGTACCTTTTACAAAACAACATAGTTCTGATGAACAGTAATTGGACACGACCGAATAACCTACCATCCATTTTCTATTCATGCTATAACCTCTAGACCAATTGCGGACTAGGTAGTCAATTCATTAATAAATAGAAATACTAATAATCATAGTTTAATAGACACAGCTTACAGATCAGCAGGTTAGATTTATATTATTAAAACTATATATAAATAACCATAAAAGTTATGTATAAGTCTAGTATATATGGTCCCAAATGTGACGGGACCCCCTCATTCTTTCTACACTTTCTTCTCGGTTTCTGGCTACCTGGCATAATCACATGGATTGCTCACTTGTTCATGTAGATTTCATACCTTTGGGCACCTAACATGAAAGAAACTAGACAGGCGCAGCTAACCACGCAAGACTACAGGCGCGCCGAATGGGCAAACCTATACGATATAGTTTCACCGTAACCAGCCTCACCATGACGCGATTATAGGACTCTGGCAGATGCATGGCTCGATCGCTTCCATTACACTATCCCAACGAACAGGAAAATACCACTCTTTTACCTCAATAACGTACATCATCTCTCTATTCATAGACTTGGACTTATTTGTTTGTTAGTCACGCAGCTCACCATGATTTGAATGACATTCTCAGACACTGAGATCACACTTTCATCCTATTTAGTGATCACGCGATCACGCTCCTGTTTCTCTTTAAAATTTAGCAAATAAAAATTGCAACCCTTCAAATCATAAAAATTGGACGATATTAATACATCCATCTACTTAAGGAATAACAAGAATATATTTATACATAATTTGAAAAAGGACATGAAGGCTTTCCATACATTGGACTTTTACATGGATCTCTTGGTATGTCGCCATCGACTCTCACCCAACTATAACCTCTATGGCAAAGCAGGGAAAGAGCTTGTTGATCCATAGAGGTAAAATCAATTTCATTTCACACGAAAATAAAAAAGAGGAAACCAGAAAATAAAACATGTTCCAAGTGAATTAGAAACGATAACTAATTACAATCATTTAGAACCTCCACTGGATTAAGAGAGGTTCCTTAAGAGTATTTAAATCAAGGAGGAAAGCAAAATTACGAGCTTTTTAAATTAAATTATAATTAATAAACTGGGACGCAGTTTTTAAATCCAAAGACTTATTGAATAGTACTATAGCTTTGAACATTAGTAATAAATCAGGCTAGCTTCTTAGCTAATCAGTTAAAATAAATAAGAAAAAAACTACAAAATATCTGCAATCAAAGACAAAAATGGGAATATAATATATGACCCTGAAAGAATAAAAAAACACTTTCAAAGTATTTTTGAGACGGTTTACACACCAGAGATAAACCTTCAAATAATGATATTGTACAAATTTCTGGATAACAATTAACTCTTCCTAAACTTTCAGACGTCAAGCAAAGGCCCTGGATTCATCCGCTAACAGTTGTATGTACTCCAGGTGGGCCCTCCAATCCATGCTAATAATAAAGCGCCAGGTCCAGTTGGATTTCCAGCAGAGTTCCTATAAGAATTCTGGAATATTCTGCACAACACTTTTACAAAATGTTAAAGGAAACATAGGAAAATGGTCGAATACCACCAAAAAGAATTTGCTACATCTATCTTCTATTAAAACCAGGAAAAGACACTATGTCTCCTACCAGTTATCGTCGATTTCTCTTATCAATGTGCGATTGAAAATAATTTGCAAAAGCTCTTGCAAGGAAGGATAGAGAAAATAAACATTCTAATATTCCAACCGGTTCAAACGGGTTTTATAAAAGGTAGGCTCTCTTCCACCAAATTCACGTAGATTAATAGATTTAATAGATTATTCCCACTGTAAAAACGTCCCAAACCAATATATTATTTCTTTAGATGCAGATAAAAGCATTTGATAGAGTTAACTGGAAATTTTTTTTATTTTGCAGCCTTAAATAAAATTCTGACTTCAGGAGTCTTTTGTTAACATGGTTAAAAATATTTTACAGCTCACAAAGCATGTATTAGGACCATAATCAAATACATCATCAAGGTTCTTTCTTCTGAGAGGTACCAGGCAGGGATGTCCACTTTCTCCTCCCTTCTTTGCATATTTATACTTGAACATTTAGCAGCAGCAATCAGCAAAATAATCAATGTGAAAGGTATACAATGCACAAAAATAGAACATAAAATCAGTTTATACGCAGATGATGTACTACTGTTCAAAAGCATTCACAAACTTTCCTTGTATCAGGTAAGTGAGTAATAAAAATTTACTCAGAGTTTCAGACTATTCATAAATTGGTTAAATCTTACAGTCCTTCTTAACTATCAACTGTTCTTACCAGAGTTCCTGTTGCTTTGCAGCTCCGGTTCCGAAATATTACCATATCTAGGTATCCATATCTCACCAAGACTGGCAGAACTTATCTAAGCTAAACTAGTCCCACTTTTAAAAATGTGAAATGATCTGGCAAGTGGAAATCCCTTCCAATATCACTGTATTGGAAGGGTAGCTACAATAAAAATGCTGGTTTTGCCTTGAATTAATTATTTATTCTCAATGATCCAAAGACAAACAATCTACCCTGATTGGTTTAGAATCTCTGGACTTTCTGTTTCTAAATTCCCTTTGGATAGATAAACCCCCACGTATCGCTTACAAAAACTACAGAAGTCAAAGATAAAGGATGGTCTTAGGACACTACCAAACTTCGTCATTATTTCTTAGGCCAACAGACTCCAATACACATCAAGATGGGTAAAACACAGTTATATCGATGAGGGCTAGGGTAGATGTAGAACAGACACTATGCAATAAGATAAAACTTTCAGATCTACCTATCTGTGTAGCTCAAATATAAACAAATGATGTTACAAAAGTATAAATATTCAGCTGGGGGGTCCTCTCTGACAGCTTGGTGGGATTTTTAACAATGACAAAGACCTCTCTAGTCATGCAGCGTACTCACATCTGGAATAACCCGGATAGATATCTTACAAAAAATGAATGATTAACTTTCCAGCTGGAGTTGTTAAGGATGAATACCTGGAGCATATATTTGATGGAACAGACTTTATCCCCTTTTTGTCAATACATTGGTTACACAAATTCGGAATTGACAAGAATAAATTCTTAGAATACCAACAAAATAAATAATTATAAGAAAAAATAAATTTAGGCTCAATTACAGTTGATTTACCTAAAATTCAGGAAAAGTTTTAGACTTCCTTAATCCTTAACCCTCCCAAACATGCTATCTAAAATCATACAAAACTTTAAATAGATAGATGAATCAAATAGGCCTTCCTATTTCAAATTGGGAGATGGACTTGTCCATCTCAATAGACCAAACCTTGGTCTCAAACTTTCATTAAGAACCTTCAAATTTTTAAGAATCCTAATCTACGATAATACAATATTTAAAATCCTTCATAGGAGTGCATTTTACAGGCAACGGATGTTCAAGATGGGTTATACGCGTCTGATACACTGTTTACATGTACAAGCAATCTACCATACAATTCTATGATGCTCTTTGGTTCTGCCCACCTGTTAAGAAATATTGTTACCAGATTATGTGAAGATCTATCAAAGTGTCTGACAATGATATATATCACAACCTAGCTCCTGCGTTTTGCTTGCTGGGAAATATAGATGAAGTTACCATGGATACAAAGGTCTATGCAAATTATTTTAAACTCGCCTTATGCATCGCTAAGAATATATCCTCATGAACTGGAAAAATAAAAATACTCTGAATATTTAATCATTATGTGAGATTATCCTTCTGGATTACATTGGTTTAGAAACGCATCTGCCTCCACATCTGTTCAACTTTCTGGTCACCCTTGATCGTTGTCCATCCACTAGTGGGTCGTGCCCTTGTTTCCGTTCTGAGGGACACGGTTGCCGATGTGGAGCTTAATGGTTGGTGGTGACTGCGGGGAGGACTTGGGGGTGGGTCCACTTGCGGTCGGCGATAGGTGCCGAGACCTTTCGCCTGGGGTGGGACTTTGGGGTCTTTGTGTGGTGACTCCTAGTGGTGCATGCGGCGCCTTAGAGGGGTCGTGCTGGCGGAACACGGGTTTACTGGCTGGTGTCTCTGTGCTGCTCTGGGGGGGACTGGACTGGGCTGGGGCTCGGTGTTCTGGGGCGGCGCGCCCCCCGTCTGGGGCCCCCTGGCGGGGCTTGGCCGGCGGGGGGGGCGCTTACCCCGCCGTCGTGTTGCCCGGCAGGCGGGGGTGGCTGTGGTCGGTACGTGGTGCCGTTGGGCTGGGGCGCCTAGCTGCCCATTTCCATACTCCCAGGGCTGGTTTTTCCTGTCTTTTCGCTTGCTCCCCGGTGTGGCCGCTTGCCGCGTACGCGGGCGTCCGAGCGACAATGATGGGCCGTGGCGGGTGGCCGTGCCGTGTAATATCTTCTCCGGGCGCCGGATCTGCGCCCCTATAGATTGACACTGGCATGGCTCTCTGGGTCTTCGTCTTTAGCCTCGCCGGGGGTGCTCTGGGTGGGGGGCTCTGGACGGGTGTTGGTCGGCCCTCCACGGTGGAACTGCACCAGTTGGGGGGGTGTGGGGCTGGTGGGTGGACGATTGACTGGGTTCGGTTGCCACGACCATAGGCCACCCTCGGGCAGGTAGTAGAATAGGCTGGAGGGATCTGTCGGGCACTGGCCGCGTTGGGACATTCGGTTTGCTCACTGCTTCAGGGCCCTGGCCGTCGGCATCCTGCTCCGGGGGTCACCCGGGCCCGAGTCGCGTGAGTGCGCCGGGTTCCGGCCTCCGTGCCCGGGGGGTCCATTGTGTCGCTTGGCGGTTGCCTGCGTTCTCTTATTGCGCCGAGGCCTTTTTCTCACCATCTAGCACAGGCGCCTCTTTCGGTTATCGGGGTGCGCTTGGGACGGAGAGTGCGAGGGCGTCTGAGGGTTTGACGGCGCTAAACTCAACCTGGGTTGTGTCTAGTGACACCCTGTGTTTATGTTAGCAGTGATGAAGGTTGGGGAGGATTTAGGTATCGCCCCTGGCATGGGGGTTGGTTGGACTGCCGCCCACCCATCGCTCGGCGGTAGTCCCGCTGCCGTGGGCCCCGACTGGACTGTGCTGGGGCACTCCCAAACCCTGGTGGTCGCGGTCGAGAACGTGCCTTAATATGGGAGTCAGGCAGGGGACGCTGGCTCCCTGGGGTATTGGCCAATGGGTCACCCCAGTATATTCTTTCTCCCCATCCCAATGCCTCTGTCCACTGCTCCTTCATCTCTACCCATTCACAAGGCCTGGCGTGACCGTCGGGCACGTCACTGGCGGACGCGGGATGGAGCTTTCTAACCGTCTTCGCCACTCCCGGTGGCGCGCCTGGGTCCGATTTTTTAGTTGAGCAATTTTATAGACACGCCTACACTTGCAACATTTACAGGGAAACGCACATGTAGGGACCTGGCTCGCTGTTGGGCGCCACAGGCGAGGCACCGTTGTTGCCTCGCCTTGTGCTTCACGGCACCAACATCGGTTAAACGCATCTAGACACTCCGAGGGCCCGCGGGAGATGGGGGTTCACCCGGCAGTAATTCCCATGTCTCTGTTTTTATGTGCCACATTATGAAACAACACGCAACAAACACCTACATTGAGCTGCGGCGGCAGAGTGGCTGTCTCTTTCACAAACCCTGTTCGAGGGACCATCCTGTCGGAGCTACCGGAATCGAACAATCACGCCGTCTTGGAACGGCCGGTCTGGGCTCGGTGGGCCTAGCTCTTGCCGGTGTGGGGCCTTAGGCGGTCTACTTGTCCCCGTTCCTGGTGGGGCAAAGTCTGTCTCTCTCGTGGGATTTGCAAGCAAGGGTTCTCTACTGCGTCTGTCCCTGGGCCTGGGAGTATCGGTAGGAGTATAGTGTACAAAATTGTCATGGAATGAGGGTTATAGCGTACTTTTTTCGGATGTCCTGTCTTATTGTTAAGAATTGGTGTACACATGAGAGGTCAGAGGGTACGCTATGAGTGTCTCTATCTGTCTATGTCTACCTGTCAGGTTGGGTCGTTTGGCTTGCTCTCTGGCCTGATGCATTTCTTCTTTCCCTTCCTCCAGTCACACGTCGGCTGATGGTTTGCTCCTCGCCCGCTAGGTTGCTGATGACTTCTCTGTTGCAATGGGGCCGTGGTCCCGGTTGCGGCCCGGCTCGGTCCCTGGGTGCATGTCGGGCAGGGCGGGTCCATGGCACGCTCGCTCCGACACCCTTTGCTGAGTCTCGCCGGTGGTGTCGGGCTGGCCGCTGGTTTCGGGCCGATGTCCTCCCTTTGGATATTGACTGGGGCACCCTCTTATGGGAGGTGCCGGGTTTTGTAGAATAGGTTGGTTTGCCGTTCCGGTGGTGGTTCGGTTTGACCGTGCCTGGCGCCAGTCCTCCTGCGGTTCCAGCGACTTACATGCTGGCCTGGGTTCTGTTCGGCCCTGGTGTGCTGTCCGCTTGACATTGGCTGGGCCCTGATCTTGGCGCCCCACGTGCGCGGGATCTCCGGGAACCCTGGAGCTGGGAAGATCTGGATGTCCAGGTGCCAGGCGCGGCGGCCTGTGCCGTACATCCGCTGTGGCTCTTGCTGTTGACTCATCCCTGGCGTGTTGGATGTGTGCGAGAGCGGGGCTGGGTTTGTTGGACGGTGCGGTAAGGCTCTATCCGGCGGTGGCCGGCGGCAGCGTTGTGTTGTCCTGCTCGGTTGGCCTGCGGGTCCTCCTTCTGCCTGCCTGGCGGCGAGCGGGGGAACTCTCTCTTGTTATTCGGCTGGTCCCTGGTTGGAGGCAGCTGGGGGGTGGGGTGCCCATGGTTCGTGGCTCCTCCGGTTCCTGGCGGGCCCGCCCATGGGAGTAATAGCCGGTTTAACCGGGCGGAGCACCCGCTGGGGCTCGGCACTGCGGGCATCTCTCGGGTTCGCAGTTGACGCTAGTAGCCTTTCTTCTTGTTTTCCTTTAATGTGTGTGTGTGAGTGTCAGGGGCTTATGGGTTGGGTAGGGTTGGGATGGGGTGTAGTTGAGATTAATATTTTTGGTTTTTGAAGGGTGGTTGTGGGGTCATTTTAAATCTATAAAGCACTTTGAGAAACTGTGTTTGGAAATAATTTTGCGATTGATTATATCTTTATTTACTTTTTAGGAGATATTACATTTTGATATCAAATTTTAGCATTTAGGCAGATTGGTAAGAAGTCTGCAGTTATGCTGGTGCTGTACCAGTCTGTCGTGGTCCTACCCTAATCTATAGTCACGAACTCTGGATGTTGACCAAAAAAACGAGATCATGGATACAAGCGGCTGAAATTGGTTTCCTCCGTAGGGTGCCTGGGCTATCCCTTATGGTACGTACACACCAAAAATGAATTAAGCGGATTTGCGTTGCAAAAACGCTTTTCTGCCTGATCTGCGCGGAGGATTTGTGCGAGTGAGGCGTTTGCGGCGCGTGAACAAGTCTGCTGAAGTTGAAAAAGTCTGAACTCCAGCCGCGTCAACCAATCAGGAACCTGGTGACATGATGGCTCTGACCCAGTTCACAGGGGGCAGGTCCAGCCAAAGCCATTCGTCCTTCATTCAACATGGAGGAGAGACTGATAAACCACCCGGAGCTATAAGCCTGTGAATATTCTCATTCATCCAGGTCATGGTTATCTCAAGGAAATTTCAATCAAACGCAACTGGACTTGGTAATTTGTCTTGGAAGACGTTTCACCTCTTATCCAAGAGGCTTCATCAGTTCATGCTCGCTGCTGACCAGGCTGGGACTGGTCCAACTAACTGGTGTGGAGACTCAGCTATTTAACCTCTTGAACAAGAATCATTATGTCATTGGATCCTTTGTGCTCCATGTCTTAACGACGGTCGTTGGCGTGCCGCCTATTGGTGGAGGTTAGGTTTCGGCTTCATTAGTGCCCTATTGTGTTATAACGACAGTCGTTGGAGTCACAGTTGTTTCTGTTATTAGAGGCTAATTTGTTTGAGTCTTCTAGGGAGGGATGAAAGGGCAGCATTGTAAATTGGAGATAGGTGATGTCTCAGGCCTCCTCCTCTGTTTAGCGATGGTTTCTCTACTTTTACATAGATGGCTTCTTTTACTCCTCTTTCAAACCATCTGTCCTCTCTGTCTAATATCTGGACATTGCTGTCCTCAAAGGAGTGAGCTTTCTCCTTGAGATGTAAATGAACAGCAGAGCTTTGAACTCCTTTGAAGGAATAACACCTAGCCACTGGTTCAGATATACGTAGATGACACATGGGTTAAAATCAAAACCAAAGAGGTGCAAGCCTTTACTGAACACATAAACTCAGTGTCATTCCATATGTTTCTGGGATTTCTGAAAAACTCAGGAGGATTTTTAACAAACACAGTATCCCTGTGTATTTCAAACCCAGCAACACACTCAGACAGAGACTAGTACATCCCAAGGACAGAACACCACACACACACAAAAGCAACCTGGTGTATGCAATCCAATGCAATGAAGAATGCAAGGACCTCTACATTGGTGAAACCAAACAACCACTGTACAAACGCATGGCCCAACACAGGAGAGCTAACTCCTCAGGCATGGACTCTGCTGTTCATTTACATCTCAAGGAGAAAGCTCACTCCTTTGAGGACAGCAATGTCCAGATATTAGACAGAGAGGACAGATGGTTTGAAAGAGGAGTAAAAGAAGCCATCTATGTAAAAGTAGAGAAACCATCGCTAAACAGAGGAGGAGGCCTGAGACATCACCTATCTCCAATTTACAATGCTGCACTTTCATCCCTCCCTAGAAGACTCAAACAAATTAGCCTCTAATAACAGAAACAACTGTGACTCCAACGACTGTCGTTATAACACAATAGGGCACTAATGAAGCCGAAACCTAACCTCCACCAATAGGCGGCACGCCAACGACCGTCGTTAAGACATGGAGCACAAAGGATCCAATGACATAATGATTCTTGTTCAAGAGGTTAAATAGCTGAGTCTCCACACCAGTTAGTTGGACCAGTCCCAGCCTGGTCAGCAGCGAGCATGAACTGATGAAGCCTCTTGGATAAGAGGTGAAACGTCTTCCAAGACAAATTACCAAGTCCAGTTGCGTTTGATTGAAATTTCCTTGAGACACCCGGAGCTATACAACACCAGTTGTTTTTTGTACAGAGACAGGAATACAAAAGGACCTAGGTTGGACGAAGAAAAGTGAGGAGATTGGGCAACCTGGTAAGTTAATTTTACTTTTGAAAGTTTTGACCGAACCTGCGCAAAAGGCAGCAAGCCTGCCTACTGTCCCGCTATTTTACTAATATTTTCCCGCTGATGTTCAAAGACTTTTCCGCTAACTAAATAACGTGATTATTCAGAGCACTACTGCAGAAAAAAGTGAATTAGCCTCAGGGACACCTACTGCAAGGAGAGGCGGAAGGAGAGGCAGAGTGGTTCATCTGCTGGATGCTTGAACATTCGAGGTGCGAACAAATTAAAAACATGTGGTTCTTTGACCTTTGGCCTGTGTGTTTCATGATCCACAATACTGAATTTATTTTATTATTTGATGTTGTTGGCATCAATTCCCCAAAGCCTATAATCTTCCATATTGATATGTACATGTTCATTAATATGTATTTTCCCTGTTGTAAATAAATTAACTCAAACTCAACAAACACATCATCCTTTTTTGGGCTATACCATTAACACATATATATGTAGCTTTGACAATATATTTAATATTCTTAACAGACAGATTATTCGTTAGCTAAAACTTTGTGTGTTTTTTCTTATTTACAGATGCTTACACACAGTACACCAGGATAGAAAACCTTAGGCATGGTATAAAACCTCTAGTTTTTCAATTACTTCAGCTCAAAGACATTGACTTTAAAGCGTGCTCTACATGAGACCAATCTCCTGAGCAAACAGTCATTCAAGACCATTTGCTCAGCAGAGAGCTCACTGTGTGCAGCTAGTTTTTGGTGAGTTTTTTGCCTCATGAGGTGCTGAGGTGAAAATCAAACAGGTTTGATATTTTTCGCCTCGCAAAAAACTTGCTGACCCTACGTGAGATGTCTGCTGAGCTCAAGTATTCAAGTGACCTATCAAAACGTGGCCTCCGTTCACATGATTCCAAGATGGTAGCCTAGGGAAAAGATTACATTTTAGAGACAGACTTATGGAAATTTGGCCAGACTACACCTGTTTATACGATGCAACAATGCCTCATCAACAAAATAAAAAGCAGAAGTTCGTCCATATCCATCTCGGTCTCACTTTCGTTAATTTTTCTGAGGTAAAGACAGATTTTTGGAATCATGTGACTGCATTTTGATTGGTCACTTCAATATTTCAGCTCAGCAGACAGCTCACGTTGAGCGCACACAGTGAGTTTTTCACCTCACGAGGCAAAAAAATATTAAACCTGTTTGATTTTCACCTCAGCGCCTGATGATGCAGAAAACTCACAAAAATTAGCCGCACAGAGCGATCTATTTGCTGAACCAACGGTTTCAGATGACTGTTGGCTAAGTAGATTGAGTTTGTGTGCGGCAGGTTTAAAGGGGAATTCTGTTTTCTTTTAACCTGGACCAATCTTTAGCAAATGTTATGTTTTTTTACTCTCCCTGAGAATGTTGTAGCCAGTCTGAGCCGTTCAGCAGTATTTATATCCACTTCCTTCATCAGCGGATGTCCATAGATTGGGAGTGCTCGGGGCAGGACAAATTCCGCTTGTAATAAGATTTAATCTGCACAAAAACACAGTAATTTTACCGTGTTCATATTCCCCTATTCCCTTGGAGTTACGAACGCCTCTGAAGTGCTTCTTGATTCTTTTCTGGGCCGATTCAGATGTAACACACATTTACGCTGCAGTAGGCTTGTTAAAAAAAACAACACGGAATTGTCCTTTAACAGTTCTCGTCCCAGATGTCCGCTGATGGAGGAAGTGAATATAAATACTGCTGAACGGCTGGGGTGAGTCAAACATCATAAAATTTTCTAAAAATAAGGTTTGAGTTGAAAAATAAAAAAACGTAATTCCCCTTCAAGCTTGTTCATTTTTACAGTGCCACTTCAGATTAGTTGTGATGTATGTTTAATGTTTTTCTCTGGGAAGGTGTGCAAAGCTATTTCATTGTACCACTGGTCCCAGTACCAATAAAGCAGTCATTCTTCTAAAATTTTGCCCAAAGCACTGAAATTCCATTCAATTTATTTATATAACTCCAATTCATAACAAATGTCATCTCAAAGCCCTTTACAATAAATTCAAGTCATTTTAATTCGGTCCTACATCGTTTCCAATCAGTTTAAAAGTTTTCCAAAAAGTAAGCCCAGCAGAGTCATTGACTTGTACTTGGTACGCATTGAGGTAGACCCCAACCACAAAAATCCCTCATTAATACCTCATTCTGAGCAAGCATGTAGCAACCGTCGAGAGGAAAAACTCCCCTTTAACAGAAAAAAAACCTCCAACAGAAGCTGACTCAGTATCCTAAAAAATTTACGTAAAAATGAAATGGCTATGATATACTGTATGACTATTCAAAAAAGTAAATAATCATGATATTTGTGTCGAATTACCGTAAATCAAGAAATTGTAAATTTCTTTTGTTTTTACCGTACAATGTTAAAAAAAATGTATTTAAATACTCATGTCACACTTTCTGTAAAAGAAACAGGAAACATCTATAAAACAATTTGGAAGTAATCACCTTAAACATTACATAATATAACTATACATTTTACAGTTTATACAGAATTAATATATTCACTATGTTAATGTGTTCACTGTGTTTATTCACAGCAAACAGTGAAATGAACGAGTTTCACTTTAATTAAACTGACTCTGTTGACACTGTACTTAGGCTGCAGATTTATATAAATTTCTTATCTAATGTCATAATGTTTTCAAGTGTAGGGTAGATATCATACAACCACCCACCCTACTCAAGCGACTGTGAGAAAGCTTATGGGGGAAATGTATTATGACAACAGCTCTTCATTGTAAATTTTATATTTAAAGTGCGACTCATCCCCAAATCAACTATCTTTTTGCTGATAAGCTGTATTAATAAGTCTCTAATATCACTGTCTATATATCTGGTCATTATTTTTGGTTTTAATTTGGTTTTGAAATATAGCTGATACATTTTAGTAAATACATTCTGTACCAAAATCTATTATTGAACTGCTCTGCTAAGGTTTATATTTTACACTGCACTTAAATTTGAATCAGGCTTTGCTACCGGCTCAGCTTGGGTTTCTTACATCAGCCTAGATTTCTGACATCAGCCGTCTTGCCGCTGTGGAGTATAAAACAAGCTCGGTCTCAGCCACACCTCCGTAGTGAGATGGAGTTGGCAACTCTTGAGCCATTGGCTCAAACCAAAATTGCTCAGGGCCATTAGCCTTCTCCTCGGAACCTTACTCCTTTTCCTCTAGTAAAGGAGATGGAGAGAAGTTTTCACTTTTAAAATTGCTTCCTTCGGAGACAATGGAGCTTTCGTTGCTATTGCTCTCCATTTTACTGGCTGTCTATTTGCGGCTGCAGAAGCGCTGCTGTCAACATGTGAATCACAGTGCAGACCATGCCCAGCCTTTACCCTCACTGGTCCGCCAGGCAAAACCTCATTTTGAAGCATCTTTCAAACAGGAAATGGGGGTGGAGTTTGACTCTGGTAGGGGGTGAGTTACCTTTTAACAATAAAGTATCTTATTAAGGATTTTACATTATCACTATATTTTCGACTGTGAATTTTTAGCAACCACAGCTGCCAGTAATTTACTACAATTGTTGAAGCCACAATATTGAACTTTTTAAGAGATTACTGTAATATCTATTACAGTTTCACTGGATCCAACTGTGGGAGACTGTAATCAAATTGAATGTCTGTTGTTTTCACATGCAACAACATTTCTGTACTGTTAAATGTATGGTTACCAAAATAGGATACAGTGGTGCTTTACACATTTACACTTTAATTTTTACTGTGAAATTCAGAAGACCACAGCTGTAATTCACCATAAACAATTCAACAATTTCTTTTTACAATGTATGAGCCTCTATCTGCCATGACTGTCTGGGGGTCTTTGACTTCAGACCAAAAACATTGGGAAAAAAACCCATATAAGAACAGTAAAGTAACAATAGGATCCTAAAATGTAATTTTAATGCAATTTTCAATTCATTTTATTTATATATTACCGATTCACAACAGATTTCATCTCAAGGTACTTTACAAGAAAAGTCATTTTGATACAATCATACAAACATTGCAATCAGTAAAAGAGTGTTCTGTTTAAGGAATTCCAGCAGATTTTCTTTGTGTCACTGACTTGCAGTTGTGCCTGTTGATGAAGACTCCAACCACAGCAATCCCTCAGCAATCCCCTTTAACATGAAGAAACCTCCAGGAGAACCAGAACCCGGCTCAGTATGAGCGGCTATCTGCCACAACCGTCTGGGGGTTTCATGTTTTGCTCCTTGAGAGTGAAGTGACTCTAAAAGGCTAAATGTTGAATGTTTTATTTTTAGTCTGTAATCATTATGTAGTCCTTCCACCCAGTTGTCAAACCTGAAATCAGTACTTTAAGTTCTAAACCACTTTATATATAAAGCTAGTATACATCAAGGTCATGAGTATGTACAACTCAGACAACCATGGCATACCTCCATGAGCCAAAACTTTACAGAAAGGTAACAGCTTCTGTCGAAGCTGCACCTACAGTGACATATTGGCTTGTTCCGCCCCATTGTTTTACACTTTACTGATGCTCCTCTGAACTCTGATGGATGGAGACATGCTTGATTTTATCAGCAGCTTTTATTTTTCCCTCCAGTACTGTTTTTTTCTTAAAAAAAACAATCACCCTGATTCATCTTGCAGGTCAAAAAGTAATGAACAAGAGAAACGCAACAAAAACAAGTCCTCACTAAGTGTATGACATTCATCATTCGTCTTTTGCTGAACATAATGTCACAAAATGTTAAAGGAAACTCAAAATCAGCATTCAGAGATCTTGTTCAAACAATTAATATCTGATAATAAAAAAACATGAGAGAGAGAGAGAGAGAGAGAGAGAGAGATATTATTCTATAATAGTTCCTACTTTAAGAGCTAGCTCAACTAGGCTGTCAGGGTCATCAGCCTTAGCATGAAAGACAGAGTCCGAGCTTTTACATGCAGGAAGAGAAAGCCAAATTATTGCCTTAGTCTGACTGAAATCTGATGTCTGACTTTTGAAATGCATGTATACACGTTAGTGGAACTTTAGTCGAACCAAACTGGATTTCTCATAATCGGACAAATGTACCCAGACAATGCGATTGGAAATGGAATTTCTCTGAAACAAATCCCCCAACCGTGCCCACGTAACCCTTTGTCAGTGACAAGACCGAACACACAGGGGTAAAAGACAAAGAGTATGTTGGCAGGCCTTGTTCACACTGGCCATGGGAGCACAGCAACCAGTTCCATTCAGCGCCCTTGTTAACCTATGATATAGTTTATTGCTATATAAAAAGAGCCTTCACACAGCTAGAACAGCATATTATTCATCTTTAATCGAGGAGAATAAAAATAATCCTAGGTTTCTTTTTAATACAGTTGCCAAACTCACACAGGATCATAGCTCTATCGAGCCAACCATTCCCCAAGCTCTAAGCAGTGACGACTTCATGCAATTCTTTATAAATAAAATAGACTCCATAAAGAATAAGATAATTGGGAACCTTCCCAATATGCTTGCTTCCTCCTTAGTTAATGAGGCAGCCTCAAAAATGGTGGAACCTAATATATGCTTAAACTGCTTTAATGCAGCCGAACTTTGTGATGTACTAAAATTATTAGCTTCATCTAAACCTTCAACTTGCGTTTTAGACCCAATCCCAACTAAACTCTTAAAAGAAGTTTTCCCTCTGATCGCTGCTCCAATTTTAAATATAATGAATCTATCCTTAGTCAATGGATATGTACCACAGGAGTTTAAGATTGCTGTAATTAAACCTCTACTTAAGAAACCCTCTCTTGATCAAAACGACTTAATTAACTATAGACCGATATCTAATCTTCCCTTCTTATCTAAAATTCTTGAGAAAATAGTTGCACACCAGATATGTGAGCATTTAAACAATAATGAGCTGTTTGAGAAGTTTCAGTCAGGCTTTAGAGCTCATCACAGCACTGAAACAGCTCTGGTGAAGGTTACTAATGATATTCTCATAGCCTCAGACAATGGACTGGTGACCATTCTGGTCCTGTTAGATCTCAGTGCTGCCTTTGACACTGTTGACCACAATATTCTCATAGAAAGGCTTCAAAGTGTCGGTATAATAGGAACAGCACTAGGTTGGTTTAAATCTTATTTGTCTAACAGATTTCAGTTTGTTCAGGTAAACAATAGATCTTCCTCAACCTCAATAGTTACTTGCGGAGTACCACAGGGTTCAGTGCTTGGGCCGATTCTCTTTACTATATATATGCTTCCTATTGGTAAAATAATTAGGCAGCATGGGATAAAATTCCATAGTTACGCAGATGATACACAGCTATATCTATCCATAAATCCTGATGAATCCAATCAGTTAGGTAGACTACAGGCATGTCTGGAAGACATAAAAACTTGGATGACTCTAAACTTCTTGCTTCTAAATTCTGATAAAACAGAAGTTGTCGTCTTTGGACCAGAAGCTCTGAAAAAGAAACTACTTAGTCAGCCCCTTCACCTGGACGGCATTAAATTAGCCTCCAGTAATAAAGCAAAAAACCTCGGTGTCATTTTTGACCAAGATATGTCATTTAGAACTCACATTAAAGAAGTCTGTAGGATTTCCTTTTTTCACCTTAGGAATATTGCAAAAATTAGAACCATCCTGTCCAGGACTGATGCTGAAAAACTAGTCCATGCATTTGTTACTTCAAGGCTGGATTACTGTAACTGTCTATTATCAGGTAGTCCACAGAATACAATTAAAAGTCTACAGTTAGTTCAAAATGCTGCTGCTAGGATTCTGATGAATATTAAAAGAAGAGATCACATTTCCCCTGTTTTAGCTTCTCTTCACTGGCTCCCAGTAAAATCTAGAATAGAATTCAAGATCCTCCTTCTGACATATAAAGCCCTTAATAATCTAGCTCCATCATACATAAGAGACCTGATTGTTCCATATGTTCCTAACAGAGACCTTCGCTCTCAGACTGCAGGTTTACTGGTAGTTCCTAGGATTTCTAAAAGTAGAATGGGTGGCAGATCTTTCAGCTATCAGGCTCCCCTCCTATGGAACCGGCTCCCAGGGTTGGTTCGTGAAGCAGACAATTTGTCTATCTTTAAAACTAGGCTAAAAACTTTCCTCTTTGACAAAGCTTACAGTTAGAGATATGTTTATAGGTAGTTAGAGTCAGGTCAGACAGGTAGATAGGAAGAGACAGGTTAATGTTAGTAGTCAGGCAGAGTGTCAAAAGTTAGGAAGAGATAGGAAGAGGTAGAGTAGCTAGGTAGAGATAGATTAATGTAAGCCAGGTAAAGATCCGGAGCCGGTCGCGGCTTACCGCCGCGGAAGAAATGTGCCCCACAGGGGCCAGCCTGCGCCGGAGAGAGGTCCCTCAAGGGGATCCTCCCGCACAGTGCGGCCGCCCATTACCTGCCGGGTTGAATCCCCCGGGCAGACTGTGCGGACCCCACCCGTTTATCTCTTAAACGTTTCTCGCCCTCTTCAACTCTGTCCTCTCAGTTCTGTCTATTTTTCCTTAAGATAGTTGTCGACTATCGGTCTCGTGCCGGTATTTAGCCTTAGATGGAGTTTACCACCCACTTTGGGCTGCATTCTCAAACAACCCGACTCCGAGAAGACCCCGGCATGACGGGGGCCGTTACCGGCCCTACACCGTCCACGGGTCAGGAGGACTCAGACAGAGTGTTGGTAGCCAGGTCTCCTAGTAGCTAGGAGACAGGTTAATGTTAGTAGCTATGCTGCTTTAGGCTAGGCTGTTGGAGGACATTATTAGGGTCTGTTCCTACTTTCTCTCCTACTTCTCCCCAACTGCATGATGTGCTGTCAATTCAAGCACTAACCTGTTTTCTATTATAGTAGGTGCTCCGGATTAGCCCTGCTTGACGACCCTGACTAAGATGGCATTGCAGTGACGGAAAATTCTCCACGTCCTGCAACAAACTTCTGCATCAGTTCTATTGCTCTTTCTGTGTCTCTGTTATGTATTCTCCAAGCCACAGACGGTCGCGGCAGATAACCGCTTGTGCTGAGCCTGGTTCTGCCGGAGGTTTCTTCCTGTTAAAAGGGAGTTTTTCCTTCCCACTGTCGCTGCATGCTTGCTCAGTATGAGGGATTGCTGAGAATTCCACGACGCAATCTTCTGTGGTTCTGTAATTTCTACACTAAACATTGTATTGTAATAACTCTTTTTGTAAAGTGCCTTGAGATGACATCTGTTGTGAAATGGCGCTATATAAATAAACTGAATTGAATTGAATTGAATTGATGCAGTCAGTGTTGTGGGTAACGTTTGAATACTTTGATTACTTTTTTCATGAAATGTGTAACCTAACACGTTAGTTTTGTTTGTTAACCAATCAGTAATGTCGTTATTCTTTTTAGGTAATACGTTATTTCAAGAATCCCAACCGCCTGTTTTTTGTCAGACAGTAGGACTTGAGCTGAAGCGTTGTGAGCAGGGGCGAAATCATTATCTCAGAAGTGGGGGGGGACACATTTTTCAGAGGTCTATTGAGTGATTTACCTTTTTTTTCAATTCACATTCACCATTCATGTTCAATCGCACCTCTCCTTAATGGCTAAAGAACCACATACAGTAATCACTGACAGCCAAAGTGCAGCACCAGGGGACCGACTGTAGTTCTTTAAACTATATAAAAACAAAATCTAAAGCTTTAGCTGCCAAACAAACAGCTCCAGGTCCTGGCTCAGCAAGTCATGCTGATCCAACAGAGACTGCAGAGTGGCTTTTGGAAGCCTTTTCCACAGCGCTGTCGGGGAAACGGCTTTGGAGCTCCTCACAGACAGCTTAACTAGCTTAACTGTAGCATGTAGCCTACTCAATAGCCATCATTTAGAACATTATCTTCAGGCAACAGCATTACTCAACTTACATGGTTTGTTTGGAAAAAACTGTGCAAAGTTCTTTGCCTTTTGCTGGCTCTGGCTGGAAGCTGAACATGGTTCTGACGTCCTGCGCAGAACTGCTCACTCAGCAGCACGTCTCCCATTGATGATCCACCGAATGCCTGGTTTAGCGTGAGTACGCTCATGGTGCATTTGAGACCGCTCGGAAAAACACGGTACTGCATGTTGATATAGGATAAATTGGTTGTAACGGCTACAAAAAGTGTGGGGGACAGAGGGCACAGATTCAAAATGTGTGCGGGACATGTCCCACGCGTGCCCCACTTCCGTTACGCCCTTGGCTTTGAGTGTCTGTGGCCTGCTCCCCAACTCTCTTTGTGTGTGAATGTTTTGAACTACTGTTAATATATCTGAATATTCTTTACAGCTTTTGCATCGTAGAAGTATGCACATATTTTCAATTCTGTTTCTTCCTCCAAGCTGGCAGCCTGTATCAGCAGCTACAACCTGACCGAGTATTTTTTTCTCTTTAATATATGATTGTTTTTTTCTTGTGTTTCTTGTTTTGTTTATCTATAGTGGACTGCTGTTCCCCACAATGCAGCTCAGAATTCTGTGGACAGTCATGTTTTTTATTACATCTTTTACGGCATCTGTGTACGGAGAGTGCATGGAGATTCGATGTCCCATTGTTTACAGCAGGGATCAGCTGCCAGTCCTCGGGACCTCCGCTAGTCTGCCTAGGGCAGGGGAGGAGTAGGGGAGACACAGTACTCGGACCAGCTTCTGAGGACTCCAACATACACCCCCCTCCCCAAAAATCCATTCTCTCAATCACAGCAATTCAAGTGAGGAATGAGCTTCGTAAGATCAAGGTGCGGAAGGCTGTAGGTCCAGATCACATCAGCTCCAGGCTCCTGAGGTGCTGCGCAGATTAAATGTGTGGCATTTTAGGATATCTGTTCAACCTGAGTCTGAGGCTGGGAAAATTACCACGGCTGTGGAAGACCTCCTGTGTAGTACCGGTACCAAAGACTTTCCATCCCAATGACCTCAGCAGCTACAGGCCGGTAGCTCTGACATCGCATCTGATGAAGACCCTTAAGAGCTTAATTCTAAACCATCTGCGCCCCCTGGTGACATCTTCATTGGAGCCGCCGCCGTTTGCTTAGCAGCCTGGAATCGGGGTGGATGACGCCATCATCTACCTCCTGCACCGAGCTCTGACTCACCTGGAGAAGCCTGGAAGCTCTGTGAGGATCATGTTCATTGATTTCTCCATTGCTTTCAACACCATCCAGCCACGATTTCTAAAAGAGCAAGCCTTCAGGAGTGGACCACCACATGTCCTTGTGGATACTGGACTACCTCACAGGATGCCCACAGTATGTGAGGACACAGGCTTATGTTGTTGTGTGGTTTCTAATCTGTGTCCTGTTCTGTTTGTATATGTGTGTGTTTGGGGGAGTAGGGGTCAGGGGTCTGCTGTTACAACCTAATTTCACTTGTGGGAAAATTAAAAGATTATTCTATATTCTATTCTATTCTATAATAATTCATCAACGAAAAGGAAAAGAATATATGGGCAAAATGCAAACTCTGCGTTGGTAAAAAGCTTCTTTCGACCACTATGTGGAATAGCCGATTGCTGACTATCTTTCTTGTTGCTGTTATCCTGCAGAGTTAATTTAGTTGGATGACTGATGTTATTCATTGTCTCGACTTCTCCATGCATTTAAAGAAGGCTGTGTCTGTCAATTAAATTGTAGTATGTGCGAGGCGCTGGTAACGCTGTAACATAACTGATTACTTTTAAATTATGGTAACGTTGCAACCAAATAACTACTTTCCAAAGTAGTTATACCCATAACAGAATCAGTTCACAACACAAACAATGATCAAAGAGCACGGTGAACCTGGCGTGTGAACCTGGCGTAGAACAAAGGTAAGCGGCCGATCAGTGCATTTTTGGACTGACAAAGATACGGTGCATTGTGATTACACATATCCTGCTTTTACTCCGTCTGCTTTACTCCCGCCACTTTCTGTTTACAGCAGCGGCGGACTGGAACAATAGATCAAGTCGGAAATTTCATACCATCCCAGGCCACAACCCAATTAATGCAAATGCTTAGAGCGAGTTAGGTTCATTTCAAATTGTAAAATAAATTTTAAAAAGGCTGGCCCACAAAGTTTTGTTTTGTTTATTTTCAGAACAAAGTTAATATTTATCTTCTGCTGAAACAATGTTTACTCAAATTGCGTTATTCTAGTTCATCTAAACTTACACTGGTAAATGTAACGCGAGCACGTATAACAAACTGATTGATATTAATCCTGGGTTAACTATTAAAATACAGATAACACGGATTTTGGAGTGGGAATGAGAGTAATTCTAAAGTAGCAGTTAATACCCCATCCAGTAATAGTTAGCTCAAATTTAAGTCACAAAACATCACTTTACTGAATAATTTCTTATTTTTAACGCAACAGTATCTCACTATGAAATTTACTGAAGATATGCAGAGAGCCAACATGCATAAATCAACAAGCACAGACCATTTAAACACACCGGAGCTGACATCTGGGGCGCTACGCTCCGCTAGCAGTGGTCCTGACCGCTGTGGCTGGTCGGTGGCCGGCAGGCATTGCTGCCTTTTCCATCTCCCTGGACTGGTTCTTGTCGTTGGCTCCCAGATGGCCCCTTGCCGTGCCTACGCGTCGGGGTGTTGGCGGGTGGCCGTGGCGGGTGGGTCACATGTCTGGGCCCAGTCGGCCATATTAGCACTGGATGTGGCTCCTGGGTCTTGATCCATGTACTGTGTGGGATGTTGAGGTCAGGTCCATTGGCCGGTGGCAGTCGGCCTTCGCGGTGGACTGACCGGGTGGTGGGGTGCAGGACTGGTGGGTGAGGGCGCTAGGTTCAGGGGCTTGCCGGCCATCAACCATAAACTCAACCTGGGTGTAATGTCCTGTGTTTTGGTAGTAGTCTGAAAGTTCGGATGGATGTAGACCTTGGCCCATGGAGCTTGGTGGTGCCGTGGTATGGGCCCCGATTTTGACGTGCTGAGGCCTCCTACCCCTGGTGAGTCATGCTGAATGGGACTGCCTATTGGAGTCAGTAGGAGGGCTGGCTCCTTGGGAATGGGATTTTGTCACCCCAGTTGTTTCCTTCCCATCCCCGGACACCTCTGTCCACCTGCTCCATCATTAAAACATTCACATATGGGCATGGGCACGTCACTGGGGTGCGGGGAGGGGTTTCCATTTTTGCTGTCCGGTGTCGAGCTGGGTCCCAATTTTACTGTACAACTTAGACACTTGCACTTATAACATTTACATGAGACACACACATGTAGGGACCTTGCAGTGGGTACACCCTCGGCTCCAGACGGGAAGCCCTTCTTAGGGCCTCGCCTCTGGTGCCGGTGCCCACTGCTTAACTGCATCTAGACACTGAGGGCCCGGGGTGGGAGAAGGGGGTTACCTGGCAGCATTCCCATGTCCCACCCCTCTGTTTTAAGTGCACATTAGAACAACATGCAACAACACCACATTCGAGCAGGAGGAGAGAGGCTGGCGATCTTCCCACACCACTGTTCATTCGACCATCAGGGGTTGGGGTCTGGGAGGTATAGCAGGCCGTTGGGTGGGGGACCTGGGCTGGTGGGCTACTCTTGCTGTGGTGGGGGCTTTGGCGGTCTGCTTGCCCCATCCTGGTGGGCAGAGGGTCCGTCTCCCGGGTGCAGGGGCAGGTTGCTCTATTGGGGCATCTTTGCTTGGGCCTGGGAGTATAGAGTATGTATAGGGCATATGAATGAGTGTACAGCGTCCTTTTTTGGATGTCCTGATGTGTTGTTGAGAATGTGTGTGCGTAAGAGGGAGGGTACGTACGATTCTGTCTGTATGTCTATGTCTACTTTTCAGGTTGGGTGCCCTCTGGCCTAGCACAAGATTTCTCATACATATATATCAAGTGGAGTACCATAGCAAAGCTGTAAGTTGGGCTTGTACTTGGTACTCACCAGTTCTGAGTAGCAAGGCCGCCACCGCAAAGCAGGAGGGACCCGCAGCCAGCCGACTGACAACACACGCCACCACCACCCTGGGCCAATCCCCACCGCCAATAAACCCAGCCCCCCCACACACAAACACACACCAGGGAGCCACAGTAAAAGTCGCAGCGGATTTACGCCCTCCGCAGGCCCCGCCCAGCCAGCACCCGGACACCCAGATCTACCAGCCCCTGGGTCCAGATACCGCCCCACACAGAGCGCTAAGATCAGAGGCATAGCCAATGCTGGAAAGCCCCCTAAATGAACCGTCCAGGCAGCGTAAACCACAGAACCTTCCAGAGGGCCGGGCACCAGACACAGTCCCCACCGACCCACCGAACGACATCAACCTACCTTTCAACCCCGGCAACCCCATAAGAGATGCCCCAGTCAATCCAGGGAGGACATCGGCCTGAAACACCGGCCGCCCGACACACCGGTCCACCCAGGACCAGCCAGGCATGCACCAGGACCGAGCCGGGCTGCATCCGGGCCCCCAGCCCCAGGTATCGAGAGCCACCATCGACCAGCGAGCAGAGGCATCCGTCACCGACAGGGAGTGACAGAGGGGAAAAAGATGCACCAGGCCAAAGGGCATTTGGCCTGGTGTTGCCATGCGTTGCTACCATGCATAGCAAACTCAAAACCAACCAGAGGTCCAGAGAGGGAGTGTGCTCTTCTAAAACAATTAGTACTGTCACACCACGTAGATTAGATAACAGAGGGACAGTCAGACTGAGTAATCAAAGACATTAAATCCATATCTCTTGCAAAAAGATTCCATCTTCCATCACACACAGATAAATCTAAATGCTGTTCTTAATGTCAGATAATGCATGTTATTTTGGGAGTAGCTCACATTAACTACTCAAGGGAACATGGGAAGAACATGCAAACTCCACACAGAAAGGCCCTTTTTCCAACCACCCGCAGGGGGGTTTTTTGTTGTTTTGTGTTTGTTTGGGGTTAACTATCAGTTTCCTGCCCTTAGAACTAATTTCTGCATCTAAGTGCAATGATTTGCAATATTTTTTATGACAAGGCATTAAAAATGCATATTACAAAAACAAATGCAAATGTTTCCAGATAAACACCTTAGCTACACATTTTACACTGTCAGTGACAAAACAATCAAGAGGTTATCTGGTCTGAGTTCATGTACATGCCTTGATGAATACCACTCGATTTCAAGTCTGTGCTGAGAGCTTGTTACCACAACTTGGTCAGTTAGTTACATCTCACTTGAGACTGAACATTCCCAAATGCCTTAAAAACTGCGTCATTAACTCTTCTAAAGAAGGCGCCTTTGCCACATACTGAGCAACTACCGGCCCATATCAACCTACCATTCTAGAAAAGTCCTAGAGAAAGTATATATCAACAGCTCATTACTTCTCCTGTCTAACAATGTGTTTGATACTTTCCAGTCAGGCTTTAGGCCCCACCACAGCACTGAAACGGCTCTGATCAAGGTGACAAATGAGATCCACATGAACACCAACGCAGGCAAAGTCTCAGTTTTAGTTCTGCTGGACCTGAGCGCTGCCTTTGACACAGTGGACCATGGGATCTTACTTCACAGGTTAGAAAACTGGGTGGGAATCTCTGGTACTGCTCTAAACTGGTTCAAGTCCTATCTCGAGGACAGGACGTACTTTGTCCAAATTGGAAACTGTGTCTCAGACAAAATTCCCATGACCTGTGGAGTCCCCCAGGGGTCAATCTTGGGACCACTTTTATTCAACTTGTACATGCTTCCATTGGGTCAGCTAATTAACAGCAATAATGTGTCTTACCATAACTACGCAGATGACACTCAGATCTACGTGTCACTGACGGCAGGTGAACATGGGCCTATAGATACACTCTGTCACTGTATTGAACAGATCAGTGTGTGGATGCAAAACAACTTTCTCCAGTTAAACTCAGACAAAACTGAGATCATTGTTTTTGGCCCACAGACACAAAGAGAAAGTGTTATCAGTCATCTTGAGTCTCTCTGTCTTCAACCAAAAAATCAGGTTAGAAATCTAGGGGTAATCATGGACTCGGACCTGAACTTAAACAGCCACATCAAAGCAATAACATCAACAGCTTTTTACCATCTGAAAAACATTGCTAAGATCAGAGGAATAGTGTGGAAACCAGACTTAGAGAGACTTATCCATGCATTTGTCTCCAGCAGGTTAGACTACTGTAACGGCCTGCTCACTGGCCTCTCTAAACGAGCTGTTAGACAGCTGCAGTACATCCAGAACGCTGCTGCTCGAGTCCTGACAAGAACCAGGAAATATGACCATATAAGTCCAGTGCTCCGGTCTCTGCACTGGCTTCCTGTCGCTCAGAGAATAGAATTTAAAACAGCTCTGCTTGTGTACAAGTCTTTTCATGGTTTGGCACCAATGTACATCTCTGACATGTTAGAGACATATGAACCATCTCGGGCCCTGAGGACTTCAGGGAGGGGTCTCCTGGTGGTTCCCAGAGTCAACAATAAATACGGTGAGGCTGCATTTCAGTTTCAGGCAGCTAAAATCTGGAACAGTCTTCATCAGGATATGAAACAAGCCTCAACTCTAACAATGTGTTAAATCCAGGCTGAAAACAGTTATTTTTACCTGTGCATATGGCAATTGAAATTATTTTATCTGCACTCTTGCTTTCTATTGTAATTAATTATTTTTCAAGTTCATGAGTTGTTTTCTGATTATCTGTTTTCTTAATTTATTCAACTGTGAAGCATTTTGAATTGCCTTGTGTATGAATTGTGCTTTAAAAATAAACCTGCCTTTCCTACAAGCTGTAAAAGATCTTCCAGAGTGTAGGTATGGCAAATTCGGAAAAAAAAACAGCCTAGGGCTTAAGAGGTTAATGATAATAAAAAAAATCTTTATAATAAATTATATTTTTAGCCGGTTTAATCTAATTTTATAACTTTTTTGTTCCTCAACATCTATTGTCAGCATTGATTTCATAATTGGGTTTTTTCCCATTATTTATTTCATAATCACACTTTTCAACTAAATGAGTTCATCTGCCAATTAGGGTCAGTGGGTGGGACTTGAACACTCATTGTCATTGCATGTTCTGACAGAAACACCTACATTGCATATTCATCAAGGGCAAAAGGTCTAAATGGATTGTACAGATCTTCCTGTGGGTTTCAACAGGTGCAGTCCTCCTTATGTGTGCTTAGTAAATCCCTACTGCATGTGTTTGCTACCACTGTGAGGTTTTAACAAGTGCTGGCATGAGATTACATTTTTTTAGATTAATTAATTATGATCTGTAATTATTTAATCTAATTAATATCATTTTAATATCACATAAAAGACCCTATTCTTGAGGCATTTTCATTTGCATTCATTACACTAGTATGGTCAAAAAAATGTTTGATATATATACTTAAAAAGTGGTTTTATGGATTAATTTACTGTATTTAGCAGACTTAAAGTCCCAGCATTTACATTCTGCTGTTTTTGTGACTAGTCCCAAGTGACGACTGCAGCCTTCTGCTTCGAGCATGCCCTGTAATATCTGCTCTGAGTCAAGCTGTATTAAGGGTTAAAAGAACACATAATATACGCCTTTTTTATTTTTTTAACAATGGCTTGCCATATTACCGGACCAAACTGTTTTCCTTCGCGGTCTGAGACGATTGAGCTCGGTGAGAATAATAACAATGTTACATGCTTCACCTAAAAGTCTCCAATAACCCCATAACATGTTGATACATTTGTCTCCATTTGCTTTTATTTTTAAAAGAGAATCGCTAGAGGGGTCTAAAAATGTGCTAAATATATCTACATTGAGTAGACAGTCTACAACTCCCCACTCCTCCTCACCTCGCCCTTCCTACCACAATAGAAGGTGGTCAGCTTGTGATCAGTTTGCAGTCTTCGATCTCCACTTCAGAATGTGGTTAACTCCAAACAACTCAATCACAAGAAGCTCACAGAATAAAAAATGGATTTCATTTAAAGGCAACTAGCTCACAGAAACAATAAAATTAAAGAAAATAGGTTAACGTGATTAAACAATATAGCATCCTAAAGCTGGCTGTAATTAATTAATCCCAATTAACATGATAATTTGACACCCCTAGTTTTAACAAACAAACTTTTGAAAAATCAGGCCCTTAGAGTTATCAAACATTTGTCGCATGTGTTGTTTGCTCTTTACTACAAGTATATTTTAATATGTTTACATATTAATGTTGTCTAATTATAAGTAAGCCCAACATAGTAAATGGACTGAACTTATGTAGCGCTTTTCTAGTCATACGGACCACTCAAAGCGCTTTACATTGAAGCCATATTCACCCATTCACACTCACATTCACACACCGACAGCCAACATGGCTTGGTAGGACGATGTCTTTGGGGTTAAGTGCCTTTCCCAGGGGCACATTGACATGTGACTTGAGGAAGCTGGAATCAAACCTACGACCCTCCGATTGGAAGCCAACTACTCTACCACTGAGCCACAGTCTCTTGTTAAGATGACTTACCTTTATGCAGAGCATATGGTTGTGCTAGGTTACTGCCTGCCTTTCATCATTAACCAGTCTGTGCACCTTCAGGTTAAAAATGTGTTAACATAGACCCACTCAACACAAACCCGCACATGGACACACGTACCAATAGTCATAAAATCCAAATGGTGAAGGTCATACAAACATAGATGATCATTCAATGTGGCCTCACTACTTTGATGTTGAATGCAGTCTGGATTTAATGAAGTCAAAAACGCAAATAGAAAATAGAAAATAATGTCAGAGTATCCTTTTTGTAGAGCAAATCTACCCTTGCACATGTAGACAATTATCTTCTTAATATTGTATGTTTGAAAAGCCAAAAACAAGACATAAAAAACAGAAATGGACATAAAATGTCCACTCAGCTCATCTTGAAATTGGAAAGGTTTTAGTGTATTGTCCAGTGGCAACAATTACAAGTCTAGTTAGCATTAGATATGACCAACAAATTTCTAGATTGTTGCAGTTGTCATAGACTTATGAAATGTCCTTTTAATAAAAATGGCCATCTAAATAAAGCTCGGCATTCACTTATTTGGCCCAGTCATGCAACAGTTTTTAAGTTTCAAGCCAAGTTTAGGCTTAATCATGTGTCTTGCATTATGTCGTTTACAAAGGAGTGAGAAGCAATTAACACCTCACGACTGGCTCCTAATCAGCAATTCCACAATTGCATGAAAATGAAACTTGAAAACTCCAGTCGACTTTTGTAAGAGCAGCTGTTGAAGCAGCGCCGCATAAAACACCTCCTTCTTCCTCTAGCAATACCTCAACATTTGTGCACTGTGTTGTCACAGCCGGTCAAAGAGGAAAGCAGCAAGCACAATCGAGTATCGCCCAATTGTATTGTGCTATGGACATTTTAGAGGTGAGCGACTTCTCCATCACTGGTGTTCTCTTCCAGCATGCTGACTGTAAAATAAGTCAGCATATGCTTCCACCCAACAGAAACTCTACAATAAAACCAAAATGAAGTCTCACTCCTCAATGCTTTTATAAACTCAATCATTTGTGCATGCATCTTACTGATTTAAACCTCACATTCTGAGCATCCCATATACAATATATATATATATATATATATATATATATACACACACGCCCTCTGATTTTTGTGCCCTGTAACTCTGCATAGATAGATGGATGGATTGATGGATTAAAATCACTTAAAATTTTATTTGTTTTTATTAATTTTGATTATGTTCTTATTTTAAAAGCTATGTTGTTTGACCTTGAGATTGTAATATAAACTAATAAATAATAATCCCAAATTGATTTTAGGTTTGGCCAATTAAACTCAGCTTCCTCTCCAAAATTAGACCAAATCTGGATAGAAACTTCACTAGTGGGAATGGTGTTTTTTTAACAGAAAGAAGTGCCAGAGAGTCAAAATCTGCTTAAGGCCCCTTTAGGTCAACCCTAGGTTTGGGATCAAAATGAAATGATTGAGAAGGTACAGTCATTTGAAAAATGTGCACTGGTGGCTTTTGGATATCTTGCTGTTTAATATAAGTCTTAACAAAATAAAAATAATAATGTAATCACACGGAATCAGACAGGAACATCATGACTCAGCGTTTTAAAGGAAGCTTGCTCTGTTTAAATCTCATTTAGTTTGGCAGTCCTGACTGATGACATGAGAGGGAGCACAATGGTAAGCTCCAAAGAAGTGTCTGAGGCCTTCGGGACAAAAATTGTAACAATGTTTGAGTCTGTTAACGGCTTTAAGGAGGTCTTAACAGAAATTAAAATCAGGTGTTCCATGTTATGACATAGTCTACAAAGGACATTTGAAATAATTGCCGCGACCCATTAAGGATAAGCGGTTAAGAAAACGGATGGATGGATGGATGCCAACATATTCACGGCTGGTTGTCCAAGCAAGTCCAAAATTCCCTAAAATGTCATACCAGGACCTTCAATGGGTCCTGGTTCCGTAGATATTAATGTTCCATACCTGTACAATCAAAAAGAGACTGAAAAATGTAACCTTCCCATCTGGTGTCAATGAAGAAATACATGAAGGCCAGAGTGATTGCCAGAGAGATAGTTGACAAAGACCAGGACTTCTAGAATAAATGTCGTTTGGACAGATTAGACAATAAAAGAAGCATAAACAATGACACTGCTACTCACTGCCAGTGATGTCACATCTGCTGTAATGCATCGCCTCTTCTGTTAGCTATATCTGCTCTACCACATATTTGGTCAGCTCCCACATGTCATAGGATGGTGGAAGGTGAAGGCTATGTATAGCCGTGAGACTGTCAAAATCTGTATTCACATTTGTTAACACTTGGCCAGTCATCTGTGATTCATCACGAGTTGCTCATTTTTAGGGAATTTCACTTCCTTGTTTTGATTGTGTGGATTCCCTTAAATATACATTATACAAGTGCAAAAACTTCTGACCTTTAAACTCGCCATTTATGGCAAAAGAAATGTTTCTCAGGAGCCATTCTTGTCAGAATGATCTAACACTCACCAACGGCCTGTTAAACCGACAGGGTCTGTATGGAAAAACAAGTCGATGACTTATGAAATCAGTGCAAAAACTAAAAACTACATATGGAAAACACTGCTTTTTTAAATATTGTGAGAAATGTACTATGGCACCAAAATGATGCCAACTTAACACTGTGTTAAGAAAACTCTGAGTCGTTGTTTGTTCCGACAGTTATTCCATGTGCACCCTCTGGCTTCTAAGGGCTCTCTCGCTTCCAGATTTGTCCGGGAGTTATGCCACAGATCCAGACCAGACTAAACGATGCACGATTGTACTTTCCTCTTTTTATTGTGCTGCTTGTGTGGCTGAGTGCACTCTGATCAAACCTGGCATATGGATTTCAGTGCATGACAGGTGCCTATAATCCTGTATGTCACATAAACACTAAAATGATGGACAGACTGGGAGAACTGATAGTTAATTTATTCGACTGAGGAAAACTAAAGGCTGAAGAATACATTTTTTATTTGAGTGTATTCATGAGATTGCTGCTTCTTAAAAATTAGAATTAGAATCAGAAGACTCAGACTTAGACTTTGTTGTTATTGAACCACCATCCAGTTACAACAAAATCACATTCCAGCACAACCGGTCCAAGTGCATACAAACAATAAAACATGAACATAAACAGGATCAGGCAGGTTGTGGAAGCAGCCACTCACAGCGCTCTCATATACAAATAAAAAAGGGATGAAATTAGAGGGGAATCGGGGGGCATCTTGGCCCTGCCCCCAAGAGGGGCCCTCCCGCACAACAGAGTGAGGTTGCAGCTGCTCAGCGCGGCCCTCCGTTAACGTGTGTGCGTAGGTGCATCAGTAAGCAGGTGAGTGTGTGAATTCTCTCTCTCAGTTCAAACCCAGTGTCTATTGTCTAGGATGTAATGTAAGGACCTTGAGGAGAGCTGATCCAGGAAGTTCACACACCCATGTGAGCATTGGGATGGTGTGGGACAGAGCGTCCATCTACTTAAAGATCATGGGGAGCTTGAGATTGGCAGCCTACCAAGGCCACATGGGGAGCCAGATTCAGATAACAGCGATTGTTTTGGTCCAGGCCAGAGGTTATTCCATCTGTCTTAAAGTCTCTCAGGTGTCTCCATGGCGACTCCAAACAGCCAAATCGGAATCAGTTCCCACCAAGCTGAGATGAAAACTTCTCCAAGTTGTTCTCCACTCCACAAACCCCAGTCAGCTTTCTGGTCAAAGCATTCAGTTTATCATTTTTCTCCTGAGTGTTAACACTCTTACCCATTCGATCCCTTCCAAGTGGTCAGGCAGCCTGCCAGTTGCTGCAGACAGCTTTTGCAATTTGCGATACACCAGGAGCCCACCTGCTCCAAACCAGAAAACCCAGTCATTATAAATCCAAATATACACCTACATATCTTCTACATCCTCTATGGAAAGCAGCAACAGACAGATGATCTTCCAGCTGAGTGTGTTCCGTCAGAATAAGAGGGCTCCCTCCAGCCATCCCTTAGGTAGAAAAAAATGTAATATAATAAAAAGAAAAATGGGATATACTCATTTTCTCAAAATCTAATTTGATATTTTTTTGTATTTTTTTGTTTGTAGTATCTAATATAAAACAAGAATTATTTCCATGAACCTATTTATTTCCAAAGTCAGTTTTGTATTGGTTGACCTGTGGAAGCTTGTCTGAAGTGTATTATGTAACTATTTTACCTTACCAGAATGGGAAGGAACACTGTTAATATGTTAAAATCCAGTCTTCCTTAAGTAAACAGAGTATAACTGAACTGCTTTAGGATTGGACCAAGTCTGCTTTTGTTTGGAAAACGAATAATGGTTACCCTAAAATAAGGTGTGACTGCCTAAACCCAAAACGTATATCTATAATCTTCTAACTATATTGTAATTGTATTTTGTGTTCAGCTTATTCAGGTTGAATATTAATTTGAATGATTAAAAATAAATGTGATTGATGGGCAGGTTCTCTATGGTGAGTTAGGAATCAATGATACCACTGTCTTTAAACCGATACCGAGTAACAATAAGGATACCTCTACCACGCAAAAAAATGCAATGGATTGCTTGTTACAGCAAATGATGGTAAATTAGATAAACAATAAAATATTAATTTTAAAAAATGGCCACAAAACAAAAATTTTAAGTGAAAAAGAAAAAAATTCTGTGAAATTATTGCAGAGTTTCCACATTTTAAGTACTGGTTCATGGTATCAGTTGACTAAACGATACTGATACTGTAAAAAAGACAAGATATTAAAACAATATCCGCAATGAAACCCAATACCAGTATCGGTACTGATGTATACTGTAAATATTTATGCACTTTTTTTTGTCTGGAGAATGTTTTTAAATTTTTGTATTCAAATTTTAGAGTACAGATAAATCAGTGACTCAATGCAATCTGCTGGGATTCCTTGAATGGAAATCTTTTAAACTGATTGGAATGTAACTGTTGTAAATTGGTACTTTATAAACTAGAAAAGCACTCAGGGAATACAGACGTCCACCAGGGCCACTCAGCCAGAAGTCATAAACTGAATTGAATTGAATTGAATTGAATATAATAAACAGGAAATTCTGGCTCTAAGCGAGTAGACAAATCATAGTTACTTTCCAAATCTACAACAAAACCAAACTGAATCTTTACTTGGAATGAAACAAAAGCCTTGAACTATGATATTTGATGATGAGCTCTGTATGATATTCGATGATGAGCTCTGTATGAAGGGGATTTCTTTGACCAGATCATATGAAGCAAGAGCTTCTTTTGTAACTCGGTTCAGCCATGGCAACTGCTCTTTGCACAGCATCTGTTTTTGTTGCTCGAATAATAACCGCCAGACTCAGTGATGTGGACACATTGGCTATATACCTGTAATGATCTCATTCATCTCTTCACCTCTCTGTCCTGAGTTTTTCCTCTTTCAGGTCATCTTTACTAAATGACAGATCAGTCCACCTGGAACATCTCAGCACTTAAAGTGGGCCCATTTATCAGCGGCATTCACTGCTGTGAGCGAGACCAAAGTGGCTTGATGAAGAAATATACTCAACAAATGAAAAAGCGTAAAATGGTATACAGCATCAACTTGTGGCCATATCTTAACCTTTGTCTGATTTGGGAAACTTTACTGAGACAACCTGGTGCTCCTGTTTAGTAGCTGATTATTTACTTCAACTGATTCACGCATTAATTTTATGTTCATAAGGTCCTGATATGGTGAAAGATTAGGTTTTTCTTGCACAGTTCAAGAACTGTTCTGAAACTATATGATTTTTATTTTAGACAGAAAAACCAATTTCTCCCCAGCATTTTTTAGTAGAAAAAGCTCACATGCTTTATTTTTCTCTTCCTCTGTGGCCGTCCCCAGTTTTGCTCCAGATTTCTGTGATGGTCATATTTTTGGTTGAGTGGGGGATCGGGCTACATGCCAGATGCTTTAAAATCAATAATGGTAAATTATGATGAAGGTGAAAATGGATCATTCAAATGACAACAAGCTCTTAATGTTTAAGAGAGGAAGTTCAAAGGCAGCTGGGAGTTTATTCGACTCTTCATAATATATCGCAAATGAAACCAGTCCCTGCATTGAAGGGGATAACAATGGTGATGACGACAATGATTGTAATTATATTATACACGAAAAATCTGGCATAACAAGACCAGAATTCAGGTCAGCCCTGTCCAACACCAATCAGAACCCTCTGTTCACCATCTCCTCCACTGCTACTAGAACATCATTTGTCCTGGTCCCCCTTTTCATACTGTCATTATTTTCCCTCCGTCACTCCTGTTCAGTTGTTCTGTTCACCATACATGTGGCATTAGTGCATGTTGTTTGTTGGCACCCCCAAGTGGTGTAAAAGGGTTACTACGCCGTGGGGGAGGGCGGCGGAGTCCTGTTTTTGCGGCATTTGAGAAGATACATTTTTAAATAACTCAGTTGATATTATTTAATGCACTCAAAGGATGACTTTTCTCCATGGAAAAACTTGTTTTAATGTAAACTCCAGACATTATTGGTCAATATAGTTTTAACGTGAACTGTGTGATGTTTGCCTCACCTCTGTGTTGTATTCTTGATTGATGCAAGAACTTCTCAACTTATTTGTCCATTTTGTGTGTTTGTACAGAGAGAAATCCATGAAACCTGCTCAAGTGTACCTAACCCATGTAGCCTATACTCACTTGCAAATGTCCAGAAAGGCAAAACCTCTTTCTAATGAACTGTGCGAATTATGGTACAGACATAATGTAAAAATAAATAAATAAATATTTTCAGTTTTTCTATTTTATTAGTATAACTCACATATTCCATGATGTTTTCTATTTGCTGGGGGTCTGGTTTGTTTCAGTTAATATTTACTGTAATATTAACTGAAACAAATCACTTAATACTGCAATAGGCTACTTCAGCACTGATTTTTCGGACGTTTTTGAAGTGCCACTTTACTCTCTCTGACTGTTCTGGCAAACGAAATATTTCAAAACTATTTAAGGAATTCAGGAATTTTATTTATGTGCGCTTAAGTTAAATAATGGTAAAAAAAAAAATACTTGATAAAGATTCTAAATTAAAAGGTGTGACTTGCAAAACAATCTGCATGTTAGATATTTTACCGTTCCTCTTGCCCAATCAGTCACAGTACGGTCATGGGGAGCCTAAGTCACGCCCTTCTACTTCCGGTCCATGGGTCCCCAAATGCCAAAAAAAATGAATTAAAGTCAATTGAACGATTAAAGTTATTTTCTGATCAAGTTTGAAATGTGCCGTGGATCGAACATATGATGTCCGTGGATTTTAAAAACTAATTTTGATGCAGAGAAAACAATGATTTTCGACAGGAGGTAAAAGTTACTTTAGGTTTTGTGTAAAAAAGCTTATCGGACTACAACTGCAGAAGAAGAAGGAGAGTGATGGCCGTAACCTCCAGGAACATACATCGGTAGTTATCATTTAAATTGATGTATAACATATGTGGTATTTAGGACGTAAGACAAAGCGGACCAGAAAATAACTTTTATCGCTTCATTGACTTCCATTCATTATTTTTTCAGTTTGGGGACCCGCGGGCCGACCGGAAGGGGAGGAGACTTAGGCTCCCCATACAACTCTAATGGAGTTTTTTTTTTTTTTATACCTGAAGATGAATGGAAACAATTCTATCTTGTATTTTTTATTGGTCCTGATCCGGGATTTAAAAAAATCAAAAAAATCCCACACATGTCGTTTTTTCTTTTGTCCGTAGATGAACTTTTATATTCAACCAGCAGGTGGCAAGATTTAGCATAACATTCATATGCGGAACCTTTTCAGAGACTTGTTCTCAGTCGGTTTAGCCTGCCGTTGCACGGTGTCACACTGCCTAATCGGCCCTCTGTTTCCACCACACGTGTGAGAGCAAAACAGGAGCTTAGCTGGAAGAAAACAGCGGATGGTTTAATGACCAGGTAACGTTTGTGTTTTCAGCTCACTGCTTGGTTTTAGTGAATAAACATGGCGGGTTGCGTCACAAGTTTAAAGTCTTGTGAACTTTCCTAACAACAGTCTGTAAATCAGAAACCTTGTTGGTTTTAAGCCTGGAGGGGACGACAAGCAGCTGAGTTATATGTTCTTTATTACTCTGTTGTCCTCATATCAGACCAAACGTTACCGGCTCATATTTACCTCTTGTTTGAAATGTTCCTACAGTGAATTATACCAGTTAAAAGGAGCCTGCACAATCCTACTTTTATAATGTTACATCGCATCTTGTTTTTCACTGATGCTTTTTTTTCCGCACAAGTAGATTGATATAATACTTTGTTTGTAGATGTTGATATAAAGACGAAAAATGTGGGGTTATATTGTAGAATTGATTCCTTTCAGTTGACCAACACATTCTGTCTCTGTGTGACTTTGTGTTAGAAAAAACCCCCAACAACACTGTTCTTTAGTTTTCACCATTGTCTTTCTAATCTCTACGTGTCCATTTTTTCCCTCACTCTGCCTTGTAGAAGTTCTCCCAGAGAACATCTCTTATCCAACGATTCAGGACTGTAGTTTGGACATTTCAAATCCTTTATTCTCAGGAAAAATGTTTTCTTAGACTCAAAATAATCCAAGAAGTGATCTCTCTTCCACAGAGTAGCCGACGCCTAAAAGTTTCCACACTAACGACACCACAGCTCCAGCTGAACAAATTTAACATCCAAGCATGATGCTGCCACCACCATGCTTTTCTGTAGGTATGATGTGCTTTTGAGCATGGGCTGTGTTCTTTTGGTGCCTAAGTGTTACCTTGTGGAGGAAAGCTAACATTTCTTAGCCAGGGCTGGTACCAGAGCCAGTTCTGAACCAGTTCTGTAGAAGAACCATTTTGCAGAACCAAGCCAGAGCCATGCAGTGGTGTTGCCTGTCCTGGATATTGCTGGCTCTCGCCCCAAACATCAAGCTGCGTTTTAAGCAGGTTCAATTTTTTTACATGGAATCTCTTTTATAACATTACATTAACTGAGCTGCAGTTGTGTACAGTTGTGGACAAAAGTTTTGAGAATTACATAAACATTAGTTTTCACAAAGTTTGCTGCTAAACTGCTTTTAGATCTTTGTTTCAGTTGTTTCTGTGATGTACTGAAATATAATTACAAGCACTTCATATGTTTCAAAAACTTTAATCGACAATAACGTGACATTTATGCAAAGAGTCGGTATTTGCAGTGTTGGCCCTTCTTTTTCAGGACCTCTGCAATTCTACTTGGCATGCTCTCAATCAACTTCTGGGCCAAATCCTGACTGATAGCAACCCATTCTTTCAGAATCACTTCTTGGAGTTTGTCAGAATTAGTGGGTTTATGTTGAGGATTGACCACAAATTCTCAATGGGATTAAGATCTGGGGAGTTTCCAGGCCATGGACCCAAAATATCAACGTTTTGGTCCCTGAGCCACTTAGTTATCACTTTTGCCTTATGGCACGGTGCTCCATGGTGCTGGAAAATGCTTTGGTTCTTCACCAAACTGTTGTTGGATTGATGGAGGGTGTTTTGGTACCATTCTTTATTCATGGCTGTTTTTGGGCTAAATTGTCCCTTGGATGAGAAGCAACCCCACACATGAATGGTCTCAGGATGCTTTACTGTTGGCATGACACAGGACTGATGGTAGCGCTCACCTTTTCTTCTCCAGACAAGCCTTTTTCCAGATGCCCCAAACAATCAGAAAGAGGCATCATGGGAGAATCTGACTTTGCCCCAGTCCTCAGCAGTCCATTCACCAAACTTTCTGCAGAACATCAATCTGTCCCTGATGGTTTTTTTGGAGAGAAGTGGCTTCTTTGCTGCCCTTCTTGACACCAGGCCATCTTCCAAAAGTCTTCGCCTCACACCTGCCTGCTGCCATTCCTGAGCAAGCTCTGCACTGGTGGCACTCCGATCCTGCAGCTGAATCCTCTTTAGGAGACGATCCTGGCGCTTGCTGGACTTTCTTGGACGCCCTGAAGCCTTCTTAACAAGAACTGAACCTCTTTCCTTGAAGTTCTTGATAATCCTATAAATTGCTGATTTAGCTGCAATCTTAGTAGCCACAATATCGTTGCCTATGAAGCCATTTTTGTGCAACGCAATGATGGCTGCACGCGTTTCTTTGCAGGTCACCATGGTTACCAATGGAAGAACAATGATTTCAAGCATCACCCTCCTTTTAACATGTCAAGTCTGCCATTCTAACCCAATCAGCCTGACATAATGATCTCCAGCCTTGTGCTCGTCAACATTCTTACCTGAGTTAACAAGACAATTACTGAAATGATCTCAGCAGGTCCTTTAATGACAGCAATGAAATGCAGAGGAATTTTCATGGCAAAGGAGGACTATGCAATTCATCTGATCACTGTTCATAACATTCTGGACTTTATGTAAATTGCTATTATAAAAACTTATGGAGCAACTTTTCCAATTTCCAATATTTATGTAATTCTCAAAACTTTTGGCTACGACTGTAATTCCTTGGTTTTGGTGAATGCAACAATGTTCAAATGTATGACCAATCAGAGAGAAGTTGAACTGAAATGGGGAATCCTCCATGTTTTATTGGCTGATAGCTTCTTGTTAAATCTAAACTGGTATTAATTCAAGCCCTCCTGACAGAATTGTGTCTGGTCATGAAGTAGGTAACGGCTAGCTTAATATTTGGTAGATGATTTATGTCCTCCACCATCACTGGAGGTAGAGTGAGGCTTCATGGAGCCCAGCGACTCTGAGTCGTATCAGTTCGAGCCACTGGCTGAGCCACTTGTAATTAGGGCTGGGAACCTCAGGGTACCTCACGATACGGTGCGATATGCGATACATGGCTCACGCTATCGATAATACCAATACTAAGATAATCGATTTATTACCTCTGATAATCAATGATATATTACTATTTTTTAAAACAAAAACAGAACATGTTTTTTATTTTCACTTTAATTTGCATCATTACTGAAATAGTCAGTTGTTAATCAGTTGCTTTCAATGTCTACCGTGACAATTAGTGCAATGTAAAAAGAACTCTGTCTTATAGTCACACTGTGCAAAATCAAAGGAAAAATATTTTTAAGTCTTCCAGTAACACCATTTTAGTGCGGCTTAAAGGGAAAAAAATTACTTTCCATTAAACAAATCTTATGGCTGTAAAACAAAAAGCCGCAGACACATTATTGTGCAGTAAAGAAAAAACAAATAAGGGTAATTAATTTTTTACAAAAAACGAAACAAAAACAAATGTCCCTTATCAAGTATAAAATTAATCCTTTGTATAATTTTTTTTTACGTTAAGCACCCGAATTTCAGTGTTTTCAAAAAATAGACCTACAACAATAGTTTTACAGCAACAAAAACTTTTGCATTTAACTGCAAATCTGATTGAATGTACACGTCATTTTTATATGTCCATGTTTTTCTTTAGGATGATCAGCATGATCAGATGTAAGCGAGCTCCTTTGAATGGTAATAATGTCACCGGCAGTTGAAAAGATTCTTTCTGCTGGGAATCTTGTTCCTGGAATGCACATATGTTGTTGGGCTAGTCTTGCAAGGAGTGGGTACACATGTGCCTGGGCTTTCCCCCATATTAGTGGGTCCTCTGTAAGAGATAAAGAATGAGCATCTTGGTATTGTTTTCCTCTCTTTCAGCGATTGATGATGCTGTTGGCATGGCATTGTTCTGAAAAGTCTGTCCCACTAGGTCGACTAGAGCGGACTCTCTCTTTTTTTTTTTTTTGGGTGGAGTCACGTTGTTGTTGGGTTCTTCAGGTTGGAGCCACTCCTTAGCATTCTCCTGTTTTGAGTGGTCAAAAAGCACATCTTCTCCATCGTTTAAAGCTGCAGCCTTTGTTACCAGTTTGGAATATGTGTCTTGCTGTTGTTGGGGTGACAAGAAGAGTAGAGATTTAAATCTTGGCTCCAGAGCAGATGAAACGTGTAGAAGATCTTTTTCCTCCACAGACTGATATCTCTTTCAGAGGTCTTGATGAATAGCTCCCTTAATGTCTTGAACAATAGCTGGATCTTTGGTAGCGCTGATTGTGTCTCGTAACAGTTGAGTGTGAAGTGGAGCACTGATGGAAATAGTGGGACACTTCTCCACACACATTATGTTTGTTGCCACAAACATGGGTTTAAGGGCTGCAACCATCTCTTCTGCATGTGTAACGTCAGTCTCTGTTAAGCACAATCAGTCACATTCTTCCTCACCTTCAAAGAAAACAGATAAGGGGAAAACAAAATAAACATTTGCAATGAACTTAATCATTTTTAATACAATATAAACCTGAATTCAAATTTATTTAACTGTGGACACTACGTTAATCTGTTAATTTTCTAATTTTAATTATAAGTAAGTCATTTCAATGTGTCCCATGAATACATGACTACAGTTGCTCCACTAGTCAGTCACCTGGCATATCACACAGAATTGCAGATGTTAATGTTTGTTGCTTGAAATATTATTACTCTAAAATCATATTCAAATTTCCAACACTTTTCAAAGTCGTGCTTTAAGGTTAAAACTAATATTTGTCACTTGAATTCCAGAACATTGCATTTCATAAAAAAATGTGCCACAATAATTTCAATAGAATTCTTTGGGAAACAATGAGTTATCCTTAGAAGAAAATTACCTCTGGTGATAAGAGAGCTGCACAGATTGCTGGTTGTTGTTCAAGGAACCTGCAGACCATCTCATAGGCGCTATTCCAACGAACTGGCATATCTACGATGAGCTTGTGAAGAGGAAGGCCGAGAAGGCGCTGGTTTTTCTTCAGTGATTCTGCCCCAACTGTACTTCTGTGAAAGAAGGTTGAGATTCTCCTCACTTTTGCAAGCAGCCTGGCAACAGCAGGAACTTTAAGGGCACGCTGTGATGCCAGGTTGAGTACATGAGCGAAACACCGTACATGGTCGTATCCAGTTAGTTCAGTTTGAGGCATTGTCGGTGATAACCACGGCTTCTTGTTGACAAGCTTCCATTTATTAACAACCTTCTGAAGCACTTCTGCTATGTTCACTCCGGTGTGACTTCCAGACATTGCGCTGGTTTGTAGGACGTAAGCTTTTAATTCCCACTTCTTGTTTATAAAATTCACTGTGACCGTTGGGTAAGACTCCGTGGCCCTCGAAGTCCATCCATCACAGTTTAGTCCCACTTTTTCCACAGGCAGCAGCTGTCCTGTACTTTAGCCCTGGTTTCCTCGTATATAGCTGGAATAATCTTGTCAGAGAAATGTTTGCAGGTTGGAATGTCATATCTTGGTTCAAGGATACGCATCATATAGCGAAATCCATCGTTCTCAACGGTGTTGTAGAAGAGCCTTACACATATACACTGAGATACCATGTGTTATCGACGTAGCGCGAGACGAATTTAAAGGGAGCTTAGCCTGGAAAAAAAGTATCAACAGAGTGCTGTGCGGACGAGCTAACAGCAATAGCTTCTTCTGTTAGCTCCGGGTGATGCCAAAGAAGGTGGCTGTGCATGTTTGTGGTTCCGCCTGTGTAGCGCACTTTTATGAGGCAATTCTTGCATACCGCATAGTCATTATCCAGCTTTGTCCCATCCACACTCCAAAATCCAAAGTGAGCCTAAACGTTGGATTTAAAACTTGCCAGTGGATCTCTTAACTTTTTTCTGTCCACGGTAGTTGACTCCGCCATTTTGTCCCTCCGTTGTTTTTCGTTTTCGACTGGTGCTCTCTACCCACTTTAAAGTCATTCTTACGAGGAGCTCCCCCTGCTGGACATCTATGGAATAAAAAACATTTTAAAGATATAGGAAAAGAGGGTCCTGGAATCTTTCGTCAGTTGAAATATCGCGATAGTTTGCCATATCGATATTTTGTCCCACCCCTACTTGTAATAAGGTTTAATCTGCCCCAAATGCCTTAATTTTACCATGTTTATATTCCCCTTTGACTTACGAATGCCCCAGCAGTGCTTCTTGATTCTCTTCCAGGTTGATTCGGACATGAGGCACATTTACACCGCAGCAGGGCTGATAAAGGAAAATTCTGTTGTTGTTGTTTTTTTTTGCAGCAGTCCTGCAGCGTAAGTGTGTATTGTGTCCAAATCGGCTCAAAAGAGAATCAAGAAGCGCTTCCAGGGTGTTCATAAATCCTAGGGGAATATAAACATGGTAAAATTAAGGCGTTTGGGGCAGATTAAACCTTACAACAAGCAGCATTTGGACTGCCCCGACCACTCCCATTCTATGGATACATCTGATCAAGACTGGATGTATAATTCCTGCTAAACGGCACAAACTGGCTCCAAACTTCTCAGAGTGAGTCAAAAAAACATCGAAACTGCTAAAAATAAGGTCCAGGTAAAAAAATAAAAAAATTTCCCTTTAAGTGTTGCTGTAGCTCATAACTAATTCATTCTTGAAGAAGTTTGGATTAAAGGTTTTGATTAGGTTTTATTTTAGTTTAAATTGGGTTTTATTAAAAGGTTCAGAGAGACCAGAGAAGCGTATCGGATCAGAAGTGTCTTTAGATTCTTGCCAGCTGCTTTCAGCTCATGTCTCGATGCCTTACTGCCGGTAAATCATTGTGGCTTTGTGCTTCACAGTGAGGAAGATGGATGGGAAAGAGAAGAAACAGAAGAAGCATCAGCAGAAGCACAGCGGGCCAAAGGCAGAGAAGAAGAAACTCAAGAAACAGGGAGAAACTACTGAAGAAGATGAGCGCAAACGCAACCCCAAAGCGTTTTCTGTCCAGTCTGCCGTCCGCATGGCCAAGACCTTCCACAGGTTCTTTTCCACTCATCACCACATCTGCTATTTCATCTTCTGATCATTATTGGATGCTAAACATTTCTTTTCTCCAGGGCCCAGGACATAAAGACCAAAAAACACCACATCCCTTTGGTGGATCGAACTCCCCTGGAACCTCCTCCCGTTGTCATTGTGGTTGTTGGACCCCCCAAGGTGGGGAAGAGTACCCTGATCCGCTGCCTGATCAAGAATTTCACCAGACAGAAGCTTGGAGACATCTGTGGACCTGTGACAATTGTGTCCGGTAGGTTTGTCCTTTGATTGTGACTAGGGCCGGACGATAATTCGATAGCAATATATATTGATCAATAACGGAACTGACATTGAATAAGCTTTATTGACAAACTAAAGGCATTTCAGCCATTAATATTATAAAGTGTCATAAAAAGTTTAACGGTGCGTCGACACCAAACGCGATATGAGTGACTAGAGCTTCAGGTTTGCATGTAAAATCAATGGAGGAGCGCGATGAAGCGTGACTTGGGGTTCTGCGACACTGCAGAAGCAGATTAGTGTCGGGGAAAAACTTTTTTGCCTGATTTGTGCGAACAATTTGTGCTACAGATGCGATGGAAATTCGAGCTGCATTTTATGTATTGCATTTTGTGCGTTCGCATTCATGGCATCAAACTCAAGCGTCAAATCGCTCACAACAACCAATCAGGGTTCAAAGTTTCAGTGATTCTATGACTGTCATGGAGTCACAGCCTCAAGCAGGACATGGAGGAAATACTGATAAACATCGTGGCTAATCACCCCAAGCTACATGACACAAGCAGTTTGCTATACAGAGACCGAAATAAAAAGAAAAAAAAATATTAAGACAGGAATGCTCTTTGTGGGTGGATCTTAAAAGAGCAGTAGTTGCTGTAAAAGCACCTCTCAGCCTAGAAGTGAGCCTTGAAACGGCCTCCTCACCTGGTTTCCTGGTAGCAGCTCCCGCACCACGTCCCACGCTGCTCATATATTATAAACTTTTACGAGTCGCAGACAGATGGACAGCTGCTCAGAAATGCAGTTTGTTTGTCGGCAGGCGAAGATTGGACCTTCACGGCACAAACTGGGTGAGCAGGTCATGTTCTCCAGGCGGCGAGGAGCCGGTGTTTATGAGAGGCTCGCTGCTGTTTATGGATCTCTCAGCCGTAGCTAGACTGTATCTGTAGCTCACCAAACCCCCAGTGCAGCAGTCCCAGCTCTACCGGAGGCCAGGCCGAACACGTAATCCTCTCTGTCAGATCGGAGACCATAATCCATCGTCAGCTGCACTTTTGCCCCAGCCAGGTTGCGTGTGAAAATGTCATATTTGAAGCGCATCCAGTTTGCTTTGTACAAGCTTCAAGGTGCGAATATGCACGCGAACAGCTAGGCGCGTGTCGTGCTTTTTTGGTCGCTTTATCGCATTTGGTGTGGACACACTGTAAAAGATAAAAACACGTCAAGATGAGCCTTTAATTTAAACATACTTTAAATTTACTAAACATAATTCAAAATATAAATATATAATATAAAGGTTATTAACATTACTTTTTTATTTGTATTTACTTATGTTACTCGGGGTTTTTTTTCTGTTTCTTACAAACTTAGTCATGATAAAAAAGGGTTTGAAAAATGACACACTTTAATTCTAAGTTAAAATTAGTTCGTTGCAGAATAATAAAATGATCAGGGTGGCACTTAAAATACCCTTTCTACATTTTGTGATGTTTATCGATAATTATCGATCAGTATGACTATTCCTTTACCGATATGGTCTTTTTCTATAGCCTTTTCCTGCCCTAATTATGACATGATCATCATGACACAGCATCATGTGTTTCTACATATGAAATGGTGATAATAATAATAAGGTATATGTTTAGACCTGAGTCATATCACCTTGTGCTGCATTTATAACAGTTGCTAAAGTAGAACTGGCATGAAATTCCCCGCAACGTTTGGACCTTTTTAGAGACACTCTTAGTACCCTAATACTATATCATAGGATCGCTTGCCGTAATTCAGCCTTGTTTTAGAATTGCAGGTGTGATGAGGTAGCCCTTCTGTTAGCATTAGCACAGAATGACCTGGTTTCGGAGGGCGGGGCCTAGGCTATGCACTTCTGTGGTCAATGAGTCTCTAACGATATTTGGAATGTTCAACTATGATATATAATCTTTTTTCCCCAAATAATAGCATACTAGCACTAATGCTATATGAACAAACTGGGGTATTGTGAAGCTAATTCTGAATGTTAGCTATGAAACTAATTGAAAAGCGAACAACTCAAACAATGCCACAATGTGTACTAACAGCTGAAGGACATTATTGAGGAAATATGCTTACTTGGACAGGGATATTTGCTGGTTCATGGAGAGTTGGTATTAATCCTGGTAGAAGTTTAAGACGATCTCCGAATCCACTGCTGTATTGTCCTAAATTGGCCTGTGAATATTCTCATTCATCCAGGTCATAGTTATCTCATGGAAATTTCAATCGAACGCATCTGGACTTGGTAATTTGTCTTGGAAGACGTTTCACCTCTTATCCAAGAGGTTTCATCAGTTCATGCTCGCCACTGACCAGGCTGGGACTGGTCCAACTATTGTCCCAAGTTGGAAAAACAGTCGTCTTAGAAATGTTTGCCACAAACTACCACATGCTTCGGCAGGCGGTCGGGAACATTCCCTGCATACATAAAATCTATCCACAAGCTTTTCAGTGGCCCAGAAGTGGGGAGGACAAAAAGATGTATGTTCTCTTTTGTACACCCAGGTACAGAGCAGTTTGGATGCAGTCTGGACTACATGCTGTTGGTTTGTTGTTGGCCTGTTACTGTAGCTCTCCGCACCATGGAGGGAGGGACTTGCAGGATGTAGTTCGGGGAATGGGGTAATTGGCTGGAACTCATCACGTAATATGTCGAAACCTGTCGTCATATGCCGAACTGCGAAACAGCCTGTTTCTGAGTGCTGATTTCACTATGTAGGCAGACATACCCTGGGACAAAGGAAAGACTAATCAGTAATTTGAATCCCTTAGGGGCCGTAGGCAGACTGGGGGAACTAAAAGATATGATCAAAAACCTCAAAAAATGCTAATTTCATGCTAGGTCCACTTTAAGCACAAAACAAGTATATCCAGGGCTTAATTTGAGCCAGAACCTGTTCATGTCTTATTTTGAAAGGATGCATTGATCAGGGAACGCTGTGGCACCATAGACTATCCCTGTACAGTGATCCATGGCCACAGTGTGTACATGGAATCAGGGGGAAAAGGAATTCCTAATGAACTGAAAAAACTGTTAACAGCTCTGAATACCATCAGCCATATCAATTGTAGAATGTGAACGTGGCCTTCTCCACTTGCATCTGATCTGCACCACAAACCACTGTTCTCTACACACTAGAGCTGTTAAAATGAATAATCTAATCGATGCTTCACCATGCAGACAAAAACGATGCTGCATCGTGGCAAAATCGAACCATAATTGTCAAATAATAACCCCCACCCTGTTGGACTGACAGGTGCAGCTTGGCCTTTGCTATTATCCACTGCAGTCAAGGCAGTATGGTAACATTTGTCCCACCAGCGTGAGGACGCAATGATCACTGTGTGAGATTGATGTGACCCAACAATACCACCTGATCTGCGCTGGCGCGCCACTGTGTGCCGACTCAACCGTTTCTGCCATCGCGCTCCGTCTCTGCTCCTCAGTTCTATGTCTGCTGGCGTGCGTGGGTCAGGGTTCCAGAACTACGTGATACTACAAAACCAAATGGGAGAACATCATAAATAAGGGCCTGTGGTGGACTGGCGACCTGTCCAGGGTGGACCCAGCCTGTGGCCAATTACGCTGGAGATGGGCTTCCCCCGCGACCCTGCAGAGGATGGACGGGTATACATATTTTATGGATGGAAAATAAAATGAATTCTTGAATTTTGTAGTGAAGGACAATGTAGGTAAGCATACAAATATGAAAACGTTTTACTTTTTTTCTTAAGAAACTATGTGACGCGAAAAAACTTCATCTGTCTCATAGGTAAAAGCTTATATCCATCAGTATTTTATGAGTTTACTGCAGATTTTTGTCTTCATCTGACTTGTTTTCTCCCATCTATCAACGACTGTTGAAGAAAAATACAATAAGAGGGTTACACATGAAACCAGAAAATATGAAAATAGTTGAAAGATAATCATTTTTAAATCATGATAAAGACTGTATAGGGGTGGTCCTGTTTGATATTTGGGAGGTGCCATGTTGTTGTCTGACAAATGTTTGATAAATAACAAAAAAAACAGTCATTACTTAAAACAAACCCAAACTAAATAATCGTGATGCATCGAGATATCGAATCGAATAATTAACATTATAATCGAACCGCGAGACTTGTGAAGATTCACATCTCTACTACACACTATCTCCATCTATCGTCTTTCTCAATACTGTCAGAGCTCCTTTGACATCTTTCAGTCCGCTCCCTTATGTCAGCTCGTTGGTAGTGAAAGGAAACCGGACTGCTACTGCAAGATGTGGAGCAGGGAGGAGGATGAAAAGGCGCACCTGGCTGCGGTGTGATCTAATAATCTAAGAAAATCGAATAATTTTTCAATCTGAACAAAAATAATGTATTTAATGTTTAATTTTTTCAAAGTAATTAAGGGTTTAAAAGGGAAAAAATTCATAAATAGCTAAATAAAAAATTAAAAAATACCTCCAAGGAAGGTTTAGGCTTAAAACATAAAGTGTCAATTTTACCAGGTACAACAATGCTGTCATGTTTATATCTACCAACCAATAGCGGCTGCCATTGAAGGTCGGATCTTTATAGTCCAACAATATGGTCGGTACAGCTGGGCTGGTACTGGGAAAAATGGTGGAGTAGGCAAGTCCAGCAGCTGCTAAAGAGCCGCAGAGATTTTGTTATCCTTCTCAGGAGAGGAGTGACCGCAGAAGAACAAAAACTATAGTAGTTTTAGGTTAAGCTTATACTTGATTGACCCACAAAAACATTTCTACAGCATCAAACACACACGGAAACGGAGACTTTCCTCCTGGATCGGTAAGCTAACTCACTACCTAACTTTGCTAACGTTAGCTGACAGTTACACTCCTCAAGGCAAGACGAAGCAATTTTATTTATATAGCACACTTTCAACATAAGGCAATTCAAGGTGCTTTACATGATTCAATGGTAATGCAACCAAATACATGATAAAAATATGAAAATTAAAGCTGATCGAAGCATAAAAAAATAAAATTTATGTGAGTATGAAATTCAAAAAGAAATGAAACATAAGAATCCATCAATAAAGAGAAGGTGTTTATGTAAAAATGGGATTATCTGAAAGACCTCAAGATCCCAAGTTTGGATGCAGAAGTGGGACTTTTAATTGGAGCTAATGCATCAAAACTCATGGAAACCTGGGAAATAATAAACAGCAAAGGTGATGGACCGTATGCCATAAAAACTCTACTAGGGTGGGTCATTAATGGTCCTTTGAGGGGAAATGAGAAAGGTTCAACCATTTATGCTAATAGGATATCCATTGTCAAGTTGGAGGAGCTGCTGATCTCTCAGTACAACCTGGATTTCAATGAAAGGAGACTGGAAGAAAAGCAGGAGATGTCACAAGAGGACTTGAAGTTCATGGATATTTTGGAAAGGTCCACATGTATGCAAGATGGTTATTATTGCATGGATTTACCCTTTAAGGAGGATAACTTCACAATGCCAAATAATAAATGCATTGCGGAACAATGGCTAAAGAACCTCAAACGAAAGTTTGATAAAGAACCAAGATACAGAGAAGGGTATACCAAATTTCTCACGGAGATGATTGACGATGGGTATGCAGAAGTAGTCCCACCAAACGAGATTATTGGTAAAGATGGTATTGTGTGGTATCTACCTCATCAGTGTTTACCACCCAAAGAACAAAAGCCTAAGAGTAGTCTTTGACTGTGGAGCAATCTTTAAGGAGTTTTCTCTCAATTCAAAGCTTCTGCAAGGTCCTGATTTGACAAATTCTCTGTTTGGTGTTTTGACATGATTCTGAGAAAATCATGTTGCTTTGACAGCTGACATAAAAGCTATGTTCCATCAGGTTAAGATGTCAAAGAAGCCTTACTCCGTTTTTTTTATGGTGGCCAATGGGTTATTCATCTGTAAACCCAGTAGAGCACAGAATGACCGGGCATTTATTTGGAGCAACATCCTCACCAAGCTGTGCCAACTATACACTGAGGAGGACTGCAATCGATAAATGTATTTGGAACAGAGCTAACTAACAGTTCACAAAAATTTCTATGTCTATGATTGTTTCAAGTCTTTGCCCACAGATGAGGAAGCAGTCCAAATGGTCGCAAATCTAAACAAGTTGTGCTTGAGAGGAGGATCCAAGTTGTCAAAATGGACAAGTAACAGTAGAACTGTGTTGTCTTCAGTTTCTGAGTCAAATAAATCTGTTACGACAAGAGAACTCTATCCAGAACAAGATAGCTAACCAGTGGAAAGAGCACTTGGACTCCAATGGTGTGCTGAAAATGATACGTTTATCTTCAAGCCAGACGTCCAAGAAAAGGCACACACCAGGCGTGGAATATTGTCAGCTGTGAGCTCTATTTAATATCCACTTGGCTTCCTTTCACCCTTTGTTGCCAAAAGTCATGCTACAAGAGATGTGTCGACAAAAGATGTTGTGGGATGAGCCCATTTCTCAAACGCAGTCTCAACAGTGGATTTGAAGAATGTGGAAAAGCTTAACGTTGATCGCTGTGTCAAGCCTGAAGGCTTTCAAAAACCTCTCCATGTACAACTTCATCATTTTGCAGATGCCAGTGAATATGGATATGGCACAGTGTCTTATTTGAGGATGAAGAACCAAGAAAAAAGGCTTCATCTGGCTTTCATGCTGGGAAAAGAGAGTTACACCTTTGAAAAAGACAACAAATCCTCGCCTTGAGTTTACCGCTGCAGTCTTGGCAGTGAAAGTTGACAAAATGCTACGTAATGATTTATCTTTTGAAATTCAGAGATCGTTGTTTTGGACAGATAGCCAGACTGTACTGACATATATCAACAATGAAAGCAAACGATTTCACACCTTTGTTGCTAACAGAGTGACCATGATAAGAGACTCGACCGATGCTGAACAATAGCGATACATCAGCTCAAAAGACCATCCAGCCGATGATGCATCCAGAGGTCTGATGATGGATAGTCTATTGAAAAGCAGCAGATGGTTTACAGGTCCACTATTCCTCAGAAAACCCGAAGACGATTGGCACAAACCATTCATGTTACAACAGATTTCCTCAGATGATCCAGAGGTTAAGAAAGACATCATGGTAAATGTCGTCACTACAACGTCTCAAGACACAGTAACATTTATCGATAATTTTTCTTCTTGGATAAAGCTCAAAACATCTGTGGCATGGCTCCTCAAATTTCGAGATGTTCTCTTAACCTTCAGTAAAAGGAGAAAATAAATTGTTGCTACTTTAGCTCCCCTTGACTCAGAGATGGTGGAGAAAAAGATGTTGAAGATTAAATCTTCACTTGGTGGTCAATCTCTATTTCAGATCTCTCCCAAGCAGAAACTGCTATAATTCGTTTTAGTCAAAGAAACACTTATAAGGAAGAGATTACTCTTTTGGAAGCTGGGACATCTTGTATGAAGAAAAGCAGCAGTCTCTACAAGCTGGATCCTAAACTGAATGATGGCAGATTGAGAGTGGGTGGAAGACTAAGACACGCAGCTTTACCTGAAGAACAAAAGCATCCTGTAATCATCTCAAGGAACCCGCATGTGTCCAAACTCATTCTACAACATATACATCAACAACTCGGACATGCAGGAAGGAACCACATGCTATCAACCTTGAGAAGAAATACTGGATTACAAATGCCAATTCTGCCTGTAGAAAAATTATTTCGAAATGTGTGATCTGTCGACGACAGAAAGGTCAACCAAGTGAGCAGAAACTGGCTGAAATGCCTTTGGAAAGTTATTCCAGATTTACCTCCTTTTACTAATGTGGGGGGAATTATTTTGGGCCCATCTAGGTCAAAAGAGGACGCTCCTTTGTTAATATGTATGTGGTAATCTTTACTTGTATGATTAGTCGGGCAGTCCATTTGGAGGTTGCCCACTCCTTGACTACAGACTCTTGTATTAACGCCATAAGAAGATTTTTGTGTCGTAGAGGTCAAGTGAAGCGGATGCGATCAGATAATGGAACAAATTTTGTGCGGGCAGTAAGAGAGTTGAGACAGGCTTGGGCTGCCGTCGACCATGGAAAGATTTGCAGCACTCTCCTTCAAAGAGACATCGAATGGACATTTAATCCCCCTGCAGCATCAGATCATGGAGGTGTATGGGAGAGACTCATCAAAATGGTCCGAAAGATAGTTTTCCGTTTTGAAGAGACAATTACTGGATGATGAAAGCCTTCATACTGTGCTGTGTGAAGCAGAGGCCATTCTTAATGATCGACCCATCACCAAGGCATCCGACGATATTAACGACTTTGAAGCTCTCACTCCTAATCATAATCTACTGTTTAAAGGAAAACCTCTCCTGACCCCTGGACTTAAAAGACGCTTGAGACAAGTTCAGTACCTGGCAGACTTCTATTGGAGAAGATGGACCAAGGAGTACTTGCCGATGATGCAAGAGAGACAAAGTTGGATCAAGCCGCGAAGAAGCTTTGCTGTTGGGGACATTGTGATCATTATGGATCAAACTGCTCCCAGAGGATCATGGACCATGGGAAGAGTTATGAAAACTTATGTGGATAGTGTTGGACTCGTACGAACGGTGCAACTAAAAACTAAAAGGGGAGCTTTGGAACGACCTATATCGAAGATTTTTCTACTTCAAGAAGCTACATAAGTCATCACTTATGTAATCGGATATGACAACAGAAGAGTGAAAGAAATAGATAAATTTGACTTTTTGGCTCCTTTATACAAATGTTTGTAATTGTGTCTTCTATCACAATTAGGGGCCGGAAATGTAGGAGCCATTTCTTTCCTATTTTTCCATCAGATTTCACCTATTGTAATGATGGCGGGTCACGTCATAAATTATATAGGTGTGTCCACACAGGTGATTTGGCAGGTCCAATTACGCATGGGTGGCGGGGTAAGTGCACGGTTTTTACCGCTTGCCACATCATGTTTTGTTATAATCTTGTTTTTTTTTTGAGCATCCCTAAACAGCACAGCATTGGTAAGAAAATTCAGCCTAACCTGTGTAAACCTGGATAAAATAAACAGGAACATCGCACAAATAGAAGGATGTTGTGGTCAATTAATGGAAAGGCGTCAAAAGCACTTCTCCGCCTTCACCCAGCTGATTGACTTCTAGTAAAGTAATTACAAATGGTTTGGAACAGACTTCCCTTAGGTGACCCCGGCTGCCGGCTTACGTGCTCTGAATACGTCCCGCCCATCGTAGTAGCATTGCAGCGTAGTAACATCACTTCAACCACGGAACTGGAAATGTAAAACGAGAGTTTTACTTTTTTTTTATATAGGTCATTTAAATCAAATGTGCAAACGAATTAGTACCTGGTAGCCACCGAAGCTGCAACTAACCAACCATATATAACTACTTTGGATCTAAAAAGTAATAATAAAAACAATTGGTAGTAATATTAGTAATAGTTAGCTAAACAGCTAACAAACTGAGGACAGATTCCTCAGTAGAACATGAACATTGGAACACGCCTTGGCGGTCCCTGATGACGTATCTCCTAGGCAAGCGGGGCGGGACCAAGACATCAAGGCGAGGTTCCTGGGCATTGAGAAACACCCAGTGACTAGCCTCGGGATGCTAATCCTAACCATGCTAATGGGTAGCAGAGGGAGTAGGCAGTCCATTGGTTGGCTAGCTTAGAAATACTAGTCACTAGCCTATCCAATGCTAATACCAGCCTAGCTAATGCTATCTCCCTCTCAGTTGCTAGCAATGCCAGCCTATCAACAGTGAGATCGGTTACTGGCTTCTCAGTGGATATAGCCTCCTACAGCGGTGAGGTAGTTTTAATTTTGGCCCCTATACTGTGTTATCCGAAATGTCCCATATATATACTGGGTTAAGTTGATGCATAACATTTGTTAGGTACTTTCCATTGATCATTTATGGAAGAATTTTGGTGTGTAGGAGGCAGGATACAGTCCCAAACCACATATCTGGCATGGAAGTGATTTATAAAGTAGTCACAGTTTGTATAAATCAGAAGATTTCTTTGTGTAAGTCGATACTTTTTAATTGGCCTCTATGCAAAGTTTTCTGAAAGAGACCACTGGTGTCATATGATCAGTTTACAAGTAGGAATTGTTCTGGTGTAAAATAATTCTCAACTTTCTGTGTTCTTTAGGTAAGAAGCGTCGGCTGACGTTCATGGAGTGTAACAACGACATAAACACAATGATCGATCTGGCAAAGGTTGCAGACCTTGTAAGTGTTGTATTCACAGAAAAAAAATTCACAGGGATCAGATGTAAAACAGCAGCTAGATGAGATGTTATGAACCAGTTTCACAACTTCAGATTTGTTAAAACTCAAACAGGTCCAGTACCTAAAACTGGAACCAGAAATTTCCAGACACAACCTTTCTTCTCTCTGTGTGGGTTTTCCTGTTTTAGATCAGTTCTGATCTCCAGATGTTTTTCTCTTTGAAACGCCAGAATAATGAGAAGGATTTCAAATGTTTCTCAAAGTCAGACGTTTTCAGAACACTTAAATGAATGTGCCTTTTTAAATGGTTGGGTAAAGCCCAGATGATTTTCTCATGGCTTTCATTCACAACATTGGGGTTAACTGGGTGCATCCCTGTGGCTGTATTTTAAGGCAATATCTCAAACACCAATCTTTCTGTGTGACATGGAAAAATCCAGAGAAATTAGTGCAGATAGAATGATAAATTGTTCATTCTTTATTTTTTGGTTTGTTTTTATACAGTAAATATGAATATTTGATTTGGACTGTATCTGTAACATTACATCTTCCACAGTTGTCTTTAATGTTTCTTATGTAGATTAACTAAAAAAGTAAAGCAGCTTATTTTCTGCCTGCAGGTGTTGATGCTGATTGATGCTAGCTTCGGCTTTGAGATGGAGACATTCGAGTTCCTCAACATTTGTCAGGTTCACGGTTTCCCTCGTATAATGGGGGTTCTGACTCACTTAGATTCATTCAAGAACAACAAGTCACTCAGGAAGACAAAGAAAAACCTCAAACACCGCTTCTGGACGGAGGTTTACCAGGTAAACAGACCAGAGAACGTCTCTGTTCAGATGCTAAAAATGCACCTCAGGTCCATAACTCGTATCTGGGAGAATGTTGTAAACCTGGTTTGAATCTTGCAGGGAGCCAAGCTGTTCTATCTGTCTGGTATGGTGTATGGGGAATATCAGACTCAGGAGGTGAAGAACCTTGGCCGCTTCATCTCCGTCATGAAGTTTCGTCCGTTGGTGTGGCAGACCTCTCATCCTTATGTCCTGGTTGACCGGTGAGTTGAAACTGTGAAAATTCACATTCTTTGTGTTTTTGCAGATCAAGTGGATCCTGCTAGGTTTTCCTTTCGGTTTCCCTGTTTAATGTATAATCCACTAATTACTAGAGGAGGGTAGAGGAGCCAAAATTGTACGGCAGAGAGAAGCACTATGTCAAATATTTTACTTAAAGGGGAACTTTGTTTTTTTCAACTGGGGCTTATTTATAGCGTTTATTACATTCATTTACTCAACCAGACTAGTTTGGAGCCACTTGGAGTCCTTCATGATAAGTTTAGATCCATTCGTGATCAATCATGAGGGCATTTGAAGTACCGCCTCTAAATAAGACATTATCTGCAGCAAAACTTCATTTAATCATGGTGGACGGCAGCGACATAATTGAGATTGCGTGTTAGTGTAGTTGGATTAAAAGCCTGCAGACAACCAAGAAGCACTTCCTAGACACCATGAACTTCAAGGGAAATAGCAGGAGCTATGAATAACAAAACATTGGTACATTGGTTAACTGATGGAGTTTGTTGCAGACAATGTCTAATTTAGAGCCTGCTTTGATGACTCCCATTATATGGATATACACCCATCACGACTGGATCTAAGGTAAGAAAATTATGCAACTGATCGACCAATGAGAATGTCGGTCGGCCGAGACAACACCGACCGATTGGTCGGCCAAACGACTAAAATTGACAGCCCTAGAGATTAGACTACTTTTTATATCAAAGAAAGTAAAAAGTTGATACATGGAGGATGTTTGTTCACTGGGAGCAGCATCTAAATCGATGCTCCCCATCCAGTAGGGGGCGTTGTAGCTGAGCAGGATACCAAACCGGTTGGAGCTTCTATGGAGAGAGAAACACAGAGAGAAAACAAGGTTAACAATCGAAATAACGGCAGAAAATATATCTGGAGAGTTGTAGAAGAGTGAAGAAAAATGGTCAGTCTGTCCTCCAACAATTTAAGCCTATAGCACAATCTAGAGTACATGTGTTAAACTCAAAGGACAAATCTGGCCTGCTGTAACAATTTATGTGGCCTTCTATTCTGCTGAGGGTATCAATAATGAATTCTGGTTTTTATAGTTCACTAATTTCTCTGTCTGTGCTATTTTTCCCCCAGTATGGAGGATTTAACAGACCCTGAGAAGGTCCGGACGGATCCCAAATGTGACCGGACTGTGTCACTGTATGGCTACCTGAGAGGGGCACATCTCAAAAACAAAGGCCAGGTCCACATTCCAGGTACTCACAGTAGTGGGGTCAGGTGTTCAATTTTTCTGCTGGTCATGTTCTGATATAAATATGAATCCCAGGATTCTATCGGTGTCATGATTTTCCAAATCCTTGATTTGATTTTCAATTTTAGGGTCATGATTTGATCCTTTATATTTTATATATTTATTACAATACAGGGATGCAACGATACCACTTTTTTCAAACCGATACGATACCGATCGTGGATCTGAGTACTTGCTGACAGAGAGTGTCAATACCGATACTTCTACCTCACAAAAAAATGTGATGAATTGGAAGACAGGTTTTATTTTATTTTCTGCTTATTAGAACAAATGATGGTGAATTAGATAAAAAATAAGATATAAATTAAAATTAACACAAAGCTAGCATTTCAAGTGGAAAATAAACATAATCTGTGAAATTATTAGTTTATCAGTTCATGGTATCGTTGAACTTTAACCATTACCGATACAGTCCGTAAGAAGGATAACGGCCCCGATACCTTATACAAGTATCAATGCATCCCTAGTTTTATTCATAACATTTTGTACAGTAAATCTTATATGAAAAGATAGACTAAGAGAATGATGCTGTTTCCTTTATTTTTGTGTAATGTTTCACATTAGGCACTAATGGTCAATTTTAAATAATTTATTTACCATATATATGAACAGTCAAGAGGAAAACATAATAACAAAAATGAGTAGCCACAGAGGGTGACTCTTTTTAGCTACTGCAGCGTACACTACATTACTGTTTTCTCTAATGCTTTCTGTTTTGGAGTCCAATTTTAGGAGCTGATGGAGTACCTGAACGGTAGCATATACTAGGAAATGTCTATTCAGTTGTTTTGCTGTTCTGGGCGCCTTTTACGCTGATCACTGACGCTACTTACTGCCGAAACAGTTTGGTTTGCGGCTGTCTGTATCTGATTGCTTAAGAGGGCAGATTTGTGTAAGGAGACATGGCAGCTGAGAGGAGCGAGCAAACAGATTACTCAGTCAGAAAAAGATCTGGTTAAATTACCCTGCCGTTTCAATAATGGAAACACTCCTAGTCTGCACCAAACGGTGGTCTTGTTAACAATACAAACTTTGTCGACATAACTCACTCAGATAACAAAATATTTCCACACTGGTGATTTGAGAGTAGCGAGAAGAGCTGCTTCATCTCCGGTCCTAAGCTAATAGCTACTGTTTAGCGTCAGCTACAATGTGCTCTGCTCATGGGGATGCTCTTATTGTGATGCAGAACAGACGCTGTAAGAGGCGATCTGGCCGGCGCTCATCGGACTTGGAGAAACTGTCTGTGCGGATTGGGGCAACTGGAAATTAATTGGATTTGGAACTATTAATCTGGGAATTAATTTGGATTTGGAACTTTAATTTGAACTACAATTTGGCTGAATTAGACTACAAAAGAAACCACTGACAGACTGAAGGGACAGAGAGGAATATTTGATCTCTCCCTGCAATCCAAATAATTTATATTTTGGCTCCCATGAAGACCTTCAACCTGGTCCTAATCAAATGTCCCTGAGAAGAATGTCAACAGAGTCTCCTCTCCCCCGTACACCTGCATCTACTGACGCACACACTGACATGGTTACACACACTCACATTCACACACACCGTCTCGCTGTCTCCTCAATTTCTCTCCTGCAACAGGAAGCTGGATAACAGCGCGCCTCGATGGCAGCGCGTTAACCTGTGGACTGGAGCTCATACCTGCCCATCCCTCCTGATGTGTCATTGTTAATGTCTGAATATGTGCTTAAATGTTTGTTGGTGTGGTTTTTTCTATTACCTGCGTTGTGAGTGCTGTACGGACCCACAACACAGTTGAGCGTTTTTTCCCCTCACCGTGGAACCCTCCCCTACCCAGATGTGTATTTCTCTATGTTTCATAAACGGGAGCGCCGCTCGGTGGCTGCATGCCCAACAGTGACCTGGATCTGTTTGTTGTTGTTTGTAATGATCTTGGACAGGTTGTACTGTATCTGTAAATTCCTTGTATGCGTCATACTTGTATGTGTCATACTTGGCCATTAAAGCTGATTCTGATTCTGATACAGTAGTTAATAATGTTAGCAGGTGTTGTTGTGAGTTGTAGGAGAACGTGTGGTCTGACTGTAACAGTGACTAATTTATGGTAAGGAAATAACTCAGTTTTTATGTGAATAGACGGTTGACTGTTAAAAGGTGCTAGGAAGTCCAAGTGGGACCCTAGTCACACTATAGTATGTAAACCTGGGGTAAGGTGATGTTGATCCTCTATTGGATTGTAATGCATGAGATCATGACATCATTTCGATTGTTTTTATGTTTCTTTTTAAATCGAGATAGTGGCCCCCCCCCTACAGGATTCTGTTCAATCTGCCTGAGCTTGGAGCTTTATTTGAGGCACCGATCACTGAGAGATGATGTAATACTTCTTGAAATATGGTCTCTGTGAGCTGCATACAATGGGGCAAAAAAGCATTTAGTCAGCCACCGATTGTGCAGGTTCTCCCACTTAAAATAATGATAGAGGTCAGTAATTTTCATCATAGGTACACTTCAACTGTGAGAGACAGAATGTGAAAAAAATCCAGGAATTCACATTGTAGCATTTTTAAAGAATTTATTTGTAAATTATGGTGCAAAATAAGTATTTCGTCACTTCAAACAAGGAAGATCTCTGGCTCTCAAAGACCTGTAACTTCTTCTTTAAGAAGCTCTTCTGTCCTCCACTCATTACCTGTATTAATGGCACTTGTTTGAACTCGTTATCTGTATAAAAGACACCTGTCCACAGCCTCAAACAGTCAGACTCCAAACTCCACTATGGCCAAGACCAAAGAGCTTTCGAAGGACACCAGGAAAAGAATTGTAGACCTGCACCTGACTGGGAAGAGTGAGTCTACAATAGGCAAGCAGCTTGGTGTGAAAAAAATCAACTGTGGGAGCAATTATCAGAAAATGGAAGACATACAGGCCACTGATAATCTCCCTCGATCTGGGGCTCCACACAAGATCTCATCCCGTGGGGTCAAAATGATCATGAGAACGGTGAGCAAAAATCCCAGAACCACACGGGGGGACATGGTGAATGACCTGCAGAGAGCTGGGACCAAAGTAACAAAGGTTACCATCAGTAACACACTACAACAACGGGGAATCAAATCCTGCAGTGCCAGACGTGTCCCCCTGCTTAAGCCAGTGCATGTCCAGGCCCGTCTGAAGTTTGCCAGAGAGCACATGGATGATACAGCAGAGGATTGGGAGAATGTCATGTGGTCAGATGAAACCAAAGTAGAACTTTTTGGTATAAACTCAACTCGTCGTGTTTGGAGGAAGAAGAATACTGAGTTGCATCCCAAGAACACCATACCTACTGTGAAGCATGGGGGTGGAAACATCATGCTTTGGGGCTGTTTTTCTGCTAAGGGGACAGGACGACTGATCCGTGTTAAGGAAAGAATGAATGGGGCCATGTATCGTGAGATTTTGAGCCAAAACCTCCTTCCATCAGTGAGAGCTTTGAAGATGAAACGTGGCTGGGTCTTCCAACATGACAATGATCCCAAACACATCGCCCGGGCAACGAAGGAGTGGCTCCGTAAGAAGCATTTGAAAGTCCTGGAGTGGCCTAGCCAGTCTCCAGACCTCAACCCCATAGAAAATCTGTGGAGGGAGTTGAAAGTCCGTGTTGCTCGGCGACAGCCCCAAAACATCACTGCTCTCGAGAAGATCTGCATGGAGGAATGGGCCAAAATACCAGCTACTGTGTGTGCAAACCTGGTAAAGACCTATAGTAATCGTTTGACCTCTGTTATTGCCAACAAAGGTTATATTACAAAGTATTGGGCCAGAACATGGAGGGAACAGAGCTCTCTCATGCATTCCCTACCCAACCCTTCTAACCAACACTTTAAATAGTATTTACCAATCAGTTTTATCCATCCAACACATCTTCTTCAATCTTCTTACCCAAGCCATCTTACTTTGGTAGAGATTTTGCTGCTGTAACGTCTTTCATTTCTGTGATCTGACACATCTTTATCAAGAACATTATGCTGGAACAATGAGCTTGTTTTCACTAACTTGAGCGCCTGCTCTAGATACAGTCACCAAGACGGAGAGTTAATAATGAAATCCTAATTACATTAGATGATATAATCTATTTTGGGTGTGGTGTACTGGTTAGTATGGGCGCCCCGTGTGCAGAGGGCCCAGCCCTCGACACGATGGTCCTGGGTTTGAGTCCCATCCTTGTGAACCATCCCCCACTTCCTTCCCTCTTTAGCCGCTCTCGGACAAAAATGTTCTTAGAACCATCCTCTTATAATGTAGTTCTTGCAGCGTCCATTCCCAGAAGTCATGGACCTTTTTGAACATGCTTGTTTAAAAAAAAGTTTAGTTTTATTTAGGGATAAGCGATATGGCCTAAAATTCATATTGCAATATAAATTGCAGCCTCTTGTGATAACGATATATATCGCGATATATAAATTATAATAGAACCATTGCAGAACAGTTCACATAGACCCTTAGGAAAATGTTTTTATTTTTTTTATTTAACAATACATCAAATCAACATCATAATATCAAGAAAAAGGCTGCCAAAACAATTGATATGCATAATTTCTTTGTGTGTACCGTATTTATATAACACCCTTCGCTGTTTGTATTTGTTGACTTCCTCTGTGTACTTAATTTGTTCTTGTTTTGTATACTTGGTATTTGTTTAATAAAGTTATTTTAAAAAATGCATACTACATCTATAGGGAGCCTTCCTGAAGGCCTGTAGGTCCCTGTCCGAAAAAATAATGAATGGAAGTCAGAGCGATGAAAATTATTCTCTGGTCTGTTTTGTCTTACGTCCTAAATCCCATATGTTGTACCTTAATTTAAATAGCTAACTTTGTCAGGTGATTTGGTATTTATTTCATTTTAAAAATTTGTAATTAAAATGTCTACAAATCAGAAGTTGCATGTACGATGTAACGGCGCTAATGACTGCTAGCACTAGCTATAGCACATAAAAAACACTCACGGACACCTTGTAGAGCTTCTCCCACAGGCTGGATCTCAGTCCACCAACTGTTTCTCTCCCAGCATAGCTGCCACTTTCCACATTGTCAGATTTATAGTGGTTTTCTCCATGTTTATGCTCCTTCCTTTATTCTGGAGGCTTGCCATTTGTCTCCTTCTGCAGCTGTAGTCCACTAAGAGTATTTACACAAAACCTAAAGTAACGTTTGCCACCATTTAAAAAAATCAACATTTTCTCTGCATCAAAATTTGTCTTTAAAATTTGTGGACATCATATTTCTGATCCATGGTGCATTTCAAACTAACAGTCGCACCATTGACTTTCACTCATTTTTTTGGCAGTATGGGAGTAGAAAGGCAGGACTTACGGTGTGTCCACACTGAACACGATGGGAGCGACTAGAGCTTCAGGTTTACATGTAAAATCAATGGAGGAGCGCGATGAAGCGCGACTTGGTGTCCCGCAAAACTTCAGAAGCAGATTTGCGTCGCGAAAAAGCTTTTCTGCCTGATTTGCGCAAACAATTTGTGCTACAGATGCGATGGAAAATTCGCGCTGCGTTTTATGTGGTTCATTTTGTGCATTCGCGCTCATGGCGTCTAACGCACGAGTTGGAAAAATCTGAACTCGAGCGTCAAATCGCGCCGCGACAACCAATCAGGGGACAGAGTTTCAGTGATTCTGTGACTGTCATGGAGTCACAGAATCAGCAGGACATGGAGGAAATGCTGATAAACATCGTGGCTAATCACCCCGAGCTACATGACAGAAGCAGTTTGCTATACAGAGAAAGAAATAAAAAAATAAACTATTTAGAGAGGAATGCTCTTAAGAGGTTTGTGGGTGGATCTTAAAAGAGCCGTTGTTGCTGTAAAAGCACGTCTCAGCCTAGAAGTGAGCCTTGAAAAGGCCTCCTCACCTGGTTTCCTGGTAGCAGCTCCCACACCACGTCCCACGCTGCTCAAATATTATAAACTGTTACGAACCGCAGACAGATGGTCAGCTGCTCAGAAATGTAGTTGGTGTTTCGGCAGGTGAAGCTTGGACCTTCACAGCACAAACTGGGCGAGCAGGTCACGTTCTCCAGGCGGCGGGGAGCCGGTGTTTATGAGAGGCTCGCTGCTGTTTATGGATCCCTCCGCCGTAGCTAGACTGTATCTGTAGCTCACCAAACCCCCAGTGCAGCGGTCCCAGCTCTACCAGAGGCCAGGCCCAACACGTAATCCACTCTGTCTAGGGCTGCACAATTAATCTGATTTTGATCATGATCACGATTTTGGTGGCCACAATTAAATGAACCTGATCGTGAACGATATTTGCATTCAAAATGTGAGCTTCACTGTGTGCCACTTCATCATACACTGCCTCAACCAATAGTCTGCCAACCACCAGGGGGCAAACGCATGGCTAAAGCTTCATTAAGCTGCCCAAATAAAAACCGCGCACACGCCACTCATCACTCATAATGGCTGCATTATGCTTGCCATGTAGCAGGTGAAAAGGAGTATTTGAGCAATGTAGTAGATCCAAATCTCCATTCTGGATCTGACTAGTAAGCAGAAAGTTCCCAAAAGTGTACTACCGCCACAGTAAGCAGCCGGTGGATGCTACGCTATCCCACAATGTAGCGGACGACCCGAAATCATAGAAGAAGAAGGACCTAGCTTAAAATTGCTACAGACGAACTGTCAACCATTGATACCGCCTCAGTTTCGGCAGATATACATGTAGGCAATGTTACTGATTACTGTAATTGTTTTTTGACTGATTAAACATTTAAGTTGTTAAGTCATACCAGACAAAATAACGGCTAGAGGAGGCGGGACCACAGAACAGTCAATACGGGTCAAAGGACACGCAAAATGGTGGAGCAGTACTTCTGATTTCATGCCTATTACGCGATCGTTTGCTATGCAGTATTACATTAACAGGTGAGTAATAGTTGCTACGTAGCATATAGTAAATACTAAGGATTTGGATGAAGGGAAAGTCAAAGGCCTTTTCTGTATAAGCTGTAAATGTTTCCCATAAATTGCACTTTGAGATTGCACTCTGCAATAACATATTTAGTTTTGTACTTTAAAATATATATGTATTTATATATATATATGTATATGTATATATATGTGTGTGTGTGTATATATATATATGTATATACACTACCGTTCAAAAGTTTGGGGTCACATTGAAATGTCCTTATTTTTGAAGGAAAAGCACTGTACTTTTCAATGAAGATCACTTTAAACTAGTCTTAACTTTAAAGAAACACACGCTATACATTGCTAATGTGGTAAATGACTATTCTAGCTGCAAATGTCTGGTTTTTGGTGCAATATCTACATAGGTGTATAGAGGCCCATTTCCAGCAACTATCACTCCAGTGTTCTAATGGTACAATGTGTTTGCTCATTGGCTCAGAAGGCTAATTGATGATTAGAAAACCCTTGTGCAATCATGTTCACACATCTGAAAACAGTTTAGCTCGGTACAGAAGCTACAAAACTGACCTTCCTTTGAGCAGATTGAGTTTCTGGAGCATCACATTTGTGGGGTCAATTAAACGCTCAAAATGGCCAGAAAAAGAGAGCTTTCATCTGAAACTCGACAGTCTATTCTTGTTCTTAAGTGCTGTGGACGGATGAATCCAAGTTTGAGGTGTTTGGATCACAAAGAAGAACGTTTGTGAGACGCAGAACAACTGAAAAGATGCTGGAAGAATGCCTGACGCCATCTGTTAAGCATGGTGGAGGTAATGTGATGGTCTGGGGTTGCTTTGGTGCTGGTAAGGTGGGAGATTTGTACAGGGTAAAAGGGATTCTGAATAAGGAAGGCTATCACTCCATTTTGCAACGCCATGCCATACCCAGTGGACAGCGCTTGATTGGAGCCAATTTCATCCTACAACAGGACAATGACCCAAAACACACCTCGAAATTGTGCAAGAACTATTTAGAGAAGAAGCAGGCAGCTGGTATTCTATCGGTAATGGAGTGGCCAGCGCAGTCACCAGATTTGAACCCCGTTGAGCTGTTGTGGGAGCAGCTTGACCGTATGGTACGCAAGAAGTGCCCATCCAACCAATCCAAATTGTGGGAGCTGCTTCTAGAAGCGTGGGGTGCAATTTCTCCAGATTACCTCAACAAATTAACAGCTAGAATGCCAAAGGTCTGCAATGCTGTAATTGCTGCAAATGGAGGATTCTTTGATGAAAGCAAAGTTTGATGTAAAAACAATCTTATTTCAAATAAAAATCATTATTTCTAACCTTGTCAATGTCTTGACTCTATTTTTTATTCATTTCACAACGTATGGTGGTGAATAAGTGTGACTTTTCATGGAAAACACAAAATTGTTTGGATGACCCCAAACTTTTGAACGGTAGTGTATATATATATGTATATATATATGTGTATATATATATATATGTGTGTGTATATATATATATTTATATATATATATATATATATATATATATATATATATATATACATGTATATTGGAGTTTGTTTTTGTTAGTTATTTTGCATTATTAATCATCTATTCTAATCTAAAGTTTTTTCACAAATTTTTTAAAAGTTTATAATTGGTGCAATTAAAAATAGATATTTTACAGGACTGGATGAATGATCGTGATTAATAATCGTAATTAAAATATTGATCAAAATAATCATGATTATTTTTTATGACATAATCGTGCAGCCCTAACTCTGTCCTCCGTCAGATCGGACTTTACTTAACTTTTTTAAAAGTTAAGTAATGTAAGTAGTTCCTCGTCACCTGTGGTTGTGTGTCTGTGTGAGAACAGGTGTAGGAGACTTTCAGGTGAGTGACGTGAACTTCCTTCCTGACCCATGTCCGCTGCCTGATGCTCAGAAGAAGAGAGCTCTGAATGAGAAGGAGCGTCTGCTTTACGCCCCCATGGCGGGGGTCGGAGGGCTCGTATACGACAAAGACGCCGTCTACATCGATGTGCCCGCCAGTCACGTGACTCAGCTGCAGGTACGTCCTGTCTCCTCCAAGCTTTTCTTCATGACCATCTTGGATTCCACTCATTGTGTCCGTCCTGGTCTGTTACAGGAGGAGGTGCGTCCCACCACCGAGCTGGTCCAGTCTCTCATCGACACGCATGCTACTCTGGACACCAAGATGGCCGCCAGTAAAGTGTCTCTGTTTAGTGGCTCAGCCACTCTGGAGCCTGCAGATGCCAGCGAGCAGACCGGGTTAGTCCACCCAGGATTCTACTGAGCCAGCGGTCAGCTTCATCCTGAATGTCCCACATAGAGACCTATCGTGGTGATGATGAATGTGTGTGTTTGTGTGTGTTAGGGAACAAAAAGGATTTGAGGAGCAACGTGTGTGGGATCCCATCGCTAAAAGACAGCGAAGAAAGGTGGTCTTCACTGGGGAGGAAGAGGAGGAAGATGATGTAAATGACAGCGAGGAAGATGACGGTGAAGGAAATGACCAGGCTGATGATGAAGACGATGTTGAGCCTTCACAGACAGGAGCAGCCTGTAAGGAAGAAACAGCAGGTGGCGCTCCACCACTGAAGCAGCTTAAGGTGGAGACAGAGGCAGGAGGCGGCGCTGAGCTGCCAGCGTTTGCAGACAGCGACGACGACCTGGAGATGAGCGGGGAGGAAGGTGATTCAGGAACACCAGGAGACTCTGGCCACAGTTCAGAGGAGGAGGATGATGATGACGAATCAGAGGAGGAGGAAGAATCAGAGGCTACTGATGATGAAGAAGAGGGAGGTGGAGACCTGTGGAAACGGCGCTCTGACGGCGAGATGGAGGTCGAGGAGGAGCAGGGTAACTATCCAGTTTTCTTTAGATTTGCTCTCAGCTCTGTTTCAGTTTCTTCTTTCATTTCAGGTTCTTAGTTTTCTTCTTTATGTTCATAGTGCAGGGTTTCCTCGGAGCATTAAAAAGCAGTAAGTCATAAAAAGGATATAGCAAATATTAAGGCCTTAAATTGCTTTAAAAAGCATAAAATCTGATTCTGATGGGGGGAATTAGCTCTAAATTTAGTTACTTTTCCAATACAATGTCCCTTTTAATGTGCAGCTCCATCCACTGCTAAGCGTCATGTGACCGAGCCCTAGTCATGTGACTCACTCACTTGTCAACAACACTTCTAAGGCAAGGTGTAACAAGTTCACATATCACAATGCCTCAAAGATCTAAAGTTTGGCTGCATTTTGTAAAAATAACTGAAAACAGAGCTAAATGCAACATCTGCAAGCAGACTTGTGCTAGAAAAAAACGGAAATAGCAGCAATTTAACAAAGCACCTCGTCATGCATGGCATATCTACCATCTTTTACTCCAAAAAAAACCAAACCTTCCTCCTCCGCTGCATCAGCAACAAAAACACTGGAGGTGACTGAGGATGAAAGGCGTATGAAAATATAAATATGCCATAAAACAGTCTCCCTGCCGTTTGTTTACCTACAAATAGAAAATGCAGTTCAGCGGGTTTATTGTTGAAATGAAATGGAGCATTGGTATTTCTGAAACGCTGTTATTATACAAATATTTAGATTTTGTGCCTTAACTGTTTGCACGGAAATGACATAAAATGGAGATAAATATAATCAAATATAATGTATTTTAAAAAACTTTCATTGCTTTATTTTCTAAAAATTTAACTTAAAAATTGTATTAAAAAAACATTAAGGTATGGTTAAAGTAGTAATATGGACCTCTATGTAACACTAACCAGCCCTAGACAGTAGTTAGCTACAGCTAGTTAGTTGTCCGGAACCGACAGCGTATTATCTTTAGTAACCACCATGAGCATCACAAACTGCTCACCTGCAGCTGTCGTGAACACATTGGAACGGAGCGGTTTTCAGCGTCCGTTGGATTGCGTGTAACGCTGTACGTGGAGGTTCTCTGCTTGGTGACCTCTGCTGGGCAGCACCACTACTACACATCCAATGAAGGGGACTTAGGCCCTGTCCCAATACCCACACTACACCCTGCGGTCTTCAAAAAAGTGCACTTGGTTGAAGTGCAGACGAGGGTTCAAGTGCGTAGTGAACAAGTGTGTGAATAACTGCACGATTGGGACGGTGAGGATTACGTCGACACCCTGTACCGTATCCCCATGACAACCAAAATGCTCGTGTTATTTTCCTGCTTAATATGATAAAACTGAAACAAAATCATCTTAAGTTTGATAAATACTAAATATAAAAAAAATAGAACATATTGTATTTTAATCAAAGGCACCAATTGTATATATGTGTCATTTATTTACAGCAAATATTAGCTATAAAGAAAGCGTTTTGATTATAGAATGTGTTTATTGTATTATGTATATTTGTCATATCTGCTGTGTTAAATGAACAGACACTGGAGTGCCAGGAGATGATTTTTTCACCAGAAATAAGTACCCAAACGCAATTTTATTTCAAATGCAGAGAAATGGATTCTTTCATTATTTAGAATTTTACTTTGTTTTATGACTTGCTAAAAACGCACAGGGAATATTATTTTTGGCCTATCATGTCCGAAAAATACACACATTGTTTTTAGTAAATAATATTTTTCAACAGCTCATTAATTGCTCATGTACACAATAATAAATTATTCAATAGGCATCAATAGGCGGGGGTGTTGTGGACATTTCCCCATCAGTATTTAGTGATGATAGTTTTGAAACGCATGAAGCTCCGCTATAGGTACATATTTAAATAATACATTTAAATTCAGGATGAATCTTTTCACCCACAACCCGACCACGTTAATGACACTTCAGGTCGAGCCTTTGAAATTTAATTTGTGCATTTTTTTTCAAGCGTGCAGCTGATCCACAGCGTTTCAGGATCATTATCCATCCATCCATCCATCCATCTTCTATACCGCTTAGCTTCAACGGGTCACGGGGGAGGGCTGGTTCCTATCTGCATCTGTCAACGGGCAACAGAAGGGGTACTGCCTGGACGGATCGACAGTCCATCATTGTTTGTGTGACGATTTTGGTTTTAATGATTCTTCCATGCCAGCAGCCTGATGATGGTTTTAAGAGTTATTTGAAAAACAGTGCAAAACATGCAGCTTACGGCTTTTAACTTTTACTATTTGAAAGAAGATACGATTTCCTAAATCTGTTAACACACTGCAGTGGATGTTGTAATGAAACATCAATCAGATGAAAACATAGCTAATATATTAATTAATATTTTATCTATAGCAATCTTCAAACCAGACTCCGGTTTATTGATATTGTCCCAGGCAATTTTAAGAACTAACTGACGCCCTTAAACTTGAAAATAAATTTTTAGGAGTAGCAGCTGGAACCGTTTGTTGCCGTTTTGTCACAAAATTTCACACGTACCAATGGATTGTGGGTAATAATAATAATGTGAGCTTGTGCTGAGCCTGGTTCTGCTGGAGGTTTCTTCCTGTTAAAAGGGAGTTTTTCCTTTCCACTGTCGCTTCATGCTTGCTCAGTGTGAGGGATTGCTGAGAATTAAACGACGCAATCTTCTGTGGTTCTCTAATTTCTACATTAAACATTGTATTGTAATAACTCTTCTTGTAAAGTGCCTTGAGATGACATCTGTTGTGAAACGGCGCTATATAAATAAACTGAATTGAATGGAATTGAATACCCTTCACTGAAGTCCGCAATGAGGGCGCAAAAGAGGCGGGGCCAGGGGCCGGATTCTCTGCTCTGGAGAATCAGGACACCCTACGCACTTGCGCCCCTCAACGGGAACGCGCAATTGAAGTTCTCTTCCTGTTGCTCTAACTCTCTCCGGTCTCCCCCATAGGGACTCTTAAATGGAAGGAGGGTCTGCAGCAGAAAGCGGCGGAGGCGTTCCTACGGCAACAACAAGCTGCCCCAAATCTGAGAAAACTCGTCTACGGTTCAGGTACGCAGAATCTGGTTTCATTTCTTCAAGTAATAAATCTACTTAAGGTTAGATAATGTTGTGAAAATATCTGCATTGCAGTAGTAGAGCTGGTTGCCTTGGCAATAGGGAGAAACACGTCCTGCTCCCTCGACAGTCACACCAGGACAAGGAAAACTAAATCTGTTGGCCTTTTTTTGTGCCCAATATTATATTATATACAATATATAAAATATATAATAAATATAAAATAATATATTTTCAATATCAATCTATTTACTTTTTTCTCCCTTTCAATTATCAAAATAAAAATATAAATGACAAAAAATATTTGTTGAACTTTGTTTTTTCTCTGTCATCCCCTCTTAGTTTGCCTGAATTCAGTTCCAAATAAATAGATGCTGTAAAACAAGTTGGAAGGCCTTTTTTCATATTCTCTATTTTAAATGCAATCTTCACAAAGAGAAAATCTGATAAATCTATATAATCGAAATACTGCCCAGCCCTTAGATGTACCATAACCTTTTTTCCGCTGAACAGAAAAAAACGTAAGTAGTTACTTTTGGAGATAAAGAGGAATGATCCAGAGTCAGCACACTGCTTTAGTTAATCCAGCTAAATACTACTGATCAGGTCTAAACTCTAGGTGTACTAATGGACTCAGACCTGAACCTCCAGCATCACATAAAGGCAATAACAAGGTCAGCCTTCTAACACCTGTAGAACATTTCTAGGATTAAAGGAATGATGCCGCAACATGACCTTGAAAAACTCTTCCATATGTTCATCTTTAGTCGGTTTGATTACTGTAACAGCGTCCTCACACGTCTACCTAAAAAGTCAGACAGCTGGTTCAATTCAATTCAGTTTTATATAGCGGCAATTCACATAATATCACTGAATATGTCTGTGGAGATTAATTTATCCAGGTAAACTGCTTCTAAAAAAGGATTACATTTAAAAAATTAAAATTTTTACTTTTTTGTGTAATAAACACTGAACCATCATTAATTCTACTCTGGACAACGGCTTTTTATTACTTTATTTTCCCACTTTAATGTCCTTTTTTCATTGGTTGCTTTATAATATTTTTTTTCATGTAAGACACTCTTGAGTTGCCTTGTTGCTGAAATGCGCTATATAAATAAACTTGACTAACTGTATATAAAGCATGGTTCACAGTCTTTGGCTTTGTTTTGCAGTTGTCGAGGCAAATGACTCTGAGGAAGAGGAAGAGGAACTGGGGGGGCTGTTCAGAGTCAGTCGGCCTCAGAAACACAAAAAGGTCCAAGCAAACGCTCTGGACTGTTCCCGTTTCAATCCTGACTCCTGCCACAACTGGGAGCTCCAAGAGGTGAACTTCCCCCTGACCTCAGCCGTACTCAGACCACCGACACTTCTACAGTTCAAAATACAGCCATGCTTTAACAAACTGTTCTCTGCTTCAGACGCTGGACTCCATCAGGGATTGTTTTGTTACAGGGAAATGGGAGGAAGGCCAGGATGCAGCCACGCTGCTAAAACAGGACGGTAAGAAGAGCTCCAAACCAGAGGGATGTAATAATTAGATTTCATTTTTTATCCTTTTTATGTGTATTGCCATTTGGGTCCCTGCTCCCTCTAGAAACGTTCTTTTCGCAACTATTTGCTGTCAGAAACCTTTTATTACAAGCAGTTTAAAAAAGGTGCCGTATTGTGACATCACAATAAGTCAAATTTACATCTATCCGCTTCTCACCTATCATAGATCTGTTATGACTTTTTAAAGTAGAATCATAACCACTCCTCTATTTCTAAGCCTATAGCAACAGAACTACAGAGATAAGTCAGGATAACCCAGCCCAGGGAGGGAGGGGGTATTTAGAACTGTTGCTTTATGCTTTAACTTTAAGAAGAAAAAACCTTTTGCTTTCATTGAAATTGTCTGTTTTTATTAGGTTTAGTGTTTTTCTCCATATATCTTCTATTAAATGAATGAATGAATGACTTTAGTTGGCATCATAACCAGTGGTACAACACAATTGCCGTCCAGACCAACCTTCCAGAGAAAAACATGCAGGCACAATGGAGATCACGAGGCCAGATGGCTGTAGGATCGTCATATATAGGCGCTCCGTTTTACAGATTCAGGCTGGGGGAACGATAGGTCGGTGTGGATGGTTGGGCCAGGAATGGGGTATTAAAAAAAACCTCAGTACACTGAAGCACATATTTCAGACCGCATAAGTATTATTATTATTACCGTCATTTTTAATAATAATACAATAAATATATGACTGGTGAGAATGGTCTGTATGCTTTTTTTTTTTAGAGGAGCTGTATGGTGACTTTGAAGATTTGGAAACAGGAGAAGTCCACAAGAGCCACAGTGAGGTATGCGATGCAGCGCAGCAGTGTTTGATGTGTTCAGGTGCTCCTTCCAGCCTGGGTTGCTCCCCTCATAGTTCACATAGTTCTGTGTGTTCATGCTCAGTAGCTTTCACTGCAAACCTGAACTGCCCATGTATGAAGAACCAGCTTTTTTTTCGTGTCGTTTTGTTTTTTTACCATCAAAGGCTTTAGTGTTTTCACATTTTGAATTTCTGTGTGAATTGATGTACCATTATCACTGATGATGGAATCCAAAAATAAGAGTTGAAGAGCCATAAAGATTTCTTATCCCGGTGCGGCTGGTCACAGGTGGCGCTTTAAAGAGCACCACCTGTGTAGAGGCGCTACATGCTTCTGGATTTCCTCCCACTGAAGCGATAGCTAGCGGCTCAGAAAACAGCCCAGTCAGTCTTTCCGACTTCTGATCAATTCATATGAAGAAATGTTTTCAAATGTCCAAATTTTGGCCGAAGTGGCTGACTTCCAGTCTCCCTTGTGGCAGCAGAGTGCGCATTCTGCCTCCAGAACATCTAAACCCTCATGAGAAGTCATCTGATGATGATAACCTCTGCAGTGATCCAGCTGTTTGATTAGACACAAATGGGGGATTATTTCTTTTCCATGTGAAGCAGGAGGAAGTTGTGCCTGTGTGTTCAGGTTACAGCAGATGAACTGTTTGTATTTTAAGTGGAAATATTTAATTTTGGGTTAGAAAAAGCATACTATTGATTTTATCATTTTAAAAAGGATAAAAATGTCTCATGACTGGATTTTTTTGTCCTTATCAGTTAAAATAACGGCCAATAAAAATATTTAGCGCATCCTCTGATTGGGACCTACCATTATTAGGTCCCGTCTCTGTAGAGCTGCTGAGGTTCCCAGCCATTACTGATCCAGTTATGGTTTTGTGAATTCATCATTCTTAGCTTCAATCCATCGTGAGCTAAAAGCTCTCATTATGAGCGAAACCGTTCCAGTCCAGTTATCTCACTGAAGGTAGTTCTTCTGTTGTCCTAATGCACCATGTGATCCACAGAAAACAGAGAGTCATGCTGATGATGATGAGGAAGAAGAGCTCCAAGTGAAGATGGACGATGAGGAGGTCCATAAGAACAAACGTTTGGAGAAGAAACGGCGGCTGAAAGAGCGGTTCGACGCAGAGTACGATGATGGTGATGCTACCTACTTTGATGACCTGAAGGAGGAGATGCAGAAGCAGGCAGAGGTAGATGAACTCAACCTGACTGACTGTTTCCAGATATACGGCTTCCTGATCCATCCTACATGTATTTCCGTTTGCTCAGCTGAACAGAGCAGCGTTTGAGGACATGGATGATGAGAACAGGGTCCAGTACGAAGGCTTCCGACCAGGAATGTACGTCCGGGTGGAAATCTGCCCGCTGCCCTGCGAGTTTGTTACAAACTTCGACCCCCATTATCCCATCATCCTCGGTGGGTTGGGCTCCAGCGAAGGCAACATAGGATATCTACAGGTAAGTTCATACACTAAACTCACCATGTGCACGGTTACCCGGATGAAGTCCTGTTTCCTTTAGTAGGTAGATATGCCAAATATTATCATTTAATATTAACGTTCCTTTTAGAGGAGAGAGGTTCCAGCAGCAGGTCTGCACAACAACAGATTACACTTCCTACACATCTGATCGTCATATCCATGAATTTCTCTCTAAACTAGGACATTTTTTTATTTGTTTTTTTTTCTATACGAAAGCTTCAGGAGTACTTTAATCCATTTATTAAGTCTACTCGGATATTTGGATCTACTACATTGCTCAAATACTCCTTATCACCTGCTACGTAGCAAGCGTAGTGCAGCCATTATGAGTGCTGAGTGGCGTGTGTCTGGTTTTTATTTGGGCAGCTTAATGAAGCTTTAGCCATGCGTTTGCCCCCTGGTGGCCCGTAAACTATTGATTGAGTCGGTGTGTGATAAAGAAGAAAGCAGAAGAACTCGCATTTTGAATGTAAATATCGTTGACGATCAGGTTCATTTAATTATGGCCGCCAAAATTGTGATCACGATCAAAATCTAATGGTGCAGCCGTAGTATAAAGGCCTGCAGTCATTTGGTAACGCCTTGGAGTATATGAGATGATGATTCAGTCCCAATGTACTTTAGGTGAGGTTCCCAAGTTGAATAAAAATGTCCATTGAAGTCTTTAGCATACATGTCATGTATATTTGTTAGGGAAACACTCCTGTATAACATAATGCCAGGACTTCAATGAAGGAGCCGAGCTGTTAATCCAGAAAAGCACAAATATTTTTTCTGGCAGCAGAGGAATATAAATTATACAGTTGTTTGTACTTAGGCATAATTAGAGGATCCGGGAGACCTAAGAGGAGACATTTTGGAATAAATTGTAACGAGATATTGAAAATATGACATAAGTCTTTAACCACACCAGTCCAATATTTCTGTAATTTTGTGCATGACCGCATGACATGGAAAAAATTGCTGACCTCAGTTTTACATTTCCAACAGTGGGGATAGCTTAGGATCCATCTTGTTTTTAAGGACAGGAGTTATGTGTATCCGATGTAAAATCCTAAACAGAACCGACTTTGTTCTATACAAACTGAAATATTAGCATCTTTATTCCAAATATCATGCCAAACCTGAGGTTCATTACAAGTACCTAGATCTTTTCCCCAAGCTTGCTTCGCAGCCTCAGAAGAGAGTAGTTCTTTATAAAATATACTAGTAGATTTCTTACCATTACGAGAGTATAAAGCTTGATTTATGCTTCACGCATCCGCGTGGTCTGCACGGCTTCACGCGGCCAAATTACCTCATTTCAACATCCACGCCTCTCCGCACAGCCACCGCAAGAAATAGGATTGGAGCAGAGCTCTATAGCTGAACTATTCAAAAAAAGTAGGTTCCAAAGAGGGCAATTGCACTGAAAAGATTCAATATCAAACCATAGCAGAGAAAATGAATTTTTAAACCAGTGAAATATTACACGCAAATGTACGGCCAGTTGGTAAAACCTGATACTAGGCAGGTGGAGACCACCATCAGAACTAGGTCTCTGAAGTTTAGACATTTTCAATCTAGCTTTTCTTTTGTTCCAGATAAACAAACTTAACCATCCTTCTAGAATTTTAATAACCTTATTTGCCAGCAAGTGGTATCATCTGCAGAGGGTACAATAACTTGGGCAACACACACATCTTAATAAGGACGACCTTGCCCAGCCAGGACGGAGGAGGAATGGACCAATGCTCCAGATCTGTTTTTATGGCATCTAAGAGAGATGGGAAGTTAGCCTTAAACATCAGATTACTGGATGGATGGAGTTATAAATATACCCAAATAAATGAAACCGGAGTGAGACTGACTGAAAGGTGAGGGGCATTGATAATTCTGGAACTGAAATTGAGGATCGAAGAGGCATAGTTTCAGGTTTGGAGAAATGTGATTCTATAACCAGAAAAATGACTAAACAAGAAAAATATATGTATTAAATTTGGTATAGAAGTTTGTGATTTGGACATAAAGATTAATACGTACTCTTAAATTTGACCCATGGCTTTTTCTTATTCTAAATTAATGTTGAGATTAATCTATTCCATTAATTAGCTTTCAAATCTAATTTGTTTTCCATGCTGATATTATAATTCTATTCATATATTGATAAGTTTTTAGGTATTTACTTCATTATTTCATTATTTCCGCCCGTTCACTTGAGTTTATTTGTTTTCTAATGTATTACAAGCGATTGTAACTAAAAGTAAGGATTTTGGTTTTATGAAAATTTAGTTTATAAATGGCTAAATTATTTAAATAATGTCAGGAGATTTGGTTGGCTGGGATCAAGTGTGGATATTGTCAATAATATATCATCACCATATTGGCATAATTTCTATTGTCTCTCTATTTTAATACCTGATATTAGGGCTGCAATGATACCACTTTTTTCATACGATACTGATACTTGGATATGAGTACTTACCGATACAAAGCAATATTGATACTTCTACCACACAAAAAAATGCAATTAATTGGAACACGGGTTTTATTTTCTTCTCTGCTTCTTACAACTCATGATGGTTAAATTAGATTAAAAAAATTCAATCTTAATAAAAATGATCTCAAAACTCAAATTTCAAGTGAAAAATAAAAATTTTCTGTGCAGTTACACATTTTAAGTATCAGTTCTTGGTATCTGTTAACTTTAACCGATATGATACAGTACATAAGAACAGTATCGGCCCCGATATCAGTATCTGTGCATCCCTACCTGATATATTTCTCTCCTCCCTGATGACTGGATTAAACGCTCAATAAATATATAATGCAAAAAAGGTTGCCATTTATTTGAAGGACTGCTCTTGGTGTGATGTGTAAAGATTTCAAAGATCTAATTAACCAATGGTTAAAGCCAAATCATTCTGTCATGTACAAATATTTTTATTGGACAGACTAAAAACCTTTTCTGCATGAAGAGTTTTGCATATCATCTGAGATGGAGAGTTTTTCAGACATTATCTGATATTTATCTTTTTTTTTTTACAAAACCTGTTTGATCTGTGTATTTGGTCCAGGATTATATTTTCTGGTTGTTTTGCTAATGTTGATACAAACAGTTGATAATTCATGTTTAGGTTTAGACTTTTAGGGTTACAGATATTAACTTCTATCTTTACCAGGTTTAAGAAACAATGAGATCAGCTAGGGAGCGTCTCACCTTTACTGAAGGCATTAAAACATTTTTACAAAGCTGGTAGGAGCAGATCATTTAAGGGTAATAAACCAGTCGGATGATTTATCCCTGTCAATTTCTCCTTCTGTTATCTCTGTGTAAATGACATTTTTCTGTTAGTTTCCCATTGACTAGAGATCTAAAGTAGTTAAAACATTTCCATATCTGCTTCTATGGATTGGGAATATGTTTCATAGTATGTTTTAAATCTTTGTTCTATATCTTCTAATTTATAATAAGTCTTTTGGTTTTGTATATAGTTCAGCTTGTAGTTTATGTATTTTCCATGCTAAAAGATTTTCTTTGTGTCGTTGGTGTTTTTTGGGGTGGCTTTGGGTGTTTTCCACCCTGATTGCTTTGATCTCAGGATTGGGGCAAGTTTATGCTGTGACCCATGATTCCCTGGTGCTCTAAGTCAGCAACAGCTTCTTATGTATTATCATAGGTTACAGAGGCATTCTCATAGAACAATCAAAGTTTACCCATCTTGCTGAGATCGTTTGCAGTAGCATTGAGCCTCCTTTCAAAGTTTTCCTTCATTTTATCCTTTTTAAGTGTATTTGTATTTTCAGACCGTTTTCTCATAAATAGGTAGACAGTTGCCACGATGATGTTAGCCTCCATTGTTTTCCCTACCTGTGTGCTAGAATCCAAGCTAGTCTAATCCTCTTCACAGGGTAATTTGTCGTTCATTGGTTGATGAGTTTAATGGGGTCTGGGGTTCAGTACTGTGATAAAAGGCTTTTTTTAAGTCCTTCCTGACATTGTTTATAATAATGTACATTGATTTTCTTTCTTGCAATAGTTAAAAAATACATGAGAAAAGCCCCCAAAAAAATAATCGCAAATTAAATCACAACTGCAATACTGAAGAGAAAAAAAAATCGCAATTCGTTTTTTCCTAAATCATTCAGCACTAGGTAGAAGTATTGGCATTGGTACTTGGAACCGGCAAGTACTCAGATCCAAGTATTGTTATCGTATCGGTTTCACTCACAGTTTATGTAATTCAGTAGTGTTAGGATCTGTGTTGGATTAGTATCTGCAGATTATGAACCTTGGATATTATATCAGAAACTAAAAAAGTGGATTGTGCATCCCTATATGCTTCCACATGGCTACTAGTGGCATCCAATCAGCCCAAACTCCGGATTTTGGATAAAATGCAAGTTGGCAGAATCCCGATTGATGGGATTTTCCCAACACCTTCCAATGTCCATTCAAAAACAGCTGGGAAACTAGGCTGTTGAAACATCAAAACAACTCCAAATTTAATAACCATGTTTGTTTTTCAAATATTCAACTCAATTCAAAAATACTTTATTGATCCCAGAAGGAAATTAAGTGTTTTAGCTTAGTACTAATTCACTTTTCAAGGAGTTGTTGTAGACCGTGATGGCTGTGGGGAGAAAGGATTTCCTGTAGCGGTCTGTGTTGCAGCGATACTGAAGAAGCCTCCGACGGAAGATACTCTGTTGCTGTAGGACAGTCTCATGAAGAGGATGCTCAAGGTTGTCCATAATCTTCTTAATTTTATGAAGAATGCTTCATCTCCAGTTGTTCCACAGTCGTCCCCAGAACCAGAACAGAACCAGCCTTCTTTATCAGGTTGTTGAGCCGCTTAAAGTCCCTGACTCTGATGCTGCTACCCCAACAGATGATGGACGAAGCCATAACTCTCTCCACCACAGACTGTAGAAGATCTGCAGCATCTAACTGCAAACCTTGAAGGACCTCAGCTTTCTCAAAAATATGGGGCAAATAATAATTTACATATCTCTAAACATGTACACCGTTTTAAAGTGGTTGTAATGTTTTCTACTCTGGCTAACTTTGTTTGCACTATATTAATTTTTAAAATCAAATCTCCAGTTCTGTACTTTTTAAGTCAGAACATAATAAAATTAAATTAATTTCAAGAATAGAAAAGAATCAGTTCAGAAAAAATACTTTAATACTGATTAAAGTAAAAAAAAACGCGGTCAGATGAAAATTTTTGAAATAATTTTTCTTGATTGAAGTGTACCAAAAATGTACCGCAACATGACTTTTGTGTACCGTTACTACTCTAGTTATAACAAATACTGTACCGTTGTATATGTGGCCCGTGTATTTTTATCTGTATTTTACTTTTTTAGTTGTTTCTAAAATGGTGTAACCACAGATGAGGTGTGTGTTGGCTGGAAACCAAAGACAAATTTCAGCTTTTTGGATGATAGAAATAACTGTGTGTGTCTCAGATGCGACTGAAGAAACACAGATGGTATGACCGCATCCTGAAGACAAAGGATCCCCTCATCTTTTCCTTAGGCTGGCGCCGCTTCCAGACCATCCCTCTGTATCACATGGAGGATCACAACGGACGCCACCGCCTGCTCAAATACACGCCGCAGCACATGCACTGTGGAGCCTCCATCTGGGGTGAGATCGCCGCTCCTCACTCCAAAATAAGCTTTCGCTCATAAATTCCTCAGAACAGTTTCATCCTGATGCAGGCTTAGTGCTGATTTATTGGTTGCTCTGTATTCCAACATTTAGCTTTGGTCTAACATTGAAACTGAGGATGATTTTTATTATTTTATACTTTAGAAAGTGAGGACATTTTGCCAGGTCCTAACTTTGGGACAACGTGTCGGTTTTAGAAGTATGGTGTGAATGAAGTTTTCGTTAAGGTTATGGTTGTGCCTATGAACGACGTCATCATCCATCGTGATGGTTGACCACCATCGTGATGCCACGCCCCCCACCCTGTCAGACACGCACTAATCATTTAGTCTCTTCTATAGTTTAACTAAAACCTTTGCATGGACCGCTCTGTAAACATTGAGAATATACTAACTAATGAGTGCAGCACAGTGGAAAATATTTGTATATATTTTTGATTTTGCGTGGTTTGAGTGTGTGGATTTGGTGTGGATGATTCAGGAAACGGAGCGCAGCAACCAGCTGCTTTGTTACAGCTGCGCAAAACTTGTTAAGCTGAACATAAAAAGAGCCGAGGCAGGACGGTAAAGACTGAACCCAATGGCCGAACACCACGAGCGATTACCGCGCACTAGAGCTGAAGATCTTTACCAGAACCCGTCCGGGGGGGGGGTTATAAGGGGGGTAATTTGTATTCTGTAAAGCACTTTGTTTGTTGTTGTTTTGAGACTGCTGATCCCAGCTTTAGACATCGTGTGGATGAGCTGGACCCAGAGATTCCAGCATTTTAAATTCCTCACCTGAGACCTGTCATGTTCTGCTTCAAGACCTCCACCATAGTCCCCGTCCCCACTGGACATAATGACCACAGACCTGTGGCTCTGACATCTGTGGTCATGAAGTCATTTGGGCGCCTGGTTCTCTCACACCTCAAGACCCTCACAGTGCCCCCTCCTGGAAACCCTGCACTTTGCAGTTTGTAGATGATGCCATCAGCATGGCTCTACACTGCAGCATCTGGACTCCCCAGGAACCTACACCAGGATCCTGTTTGTGGACTGCAGCTAAGCCTTCAACACCATCCTTCCAGATCTTCTCCAAGGCAACCTTTCCCAGATAAACGTTCCTGATCCCATCTGCATGTGGATCACTGACTTCCTGACGGACAGGAAGCAGAACATGAAGGTTAGGAAGAATGTCTTGGACTCCCGGACCATCAGCACCGTTCTTTCTCCTGCTCTTCTCCCTGTACACCAACTGTTGCACCTCCAGCCACCAGTCTGTCAAGCTAATTAGGTTTGCAAATAACACCACTGTTATTTCTCAGAAGGGAATGAGTCTGCTTACAGGATGGATGCTGAACATCTGGTGTCCTGGTGCAGCCTGATCAGGGTGCCTCTCTGTGGAGGTTTTCTGGGCATGTCCAACTGGACCGAGCCTAATACGCTGGAGGGACTGGATCTACCGTGTATTTAGATTTCTCTGTACAGCCCTGTATGTTGGGTACATGTGTACACATGTGTATCGAATAAAATCCAGCTGTTTATGTGTGGAACTCAGAGCACAGTGCAACGATCCACAGGGCGACTTTAAAAAGTGACACCAAAGCAGAACGGACTCCCAGCCATCACTAAACTCTGTCTGGGAATATTCATGGTTTCTCATGCAGCTACACTAAAAAAAAAACAGATATGCCGATCCAGAACTTTGTCAGTGAACGCATCTTTCAACCGCATTAAGATCCATTTAAACACTCTGCACTGATCTGAATGACTCAGCTGAAACCATGTGAAGCTGGATGGAAAAAATCACTGAATGTCACCATGGCTACCAGTAGCATCCAATCAGACCAGACTTTGCAAGTTGGAGGAATCCCCTTTGATGAGAATGGTTTTCCTAACAGCTGCCAATGCTGCGTTCAAGTACACCTGGAAGACTAGGCTGTCGATATTAAAACAATTTTTAAGTGATTTAATAATGTTTTGTTCTCAAGTATGGACAAAGTATTAATTATTCTAAACAACACTGATTGTTTAATAATGAATGAATGAATACTTAATTGGTTCTAAGGCTGGTTCGTATACTAATAATGTATTGATACCAAAATGTATGACATTTTGCCCGTGCTGATAAGTGACTTTTTATGGTGTTATTGGATACTTAGACGATAAAGTGGAACATGTCTGTTTGTTACTATAGCAACAGAGCTGCAGAGCGTTTTGTAGTTCAACAGCTCCACCCGCCCAGGTCCTTCTCAGGCGGAGCAGATATTAATCCTGCTGAGTTGCTGCTACAAGCGGCCCCGTTTTCCCACCTGTGCACAGATATAAAATGTTTTCTGTCTAAAATAAATGGCTGCACACTAAAATCACTAAGCCCCCATCACTTCCTCACCTCATCTTGTCTGTGCGATCCAGGGTTTTTCCTGTTTTAAATTGAAGCACAGGTGGTACCACCCGGACCATGCGCCAACACATGCATGAATTCTGTGCATTCAACTGACTCGCGTTTTTTAAAGGCAACGTATTTTTTAGTTAAGTGTTCTAATAAGAATATGACAATTATCATTTTAAAGTATTCTTTTATTAAAACAATATACATACAATAATTAGGAGCCACCTTTAAACTGAAAGTGCATTAAGTTGTAGAGATGTATCCACACATCTGGCAGCCAGACATTAACTATTATTATTAACTATAATTATTAACTATTCATAGCCTATTATTATTATTCTGTTCCACGTTTCATCACAATAAGCACTGAAGACATAAACAGGTGTTGAAAAACGCGTCTTTATTCAATTAATAATAGTTGACAGCCAAAGGATTACGTTTTTTTGCTTCTCAAATGGCAGATGTTAAATGGGTTCCTGCAGCTAATTTGCTGTTTCAGGTGGACCAATCAAATCTCTCTCTGGGAGCGCTGGATGCTGAGATGGTGAGAATAATCTGCATTCAACGCAAAGATGGAGAGATTTTCAGACTCTCTCCACACAATGGAAAGTAGGAGTCAACCAAAAATATTATATTAATATTTTTAACCCATCCACAGTAAAACAAATTTTGGCCAGACCCATGACATTTAGATTATCTATCTTTTTCCATCTTTAAACGGTTCCTGCAACATTGCAGAACGTTTTTGGAGCAGAAAGGAGTGTGTAATTATCTTGAAAGTAGCATCTGCGCAGAAAGAAAACATGACAGTGTGCGGGGTAGTAGAGAGGAGTATTTAGTGTTCAAATACACATATTTGTTTATCTACTCTTCACATTTAATAAATATTTTTTCTCTTTCTGTTTCCCAGTGAATTAGACAGGAGGAAAGCTCTCTATATTATCTCTATAATCTGTTTAGATCCATAAATATGATCACATTTGTAATCTGCAGTACTTTATTTAGGAAAAATGCCTTTAGTTTCACAAATGAACGGATCGCTTACAGCTCTCGCAAAATGAATTCAGACATAGAGACGATCATTTCCCGTCGCTCCATGGCTGTTATGAGCCAGGCTTCATGTTTGGTAAGAACAAATCCGTCATAAAATGTGTCCTGTCCTACATTCTGACCCTGATTCTGACCCTCGCCAGTCCCTGCCTACAATTTTCTAATCTTGTCACAACCATGATTACCTTTTAACTGCTTGTTACGATAATTTGTCGTGACTCTCCTCGCGAGGTTGTTTTTTAAAGTAGTGGCTGATTTTTCCAGGTAATATCTGTAACTCTAAAATCCATAACGTTACTCTGAGACAGAGGATAAAAAAAAAACAGTACATGCTTGGATGCAAAAACAAAACATTTAGCTGGTTGAAAAGGCGGGGAAAATCAGGATGGCACCAACCAGCGGGAAACACTCTATGGAAAACAATTTTATCGTCTTTTTCTGCGCTTCGCCTAGCACACTGCTGCTGATACAGCGCCCCTTAGTGGCGCAACGCAGCAACTGCAGCTAAAATAACATCCATATAGCTGGCGGCAGAGTTATATCAGGCTGAGGCGGCACAAAATTAGCTGGAGGCGGCCGCCACGCAAATTTGAACGCAGGACTTCTGAGTTTAAATACAGAAAGAAGTGGGAATCAAATAGTGAATTAAAAGGCTGTTTGAAGCTGTTCAATGGTAAATATCCATCATATTTTAAAGAACATAATGTAAATTTGTCCACTACCGGATATTGACTACAGAAAAAGACGGGGGGGGGTTTGGGCGTCTGATGTGGTCATTGTTATGCTCAATATACAGTGATCTTAATTTTAGCTCATATCGCTGGGCTCTAATTGGTCCCAAGAGGGCAATTCAGTTTACAGTCCAACCCGTCCAACATATAACAATAAACAGGAGCAGGAAGACTGAGGCAGCAGTCACGGTGCAAGGCTCTTATTTTGTTCTCTGCTGGTACCATTTTATTTATTTATTTAGAAAATCCAATCAAATCTTCAGTCAGTGCTGTACTTTGAACTTTTTTCAAGTTACAGAACATATCCATCTATTCATTATCTTTCACTTTATCCAGGGTTATCAAATTAATTTCAGAAATTAATTGGAAGGAAAAAAGTTTTAGTTTAATGCTGATCAAAGTAAAAAAAATCTGCACATTTGTATTTTTTGAATGTACGGAAAATATATTGATGTCATTGTGTTTTTTGTTGTTTTTTTTTCTGCAAAGAATAAATGGATAAAACCTTAACATATGTGAAAGTGAATCCATGCTCTGGTAAAAAGGTTTTGTAGGGAAATATGCAAAGAAAGTTCAGTAAAAGTAATCCGGTATTTGTGTGTCCCTTTGAAGGTCCCATAACACCACAGGGTTCTGGTTTCCTGGCTGTGCAGTCGGTGACTGGAGTTAAGGTAAGCATGGCGACTGTTGATGGGCTCTGATTTCATCTAGATGCTCCACGTTTTGGAACAGTTGTAGTTTTTTATGTGTAGCTTTGAAACTCAGTTCAGTTTTTCTCTCTGCAGACGAGTTTTCGCATCGCGGCCACTGGAGTTGTTCTGGATCTGGACAAATCAGTGACCATAGTGAAGAAGCTCAAGCTTATTGGCTATCCATTCAAGATCTTTAAGAACACCTGCTTTGTTAAGGTGGGGAACATGTTCTGTCTGTTTAGATGGAGCGGGACATGAGCATGATTACTGAAACCAGTCAGTAGTGGAGGAGAGTGCTGGTGGAGCAGGTCTAAGGGTGCTGTGTGTCTGTAGGGGATGTTCAACAGTGTGCTGGAGGTGGCCAAGTTTGAAGGGGCCTCAGTTCGAACCGTGTCGGGCATCAGAGGCCAGATTAAGAAGGCTCTGTCTTCACCAGCAGGAGCTTTCAGAGCCACATTTGAGGACCGCCTGCTTATGAGTGGTGAGTGTTTCTATGGTGCATAACTCGGCCCGTATCTCTCATCACCACTCTGTTTGGTACGGACTGTGATCCTCTTTAGTCTGATTAGATGTTCAAACATTTTTAAAGTGTTTATCATTCACATCGCCTACTAATGTTTCCTTGAGACAAATACATCCACTAACTAAACGGGTTCGCCACACAAAGAAAGCTCAGCTGGATGAGAAGATCAGCCCTGTATCTAATGCTACTGTAATATTTGGTGTGTGCAGACATCGTGTTCCTGCGCTCCTGGTATCCAGTGTCAGTTCCTCAGCTCTACAACCCCGTCGCCTCACTGCTGCTCCCTGCTGGTCAGAAGGACAGATGGTCAGGCATGAGGACCTTGGGGCAGCTCAAACATGACCTGGGCATCCGCAACAAACCTAACCCTGACTCTCTGTACAAGGTAGAACACACTCAGCCTGGCCGCTTTCTGAGCAGGTCGTCATGGAGACAGAACACCTCATTCATTTACAATTATAGTCTGTTGAACACTAATGACCCAACACCTGGTCTAATTACCTGAAGCTGCACAGAAGAGGTCCAGATTAGGTTCCGTATAAAACTGAAGCCTAGTTTATACTCCGTCAGCATGTTTGCAGCCAGACACAGACAAACTGATGGAGTCGTTTTCCTTTTCTACTTCTACGTTGGAGTGTCAATGTTGCAAACCAATTCCCTACCAGGACAGCAGGGGGTGCTGCATTTTCTGGCATTCTGCCTACCATTCTAGGTTAGCTAGAGTTTATTTTCTTCAGCTTGTAAACACTTTCCCCCTCAAGGAGAAATGGACGACAGAAAGTAAGTTTTGATTGGGCTAGAAAAGTGTGAACATTTAGAGTAGATATATTCATGTTGCAGGGACAGCACTAGTACTCTTCATCAGCCATGAGGAGGAGACTAGGATGGCTTATAGAGGCATTGGAGCAACGAGCCTCCTTTAAGGTCTTGGTAAATGCTCACGTTTCTTTGCTGTTTTGAATCTAATATATTAGTTATGCCTTTATCAAGAACCGAATGCAAAAAACCTCAGTCTCTTTGTTAACCCAAACATGGCGTACCATCTCTCTCCTCCTACTACTTCATCTTTTTAGCTCGCAGTAACATCTCGTTGCTGTTTCGCGAAATAACTGAATTTCAAAATGCTCAAAAAACCATCTCATCCAAGAAACTTTTTATCGAAAAGGCGAGTTTTCTCTAAATTGCCTTGTTTCCATTAGGCAAATTTATTCTCACAACTTCTATTTGCTCAATTTCATGGGTAATGGAAGCGCAGCTTGTGACATTTTTATCCTTTGCCATTACAACCTGAACTTAAGTGCTGCCTTGATGATTTTTAACTATAATTGAATTGGAATTTATGTAATTGACTAAGTATTATTGGATACAATTTATTATATATTTCTGTATAAAATTTTGATCTTTGTTGGGGTTTTTTTTAAGTAACCTTAAAATGAAATTTATGTTAAACAGCGATAAATGGCACCCATAACATGACAAACAGGTCCCATACAGAAAGGCCTTTAGTGTGTAACACAATCACTTCTGAATTCTGTTTTCTCACATTTTTCTTTATTTCCATTGATTTCTGAGCTTTTTCCTTAAAGAGTAACTCGCCCCCTACCAGAGTATAACCCCGCCCGTTCTCTGTGCGCGGCAGAAGCAGATACGGAGCCTGTAGCAGCATAAAATGAGCGCTGTCTCTGAGTGGTACATTGTTTTTGGCCAAATTTAATGCTAAATATGGATTAGCTCGAGTAATTTGATGACAATGCCTCGACAGGAGCACCTGCGGCCGCTGTACGTCTTTGTCCACAACAGAAAACGTGTTTTGCCGAGAGATGTATCCAATCATGATGAGAAACATTCAGGAATGTGCAAAAAAAATATTTCAACACCATCACAATTATTGCATTAAAATGAACTCTTAGCACATATTTTATTTTCCATTAACTGATATAAATTATTCCCTTTGTCATAGGTAATGAGCAAATGTCAGCATGTAGGGGTAACCACCTGCATAACGGAGCACACAGGTTTTGAGCCAGTTGTGCTACAGGCAGTTCATAGCACCTCACTATGGATGTGTGGCCCAGACCGTGCATGTTGTATACCCCACCACGGCCAGACTGCTGTCGTTACTAATCAAAGCCTAAGTCACAAACCCGAGCTGAGCTGTTAGCAAGTCAGGATTCCAAATCTAGTGAATTCCTGTGCAGTCTAATTGTTTAACCACTAAACTACCGGTTTTTGGTACAACATTAATATTTTCACTAAAATACATAAAATAATGACAGTGTTATTATATACTCATTTATAAAGATTTTGGGATGAGTTACTCTTTAAGTTCAAGGATCTTTATTTTTTGTCTTTTATATTACAGACCTTTGTGTGTTTGAATATCAAAATTACATATTTAACTAGGTAAAATGTCTGACGCTGCCAGCAGTAAAACTATGTATTTATCAGATGTACTGATTAGTTGGAAATATTCATGTCTGTCCCTTCCAGTCGATAGTCAGAGCACCACGGCGCTTCAACCCGCTTCACATTCCCAAGGAGCTTCAGAAGGCCCTCCCCTTCAAAAGCAAACCCAAACAGCAGCAGCCCAAAGGAAAGACCCCCAGAGACCTCCAGAGGCCCAGCGTCATCCGAGAGCCCCACGAGAGGAAGGTGAGCACGATCCGACTCCAGATCAGGAAGGATGTCCTTAGTCTAATTGGTTCACTTAGCTTTATTTAGGCTAATGAATCTCAGCTCCCGGTCAGCAAGATTCATTGAATAAAGTATCTGGGAAATTTTTCTTGAATTAATTTAGGATTTACCTGGACTCTATGCCTCGCGTTAAAAGTATCTGCGATTTGGCACCAAGTGGTCAGAGGTGTGACATTTTAGCAGCAAATGAGGCAAACATTTTCAGCAGTTATCATTATCCACTATTATTACTGTTATGACTGTTAATCATTGTATACAAATATTTTATATATTCTCCTGGAATTCTGAGGATCTTAAAAAATGGCCACACTGCAGAGATTTTGTTCCAAACCCTGCAAAAATGGCAACAAGATGGAAATTAATGTTATTAATTTTCAGTTTCACATTTGGGACCAAAGCAGCTTAATGGTGCTTTTCTAGTTCTGCCTTCTCCACTAGCATGTCTACAGACATGCCACCATGTGGTGCCTTGTCCTTTAAGACTAACCCAGAATTTTCTCTGGATCAGTCTCTTACTGAAAGTGGGTTAATGAAATTCCTCCCTAAAGTTGATTTCCAGGTCCTGGTCGGCATCAGATTCTCTAACATCACAGCTCTGAGCTCTCCTTTCAAACAGGAGCTGTTTTTTGTTTTTGTCTGTACCTCACATTGGATTACACTTTCTTCTGGTCCTGTAGGTGGCAGCACTACTTCAAGCTCTGGGCACAGTTCACAATTACAAGAGGAAGAAGGCCCACACGGTGCAGCATGCCAAACACAAAGAGTTCCTCCAGCAAAAGGAAAAAGATGAGGAGGCAAAGCTGAAGAGGCAGAGAGAGGCTAAGAAGAAACTGTACCGAGTGATGGGTCAGCTGGACCAGAAGAGGCAGCGGTCCAGTCTGAAGGGGGCGCCAAAGGACGACTAGTTACCTTTAATTGGACCTGTCTGTGTCCAGACGGACTGCTTTTTTTAATCCTTTTTCGGAGATGGCTGTTGATAGATGTTTGTATAAAATAAAAACCCCAGTGAGCTCATGTCTTCTGTTGTCATTGGTTTATGCTTCATAAATAATCACATTGAAGATGATCAACTTTTTTTTTTACACTCCTTTCTGTGCCGACTTAGGATTTAGATGGTCTGCATAAAAATGTTCCATATCTGCTTCTGTGAGCCTGAGGACGGTTGTTCACTGACTGACATTCAGATTCTACCTAAACCTTCTGGAACTAAGACATGGTGTACCAGCGTGTGGAAGTAGGGAACAGTTTGTAGGATAGTGTAGCATTCTGGGGGATGAGAATCTTAGACAAATCATTTATTCCCCATCAGTGTGACTAAAGCATGGTGTAGTTTGTTACAGTTGTTTAAAATCATAGAGCTCTGACATCCTTAACCAGCTCAGTGACCAATTTAGGTACAAATTTCTACCTGACAGTTTGGTCCTTGTAGCAGAGTAATAGAAAACCACCAGATATATGCATGGTGCGTGTTCAAGATAAGCCGTGTAAAGTTCAAAGGTTATTCATTCTGTTAAAAAAAACCTGTGGAGAGATGAAGCAACATTTTCTGGGCTGATTAAAGCAACACGCTCATTTCTGGGTCAAGGGTCTGCAGAAGACTGAAGCACAGTGGCTCGGGCATCATAATGAGGGGAAGGGTTGTTATTTGAATCAGTAATACCCAGAAGAGTTTTTGATGCAACAGAAATGCCTTCAAACTAGTTTGAACTAGATGATGACCCTGAACACCTGAATGAGGAGTCAAACAGTCCTGAACTGGAACACCTGTTTTTGGTGTCAGAAGATGCTCCACTTTATGCAGCACAGATGGGAAGCTGTTCTCCGAACCAGCGCTGATGCAACCAAACATTAGTTCAATCAATCAGAAGGAAGAAATCCTGTCATTTCACTTTCTACAGTGTATAAACAGGAGTAAAAATGTTAACTCCACCTGTAACAATCTAATATCTGTATACATTTTCTTTTTCTTCATGTTCTTATTTGGAATAGATCATTAAAAGCCGTCATAAGAAATCCAACGTACTGACTCTTAACCATGGTTATGAATGCAACTTTAGTGGCTGTCCTCCTTTTCATTGTAATAAATTTCAGGGATGCAACAATACCACTGTTTTCAAACCGATGCCGATTCTTGGATCCGAGTACTTGCCAAGTACAAATGCTGATTCTCCTACCACACAAAAAATGCAAGGAGTTGGATGATAGATTTTAATTTACTTCACTGCTTGTTACAACAAATCATGTTGAATTAAAATATAATTACAAAAATGACAATGAAACTAAAATTTCTAGTGAAAAATAAAAATTTTCTTTGAAATTATTGCAGCGTTTTCCCCATTTTCAGTATTAGTTTAATGTATCAGTTAACCGATAGGACGTGTTTGATTTGTGAAAAAAGCGGGGGAGGGGTAGTTTTTTTCCAACTTTATTCATGAAAATAACAGGTTTGTGTATGCTGGCTGCTGGGCACATAGTTTACCCTTTCAAAACGGACAGAACAATTTGAAAAACAAAATTAGTGACATAAAAAATATTGAAATCAAATATATGAATATGATTAAAATTAAAGATAAGAATTCACTTGACTTTTCCAGTCATAGCAGGTGAGATTATTTCTTTTCCAATGGCAATATCAGCACCACCTTCAGACCCAAAACTGTATATTTTTTTGTTGGGAAAAAGTCCACCTCTGGACCAGAGGAGCCCAGCCGGGGTCAGGTGGAGAAAGTATTTTCAGCTGTTAGAATCCGTATTCTCGGTTTATTAAACCATGTGCATTAATTTGGGGTCTTGTAGGAAAGTATAAACATAGACATTTTAGACATGTCCCAGGCAATATTTGTAAATTACAGTTTTGTCACCACAACTTAAAAACCTGATCTGGGATTTATTGCATCCACCCAATGGAGTAGGTTTGATTTTGGGATTGGTGAGGACAAAAACGTGCTCCAAGGCAGCACTCTTGTCCAGAATATCCTCCTGATTACTGCCTCTCTCCCTGCTGCTCTCTCCAGGTGGATCAGATTCTTTAGGAATCAACCACAATATAAATTTGTCAACCATACAGCAACTACTATAAACACATACACACTAATAATACATGATGAGGCGTCTTAGATATAGGGCTCTTATTTTAAAGCCACATTGGGGAATCATTATTCAGATCATCATACTAACATTTTTTAACTGCTATGTTATATTCATGTGAAGGCTTATTTTATTCTAATTTTTATCAAGTAAAGCAGTTTGTTTTTTGTTTGCATAAAAAGCTCTTCATAAAAACATTTGATTTGATCTGTCACAGTGCTGAATCTCATAACTAACACATCCAGCATTATTTAACCTCACCTGTTAAATTCCCAGCCTCTTTTTCAGCTTCTCCTTCTGTTCTACATCCTCCCGCCTCTATAAGTCATCTAGTCCAGGCTCTCCTCCTCTATTTCCTCCAGCTTCTCTCCCTTCATCTGTTCCTGCTTCTGGTCCTGGAATGGACACTGATGTCAAAGCACGCAAGTATGGACTTTGCACATGCAGCCTATACAGATTATATTTAGGTATGCTTCTGAAGCTTCAGCATCTCTGTGTAAATTATATCAGTTCAAATGGTATTGGTTACTGAGATTAAGTGGTTGGTTTGATTTATGAATTATGATTTAATGACCACAGAAGTTATGTGTAAAATAGTAGGCTTGTCTGAATTGGCTTAAGATCCTATTAGTTGACATTGACAAATGTTGGCAAAATGGAGGTGCATTTGTGGAAATGTGTGTGTTGTGTGTCTTTTTTGTCTTTTGTGTTCATTTGATAGCTCTTCAATATGTTTCATTAAAAGTTATTATTTGTGTAAAATAAAAAATGGCGACGAATAAAATACCCTCAAATAAAGGATTAAAAATAGCTCATTTGAATATTAGAAGTTTGTGAAATAAGATTCAGGATATTACTGAGATTTTAGGAAAGAATTTGCATATTTTGGCAATAACTGAAATACATTTAGATGCGACTATAGACGACTCTCTTTTGCATATAAATGGATACCTATTATATAAAGGTGACGGAAATATAAATGGAGGAGGAATGGCTTTTTATGTTGAGGATCAAATACCAGTAAAAACTAGACAGGAACTCGGTTGTATTGGGGCCGAAGTACTGTGGTTGGAAGTGCAGTTACCAAATATAAAGCCTGTTCTTGTTGGGTGCTGCTATAGGCCACCCAATGCGCCAATAATCTATTTAGATCGAATCTGTTATATGTTGGATAAAGCCTGCGATCTAAAGGAGGAGATTTATTTTCTTGGTGACCTAAATATTGATTGGAGTTTGAATAATTGCTCATTAAACAATAAACTGCAGTCTATAGCTGACACTTGCAATTTGTCACAAGTGGTCACAAATCCAACAAGAATTTTTTATAAAACAGATGGGACAAAAACAGGGACATGCATAGATTTACTTTTTACTAATGCAACAGATTTGCGTTCAAAAGCAATTTCAATTTCTGTTGGCTTTAGTGATCATAATTTAATTGCAATTAATAGAAAAACCAAAGTCCCTAAACCAAGCCAGAAGATAATTAAACTGATTTTTAAGTATTTTAATGAGGCTAGTTTTTGTGCCGATATGAGAAATATTGATTTGTCACAAGTATTACGGGAAGTAGATCCGGATTTAGCTTTGGAGCTCTTCACAAATTTACTAACGCCAATTATTGACAAACATGCCCCATTAAGATGAATGACAGTGAGGAATATTGCCTCTCCATGGTTAGATGCTGAACTTAAAGACTATATGAGGGAAAGAAATCAATTAAAATCAGACGCAATCTCCTCAGGGGATAATGCATTATGGGAAAGGCACAAGCAGTTAAGGAATTATGTTACAAAATTAAACAGAACTAAAATGAGGATCTATTACGAATACAAATTTGAAGAAGTAAAATCAGACAGGAATGAATTATGGACTATATTAAATCAATTAACAGGCCGGAGAGCTAAATCTGTACCAACATTCTTAGATGTGGGTGACACTTCTTTGACTAGACCTGCTGATATAGCGAATTATTTAGGAGATTATTTTATAAAGAAAGTTCAAAATTGACAAAAAGAAATGATTTCAATGTCAAACCATGATTTATCTTTTAAGACGATTAAAGATAAAATTATGCTTAATAAATCATGCACATTTAAACTTGACAGAGTAACTCTCAAGACAGTAGAAAGCATATTAAAGTCAATGAAAGATAAACCTTCAGGTTCAGATGAACTTAATGTCAAGTTACTAAAGATGGTTGCTGATGTGATTAATATACCTATATGTCATATTATTAATCTAAGTTTAGAAAAATTTGTTTTTCCTGCTAACTGGAGAAAATCTAAAATTGTGCCTCTTCCAAAAAACAATAAGGAACTTTTTTCTGGGAGGAATAGCAGACCTATAAGTATTCTACCAATTTTGAGTAAGATTACGGAGAAAATAGTTTATAATCAAATAAATTTGTATTTCTTTAATAATGGGTTGAATTCACCCTATCAACATGCTTACAAGAAAGGGCACCCCACGACAGCCTTGGTTCAGATGACGGATGATTGGTTGCAAGATATTGATGAGACTGTACTGCTAGATTTGAGTGCAGCATTTGATTTAATTGATCATGGTTTATTATTGGAAAAGTTAAGATGTTATAAATTTGAAAAGTGCGCAATCCAATGGATCTGTAGCTATGTTACAAATAGGGAGTTCGATGTACTATTTAATGGTAGTTATTTTCAGACTAAATTACTGCGTTGTGGGTTGCCTCAAGGGAGTTTTCTTGGACCAGTTAAATTCTATTTTTACAAATGATTTGTCTTTCATTTTGGAGTGTGCCAGTATTGCCCTATATGCAGATGTCTCAACTATTTATGTATCAGAGTATGACTCTACTAAACTTAATACTATATTAAATGATGAACTAAAATAAATTGAAAATTGGTTCAAAGAAAATAAGTTGATTATTAATGTTTCGAAGAGCAAATGTATGGTGTCTGGATCTAATAATCTTTTAAAAGATTCCCCTGCTCTGAATTTGGTTGTTGGTGGTTCGATCATGGAACAAGTCGCTAAGGCCAAGTTGCTCGGCATAACTGGATAGCAGGCCGACCTGGAATGCTCAGATAAAACAATATTGTGTAAAATGGGCAGGAGTATGGCCAGGGTTCGGCACTGCAGAAAATGCATAGTTGCTCGAATACGGAAAACTTTGGTGGAATCAGAACTGGTGGAATCAATAGTTTTGTGTCATCTGGACTTTTGTTCTATCATTTGAGCAACATCTACAGAGAATAATATATACAGATTACAGATTGCACAAAATAAAGCAGCTCGGCTTGTCCTAAACTGTTCTTTCAGAACAAGTATTACGGACATCCACAACCAGTTAGCATGGCTGCATGTAAGAAGTAGAATCAAGTATTCTCTCATTAAATGCCTAATATAATTACTTCAAAAGTACCTGAAATTATTTATAATAAATTGACTTTTTTTTTAGTAACATTCATTATTTTTTCACTCGTCAATCAAGCGAAACTGATTTTTCTTAACAGCCTGTCGAACAAATCTACTTCAGAGAACATCGTGCTATAGGGCAATGGTGGCATGGAACTCGGTCCCACAATACTTGGTCTTAGAGATTCACAATGCCAGCTTTTCCAAAAGACTTAGACTGTATGTATTTACTTTGGAGTAACTGTAATATTTATGCAATAATACCCAAAGGGTGGCAATATTTTGTATAGAACAGATTTTAATGTATTTTTATGTATATATGTGTGTGTATATATATTTATATGTGTGTATATGTATATATTTGTATATATGTTATGTTTGTATATGTTGTATATGTGTGTGTGCACTTCTGTGTTTATCTTCATTGTTGCACAGCTTTGATATAATATCTGTTAAGAAATGTTTAAGACCCCAGGAAGAATAACTACTGCTTTATTTCAGTAGCTAATGGGGATCTAAATTAACAAACAGACAAACAAACCTCCTCTGGTCTCTCCTTCTCCATCTCCTCCAGCCTCTCTGCTGTCTGTCATCTTACAAAAATATGTTAATGAATGACAAACAGATTAGGGATAGAATGATCATAGAGTTTGGTAGTAAAGTTATTGCCTGAGCAAAAAGGCCTTTACTTTCACACTATTATGTGTAATTTATTTCCAAAAAAATATGGATACATATAATCACATGATCATCTAAAATATTATTTATTTTATTTACACCATACATTTTATTAATGTGTTTTTAAACAGTTGCTCTTTTTCACACAAATTCATGAAAATAAGAAAAAAATGAGAAATAATTGAAAATGAATTTTTAAAAGTGTACCTCTTTGGCATATTCTAATTTTAAGCAACTTACACTTTGACTGCTAAAGAAGTCTCTTATATCGAGTTTTCTTTTCTTGGACATCCTTCAAATCCTTTACAGCACACACACACACACACACACACGTGCGCGCGTGCGCGCAAACAGACACAAACTCAAATTGTAAATGACACCAGTAAAATCCCTGCAGCTGACGTGACCCGGACAGAACAAATGCCAAACATGTTGACAACTTACACTTACAAATGCCTCTCATCGGGCCCAACTACCCTGAGACGTTAACAGTCAGACGTTCGACAAGCTGCTCAGCTCTCAGCGAGGACGGTCGCTTTTTTCCCTCCCTCCTCCTCCTGTGTCTTATCCCACAGCTCTCTGTCTCCTGTGCCTCTATCTGGAGTATCTTTTGGCAATTTTCTCCGAAACCAAACTGAATAAGCGAAGATGGAAATGGTCAGCTGGTCTCTGAATGCTATTGATAAAATCTACTCAACTCTACGAAGCACCGGTAAGGGTCAACCGGGGTGTCCTGCGGAGACGTATCCGGCGGGCTACGTGCTGGACGCTTGGACAAAGTTTCAGCCCGTGTGTCTGTCAATACTCTCCCAAGAGGATGCTGAAGATATATATCTATTCGCAATCATGGTGATCGGGTTTCTGCTGATTGGAATGGGCAGTTACTGGAACTACCGTAAAATGGAGCAACAAAGATCTGAAACACGGTCGAGATTGGTCACTGTTCTGGAAGCGATTGGACGGCTGAAGGAACAGCTGGATGCATTGACTCGTACTGATGGGACTCAGAACCAAAATGCTGGGGGAGCTGGGACGCAGAACAGACGCTGTAAGAGGCGATCTGGCCGGCGCTCTGGGACTCATCCCCAATTTTTCATCGGACTTGGAGGAACTGTCGGTGCGGATTGGGGCAACTGGAAATTAATTGGATTTGGAACTATTAATCTGGGAATTAATTTGGATTTGGAACTTTAATTTGAACTACAATTTGGCTGAATTAGACTAAAAAAGAAACCACTGACAGACTGAAGGGACAGAGAGGAATATTTGATCTCTCCCTGAAATCCAAACAATTTATATTTTGGCTCCCATGAAGACCTTCAACCTGGTCCTAATCAAATGTCCCTGAGAAGAATGTCAACAGAGTCTCCTCTCCCCCGTACACCTGCATCTACTGACGCACACACTGACATGGTTACACACACTCACATTCACACACACCGTCTCGCTGTATCCTCATTTTCTCTCCTGCAACAGGAAGCTGGATAACAGCGCGCCTCGATGGCAGCGCGTTAACCTGTGGACTGGAGCTCATACCTGCCCATCCTTCCTGATGTGTCATTGTTAATGTCTGAATATGTGCTTAAATGTTTGTTGGTGTGGTTTTTTCTATCACCTGCGTTGTGAGTGCTGTACGGACCCACAACACAGTTGAGCGTTTTTTCCCACTCACCGTGGAACCCTCCCCTACCAGATGTTTACTTCTCTATGTTTCATAAACGGGAGCGCCGCTCGGTGGCTGCATGCCCAACAGTGACCTGGATCTGTTTGTTGTTGTTGTTGTTTGTAATGATCTTGGACAGGTTGTACTGTATCTGTAAATTCCTTGTATGCGTCATACTTGTATGTGTCATACTTGGCCATTAAAGCTGATTCTGATTCTGATTCTGATTTTACCGCTCTGGGTTTAAGAGCAGATGGAATGACAGCGGGGACAGCCAATCACATGTAAGTTAGCGAGAACCCGGCAGCCAATCAGGAAGCGATATTTAGGTTAGAGGTGGGATTTCTAGCAGAGACCTACATTTAACCATTTATGTGCCATGATCATTGACTAAACACTACGGACAGCGGTTGTGTTGATGGTGACGACACAGTAGCGGCTGAATATTGGTAGGGACGTGTCCCTACCCAATTCTACGCCCTACCATCCACCAGCGCAATTTTCATATAATCAGTATCCAAACTGACTGGTATCCCACTATCTAGTTACTCAATGTGCGAATCCTGCAGCTTTCTTTACAAAGACGGATGTTACGTTCAATAAAGAATCATATTCAAAACTGGTTAGCTTGAGGGAACTGGTTATTACACCTCTTTAATGCAAGGTGTTCTAATTAAGGCCCCCACCCCCCCGACCCATTGAGGAGAAACGGTTTAGAAAATAAATGGATGGAAATATTACTGAGCAAATCGCCGCCTCCTGATACAAGTACATTAGAACAGTGTTGACCTGATACCAGTGACCGTATCAGTGCATCCCTACTAAATCTTAGTCATGATCAGATATTACATTAGTAGTTGTGCGTTGAGCTCCTTGTTCTAAAGCAGGCAGCTCAGAGCTCATTGCATCATGAGCTTATCTCTAGAGTCACCATCAGAGATCCTGCACCACAGCATATCTAAAGATGACCTGCTTAAACAAAAGATTTCACCCTTCACAAGCTACTCACTGATTGGTCAGCTTCAGTGGCCTGATCAGGCTCTGCCCACTTTCTTCATCTTCCACCTCTACTTAGATAAAATACCCATAGTATAAAATAAAGAGCTTCACCTAAAAAAGAAGCACTCTTTCATTTTAACGCAATCATGTGACTGAACGCTATTGCTCTGAGATATTTCATGTTTTATTGTCTTGATGCTGGTACGTGAGCAGGTCTGTAGCAGCATGATTAATTAGTTAAAACTCATTTGTCTTCATCTTATGACAGCTAGGTCCTTGTAGTGGGAACCACCACAGCCAGTTTATTGGTCAATCAGTGACTTATGTAAACATATCCATCCATCTGCTCATTCGGATCCTTTTCTTACTTTCAGATTTCTTGACCATGATGACACAACTAGCAGCTGGATTTACACTGACTAAGGTGGTTTTCAGGATCATCCCTTGTTTGTGTAAAAAACATCAGTGATAACACAATATAATGCATCAGCCTTGATGAATGATACATTTTAAACCATACAAATGACTACCAAACAGAACATTCTTATGAATCTTAAAAACACATTACAATAGGTAAAGGGATATAAGAATACTTTTAGATCAAAATTAAATTCAATATTATAAGGATGAGAATGTTCAAAATCTGGTCCAGTCATACCAAACCATATTTTATATCATAACTGGTCTATCACTTAATTTGATCTATTCCTCTGTGTGGAGTAACCATGGCAACAAACAATAGCAAATGTTTTTCTTCTGTCAGATAAACCAGTTTATGCTGCGTTCACACCGCCCCAAAGGCAGCATCAGTTGTGGCAAGATAACATGTAAAGTCTACGGTCAAGTCCGTCAGAGGTCCATCAGAGTCTGCTGTGCATTGTGTTTGATGGCTCCGTCAACTTTTCAAGCGTTACTTGCCTTGCAAGCGGCAGCGTAGGAAACACAAGGCACGCAGAAGTACAGCTAGCTGAACTTTTGACGGACTTGATGCAGTGCGCCATGCAATCAGAGTGTAGCTTGAATGAAGCGGGAGCAGTAAAAACATTTTCAACAGACGCAGGTTTCAAAAACCAGAAATAACACTTACCAAAGACAGATGGATAGGCACTCCTCAGGAGGAGCAGAGCACCTGTAGTTGGTGTCCTAGTAGGATATTTGAGCTCTGATGCAGCCCAGGAGGTCATAAAATTGGGCGCGGGACAGACGCAAGTAGCGCTGAAAGCGAACCTCTTCCATACGTCCAAACGTCCGGCAACAGAGGAAGCCCCACCTAAGCGCTCTTTTTTTTTTTTGCTCTGAAGCAAACGTTGCAAGCTTCTAAGTACATGCGTCATACTACATGGGTTGGGAGAGTTGCTTGACGCAGACAAATGTGTGGTGTGAACGGAGCATTATGGTGCGTTCACACTGCCCCAAACGTCAGCGTCAGCAGCGGCAAGATTACATGTTAAGTCTACGGTTGAGGCCGTTGGAGGAGCGTCGCAGTCTCTGCAGCGCTTTGTGAGCTTTGGCTCAGTCAACTTTTCAAGCTGTTCCTGCGTTTCAGGCTTCAAAACTCATAACACTAGCAACACATTAGTTCAGCTAGTTGAACTTTTGACGGTCTTAACGCTCTTGTGCAGGACGCAAACCAATCGGAGCATCTCACTGTAGTGGCGTTGCCCGACGTAGACACTGCCTAGCCAAACACGATCTGCTAGTGTTTAAAACATCCAGCAGAGAAAGGCCCGCCCACGAGCGTTACAAGCTTCAGTCTAAAAATGGATCTGCTGTGTATATGCGTCGAACTAGTTGCTTTATGAGCGTTGCTTGACGCTGACAAAGCTTGCGGTCTGAATGCACCATTAGAATCACCCAGAAACTGTTTTTACATGAAAAACACAATATTTCATGTAAGACTTTCCCTGCATCCGAATTCTATAGTATTTACTACACACTGCTAGTAGCTACTTCTTGCCGGTTGTTCCAGTAAGTACTGCATAGCAAACGAGTTGGTAGTAGGCATCAAATCGGACGTACTGCTCCACCATTTTACCAGGATGTTTACGATACGCTACGTCACCTGTGGTCCCGTCCTCGGCATAGCTGACATCACTCTTCTTCTACGATTTTGGGGCTTCCGCTGCATTGTGGGTTAGCTCACTGTGGCGGTAGTATACATCCAGGAACTTTATGCCTACTTGGACAGTCCATACTAGAGATTCGTACTACATCGCTCGCTTACTTATTTTCGCCTACTAATAGTAGGCATAGTAGGGGTATTCGGATGCAGGGTTTAAATTTTTTGCACACAAAATAATCACTCAAACTATTTAGAAACAAAAAACAAAGACGTTTGTCAATAGAGTTCAATAATGCTAAGTAGAAGAGGCCTTCACCAGTAGGCCAGTTAACCAGCAAGCTACTGTAAAAAGCTCCTGGATGCTTCCACAGTCAGACAGTGGTATTTCTCTATGGAAGAGTTTGTTATCTCTCACCCTCTACATGCTACTCTCTATTTGCATCCTCAAGCATGTTATGGACTGAGCCTCTCTGACATCAGTTCTACTCATCTGAGTGTTTGTTGAAAGAAAGGCCAGTCGGTAAACCTTGCATGGAGCAAGGCTGTCAACAACAAACCCGTTTTCCACCATGATAGCCATGTCTGGATAATGCCAGAAAGCTTAAAAAATGTCCTGCTCACTGATGGACCCAGCATACAGCCCAGACACAAAGGGACCCTGACGATCACAGCCTTGGATGCAGGATAGGACTTGACAGCTTCACTTAGCAGGAGAACCACTTGTGTGTCTGGAAAAGCTGCAAACACTGGTGAAAGATGAGCCCTGACAACTGCAGGTGGGATCCAGAGGCGTTGGCTTCCAGCAGAGTGGACAGGGAAGGATGATGATGTTGGCTGTAGCATGGGGAATCCCAAAGGAACACCCGGTACATGAGGAAGAGCAGCAGCTCATCAATGGCTGGAAGTTTCTGCAAAGATTCATTTAGTTTAATAATTACATTTACTGAAAATAAAATACCATTTTGAGGTACTTAAGACCTAAACTACTTGTTCCAAAAGGTTTGGACTCACTTTTTTATACTTTAATAAATAATTTCAAACAATCTTCTAAGATTGCATATTTACACCCTTGTCTTAAAACAGCAGTTAATTTATCTTAATTAACAATAAAGATCTGGATAACCTGAAACCGAATTTCTCGAATAAAGAGAAACAGGCAGACTGACAATAATTCAGGCCGGGTAACATGGCCACCACCTAATTAACACAAAACACCAAGAGTGAGTTAGGCTGGGCCCCTACTGATCTTTTTTTGTTGTTGGTTTGTTTCTTTTATTAAATCACAGTGCAACAATACATGAAAATTTCAGTAGTCAAAAACGACATATAATAAAAATACGTAAAATTAAATGAAATATATAAAATAGTAAATAAATACAAGAAAAATGAAGGGTAGGGGGTAAAAGTTCACACTCAGTCGATATGTCCTTTAGAGCATTCGCAGCGCTTTTCTCCATGAGAGAGAATGAGAAGAGCTCATTCCTACTTGGACAGTCCATACTAGAGAAGGTTAAAAACAAAGGTTTGCATTTGAGGAATCTACATTTGTGAATGAAAAATTGGCCTAGAGCAACATTAAGATTCAAAATGAGTTAATCTTTTTCCTTTCGTAGAATGTCAAAAATGACGTACTGTTCAGTGAATTCCATTAGATTGGATATTTTCGAGAATAGCCAGCAATGGATATCTTCCCAGAAAGCATTGCTGTACATACAATCAAAGAAGAGGTGGTCTGTTGTTTTGACATTCAGATTACAAAAATAGCAAAAATTACATTAAATACCAAAATGTCTATTGATAAGTTGGTTAGAAGGATAACAACCTGATAAGATTTTAAAATGAACCTCCTTTGTTTTAAGAGGAATGGGAAGTTTGACATAGTACAATTTCTATACAAGGCAGGAAAAGAGATGTTAATTTTTATTTGGGTTGTATATAAACAGGAATAATGTTTTATTAAAATAATTTAATTCTGAATTTAGAAATGTTCTACTTTTAAAATCTTTCCCATGGATGAAAAATTTTGAAGGCTGGGTTAGGTTTAACCCAATGGGTTAGAGTCATTGGGTCGAAGGTTGGGTTAGGTTTAACCCGATGGGTTAGGGTTGTTGGGTCGAAGGTTGGGTTCAGGTTTGGAAACTAAAATGAGTCCCTCATAAAAATGAACCCATGTTGCACTCTCCACCCAACCGTTCGCTACAGTTCCCAAATCCAATTGATCCTTTCCTTTTTATACCTTTCTTTATTTTCCTTAAATTGGGTTAGGGTCATTTGGTCGAAGGTTGGGTTAGGGTAGTTGGGTCGAAGGTTGAGTTAGGGTTGAGATCTCTATGAAGGCAATTTAAATAGGTGAGTTTTGCAATCTTCTAATTTATTCCATATATTCAGGTTTTCAATTTCCTGGGTGTTAATGGATATATACATCCCTAGATCTTTGATTGTAGATTTTATAGGGATATTACAGGCAGGTGTCTTCGGACAGCTTCTTAAAGGTAAAATTTCACTATTAATGTAACACTATGTCCGGAATCTTTAGAAAATATGTTAATCATGTGAAGAATTTTGGGGATCTCGAAGCAAGAGTGTGTAAAATAATAAAACAAAGGCTATACATACGCCCTCACGCAGCTTTTTCTGTTTCTGTCCCAACAAAATAAATATTTATCGAGGAGTTACCTGCTGCTCCACTAGCCTTGCAAATATTTTGCCATTCAAATATATATTGAAAATGTAAAACTTTAAATTGTCCAAACTAATCTATACTGTTTTAGACAAATAATTTCTTAATATTATAGAATATTTTCTGATGTTTCATAATAATAAATAACAACATTGTCATAACGCGGAATTTATTCTCTGAATGAGATTTATTCTTCCGCTCAGAAAGCTTCAGTCTTAATCCAATTTTGAGGGCCTCCAAAGTTACATTTAAGTTTTAGGTACTGTAGAATGAGATGCTGATAAAACTGCAGCACATTTATGTAGTCTAATCTACAATAATAAAAATGTTCTCCTGAGGTGCCATGCCCCTGGACACAGAATTTGCCCCAACCAAAACAATGTTGTAACCATAGATACAGCCTTCTCTAGATCATAACAGACTATTTCATACAGTCTGTTTACTAGGAACCCCTAGTGGAGGGTTTTCACACTCCCCCTTTTAAAGAAATTGGATCCTACCAGGAAACTAATTAACTCTAGATAAGTGTGACAAGTTGGTGTTAAATATTTTCTTCTTAATAATCTCATACAGTGGTACCCAAAAATCATTGCTTCGCGCTTCGTTAAACCTGTACATCAGCAAACCCTGGTACCTGGAGAAAGCAATTTAGGGTAACAAGTAGGAAAAGAGAGCAAGGAACAGGCCACCCAGGTGAGGACATCCTAAAAGCATGGAGCTCTGGACAAAGCATCTGCCACGTGGTTATCAGCACCTTTTATGTGCCGTATCTCCAGCGTAAAAGACTTTAAAAACAAAGACCACCGCATCAATCTGCGATTTGGACAATGCATGGAGTTCAAGAATGTGATAGGGATTATGGTCTGTGTAGACTACAAGAGGACCACTAGACTCTACGTAGACAGAAAAGTTTTGAAGAGCCCAAATTAGTGCCAGTGTTTCTTTTTCAATTACAGAATAGTTCAACTGATAAGAGTTGAACTTCCTGGAAAAGAAACTGACAGGATGTTGGACACCATTTCCATCACACTGTAGAAGCACAGCACCTGCACCAACATCACAGGCATCCACCTGCAATTCAAAGGGATGGTCCATACAAGGGGCTGCCAAGACAGGTGGCGAACACAGAATAGTCTTTACGTTTTCAAAAGCTCCCTCTGCAGACAGTTGACCAAACAAACGTAACCTTCGACTTCAAAAGGTCAGTCAGTGGCGCTACCACAGTTGAGAAATTTGGATAAAACTGTGGTAGTAACCCACAAGCCCAAGGAAACTCATTAGTTCATTTTTAGTATTAGGAGGTGGGTAATATTCAAAGGCAAAAACTTTGGCCTGAACTGGTTTTACAAGACCCTGACCAACTATTGTCACTGTAAACCAGAATATCATCTAGATATACTGCCACACCTTCCAGTTCAGACACCACAAGGTTCATGAGCTGTTGAAAAGTGGCAGGGGCATTCCGTAACCCAAAACTCATTACAGAATAAGAGTATAAACCAAAAGGTGTAGTGAAAGCAGATATTTCTTTTGCTCTCTGAGTTAATGGAACCTGCCAATAGCCTTTCAATAAATCCAGCTTGCTCACTAACTGTGCAGAGCCCTCTTGGTCAATACAGTCTTCAATGCGGAGAAGTGGAAAAGCATCAGGCTTCGTGACAGAGTTTTGCGGTAATCGGTACAAAAACGAATTGTTTCATCAGATTTTTCCACCAACAAGCAAGGAGAGGCCCAACTGGATTCTTCCCGAGTGGAGGGTCGTCACACACTACACAAGGAAACGTGAAACACATATAAAGGCAATACAAGTTTTCATCAGTGAACCTATTCCAAACATCGACGGGAGGATAAACATATTCTCACAGCTATTTCAATTGAATACATGGCTGTCCAAAGTCTGTAAGTTAAGAGGACTGTATTTTATAGAGAACTTTAATCTGTTCTGGTAATGTGATGATCTGTTTAACGCAAATGGCCCACATTTGAGCAGAGGTGGAGTGAGACGACTGACGGATAACCTCTGTGTTCTACGGAATCAGGGAAGGTCAAAGCTGCAGGAGAGAGCAGAGAGGAGCGAGAGTAGAGCTCCAGGCGCATCAGCAAAGGCTTGGCCTGTATCCCGGACAAAAGATTCAATCAGAGCAATGTCATCAGCATCTACAGCATCCACAGTTAAGGACTCAACTGCCGTTAAGGACACAGCTGCACCATCTGCGCCAAAAGTAATGGACCCGGTCACAGAAGCTGCATTACCTGCCCCTGCGTCACGGGGGGGACATACCACCTGTATGTCTGGGGAAAAACTCAGCACCGTCTGCATCAACAGGAAATGAGTCAGCCACAGTAGCAGCACCACCTGCATCTGATTCTCTGGGGAATAACTCAGCTGCAGCACCACCTGCATCAAAATTAAATAATTCAACCACCGAAGCACTCTCATCTATTCCACCACCGTCCTGGAACCCAAATGATACATCTACACCTTCCAGAGACTTTTCAGGATCGTTCGTGTCTCCAGAGTCACCTATGAAATTTCCCAACCAATTTGAAAATTTGGTACAATATGGGATTAAAATGGTTCTCCTCACTCCAGTCATATAAAAATCAAGGCCCTTGTCCCCAAAGAAGTATCGTGCCCCACTCTCACCTTTTTTACCAACCAAGGTCTCCCCAGCTCGGCCCCCACAACCGGTACCCACAGCTGTGTGGCTACCTCCAGCAGCTTCACTGCTGCTGTCTAGGACGTTAAGGGCCTCTGCGTTGCGACCATGCATAGCAAACTAAAAAACCAACCAGAGGTCCAGAGAGGGAGTGTGCTCTTCTAAAGTACTGTCAAACCAAGTAGATTAGAAAACAGAGGGACAGTCAGACTGAGTAATCAAAGACATTTAACTCATATCCCTTGCAAAAAGATTCCGTCTACTTAAACACAGATAAATCTCAAACATGCTGTTCTCAATGTCAGATCATTAAAAAAAAAGTAAACTTAGACACTTATACTTGCAACATTTACATGACACACGCACATGTAGGGACGTGGCGGTGGGTGCGCCCCTCGGCACTGGAGGCGGGGCCCCTTATAAGGGGCCTTGCCTGTGGTGCCGGTACCCACTGTTTAAATGCATCTAGACACTGAGGGCCCGGGGAGTGAGATGGGGGTACCCGGCAGTATTCCCATGTCCCACCCCTCTGTTTTAAGTGCACATTAGAAAAACACCAACAACACCACAATTGAGCAGGGGGAGAGAGGCTGGGGGTCTTTCCACACCCCTATTCGTTGGACCATCAGGGGTTGGAGCCCGGGTGGAATATCGGGCCGTCTGGTCGGGGACCTGGGCTGGTGGGCTACTCTTGCCGGGGTGGGGGCCTTGGCGGCCTGCTTGTCCCTGTCCTGGTGGGCAAGGGGTCCGTCTCCCGGGTGCAGGGGCAGGGTGCTCTATTGGGGCGTCTGTCCCTGGGCCTGGGAGTATAGAGTATGTATGGGGTGTAGGAATGAATGTACAGCGTCCTTTTTTCGTGTGTCCTGTATTTGTAAGAATGTGTGCGCATGAGAGGGAGGGTACGTATGAGTGTCTCTGTCTGTCTATGTCTACTTGTCAGGTGGGTGTTTGGCTGCCCTCTGGCCTGTTGCATCTTCTTCCCTTCCGTCACTCCCCGTCGGTGACGGATGCTCCTGCCCGCTGGTCGATGATGACTCTCGATGCCTGGGGCCCCGGTTTCGGCCCGGCTCGGTCCTGGTGCATGCCTGGCTGGTCCTGGGTGGGCCGGTGTGTCGGGCGGCCGCTATTTCGGGCCGATGTCCTCCTTTGATTGACTGGGGAACCTCTTATGGGGGTGCTGGGGTTGTAAAGTAGGTTGGTACCGTCCGGTGGATCAGTAGGGACCGTGCCTGGCGCCCAGGCCTCCTGCCGGTTCCATGAGTTCTGCTGCCTGGTCGGTTCATCTGGGGGGGCTGTCCGGCACTGGCTGGACCCCTGGTCTCGGCGCTCTGCGTGGGGCGGGATCTGGACCCGGGGTGGCGGCGGCGTGTTTTGTCCGTCGGTCGGCTGCGGGTCTCTCCTGCCTGTCGGCGGCGGCGGGGGAACCTGTCGGCGGGTCCCTGGTCGGGGTCCTGCTGGGGGGCGGGGTGCCCCTGATCCCTGTGGCCTCCGGGTCTTGTTCCGGGCCTGCCCTGGTGTAGCCGGTTTCGGGTGGAGCCCGTGGGCTCGTCCCTGCAATTTCTCGGGCCCCAGCATTGCGGCTGGTGGGTGTTCCCCTGGGGCTTCCATCTTTTCCTCTCTTGGTGGTTGATCGGCCCTGCGCTGGTCCGCCTGTGGCTCCTGCGCTCTGTGGGACTCTGGATGCATACGTCTCCTGCCTCCTTCATGTCTGTATCGATTCCTGTAGGACGGATTGACAGTTCCTTACACCAGCTATCAATCACTGCATGGGGAAACCTTATTCAGACCTGCATGCTCGCACACACACATTGGTGTGGGGACATTGGTGTGGACGGACATGTCTTGAGCTGAGGTTATTGTCATTAGTTAGCTTTTACCAGGAGCTTACCAGAAACATTAGTATTGTGTTAATTAATCTATGCTTGTGTGTAGTGAATGTGTAATTCTTAGTTTATATTACTGGATCTGAACTATTGGTGTGGTTCTGTTCAGTTCGTTGTTTTTGTTTGTTTTGTTTTACCACTTCTCTGCCGTCCGACAGAGGTGGAGGACAGGGATGTTTTCTTGTGTTCTTTGTTTGCCTCCCTGTCTTGTGTCGTCGGTTCGCGCCTCTGCTGGTCCTGTTTCTTTTCTTCACCTTCCTTTCTTCCTTCTTGTCTCGGTTTCGTGTCCATGCTTGGGAAAGTAAATCTGTTGGGCTTGTACTTGGTACTCAGACACCAATTCTGAGGAGCAAACTACTAGACAGGACATGTTAGTGAAAAAAACCAAGAAAAAAAACCAAGACATTTTTAGTAAATAGTTTAATTTCCTTTTATAATCTGAATTTTATGTTTTTAACTGAAATGTGGCTCAATAAAAACACTGGCAAAGCAGTTCTGATTGAGTGTAGTCCATCTCACTTCAATTTTGTGTCTGAAACATGCCAAAACCAGAGGGGAGGGGGTGTTTGTGTTGACCCACAAACTGTCATTTGGGTTTTTTCAATCGTTTGAGTATGTATCATTCAAAATGGAGATTAAACAATCTTCCATACTTTATATGACAATTTAAAAACCACCACAGAACTGTTTTATCGAAGTTTTCACTGAATTACTTACATTTGTTTGCACGCAATTTGATTGTTTAGTAATTTCAGGTGATTTTAATGTGCATGTGGATGTAACCAATGATAGGCATGCCAAAGAACTTAGTACTGTCAATTCAATTCAATTCAATTCAGTTTATTTATATAGCGCCATTTCACAACAGATGTCATCTCAAGGCACTTTACAAAAAGAGTTATTACAATACAATGTTAAGTGTAGAAATTACAGAACCACAGAAGATGTGTGGATTATGGAATTCTCAGCAATCCCTCATACTGAGCAAGCATGCAGCGACAGTGGGAAGGAAAAACTCCCTTTTAACAGGAAGAAACCTCCGGCAGAACCAGGCTCAGCACAAGCGGTTATCTGCCGCGACCGTCTGTGGCTTGGAGAATACATAACAGAGACACAGAAAGAGCAATAGAACTGATGCAGAAGTTTGTTGCAGGACGTGGAGAATTTTCCGTCACTGCAATGCCATCTTAGTCAGGGTCGTCAAGCAGGGCTAATCCGGAGCACCTACTATAATAGAAAACAGGTTAGTGCTTGAATTGACAGCACATCATGCAGTTGGGGAGAAGTAGGAGAGAAAGTAGGAACAGACCCTAATAATGTCCTCCAACAGCCTAGCCTAAAGCAGCATAGCTACTAACATTAACCTGTCTCCTAGCTACTAGGAGACCTGGCTACCAACACTCTGTCTGAGTCCTCCTGACCCGTGGACTCGTGTAGGGCCGGTAACGGCCCCCGTCATGCCGGGGTCTTCTCGGAGTCGGGTTGTTTGAGAATGCAGCCCAAAGTGGGTGGTAAACTCCATCTAAGGCTAAATACCGGCACGAGACCGATAGTCGACAACTATCTTAAGGAAAAATAGACAGAACTGAGAGGACAGAGTTGAAGAGGGCGAGAAACGTTTAAGAGATAAACGGGTGGGGTCCGCACAGTCTGCCCGGGGGATTCAACCCGGCAGGTAATGGGCGGCCGCACTGTGCGGGAGGATCCCCTTGAGGGACCTCTCTCCGGCGCAGGCTGGCCCCTGTGGGGCACATTTCTTCCGCGGCGGTAAGCCGCGACCGGCTCCGGATCTTTACCTGGCTTACATTAATCTATCTCTACCTAGCTACTCTACCTCTTCCTATCTCTTCCTAACTTTTGACACTCTGCCTGACTACTAACATTAACCTGTCTCTTCCTATCTACCTGTCTGACCTGACTCTAACTACCTATAAACATATCTCTAACTGTAAGCTTTGTCAAAGAGGAAAGTTTTTAGCCTAGTTTTAAAGATAGACAAATTGTCTGCTTCACGAACCAACCCTGGGAGCCGGTTCCATAGGAGGGGAGCCTGATAGCTGAAAGATCTGCCACCCATTCTACTTTTAGAAATCCTAGGAACTACCAGTAAACCTGCAGTCTGAGAGCGAAGGTCTCTGTTAGGAACATATGGAACAATCAGGTCTCTTATGTATGATGGAGCTAGATTATTAAGGGCTTTATATGTCAGAAGGAGGATCTTGAATTCTATTCTAGATTTTACTGGGAGCCAGTGAAGAGAAGCTAAAACAGGGGAAATGTGATCTCTTCTTTTAATATTCATCAGAATCCTAGCAGCAGCATTTTGAACTAACTGAAGACTTTTAATTGTATTCTGTGGACTACCTGATAATAGACAGTTACAGTAATCCAGCCTTGAAGTAACAAAGGCATGGACTAGTTTTTCAGCATCAGTCCTGGACAGGATGGTTCTAATTTTTGCAATATTCCTAAGGTGAAAAAAGGAAATCCTACAGACTTCTTTAATGTGAGTTCTAAATGACATATCTTGGTCAAAAATGACACCGAGGTTTTTTGCTTTATTACTGGAGGCTAATTTAATGCCGTCCAGGTGAAGGCTGTCCTTGAAATGTTTGGTTTAACTCAACATGTGAGTGATGCGACTCACAACAAAGGCCACACTCTAGATCTAGTCATTACAAAAGGTGTTAATATATCAAACATCAATGTTGTTGATGTTGTTTTATCTGATTGTTTGTGTGTCTTCTTTGACTTATCTGTTGCACCCAAACCAGTAGTTGGGCCTGGAGTTATTCAAAGAAGACACATGTTCAAATGTTGATAATCTATTGGACTCCTACACTTCAAAGGTTGTAAATGTTTTGATACTATTGCTCCTGTCAAGGTTAAAATGGTTAACACTAACCAAAAGGCACCTTGGAGAAATGAAGTTTCGGTCAGGGCACAAAAAACGAGTGCCGTAAAGCCGAATGGAAATGACGCAAGTGAAAGCTCCAGGTTCATTATGAGGTTTACAAAGAAGTGCTTTGTGTGTTTAACCAGATTTTACGTGGAGCAAGGGAGAAGTATTTCTCTAAAATATACGCAAACCGCAAAAACAATTCTCGTGTTCTGTTTTTGTTTCAGTGAACAGATTAACTAATCCTCAAGTTTCACTGCCCTTAGAACTAGGGATGTTCGATATTGGCTTTTTTACCGATATCCGATATACCGATATAGCCTAACTCATAATGTCCGATACCGATATAAACCGATATCGATATATGGGGACCTTCCCTCATAAAAAACAAAAACTACTAAACCCTTTCAGGTAACCACAATGAAATATCATGTATCATGCATATTTGAGCTTTAAAAATTTAGAAAATGTAATAAGTACTAGGATTTTAGTTAGGCAATTGAAAAAGGTGCCATTTTTATTTTGTCTTCAAAATTAGCTGGACCATTTTCTCACACAGAGAATACTGACAAAGGCCCACCACTAAGGACAAATTTCTAATTTTAGAAAATGTAAACAATATTATACTTTTATAGCAGTGAGGTAAAGTGGAAACAACTGAAACAAGAATAAAAAATAAAAAACAGCAAACATTTAAGCAGGGCCAATAATTAACCTACCTTTTGATATATTGAAAGTTGTCTCAAAAAAATAATATCTCAAAAACTAAACCTCAAAGGTGAGAGAGAAAAGAAGTAGCTGAAGAGTTTGATATATAATATATGTATGTTTTGGAAAACTCATCTTATTAAAAAAATAAAAACCGATACAGATAATTTCCCATATTACATTTTAATTCCAATATCGGCCGATAATTATTTTAGGCCGATAATATCGGACATCCGTATTTAGAACTAATTTCTGCATCTAAGTGCAATGAGTTTGCAATATGTTTTAATGACAAAGTACAAGGCATTAAAAATGCAATAATTACTACAAAACAAATGGCAAGACTGTTTCCAGATAAACACCTTGAGCTGTCACATTTTACACCTATCAGTGGTGTTTGGTGAAATTTGTACCCAGGACCGTTTGTGGATCGGCACACACAATATAAAAGAAAGAAACCACACCAGAGTCACTGAATTGTGATAGAATAATGTGTCACTTTTATTCCCCACACAAATACAGTTCAGCAGCAAAAGCAATATTTCAGCAACAAAGCAGTACTTCATCAAACAGGCATTAACAGCATCTCACCTTTGACACTTGAGAGTGGGGGGGCCGGTCACCTCCAGTTAGTTACCATCTCACTTAAGACTGGAACATTCCCAAATGCCTTAAAAACTGCAGTCATTAAGCCTCTTCTAAAGAGCAGCTTTGATGCCACAGTACTGAGCAACTACCGGCCCATATCAAACCTACCATTCGTAGAAAAAGTCCTAGAGAAAGTAATATATCAACAGCTCATTTACTGTCTCCTGTCTAACAATGTGTTTGATACTTTCCAGTCAGGCTTTAGGCCCCACCACAGCACTGAAACGGCTCTGATCAAGGTGACAAATGATATCCGCATGAACACCAACGCAGGCAAAGTCTCAGTTTTTGTTCTGCTCGACCTGAGCGCTGCCTTTGATACAGTGGACCATGGGATCTTACTTCACAGGTTAGAAAACTGGGTGGGAATCTCTGGTACTGCTCTAAACTGGTTCAAGTCATATCTCGAGGACAGGACGTACTTTGTCGAAATTGGCTACTGTGTCTCAGACAAAATTCCCATGACTTGTGGAGTCCCCCAGGGGTCAATCTTGGGACCACTTTTATTCAACTTGTACATGCTTCCATTGGGTCAGCTAATTAATAGCAATAATGTGTCTTACCATAACTACGCAGATGACACTCAGATTTACGTGTCACTGACGGCAGGTGAACATGGGCCTATAGATACACTCTGTCACTGTATTGAACAGATCGTGGATGTAAAACAACTTTCTCCAGTTAAACTCAGACAAAACTTAGATCATTGTTTTTGGCCCACAGACACAAAGAGAAAGTGTTCTCTGTCATCTTGAGTCTCTCTGTCTTCAACTGTCTTCAGAAATCTAGAGGGAATCATGGACTCTGACCTGAACTTAAACAGCCACATTCAAGGTTCCTAAGAGTCCAGCGGCCTCCAAGATCCTGTAATGCAAGAAGTTTGGGACGACCACAATGCTTCCTAGTCTGGTCGTCCAGACAAACTGAGCAGTTGCAGGAAAAGAGCCTTATTACAGAGGTGAAGAAAAACCCAGATATTACTGTGCTGAGCTCCAGAGATTCAGTAGGACATGGGAGAAAGTTCCACCAAGTCAGCTATCACTGCAGCCCTCCACCATTCAGGGCTTTATGGCAGGGTGGCCTGACGGAGGCCTCTCTTCAGTGTAAGGCATTTGAAAGCCAAAAATACATGAAGGACTCCCAGGCTTTGCGGAATCGGGTTCTGTGGTCTGAGACCAAGATGGAACTTTTTGGCGTTAATTCTAAGCAGTATGTGTGGAGAAAACCAGGTACTGTCTATTACCTGCTCAATATAATCCCTACAGTAAAACACGATGGTAGAAACGTCGTGCTGTGGGGTGTTTTTTAGCTGCAGAGTTGTAACGAGACAAACAGGAACAGATAGGAACACAACAAAGCAGAGCTGTCTTCTTCACTCTTTGAAAAGTAGAGCATCTTTTTTTTGAGTCTTGACCCGTTCCTCTTTTCTTCACCTAGGTCAATGAAACCAGTTGACATACTACATGAACCACCTCAACAGATGTCCTCAGACGTATACATTGGCCTCCTTTGTGGTTTTTGGTGGTTGGATAACAACGATGTGATGCATTACTGCCACCAAGTGGAATGGACTGCGGACCAGAATGTTGTTTTTTTTTACTTTATTTACCATGTAAAGGGGTACAGATAACGAATGAATCAATGTAGAAACAAGAATATATAATTGCTGTTCCAAAAGCGAGCTAATCTAAAAAACAGGCTTATTTTGAAAGTCCAGGTGTTGTGTTGAGGTAGATGGGGAGTCTCCTCCCCTTCCGGTCGGCCCATGGGTCCCCAAACCGAAAAAATAATGAATAGAACTAAATGGAGCGATTAAAAGTTATTTTCTGCTCCGCTTTGTCTTACGTCCTGAATCACACATATGTTGTACTTCGATCTAAATGATAACCAATGATGTACATTTAGAATGTGTTTGTTCAGTGATTTGGGATGTATTTGATTGTAAAAATCAGAAGTCAGAAGTCGCATATATGACGCCATTTGGCTAACGGGAGCTAGCACTAGCTATAGCACGTAAAACACTCACCTAGAGCTTGTAGAGCTTCTCCTCCATGTTGGCTCTCACTCCACCGACTGCTTCACCCCCGACATAGCTGCTACTTTCCACATCGTCAGGTTTATAGAGGTTTTTCTCCGTGTTTAATGCTCCTTTCTTCATCCTGCAGGTTACGACCCTCGCTCTCCTTCTTCTTCTGCAGTTGTAGTCCGCTAAACGTTTTCACACAGAACCTAAAGTAACTTTTGCCTCCGGTTGAAAATGTGCGTTTTCTCTGCATCAATATTTGTTTTGAAAATTCACGGACATCATATGTTCGATCCACGGCGCATTTCAAACTGGATCAGAAAATAACTTTAATCGCTCTGTTGGAGCTTTTTTTGTGTTTTGTTTAATTTAGGCTTAAGTCATAGTTTCTTTTATTTCCTTTCTTGCTGAAGTTAATTTGCTTTATTTTGTATTGATGCTTATTATTTGTTTATCATTTCTGCTAATTTAGGTTAATTAGATTATTGTTTGTTGGTCACATGGTTATGAGGATTTACATAAATACGGCAAGGAGGGTGGAGCTGGGGGGCTGCGAGGGGACATGGTTTTTTATCAGTGATAGAGAGGATGCAAAAGGTCTCTGCACTTGCTTACTGAGTAAATAAACCATCATCAAACGCATTCCTTTGGCTTGGACATTACTTGATTTGAAGTCTCCACAACTGTGTAAAGCCTAACCCTTGACGCAGCCACAGTGGCAATTTGAAAGGTTCGATTATTCGTTTGTTTAAGTTTTATGGACAAATAGCCACTACATTAATTAAAAAACCTGACCCTGGATGCATTTTGTTGGATTACTTGGAAATTTGACTTTTTCGCTTGTTGGATTACCCTTTATGAAATTGGATTACACACCTGGACGCTGGAGATAAGAACAAAGGCTGGGCCTGGGAGTGGAGGCTGTGCAGGCTGGATACGGCGCAAACATCACGATCTGATCCATCCGACGCTGTAAAGCTTCCCTGGACACCGTATTGGATAACGGTGACGCTACTGGAGCCCTGGAACTGCATTTACTGCGTGGAGGATCACTCTGTGTTATAATTTGGAGGAGCATAGGCCAAAAGCCTCCACAGGTGACGCGCACGGACGCGCGTAACAACTATCACAGCGCGCACTCAATTCCGGCGCGTAAAGGAAACACCGCCGCAAACAAAGAGCTGCATGGTACGTCTATCATTCATCTTCGCAAATAAATTTGTGCACCTGGCCAACATCAGTGAAATATAAAAATGTCTGACATTGCAACAAGAGCCGCAAGTGACACTCAGGTGGCACTTTCCACAAAAAGGCGCACAAGTTTCACTACTAAAGGATTGATGTTTTTCATGCAAACGTGTCAGGAAAAAAGATCGATGAAATGTAAACAAGCCAACACGTACATGAACCAAATGGATAAATTAATGCATTCCGCAGGCAATATTGATCAAGTTAAGTCTCTTTCGAATCATTGACAACGTGTGTTGATGAGGCAAAGCAACATCGTTTGTTATTTGTGTCACTGGATTTACCTCAGGATGAAAGAGGAAAACAAAATAAATATTTTGAACAAAAGGAAACAAATTTTTTAAATTTTGTTGATGATGTTAAAGATTGGTTATCAAATGTAGGCCATTCATATGAACATTTTATGAAGCCTCCTGAAAACCAAATTCAAAATGAAATAGGACCTGATGACAGTGCATCAAATAATTGTAACACAGCATATTCAAAAACTGGCTCTAAACAGTCTAAAGCTTCATCTACCACATCTGCAAAGATATTAGCACAAGCAGAGAAAGCAGTTTTACAGGAGCGCATGGCTGCCTTAAAACAAAAGCATATTTTAGAGGCGCAGGAGAAACAAATAAAGCTTGAACAAGAAGAATTACGTAAGAAACGGGAAAATTTAAGGAGAGAAGAGGAGCAACTTGTTCTGGAGGCAGAAATGAAAATGACAAATGCAAAGTTGGAGGTTTTGGAAACCAATTCAAAATGCGGCTCAAAGACATCAAAATGTCCTACGACATCAGATGGAATGAATTCTTACCTGGAAAGGTCAAAGATCCAAGGAACAAATGGACTAAACCCAACTGCTGAACATTTTGTGCCAACCAATAAGAGCTCTGTATCTCTCCTCAGTCTTCCATTAGATTCTGTCCCTGCTAGAGTTAAACCCAAGCGAGTGGAAATGCAATCGCCCATAACAAATGTTATTAATGTTCCCCAAAGACAAAGTATTGAAGTACCTGTTCTGCAAAATGGAAATTTGGAATTTGGAAATATTTATGGTGTTCCCTCAGCCAGTCATACAAAGGTATCAATTCAAGTAAAACATAAAAAGAAAAGTGGTTCTTTTGCCACCAACGTCAATGCACTGAAGGAAGGACCTAACGATAAGAAAAACTTTACAGCATGTAGCAGTAACAAGCTCAAGTGTCTGTTCTGCCAGCTCACTAATCACACTTTGGACAAATGCTTTCAGTTTAAAACAAGGACACAACAGGACAAAATGCAGTTTCTAAAGGAGAAAGGCATCTGTTTTGGGTGTTTAAAATATGGTCACACAAGCAAAATTTGTGAGAGTCGTTTGGCTTGTGAAGTGTGCCACAGGAAACACCCATCTGTCCTGCATGTGGGGAAGGAGGATGTCACAAGGATAACCTCTAAAGAAACTGTGAGCACCGAACCTGAACAGCAGCAGACGTGTGGTCATATTGGGGCTGGTGAAGAGGACACTGCTGTTTTTTCCATCGTGGCTGTGCAGGTGAAAAATCAGAAAAGTAATAAAGCTGTGTACACTTATGCTTTCTTGGACCCTGGGAGTTCTGGTACTTTCTGCACTGCAAGTCTGGCTGAGAGACTGGGAGCAACAGGCAAAAGCTGCAATATATTGTTAAAAACCATGGGTCAGTCTCAAACTATTAATACTACTGCAATAACTGGTTTGGAAGTGTCTGGTCTCGACACTCAGGACTTTATTGAACTGCCAACTGTTCTGACACAAACCACTCTGCCTGTGTCCAAAGTAAATGTGCCATGTCAGGAAGATGTTGCAAAGTGGCCATATCTGAGTAGCATTAGGCTACATGAAGTAGATGCAAATGTGGACTTGCTCATCGGCACTGACTCTCCCAGTGTTTTGGAGCCTTGGGAATTGATAAACAGTCAATATGGTGGACCATATGCGATGAAGACCAGAGTTGGCTGGATTATAAACGGGCCTCTTCGTGTTGGAGACTCTGGATGTGCTGGTGTAAAGTCAGGATGCACTGTTTTAACTGCTAATCGCATATCTGTGGAGCACTTGAATAATATGTTGATGCTGCAGTACAATCACGACTTTAATGAAAGAACATATGATGAACAACCTGAGATGTCAAGAGAGGACATTAAATTCATGAAAATTGTGAAGGATACAGCAGTGCTCAACAATGGACATTATTGCATCGACTTGCCTTTCAGAGTGGAAGATCCTGTTTTACCAAATAATCACTGTGTTGCTTTACAAAGACTCCAAGGTCTTAAAAGGAGATTTAATAGAGACTTTTCCTTCAAAACTCAATACATTGAGTTTATCAACAACATGCTGGAGCAAGGATATGCAGAAAAGGTTCCCACTGATGAGCCTGCTCCAAAACAAGGAAAGGTGTGGTACATCCCCCACCATGGGGTACATCACCCAACCAAGAAAAAATTACGTGTTGTGTTCGACTGCGGCTGTACATACAAGGGCACATCATTAAACAGCCAGCTCCTGCAGGGTCCAGATTTAACCAACACGCTCATTGGTGTCCTCCTCCGGTTTAGACAAGAACACGTAGCCGTTATGGCTGACATTAATGCAATGTTCCATCAGGTCTGGGTGCCACACAAACACGTCAACTTCCTACGCTTTCTATGGTGGAGCAATGGTGACATTACGAAGAACCCAGAAGAATACAGGATGTGTGTGCATTTGTTTGGAGCAGTTTCCTCCCCAAGCTGCTCAAACTATGCACTGAGAAGAACCGCTCAGGATAATGCACTGCAGTATCCACCAAATGTCCTCAATACAATAAAAACAAATTTCTATGTGGATGACTGTCTCAAGTCCACTGCGACAGAGGAGGATGCAGTGAAGCTCATACATGGACTAACATCCCTTTGTAAAAAAGGTGGTTTTCATCTCCAAAAGTGGGTCACAAATAGTCAAAACGTGTTTGCATTGATTCCCAGTAACATCCGAGCAGGTAGCCTGGAGGACATGGATTTGGACAGGGACCAACTACCTGTGGAAAGAGCTCTGGGGATGCAATGGTGTGTTCAAAGAGATACCTTCAGCTTCAGGACTGCAGTGCAGCAACGTCCACACACGAGGAGAGGCATCCTTTCTGTGGTGAGCTCTCTCTATGATCCACTTGGCTTTCTCTCTCCTTTCATTATTCCTGCCAAGTTATTGTTACAGGAGCTGTGCAGAATGAACTTTAAATGGGATGAGCCACTTCCCAGTGTCTTCTCCAAACATTGGTCTGAGTGGCTCTGTGAACTCCAGTGCATGAGTGGATTTAGAGTGGAGCGGTGCATCAAACCAAAGAACTTTGGAACACAAGTGAAAGCAGAATTGCATCATTTTTCAGACGCCAGTCAAACCGCATATGGCATTGTTTCATACTTGAGACTGGAGAGCTCTGACAATGTGCATGTTGCATTTATAATAGGCAAGGCTCGTGTTGCTCCTCTGAAGCAAGTTACTATTCCTCGTCTTGAGCTTGCTGCAGCTGTGCTTGCTGTTCGAGTGGACTTAATGCTGTTAAAGGAGCTACAGTTGCCACTGCACAAATCAGTGTTTTGGACTGATAGCACTACAGTTCTGAAGTACATCTTCAACGAAACAAAGCGTTTTCACACATATGTGGCCAACCGTGTCAGCATGATAAGAGAAGCCACAGTTAAAGATCAGTGGAGATATGTAAATACCAAAACCAATCCTGCAGATGAGGCGTCTCGAGGACTAAGAGGTCAGGAGTTTGGAAAAGGAAAATGGCTAAAAGGACCAGATTTTTTGAACTCACCTCCCACCGAATGGCCGAAATTCAACTTGGACGACTCCACCATTCCATCTGAGGATCCAGAGGTGAAAAGACAACTTAAAGTGAATGCTGTAATAACACACAGTGACGATCCCATCAGTCAACTCATTCATTATTTCTCATCCTGGAGAAAGCTTAGAACGTCAGTGGCCTGGTTGTTGGAGCTAAAAGAAAGACTTTTTCTTTTGAGTAAAAGGAGACAGGAATATGTGGTCAATCAAACTGAAAATGTGGAAAAGGAGCTTAAAAAATTTAAAGCCACACTTGGAAAATCCATCTTAACACCAGAGCGCTTGGAGGAGGCTGAAAAGGCAATAATTCAGTTTGTGCAGAACCAAAAATTCAGCTGTGAAATTGCCTCACTAAAATGTGATCCAAAGATTGTATCCAAAGACAGCCCTCTGTATCGCCTCGACCCCTTGATCAAAGATGGGGTCCTCAGAGTTGGTGGACGCCTGTCTAAATCTGCCCTGCTGTGGGAGGTAAAACACCCTGTCATCCTGTCAAAGGATCTGCATGTTTCCCAGCTCATATTACGTCATATCCATTACCAACTTGGACACGCTGGACGCAACCACATGCTGTACAAATTGAGACAAAAGTATTGGATTATTAATGCCAACTCTGCAGCCAGGAAAATTATCTCTCAATGTACGATGTGTAGAAGATACAGAGGAAAACTTGGAGAACAGAAAATGTTAGACTTACCTGAAGAAAGAGTTTTGCCTGACCAAGCACCATTTACAAATGTGGGAGTGGACTATTTTGGACCATTGGACGTGAGGAGAGGGAGAACTGTGCTGAAGCGTTATGGAGTGATATTCACCTGTCTGAGCAGCCGTGCGTTACATCTGGAGGTGGCGCACTCCCTTGATACAGACTCCTGCATCAATGCTGTGCGAACGTTCATCTGCAGACGAGGACCTGTGACAAGTATAAGGTCAGATAATGGCACAAATTTTGTTGGTGCAAAAAAGGAGCTGAGACAGGGTCTGGCTGCTCTACATCACTCTAAGATTGAAAGGACCCTTGTACAGGAAGGAGTGAAGTGGCGTTTTAATAACCCAGCTGCCTCTCACCAAGGTGGAGTTTGCGAGTGTCTGATTCCATCTGTGCGCAGTGTACTTACCTCTGTTGTTGGACATCAAACACTGGATGAGGAAGGTCTGCAGACACTGTTTTGTGAGGTAGAAGCAATACTCAATGACCGACCAATAACTAAGGTCTCAGAAGATCCCAATGACTTTGAAGCACTCACGCCAAACCACATTCTCCAACTAAAAGGTAAACCCATCCTGCCACCAGGTCTGTTTGAAAAATCTGACCTGTACATCAAGAGGAGATGGAGGCAAGTGCAGTACCTTGGGGAGCTCTTCTGGAAAAGATGGACATCAGAGTATTTGCTGGTGATGCAAGAAAGACAAAAATGGACAAGGCAAAAAAGAAGTTTCACCTCAGGAGACATTGTTATAATCGCGGACGCCACAGCTACGAGAGGGTCTTGGATGATGGGCAGAGTTCTCAGCAACACAGCTGACTCCAGAGGACTAGTCCGCTCTGTAAAGGTCAAAACAAAGACGAGCATCCTGGACAGACCCATTACTAAGCTCTGTCTCCTCCTGGAGGCTAACAAATGACTGTGTAGCTCATACATTATTTTTAACTCTTCTATTTTTCTTACAGGCAAGGAGAAAATGAAGATCCAAAGATTCTAGCTTATTGCTAAGGCTCCAGTCAGGAAATAGCTCCTTTGTGCTAAGGCTAATGTTAATTGTGGGTAAGGCACCTTCACAATTAGGGGCTGGGTTGTTGGAGCTATTTTTTGTGTTTTGTTTAATTTAGGCTTAAGTCATAGTTTCTTTTATTTCCTTTCTTGCTAAAGTTAATTTGCTTTATTTTGTATTGATGCTTATTATTTGTTTATCATTTCTGCTAATTTAGGTTAATTAGATTATTGTTTGTTGGTCACATGGTTATGAGGATTTACATAAATAAGGCAAGGAGGGTGGAGCTGGGGGGCTGCGAGGGGACATGGTTTTTTATCAGTGATAGAGAGGATGCAAAAGGTCTCTGCACTTGCTTACTGAGTAAATAAACCATCATCAAACGCATTCCTTTGGCTTGGACATTACTTGATTTGAAGTCTCCACAACTGTGTAAAGCCTAACCCTTGACGCAGCCACAGTGGCCATTTGAAAGGTTTGATTATTCGTTTGTTTAAGTTTTATGGACAAATAGCCACTACACGCTCCATTGAGACTCAATCATTTTTTTTGGCAGTCGGGGACCCATGGACCGGAAGTAGAAGGGCGTGACTTAGTCTCCTCCCCTTCCGGTCGGCCATGGGTCGAATGGCCAAAAAAATTATGAATGGAAGTCAATGGAGCGATGAAAACTATTTTCTGATCAACTTTGTCTTACGTCCTGAATCACACATACTGTATTTTGTACCTCAGTTTAAATAAGTAATAATATATATTTAGACTGTTTGTCAAGTGATTTGAGATTGATTTGATTATAAAATTTCACAATTAAAATGCCTACAAATCAGAAGTCGCACATATGACATCACGCAACTAACGTGAGCTAGCACTAGCCATAGCACGTAAAACACTCACCTAGAGCTAGTAGAACTTTAGTAGCAACTTTTATAGTTCTTTTCTCCGTGTTTAATGCTCCTTTCTTCGTCCTGGATGCTACGACCCTAACACTCCTTCTTCTGCAGTTGTAGTCCGCTAACATTTTTACACAAAACCTAAAGTAACTTTTGCTGCTGGTCGAAAATCAGCATTTTCTCTGCATCAAAATTTGTCTTTAAAAATCTCTGATATCATATTTTGGATCCACGGCGCATTTCAAAGAGGATCAGAAAACAACATTTATCACTCCTATGACTCTGATTCTTTTTTTCTTTTCATTTTTTTCTTCTTTTTTTTTGGTAATAGGGGACCAATGGACAGGAAAGAGAAGGGCGTGACTTAGGCTACCCATTCAGGTTGAAGACAGGACACTGGCTGGACAGCTTCAAAATGTTAAGATGACTTACAGTCAGATGATTAATTTTAATTTTTTCCCAATAATTTTATTTAATTGCAACTGCAAAAAGTATGATATAGTATATCCAAAATACATAATTGGCTGTCCATTTAAAACGCTTACGATAATAAGTATCAGAAATTTTGATTAAAAAATAAGCTGATACATAGAAAACAAACAAAAAAAAAAAGTAAAAGCAATATTATTAGTGGATTGTGGTAGTTATGCTATATTATGAGAATAATTTGACTGGTGGGCATTTTTTAAAATAATTATTTTAAAGAATACTAGGTAGTTTACAGGTTTCGATGTATCTGAGAAACGGCTGCCATTTTTCAACAAATTTAATAGAGTAGACCCTGCAAGAGTGAACCTCATTTTTTCAATATGCAAAAACCTCATGAGTACCGTAATATATTGATTATGGGAGGCAGGAATATCTCCTGTTTCCACCTCAAAAGGATGAGGCACCTTGCCAGCAGAAAGGCAAAAGCCACCACCTGAGAGTAATATTTTGAACCGGATATGTGCTGTCAAAGCATTCGATTGACTTTAATTAAAATGCCTCTCAAAGTGTCTGAAACACAGAAGTCCAACAATTGGTACATTTGGGGCACAGCCAGAAGGTGTGTATAAGTAAGCCAATACTAGATTTGCAGCGGTTACATAACCAATCAGTTCCTGGGTAGATCTTTGCTGTCAAGTCAGGTTGGTCGGACTCAGATTCAGAGATGGGCTTAGGGAGGTTATTTCCCATTTTATTCAAATCCAATAATAATGAAAGGATCAGGAGACCAGGAACCACACGAGGGGAGGTTAGATGAGGAACTGGTGAAGGGAGTGAGACACAAAGGGGTACATAAAGGGCAGGACCACACAGGAAGAACTAATTAGACAATGTATGACGAGTGACTTTGATCAAACCAAGGACAAAGATTGACAGACTCAGACGAGGAGAAACAAACAAGGACGAAGGAATGATGCAAACAGATAAGGATCAAAACATTTGCAAGTTTTTCTGAAGATTAATTTAACGTTATATATGGCAGGATTGAATAATTTGTTGCATTTTTACACCTTTGGTCATCCAGACTAGACGAGAGAAAGATGAGAGACAGAAAAATGAGACGGACTAATGCAGAAGAGCTGAAGGACGCTATTAAAGCATCAAGTCTTCCATAACACCTAAAAAGAGCAATATGCAGATAGCACCCATGTTACGGGCTGATAGCATCCATGCTAAAGGCTGATAGCATCTATGCCACGCTGGATTTGAGTTTGAATGTATGTATTTAAAACAGGGACAATACATGTGAATGAATATGTAGGTGTCAATATGCAAGATTTGTGTGTCATGAAACATATAGGCCAAAGGTCAGAGGAGCATACCTATTGCACTTGTGTTAAATGCTAAAATTTGATATCAAAATTTAATATCACCTAAAAAGTAAATAAAGATATAATCAATAGAAAAAATAATAAGGAAGACGGAGCTGTAAAGATAAAACAGTGATGCTTATGTACATATTCAGTAGAAATTGCTGATGGTACCCCAACAGTTAGCTGACGTTAAAGAAATCTACAAGTTTAGGCAGATTGTGTTGTTCTTCCAACAGCTAAGCTTTAATATGTTTGGTAGAAGAGGTCAGAGTTGGGAGTTCACAAATTGTGTTTGGTGTTGAATTCTAGGTTTGAGAAGCATAAACAGAAGAAGTGGCTTGAATAAAAGAACTCTTTCTAAAAGGTACTACACAGTTTACTCTAGAATCAGCTCTTGTTCATCAATTTGAGTCCCCCCCCCCCACAAATTCATGTAATGGAGGACGTGCTTTACTATGGAAGAATTTGTAAATCAAGATGGTGTTGGTGTGTTTAACAGTGTTGTCCCAGCTTAAGGACTCATGTTTTTTTAAATATCTGACAGTGATGGTACTTTTTTGTCCAATACTTTCAGAACTTGTTTGTAAAGTATTTCAATCAGCATTAATTTAGTCTTACAGGCCGATGCCCAACTAGTTACACAATAGGACATGTGACATGGTAATTGTAGTAAAATACAATTTTGCTGATTCAAGAGTTAGATTCTTTCTAATAAACCTAAAGTTAGACAAAGTAAACTTAATTCCATTCAAAGTGCTTTTATCTTTTGTTTAAAAATAAGTTGTGAATCAAGAGTGATTGCTAGGTATTTAAACTTCTGTACCACCTTAATTGTTTTACCTTGCACAGAAACATGGGCATTATTGTCAGTATCTGCTCTTTTTAAGAAGTACATACAAACAGTCTTGGATATGTTCAAGTGTAGTTGGGATTTCTCAAGCCAGTTACACACATTTGTCATAGCATCTGTCAGTTCTTATGTAGCATGCTTTTTATCCTTTGCATGGACATACAGAACAGCATCATCGGCATACATTGAGGTAGTAATTGATGCAAAAGGAGCCTAAACCAACTATTGAGTACATATGCTCAATGCTACTTCTCAGAGGTCCACATTTCTCAGTTTAAAATACTTTCTTTTACCGATTTAATATAATATTCTAATTTTTTGAGATTTTGAATTTATTATATGAATCGAGTTTTCACAGATGTGACTGTTCTCTTATTAAGCAAGCACTCACAGTTTGTTGAAATAATAACGTGTTTTAGCCCAAGGTAATAAAAGCTACATTGCGGAAGGTCCAACTTACAAACCGTTGAACTAGAGCGGGGTCTGCAACCTTTACAATCCCAAGAGCCATTTTTGCCCTCAGTCCAGCTGAATGAAACTCGTTTAGAGTTTAAATATAATGACCTTTTGAAAAAAAACAACTAATAATTTCTAAAAAAATATCTACCTAAGGAAAAAAATGGATTTAAACAACTGCAATAATGTTTCTCTTTTTAGATTTTAAAATTGATTAATTAAAAAAGGACATAGTTTCCAACCTCATGGCCACATATTATCTGTTCTGATGATGCCAGTTGGTCAGACTTAAAGTAACTTTTTAAATGAACAACCTTTTAGCAAGTTATGAATATACTTTTCAGTATTTTTACATTTACGTATTTAATTTTTTTATGTGCTGATGTAATATTCTGATCTTAAATGTGATATTTTCATCAGCAGTAAGCAAAATTAAATTAATAGAAAGAAAGGCTTGAAAACATCTGTCAGAATTAAACTCTATAACATTCCTCTATAAAGTATATTCATATATTTAAATACAGCCTACCTGAAAATTACTGCTCAATTTAGTATTTTGCTATTGTGGAAATTATTTTCAGCTATTCCGTGAGAAAAATAAAAAACTGCTATAATCTGCACGTGTTATTATTATATCAATATGAAGAGACATTATCTGGCTATCATTATCTAGCATTTTTAGCCAAAGTTAAGGTTCAAAGAGCCACCTGTGGGCCTGGAGCCGTGGGTTACAGACCTTTGAACTAGAGACACATCGCTGGAGGCACGCTCATCCCGGAAGTTGACTTGCATCAGCTCGCGCACCTAAACAATAGGGTTAGGGGGAGGTTTTATTTTGAAGGACTGTGACCGGAAGCTGTGGGAGCCGCTGCAGGCCGGGAATCTGAGTAGAAGTTGGAAGAAGCACCATTAGTCGCTGGGTTTTCAGAAGGA